>CAMAPE010000031.1:3957500-4557500 GCA_945859875.1 Cuscuta europaea | reverse complement strand
AGGTTACTAATGCCAATTCAAGGATTTCCTTTCTGAAATTGAGAAATGTTTTGTTAAAAGCGATAAGGCGGAAATAAGCATGTTGTTAAAAGACTTTACTTCCAAAAGGTATTCAGAAAAAGGAAATATAAGGGAGTGTATTATGGAAATGTCTTATATTGTTTCTAGGCTCAAGACACTTAAGATTAAGATATCGGAAGATGTTCTCGTACACATAGTCTTGAATTCTCTTCCTATTGCATTTGATCCTTTTAAGGTTAGTTATAACTGCCAAAAGGAGAAGTGGTCTCTTAATGAGCTCATTTCATATTGTGTGCAAGAAAAAGAGAGGATGAAACAAAATAAGACAGAAAGTGATCACTTGGCTAGTACCTCTAAGGATAAGGGTAAAAAGAGGAAGAGAACTCCCATTAAGAATGAAGATGCTAAAGGTCTAGTACAGATAAAACATAAGGAAGGTGAAACAACTTGTTTCTTCTGTAAAAAGTCTAGACACATGAAGAAAGATTGTACCAAGTATCACGCCTGGAAAGTGAAGAAAGGGTTGTCTGAGCCACCGCAAGCCAAATGATGCTGAAAGATGTGTTTATGTGGGAGATGGCAAAGCGGTGCATGTGGAGGCTATTGGGCATTTTAGATTTTTATTATCTACCGATTTCTATTTGGATTTAAAAGACACTTTTATTTTTCCGTCATTTAGGCGGAATTTGGTTTCTGTTTCTTATTTGTACAAATTAGGTTATCATTGTTCTTTTGGAAACTTCCAGTTTAATTTGTCTTTAAATTCAAATATTGTGGGGACTAGTTCTTTTATGTCATATGATAATCTTTACATGCTTGAAACAATAACTTCATATAATAATGTTTTAAATATTGACACCCGAGGCACTAAGCGAAAGGTTGATAATGCACAATCTGGTTTTTTATGGCACAAACGATTAGGTCACATCTCTAAAAATAGAGTTGAACGTCTTGTGTCTGATGGAACACTTAATTCCATTGATTTTTCTGATTTCAATACTTGTATTGAGTGTATTAAAGGAAAACAAACCAAAAATAAGAAAAAAGGAGCATTTAGAACTACAGATGTCTTAGAATTAATACACACTGATATTTGTGGGCCATTTCCTACTCCTTCATGGAATGGTCAACAATATTTTGTGTCATTCATAGACGATTACTCTAGATATGCTTACTTATTTCTTATACACGAAAAGTCTCAAGTCTTGGACGTGTTTAAATCTTACAACGCGGAAGTTGAGAATCAACTCAACAAACGCATAAGATAGTCAAATCTGACTGTGGTGTTGAATACTATGGAAGGTATGATGGCTCAGGTCAACAACATCCAGGAGCTTTTGCAGAATTTCTAGAGGAATGTGGGATTGTCCCTCAATACACCATGCCGGGTTCACCTAGCATGAATGGCGTAGCTGAGAGACGTAATAGAACTTTTAAAGAAATGGTAAGAAGTATGATTTCTCATTCTATCTTACCGGAATCCCTCTGGGGTGAGGCATTAAAGACCGCAGCTTACATTCTTAATTGAGTGCCAACTAAAGCAACTACTAAAACACCTTATGAGCTTTGGACGGGTAAAAAGCCTAGTTTAAAGCATTTTCATATTTGGGGTTGTCCAGTTGAGATAAAGCCATATAGGCCACATGAAAAGAAACTGGAACCCAAAACAGTTAGTAGTTACTTTATTGGTTACTCGGAACGATCTAGGGGATATAAATTTTATAATCCTGAGGATAAAAATGTTTTTGAAATGGGAACTGCCGTATTTTTCGAGGATGTTGAGTTTGGAGGGAAGAATAAAGTTAGGGATATTGTCTTTGAGGAAGAATTGATTTCAATACCTGAACCAATTCAAACGGATGTTTCTTTTGAAACTAATGAAGAACCTCAACAAGGCATTACTTCATCTTCTCCTATCCAAATTGAACAAATTGTTCAAAATGAACAAACTCAACTTCCTCTAGAACAAGTGCAACAAGAAAATGTGTCATTGCGGAGATCCACTAGAGAAAGGAAATATGCAATTCCAAGTGGATTGTGGCAATGAATGAGGAGTATAAATCTATGCATGACAATAAAGTTTGGGAACTCGTCCCATTACCTGAAGGTTGTAAACCCATTGGTTGTAAATGGATATTTAAAACCAAAAGGGATTCAAGGGGTAAAGTGGAGAGATATAAAGCTCGTCTTGTAGCTAAAGGTTATACTCAAAAAGAAGGAATTGATTATAGAGAGACCTTTTCCCCGGTTTCATCAAAGGACTCTTTTAGAATCATTATGGTTTTAGTTGCACATTTTAATCTAGAGCTTCATCAGGTGGATGTTAAGACAGCATTTCTCAATGGTGACATTGATGAAACTATCTATATGGTGCAACCAGAAAATTTTGTGATAGGAGATCCAAAACGAATGGTTTGCAAATTAACAAAATTCATCTATGGGCTAAAACAGACTTCTCGTCAATGGTATCACAAATTTCATCAAGTCATTTTATCCTTTGGTTTTAAGATGATTGATGTAGATGATTGTGTATATCATAAGTTCAGTGGGAGTAAAATCTTTTTTCTGGTCTTATATGTTGATGACATTCTTCTTGCCACAAATGACATAGGCATGTTGCATGAAACCAATAGATTTCTATCAAAACATTTTGAAATGAAAGATCTTGGTGAAGCCTCCTTTGTATTAGGAATTGAAATCCTTCGTGAGAGATCACAAGGAATTTTAAGGTTATCACAAAGGAACTATGTTAGATAAAGTTCTTAAAAGATTTAGCATGGAAGATTGTAGACCGGGTGATACCCCTATCTCTAAAGGAGACAAGTTTAGTCTCAATCAGTGCCCTAAAACAAATCTGGAAATTCAAGAAATGAAAAAGATTCCCTACGCATCTGTTGTAGGAAGTCTTATGTATGCCCAGGTTTGTACGCGTCCGGATATTGCGTACATTGTTGGGTTGCTAGGCAGATATCTCAGTAATCCAGGAATGTCTCGTCGGGTGGCGGCCAAAAGAGTTATGAGATGCTTGAAGAGAACAAGGGACTCTATGCTTACATATAGAAAATCAGATCATTTGGAGGTAGTTGGATACTCTGACTCTGATTTCGCCAGCTGCAAAGACACTAGTAGATCCACTTCAGGTTATGTTTTTCTACTAGCGTGTGGTGTTGTATCTTGGAAAAGCGTTAAACAAGATATGATAGCTACCTCAACTATGGAAGTAGAGTTGTTGGCTTGTTTTGAAGCTTCGAACCATGGAATATGGATGCGCAATTTTATTGATGGGCTTAAAATATTAAATGAAGTTCCAAAGCCTATCAAGATATTTTATGACAACAATTCTACTGTGCTTTACTCTAACAACAACAAGAGCTCGAGTAAGACAAAACACATTGAAGTGAAATATCGAGCTATTAAAGAAAGAGTTCAGAATAAAAGGGTCGCTATTGAACATATAAGTACAAACTCCATGCTAGCGTATCCTTTAACCAAGGGTCTCCCACCAAAAGTTTTTCATGAGCACACTGCTCACATGGGAGTCATTGATATTAAGGAACATCGAGTTTAGTGGGAGTTTATAAGTTATGTTTGATGTAATTGTTTTCTGATCAGAATAAAGTTTGACATTTAGTGTATTCTGAACAATTAAGTCATTAAAGTTTAAAGTTTATTAAAGAAGGGTCACTTGAAAATTTACATGTACATGCCACATTTCATGTAATTTTCATGCTACACATTTCATGATTGATCTATGTCATTATGTAATATTGATATAAGTAATCATTGGTGGTATAGTTATGTTTAACATGACAAAATGCTGCAATGGTTCTATATTAGTATGCCTGATGGACAAGATTGTTTAAGGATGTTATTTTATATGATGGTATTTTTGAGCTCATAAAGATAACACATTTTGTTAAGAATTACATATAAGGCCCAGTGGGAGATTGTTGGAAACAATAAAAGGGGCCTAATACGTAATTAATTAAAATGTGTTTACCATCAGATAAATAATACAGTGGCTATTCATGAAATAATAAAAGTGTAGATACCAGAATAATATATTTCTTTTGGTGACGAGTCAAATTAAATATATTATACTAAAGTGATACAACAGTTATGACCCCCGGTGCGTGTAAATTAAGAGATAACAGTAAAGATATCGTAACGAAAAATTGCCAAATAAATTATTCTAAATAATACCATTATTGCAACAATAATTAAAGAATTATTAGATTTAATCAAGGGCCAACCGTTACAATGTAAAACTACTCCTATAAATATCCCATCTATTATAGGAGATCTCTCATATTCGATACATTGCATCAGAAGGTTTAGCCTACTAGCGGTCTTGGATTTCTGGGTTCTTATTAAAGTGTTAATGCAAATGAATTCTCAAGGTATTGTTCAAATCTTATTTCATACATATTTGATTTCATGGATTTATATGAATTTAGCTATTATATATGTATATATATATATTGCATATGGAGCCTTGTTGATATATGTGTGAATATCCATCAAGTTCACCTATTCCCGACAACAATCAATGAGCCAACCTCTCTAAATGTTCCCGCAGCTCAAAGAAACGGTCACTTTTTACTCTCATCGGGAACCTCTATCGAAGGTGGCAGGTTTCGTTTTCAAGAACTGAATTTTTCATCCTCTCAAGAATCGGAATACTCCTCATAGAGGAAAATCCTTCGAAGAGTAGATTTGTCGGGAAGAAGAAGGGAGGATTTCCGTATGTAGAGACGGAGTGGGGGATAAGGAGCGAAATGAAAGGCTAACTGGGTCATTTTAGTCGAATTTCCTACCCAAAATAGAAATTAAATTAAATTTAGTAAATAAAGTGGGAACTTTATTTTAGCACATACAAAAAAGAAAGAGAGAACTTATACGAAGTATTATAGAACTTACAAGTTGGATCTAATTTGCTTAAATTTATTTTGATTCAATCATTTCAAGTTAAGTTAGGTGATCTTATCTCTTTGAGATTTATCTAAAGATATAAACGGGTGTATATACTTTTTTAGTAATAGATGATCTTGTGTGATATGCTCCATGTTCAGCTGAGCAAGAGTTTAAAACTCTTGCTCAGCTGCTCCATGTTCAATCATTTCAAGTTAAGTTAGATGATCTTGCGTCTTTTTATAATAGATATAAACAGATGTATATACTTTTTTAGTAATCACTAGAAAAATCCGTTCACTAGATATAAACGGGTGTATATACTTTTTTAGTAATAGATGATCCGCCCTTTTTTATAAAAAATCCAAAAGACGCAATGAATCAACACCTTCATTAAATTTTTCTGTTTTTCATTTACTTAGTACCTTCATTAGCGTTTGTATTTTGCTTCTATTATCAATAAAGCTTTCTTTTCTTCAAAGAAAAAGATCATCTACTATAACTTCAGTCAATGCAGTCAGAAAAGTAATTATAGGGGGCGTTTGGAGCACCAAAAATGAACTGATAAGCCTTAAAGTGCATAAAAATTGCCAAACACCTACCAAATTGGCTCTTATGGCTGATTTTTCTCATCAGCTTAAAAAACTAGTTTAGGCTTACTTCTTGAGATGATATTTATTATTTTACCATTCTCTATTGCAAAGTCTCCTTTACCCTTCTATTGTGCCTGAAATGTATCTTCCACTCGGCTAGTCAGTTGCCTCAAAGTCTGTCCTTCGAGACCAAAAACTCTTGCTCAGCTGCTCCATGTTCATGAAGGTAAATGGTGCTCCATTTCCAGTGATTACTAGTAGTAGTTGATTATTTTCTAGTGATTATTTGTAGTTGTTGTCTTGTTGATAAATCAATGCTGTGAGAAGGTTCTTGGATTCCTATTTCTAAGCTTTGCTCAATATCATCTTTAATTGAACTGTTTGATGTTATTTATTCTTGTAAGTTATTTATTCTTGTAAGAGTTCTTAAGAACAAAATATAATAAGAAAATTATAAAAGATCTAGGAGTTGTCGAATTGGCCTGAATCCTCATAATTTTTTTACTAAATAAGCATTAGGAGGCGTTTACTTCGCTGCTAAAGTCAGAGTTAGGTTAGTAAGATAGGTGAAGTAAATACGCAAATTGCTTAAAATGCCACTTACTAACCGAAAGAGGTGTTTAAAGTGTCGCTTACTAAGCATACCACCTCCATGTATTAATTAAGCGACACTTTAAACGTTTTCAGTTTCCGAATTTACCCTTACCATTACCCCTTGCCCTTACCCTATTGCTACACACTACCCCGCCCTACCCTACTTTACCCCAACCCCAATCCCAACCCCAATCCCAACCCCACCTCCACCCTTGACCCGACCATACCCCACCCCACCCCCACTAGTACTCCTTACCTTTATCCTACCCTGACCCTACCCTCCACCACCTGCCCTACCCCAACCCACCCTCACCCCATACCCTACCCTTTTACCCCCTACCACCTTCCCCTGCCTTGTCCCAACCCGGACCCCACCCCTACCCCTACCCCCACCCCTACCCCTACCCCACTCTGACCCTACCCCTTTACCCCTTCCCCTACCTCGACCTACCCCTACCTCGACCAACCCCTACCCCCAGATGCCCCCACCCCACCCTACCCCCTACCACTTGTACCCCTTACCTTGACTTTACCCTTTTACCCCTATCACCTGCCCCTACCTCGATCCAACCCCTACGAGTAGGGTGGGGGTTGGTATGGATGGGAGTAGGGGTGGAGGGTAAGGTCGTGGTAAGGGTAGGGGCAGGAAGGGGTGGGGGTCAAGGGTGTGGAATTGGGGGTAGGGTGAGGGGTGGGGCTGGGTAGGGGTTAGGGGTGTGGGTAAGCGACTAAGCGTACGAGGTGACCCCACATATTATATTATATACTTGTGTTCATGAATGTTTGTGTGTGTATATATCTGTAGGGTTATTTTAGACATTTTAATGTTAAACGGGGCAAATTATACCGTGGGATCAGTATACCATGCGCATGGTATACCGATCCCAATACGGTACCATTTTTAAAGAAACAAAACATACGCTGCATGCTATTTGTGCAATGGCTTGTTGGTCACGTGTCTCTCAGTCTCTCCACTAACTTGCACACTTGAATGTCCTTCCCCACACTCATGTCTCTTTTTTCTTTTCTTTTTTTTTACTTTTCAAGTTTCCAAATGTTTTTTTTAATTTAAGAACACTGGGATGTACGAATAAAATTTTGTGATCAAGTTTTCATCCTTTCAAAATAAAATAATTACTTTTTCTTTCTCCCTTAGTCCTTATTGATACACTTTTTTTCTTTTTTTATTATTCAACTAAAATTACAACTAAAAATTAATTATTTTTTCTTCAAAATATATATTTTTTATATTTATACACTTTTTATAATATATTTTTCATATTCATACACTATTTTATAATATATTTCTTATCTCTTTTATATGTTTTTAGAGTTTCTAAGACATTAAGTTTGTTTATTTCGATTTAAATTTGATAAAACATGAGATTACATTTTTTATGTGTGTAAATTTTGTTTATAAACAATTTCTGGAGTTACATAATTGATAGTATATGGAGTTACATCTTCTTATGGGCAAGTTATATCTTCTTGTGAATGAGTTACATTTTCCTGTGCGCGAGTTACATTTGGACTTACCTCAGCAAATTACATTTTTCATACACCTAAGTTAGATTTGCCATCAATACGAGTTACATTTTTTCATAACACGAGTTACATCATAAAAAACAACTCCAGCTATTGAAACAAAAAACAACCAATTTTTTGAAAAACAAAAATGATTTTTTTGGCTAAAAAAAGATTTTTTGACCAAAAATTAATTTTTTTGGAATGTTTTTTCTTTGAAAAAGTTTTATGACTTTAATGCTAAAAACAAAACATATTAACTACTTACATAAATTAATTTGAGCAATTAGACTCTTTGTTTTCATTGCTTACATTTGATAGTATATGAAGTTACATCTTCTTATGCGCGAGTTACGTCTTTTTTATGCCTGAGTTACATTTTCCCATACGCGAGTCGCATTTAGACTTGCCTTAACAAGTCATATTTCACATACACTTAAGTTAGATTTTCCATCAACGAGCCCTGTTATTGAACAAAAGAATCGTTTTAAGCAAAAATAATAATATTTTTAGGCAAAAACGTGATTTAAAAAAAAATATGAGTTTAACAATTTTTTTTGGAGAAAAAAATGTTTTTGTCAAAAAAAAACTCAGAAAAAAAATATTATTTATGAGCTTAATATTAAAAACAAAACATATTCACTATTTAAGTAAAGTAGTTGAGCGGTTAGATTCCTTGTTTTCATAGAAATCAATGTTTTATTTTTTATAATCTGTATTAGACAAATTACATTTCGATTTGTATGCAGTTACATTTTTTATTAGCGTGCATTACATTTTTTTACACGCAAGTTACATCACACTGCTACTGGACAATGAAAAGGCAAAAAAAGGTTATTGTTCACCCGCGTGAACAATAACACGCGTTTTTGCATGTGGGAGCAGCATGCTCACTGTGGGTTGCTCCCACGGTATACGGACTGGTTTAACGGTGTTTTAAATCCTTTGAAGTAAATATGGGTTTATAACAATGCTTATTTTATGCGCCGCTTATTAACACGAGTCTTAATAAACACCGTTTACTAACTCGTGAAGTAAACGTGTTCTTAGCCTCCTGTAAACCCTTCTATGTATTCCCCCGACCCCCACTAATGAATTGAAAGTAGTTGTCAATCACAAAATATGCATAAGATGGTGGATTCTTTATAGCCAATATATTAAGAACACTTTCACCCAGATTCATGTATTTCAGCTTATTCAGCCTTTTCCACCGGCCGTTACCAGCTCATAATCTCAACGAAAAAAATCAAAAAAAAAGGATTGTGGTTTTGTAAATTTTGTCCCACGATGGCGACACGTGTCTGAGGTTAAACAGTAAAGTGTCCGCGACTTACGGGTCGTGCTTTCTCTTTTTAAATTAGCTTCGCATATTATTATGGTTGTTGAAACAAGTAAGTCAATATCGTCCCGTTGGTTTCAGATTGTCTTGTTACGTTTACTCATCAATAGTCAATACGCGAAGAACTTTTTCACAGTCCATTATTTTATGCTACCTCCGTCCCGATGAGTTCTTCCTAAATTGACCTGGCTCGCAAATTTGGATAGTAAGAATAAAGTGGAAATGTATAGTTGTAGTTGTGTAAGAAAAAGATGAATGAATGTGAATCACATATTTTTTCCAAAAGTGGAAGTTGGAAGAATTAATTGGGACGGTCCAAAAAGGAAAGTTGGAAGAAATGACCGGGACGGAGGGAGTAATAATTTATACCAAACGTGATTATTTACATCAATCGGTTCTAAGGTTTAACTTCAATGCTTCATTAATACATAGGCTTAAGTATATGGAATGTTTTCGTGTGGTGGGAGGAGCAGCCTGAAAGGTGATGTAAGTCCTGCTGGATTCGTCCTTTGGAGTCAGTACTGACGAGGCTGACTGTGATCAGATCCGGATTTAACTGTCTAGGGGCTTTGGAGGGTAGTTCATAGACTCCAGGATTATGGGAGCGTAAGCCCCGACACCTGGATTATAAAAAAAAGTATATGGAATGTTGCCTAGGGGCTAGTTGACTGAGTCAAGTTCGAGTTCAGTTTATATCGACTCGTGCTTAATAAAGAAGAATCGAGTGAGTTTATGTTCGAGTTCGAAGCGAATTTAAATGGAGCTGAGTTCCATTGAAACTATGTATATAGCTCGACCCAACTCGACTTGAGTTCCAAATCGAATTGAGTTCCAATTGATTTGAGTTCTATCTATTCGGATATATTTTTAAATACATAGTTTCATTTGTTTTACGTTTAAACAAACGTGTGCAATCATCAATATATTTTTACACATAAAATCACTATCTTAAAATTCTCCATATCGTCTACGATTTATCTGAGTCCAAGAGGAATTAGATTCGGTTAATCCTATTTAAATTTGTTTGAATATTATATGAGAATATGTAATGTTTGCATAACACCTTTAAAGCATTTTATAAACATTAAGCAACATGTACACTTTTTAGTAGAGGGTTAATTAATTATTGTTTTATGTGGGATCCATAGTGTTGGGTTATTAGGCCCTGATAGCAGATCGACCCATTACCCCTTGACACGGAAACCATCAAGGCCAGATTTGAGTACGGTCCAGCAGGATATATGCCTTGCAGACACTCGTCAAGGGAACATCGCCAACGACCCTCGGCCTCAGATTCCTTGGCCAACAAGGGTCAGGTAACCATGAGGGATCTTCGGCCAGTGCTCACATGCCGCGCGGATTCTCACCCTTGTATGCTATAGAACCTAAGGCCCAACAGTGGAGGGGACGCTCGTCCTCAACCAGGGGAAGACGAGCTGAACCAAATCCATCTTCGCCCATTCGGGATTTGGCCCCAGCTCTACAGGACGCGCGTCTGATCCCTTGGCGAGAAACTAAGATTGTAACACCCCGGCTCCGCAGGCCCCGAGGTAGTTACTTCTGACCTCCCTCCGGACCTCTAGTACTGTCCTCACAAACCACCACTAGCCTTTACCGCGCATTTTATCCTCACTCGTGCGCGCCCTGAGAAACTTCCCAGGGGGTCACCCATCCCAAGACTACTCTCGTGCAACCACGTTTAACTTTGAAGTTCTTGGATGATAAGATCCCTTAAAAGGAGATGCACCTCCGTTGGTATGAGTAGTACTATTAATCCGTTTAAATTAAATCTCAAGTATTACAATCACCCCCACTTAGGATTGCAACATCCTCGTTGCGCCCACAAGCCAATTCAATCTCAATCATATCCCATAATTTTTCCCATGCTAAGTGTCCGCCCGATATCTAACGGATCAACACACTGTCCCAGGGTTGCTTTGATACCACCTGTAACACCCCGGCCCCGTAGGCCCCGAGGTAGTTACTTCTGACCTCCCTTCAGACCTATAGTACTGTCCTCACAAACCACCACTAGCTTTTACGGCGCACTTTGTCCTTACTCGTGCGCGCCCTGAGAAGCTTCCCAGGGAGTCACTCATCCCAAGACTACTCCCGTGCAAGCACGTTTAACTTTGGAGTTCTTGGATGATGAGATCCCTTAAAAGGAGATGCACCTCTCTTGTATGAGTAGTACTATTAATCCGTTTAAATTAAATCTCAAGTATTACAAAGATATTGGCGGGAAGTGCATTTAATGCAAGACATTGGGTGGTTGGGAAGCCTCCCAACCACCATCCTCCACATCAGCAGCATCACCTACCCCATGGTAGTATAATAGTAGCATTTATTTCATTGTAAAGGGTCAGCAACTTATATTCTAGAGCAATAACAATTATTCCCCCCTCCTCTAGTATGGCTAGACAAACGGCTTTGGATCATTGTAGTGAAGTGTGTTGTAACATATTCCTTATTGTTAAGTCAATACGAAACTACCCACTTACTATTTTTCTTGTTGTTTTCCTTAGCTTGCTTGCATTACATTATCATCTTAAACCATATTACTCCACTCGAAATCCAAAGGAAGTTGTTGGGCCTTTGGGTTGAAGGAATAAACCTCAGCACTGACGCCATTTGTGGGAAACTGAACTAAATGTTTCCAAAAGCTCACCAAGAAACTCTCTCTGAACCTAACTATCATGCAAGATGGAAGGAAACAACTCTCAGCACACTCGCAATATCTCTAATCATTTGGTGAATAGCCAGAGGTTACGAGGTCAGGCCATTGGACAGTCTAGCAGCCTCTGGTCCCGAGGAGGTGGTGGCGACATCACCAATCTGATCCCCCAAGAATCCCGGCAGGACCCGCGCATCATGAGGGAGCTGGCGGAAACCATGCGTCGTATGGCTGACGAACAAGAGGAGGACATTCCCGTGTACTCGGTGGAGACCGAACGTACACCTCCTTCCCCCATATGCTAGATGCAGCCGTTCAACGAGCAAATGGGCGAGTGTAGGGGCTAGCGCGCCTCGGTCCACACAAGGATTGACGGGGCACCAAACTCCCAGGATATGGGAGGCCACATCGGGGCCGAGGCATCCCAACATGGGCAATAGCATAAAGCCCGGGACCACACCCCGGTAGTACCACATAACAATTAGAACAAGGAGATGACCCCAGCTGCGAGCAACGTGGGACATCGTTTCCAACGTTTCACTAGGCATGGCGCCCAGATTATTCGTAGGCAGCACGACGCTGACACCATCTGTGCGAGGGAGGCTATGGCAGTAACCCCAACGACGTAGGATGCGAAATTTGACGCAATACAAAGGCACATAGACGAGCTGATGCGAAGGGCAGATAACAGCCCAGCGCAGCCCCGAATCTCACTCACTTCCCCGTTCTATAAGCGGATAACGGCTGCAGAGATCCCATGGGATGGCAGACCGCCCGACACGCTGGTGTATAACGGGGTCGGGGACCCGAAGTCCCACCTACTCACTTTTGAGGGTGGGCTCACCATGCTGATGGCATCTGACGACGCCATCTGTAGGCTTTTCTTCAGCACACTCTGAGGGCCAGCACAAGAATGGTTCAGGCAGGTTAGGCCCGGAACCATAGATAGTTTTGACAACCTATCCAGATAGTTCGTGGCATAGTTCGCGTCCAGCACTACCTCGAAGAAGCATTTCAGCTCGCTGATGAGTGTCTGGCAAGGCGTCGAAGAATTCCTCTCCTCCTTCTTGATCCGGTGGAGGGATGAAATCTTGAACTTCGAGGACATGACGGAATGCACCGGCATTACCCTCTTCACCAATGCCTTGGTGACCGGGGACTTATAACGGGATCTGAAGAAGAAACCGGGAAACATCTATGCCGAGGTGCTGGCCCGAGCCCAGAAGCACACTCTAATTGAGGAGGAGATTGCCCAGAGGAACAGGGTACTGGCCACACCCATCCGCATAAACGCGGACCGGTCAGGCCCAGGACCCGGGGACTCCCCCTCGCCCAAGAAGAAGAAAACCAGCAACAGCTTGGTTCTTTGGGCACCCCGCAGAGCTGTCCACGACGAATGGTGGGAGGACCACCCCAATTACACCCCTTTAACACTTCTCGTGGCTCATGTCTTTGAGAACATCAAGGATCATGGGATACTTGCTCGCCCCGATGACACATCGGCGCCGATGGGCACCCACTTGAAGCGGTACTGCGAGTATCATCGGCAAAGAGGCCATAGTAAAAACAATTGCATTGGTCTCAAAAGGGCGATCTAGGACCTCATTCAGAAGGGGCACCTCGGGGAATATGTCACAGGGGCGACACCCCCACGCCAGACACGCCCATACAGGAAGCCAAACACGTGGCGTCGGGATGATTTGCGGGAGGCTGAACCCCATAATTTGGACTACCCCTGAGCGGACAAATGCTTCGAGGACTCATTCGGTCCTGAGGGCAAGGAGAAGTTGGAAATCAAGGTGATTTTTTGCGGTGCGGAGACCGGAGATACCCTGGCGGACTGGAAGAAATTTGAACGGACCCTTTATGTGGGTGTCATATCAGCACCTACCCCGAAAAGCAACAAGATAGAACCCATTACCTTCGGTCCAGCCCACCTATCCAGTACACCGGGACCACACAGGGATGAGCTAGTAATCATAATGGACATCAAGAACGCCATTGTAAGGCGGATCCTAGTTGACACCGGAAGCAGCGTCAATGTCCTGTATTGGGACGCATTCGAGGGCATGCACTTGAGCATGGATGAACTGACCCCTCTACGGACCCCATTGGCAGGCTTCACCGGGGACTGCATTGATGCATAAGGGGTCATAACTTTTCCAGTGGAGATCGGCGATGGGTTACACCATGCGGCGATTTATATGACGTTCGTAGTCATCCTCCTGAAGTGCGCCCACAATGCAATCCTAGGCCGCCCCGGACGGGAGGATCTTAAGGGATTTGTTTCATACACCACTCTTGCATAAAATTCCCTACTGAGACCAGGGTGGGGGTGGCCCGCACGGACCCCCACATGGCCCAGAATTGTTACAAGGAGGCTGATAGACCCAGTATACTAACAATCACACAATCACAGCAGATAAAGAAGAAGAAGCAGATAGAAAGGTATGAGATATTCAACGAATCTGGTATACCGTGATAATGGCCACTGCTCTCCCTCGAGAAGCAGAGCAGCGGCAAACCCTAATCTCTCTATCTCTGCGCTTCTATTCTCTAAAGCCTCAATCGTTGGGTTTCCCGTAAGTTAGCCTCATTTTATAGGACATGATGACTAACTTATGGGTTACAAAGAAGCTAACGGGCTGATATACATTTGTGGCCCATATTACACATTTAATTAATAACTACACAAATACAAAGATATTTAACTAGACTGGACACCATAAAATATTCTCAACAATCTCCCCATTGGTGTTCAATCGTGTTGAATCAGCATTGCAACACGGATATCTTTGTCTTTATTGTTATTGAGCTTCCTTTGTCTTTGAACTTGACTTCTTGAGAAGGCTTTATGAAGAAATCCTCGCAATCTCCCCTTTGATGTTTTCTTGGCAGTTTGATCTTTGATGCCGGGGTTTGAGGAATCTTTTTCTTGTAATCCTTGCCTTCCAGAAGTTGCTCTTGATCAACTTGGATGAAGTCCGGTGACGCCTCTAGAATGAATGTTGTGATGATTATCAGGAGCGCACGGGGTTCATCTTCAGTACATGAGTATTTGACCTCTATCTCCTCCACATTGTAGTCTTTTTTACTCTTTGGAATGAATGCATTTGACGAGAACTTGTCGGTGGCACAGTGGAACATAATGATGGTTGACTTGTGAGCGTAGTTGACCATTTGAGTTGCGGAGATAGTAGAGAGAGTGTTGGAGGAGAGAAGTGTCCCAGAATGATTTGTTGACAGTTAACAGCATGTGGACCACTCTCCCCCTCATGACGATCCGATGACTCGGGGCGTCATGCCTTTATTCTTTTGTTCAAACTGAAAAGAAACAGAAAAACAAACAGAAAAGTAAACACCAGAGACACCATGGTGTTCTGTTATCACAATCATCAATGTAAACACTGATGTGTGGCCTATATAAAATGATAGAAGCATTACAGCTTTAACAGGACTTCCAACCTGGTTGTTATGGCAAAATCATTGTGAAGTATCCGAATAGATGTCACACTAGTTGTTATGGCAAAATCATAAAGATTAGCATTAAGAACTTGTAGCCCCCCGAGGTCATGTACACACTCGTTATCATCACTATAGAGATAAACTCTAAAGAAATGGCCTGAAAATGTTGGTGATTCTTATGTTGCAACAGCAGGACTTCCTTCCCATCATTGGTCTACATCTGTAATAGATGAGCCATATGGAAGTTTTGGTCTTGGTTATGGCCCAACAGAATCAAGTGAGCCTTCTGTAATGCCTAGCATCAGAGTTGCTACGGCAGATAAGGTCATAGTGCCACTGATTTCTAGCCCCATTTGCCAAGCTAGTGTATCTGGTACTAAGGTTGTTCATGAGAAGGTCAGACCAGAAAAGCAAAAGATAAAGTCTCAACCAAAACAAGTTTTGATAATTAATGAACCTGGCAGAAAACCTAACAACAGAAAAGGTTTTCAAAATAACAGAAATCAAAGACAGAACTTGACCAGACAGTCTCATGACTACCCCATCAGAAATGATCACCAGAGAGACAAATATCAAGAGAAGGTTAACTTCAGGCAGAAGAGGTTGGCTGGTCAACCTCAGAAGCCCAAAGCTAACCGCCCCTCTGCTCTTGATAGTATATGGGACTTCTACCCAACCAAAAAGGCTATGCAGAAGTATGTAAACAGGAAGCACGATCCTCACAAGCATCTACCTAAAGTGAATCACACTTCCGTTTACTACGACTACCAGGTGGGCAATGGGTACCACCCACCAAGGTTTCATTTGATGAGACCAAAGTGGTACCGGCTGCCAAGACTGCATAACCCCTTAGGACCCAACATTGCTTGGGTACCTAAATCTTCCTCTTATTGATGCAGGAACTATGTGCTGGAGCAATCTCTGAACAGGATTGGTACATCGATAGTGGATGCTCCAGGCACATGACAGGTAACAAGAGTTGCCTTACAGAGTTCCAGAAAATCAAAGGGCCCAGAGTTACCTTTGGTGGTAATGACAAAGATGGCCAAACTAAAGGAAGAGGGAAGCTGATCAGGAACCAGATAATCATTGAAGATGACTCTTATGTCAAAGGCCTGAAATTCAACTTGCTAAGTGCTAGCCAGTTCTGTGACAAAGGCTACACAGTTGAATTCTCCAAAGAAGGCTGTTCTGTCAAGCATGAGACAACTATGGAAGTGGTTCTGACAGCTACCAGGAAAAGAAACATTTATGTTGTTAATTGGTCTACTGCAAAAGAAGGAATCTACCTAATAGCCAAAGGAGATTCAAAACTTTGCTGGGATTGGCACAAGAAGCTGAGTCATTTAAACTTCAAAACAATCAACAAACTAGCAAGGGATCACATTGTTGATGGTCTGCCCAACATTGTGTACAAAAAGGAGAACCTGTGCAGTGCATGCCAGAAAGGAAAGCAAGTGAAGAACTCCTTCAAACCCATTGCTGGAGATCTCTCTACTAGTCCTTTAAGCCCACACGCCTAAGCTGCTTTCCTTATTGTAATAGGGCTGGCCGAACCACTCCATATAAATACAGAAGGAGTTGGTCAAAATCAGCTCTAAGTCTTTACACAATCTATTCTGCATATTATTCTGGTAGAGCACGTAGATTAGAAATTCTCTCTCTAGCTATTCGAGTACTGTGTATTGTTCTTCATGGATTCATCCATCTATACACACAGTATACATTATTGATGAAATTTCTATTCTACTGTTTAAATTCTTTCTATTATTATTAGTATATTCGACTGTTGAAATATGGGCATATTACACACAGTAAGTCAACAGAAGAAGGTTCTTTATTCTTCGGCATCACGGCCGGCATATTGAGTTACAGAAGAAGAGGATAAATAAGCATACAAATAGTGGATTAGTCAGGGGAGAGGGAGACTCTGCACCATGTCCTCCTGCTCGGCCTCCTCGTCGTCACAAACAGTAGTTGGGGACGAAGGCTCGGGCTCTTCTCCCATTTTGATAGCTCAGACCCTAGCCTGATTGCGGGCTAGGTTGCTGGCAATCCTTATTAGCTCTTCATCGGAGATATGCTCGGCCATTTTGACGTGATCCCCAAAGCCCTTCTTAAGGATCGGCATTACGGACTCCACCGCATCATAGTAGCCTTTAACTGAACCCTCCCCAGCCAGGTCAAGCAAGAACTCACGGCCGAGCGGCGTCCGCTCCAACAGCCTTACTCCATGACCCAACCACACCATCTTAGGTTGTCGGCAAAGCTCCTCCTCAAAAACATCACTGACGGCCCCGCGAAAATAGTTCTGAGCGGCTAAGTCAAACCTGGCCAGCAGGGGGAGCAGCGTCAGTCTGGCCCGCACTTGCTTCGGGAGCCGAGGTGGAGACAGACAGGAAGGAGATGTCGTGCTTCTTAGCCACAGATAGTTTTCCAAGGGCCACATCAAGTGCGGCTTGGAGTTCCCGCTTCTCCTGGGCGGCAGCCTCCCTCTCCTGCCGAGCAGCCTCATGTATCGCCTTCGGCGCGTCATCAGCCTTCTGCTTGACTTGAAGAAATTCCTGATCTCTAGCATTCTCTGATTGAAGGATGTAGAGACCGTTCTGTGAGAGGAAACGAGGATGAGAGTTCAATAAGGAACCAATGTGAGTACAAAGCAGTTCAATGAAAAAAAATGATTACCTGGAAACACGTCATTAGGTCATCATTGACGCCTTCAAGGGACGGACGGGGCATCAATTTCAGCCTCGAATGAATGATGAACTCCCTCCATGCCTCAATGGTCGGATGGCCAAGAGGAGGTTGCCCCGTGACCACGACAGAAAGGGTGGAAGGTGCATTGCAGGGTTTCTTCCCCTTCTTCTCTTTCCCCACGTCAGCACCGACTGGGATAGCAACAGAGATGGGGGGAAGTCCTGAGCAAGGCCGGAATCAGCAACCTGTCCATCGAGAGTAGGCCCAGCAATGGCCGAGGCAATTGGCTACTCTCCGTCTTTCTTACGCTTGTGAGCCTGAGAGGCCACATAAGAATTGACTTCCGAGCTAGGAGCACACTGAGCTACGGCCGCTTTCTCCTTAGCAGCCTTGGCCTTAGCATTCTTGACGTCCCTCATAAGCTTCAAAGCGTCGAAATCCATTTGCTATTGAGTGGGTGGAGGACCTGAAACAAAACTGAAGAATGTTAGAACTGGGCAGTGGATCTAAAAGGGACACTTACCTTACAGGGGGACCGCCCAAGATCTCAATGTGCCCTCGAAAGGAGGAAAATAACCATCACAGAGAAATGGGTGGTACCTATTCTCGCCTCGGCAAGCGCCCCGAAAGTGAGGCAGAGCTCCAGATGCTCAGATCCCCCATCTTTGACTTTTTTGATCGCCGTCTTGAGTTCGTCAGTAAGGCGTGATGGCCCTATCTTCGGCGGATACCCATTCTACCGCACGAGGAGTTGACCCTCGGGGAAGCGTAAGAAGAAGAACCGATATTTCCAGTCGTGAATGGAGGTGGGGGGCTTATGGAACAACCTCCTCCCCGGGCGGGCACTGACACTTAGAAAACCGTCAGAACTTTGGGGAGAAATTTTGAAGACGTAATGGAACAAATAGAGGCTTAGATCCATGTTCTTGTCCTTGCACCGGACGATGAAGGCCGACAAGAACCGGAAGGAGTTTGGCATGAATTGAGCGGGGACGACCTGATAGCACTAGAAGAGCTCGACATAGAATGGGTGAAGGGGAAACCGCAGCCCTGCCTTAATTGAGTCCAAGTACGTATGATGTAATGCTTTACTTACGAATTTAGTTTAATTTGTAGTCCGTATATAATTAAAGACGTTATGGGACCATTATTGAGTTTTTGCCATTTTCGGTCCTCCGACTATTGTGCCAATGACACTTTTGATACTCAACTTTTAATTTTTCCAATTTTAGTCCTCGACTATTGTGCTAAAGACACTTTTAATCCTCGACTATAAAGTTTCTCACATTTAGTCTCCTGAGTATTATCAAAATATCAAATTGACACTTTTAGTCCTTCCACTATGATTTTAACACAATAAGTGGAGGACTAAAAATGTCATTATTATAATAGTTGAAGGACCAAAAGTGTCACGCCCCGGACCGCATCCGAGCCACGTAGACAACCGTCGTACAACCCGATAAGAACAACAACAGTTCATCCCTATTGAGTTGTACAAGGCGTCCGATTTATTCTATTGCCAAACCGATTAGTAAACACATACAATCAACATCAATATCATAATCAATCAAATGCGGAAAATAGTAAAATGTTTGATACTTAGCCACACGTGGCAAACACGGGCACGCAGGCCCCCAACTGTTTTAATGAAAATATTGTTCAAAAATCCATGAGCGGTTTATACATTTGAAATAAGAATGGAAGCACGAACCACGTCTTCCTTCTCGATCAGTCACCCTAGGCAAAGGTGCAGGTAGTAGGACTCCAGCCTCAACCTGAAAAATGTGAGGGCCCCCGGAGGGGTCAGTACTCCATAGAAGTACTAGTGACAAGCAGGCTATATGAAGAATAACTAATGTTTCAGACACGAGACCCAAAAATAGGGTGATATATACATATAGATGTCCCTCATCCACCCGATGATACATACTGTATATATACTCGTAAAATACTCAACCCATAGGTCATTTACCTTAAAGAGTCTTTTAGTGATAAAGTTCTTGCCTGACTTTTCTCACTCCTTTCCCAGTTACCTAGCTCACAAGCTATAGTCTACCTTCGATTCATACTACCGAGTGTTTTAGGATCATTTACCGTCCAAGGCACTCAACCCATCCTGGAGTATTTAAGATCATTTACCGTCCAAGGGTACTCGGCCCCACCTGGAGTATTCTGGATCATTTACCGTCCAAGGGTACTCGACCCCACCTGGAGTATTCTGGATCATTTACCGTCCAAGGGTACTCGACCCCACCTGAAGTATTCTGTATCATTTACCGTCCAAGGGTACTCGACCCCACCTGGAGTATTCTGGATCATTTACCGTCCAAGGGCACTCAATCCCCAGTCTATTCTCTACCAAATCCTAACCTGGATATGGCTAGCCTTTCATTCCTTTAACTATGGACAATTCCTAGCCCTATAGTCATATAACAATCCTTAGGATCCAACGTGGGCGGGTCCCACCCGAACGGCCCACGTCAACCTACTCAAAACTGCCCGTTTTGAGCATAACCCAATACTCGATCGAGTATTAACCCATACTCGGTCGAGTACAGGAGACAGTAGTCCACAAAACTGATTTTCAACAAATACCCGGTCGGGTATGTGTCAATACCCGATCGGGTATGGCAGTTGACTTGGCGGTCAACGCCCCTTTTGACCCCCCAAACAGAGTCCGATTAACTTGAAATTTTATACACATATACTTCTTGATGTCCTTGATCCAAAAATAACATTTTGGATCCCTGGATCATCACACAAAATATGTTATCACATTTTTAATCACCAAACCTACATAACATGCTTTTTAACTATGTTTTGTGTATAATCATGGCATAAACACACACTTGGTTATCTTTAATCATTCCACAAAACATATTCCTGATTACTTTAGGTAATCTCATGCCTCACGCAAAAGTTATAAAGCATAAAGCCGTCTTCTCACCTTAATGAAGCTTATGAAGTTCTAGCCTCCCCGATTTAGCTCCGATGAAACTCCGGCGAACTTCAACGAACTCCGGCGACAACTCCGGCGACCTTTTCAACTCCGTGAAAGTTCCTTGAATACCTTAGACAAGTTACTAACAAGGTTTTATCATCATAAAACCCATAGTAATACAAATAACCTCAAAAAGGTTATTTTCCGGCGAACCGGTCACTTTGGCTTCTAAGTCCGTTCTTGGACTTAGAACCACCTTCCAACCCCTCTTTCTACACATCCCAACGTGTAGAACAATCCTAGGGTGTGAAATATGATTGAATAATCATATAAGATAGTTTAAGAAAAGGAATGGGATTAATGAAGTCCTTACCTTGAAAATCTCAAGTTTTGCTCTCTAGCTTCCTCTTTTCTCTTCTCTATTCCTCCCCTTCTTCTTCCTTAGCCTTGGTGCGAAAATGGGTGAAGAATAAAGTGGTTGCAGAGCTTATCTCACCTCAGTTGATGCCAAAACCGAATGAATGCCTGTAAGGGGTGATGGGAGTCTATTTTGGGCTCATTAGACCATGATGAGGGGTGGGGGGTCCTCTTGGAGTCAATTCTTGTCTCAACCTCCCCCCTAGCTCGGCTCTCTCATCCAAAGTCAGTATTTGCACACTCCTCTAACCAACCAAGTCTGGAAAAAACGTGGGGTGGCCCCCACCCATGTGGGAGGTCATCCCTTTATGTTCCCACGTGTACAATCGGTCCCGAAAGTTGTATTTTCCGGACTGTTTTAAGTATATTTTATTTTATTGGGTCAAATAAAATATAACACTCGTTCCCAATCCTTATTGGGCCTTAGAATCATTATGAAATCCCCAACTTTAATTTATAGGTTCTCGGAATCCCTTTTTGGGCTGTTATCTGATAAATTGCCGATACCGATAATTTAGCCCGTTTGACCAACCGGTCACCCTTGTGCCATTGTCATGGCCCAATTAGGATATCCACCACCATATACATATTATCTAGTCCAAGATTAATATAATATGTGGTCCCGATAATATTGGGCGGCCCCACATCCGGTGTGGGCCCCACGTGAATTTTACTATTCACGTAATAGAAATGATAAAAATTTACAATCACGTAAAAAATGCTTTTATACATTTCTCAAGGTTCAATACATAATTTGGTACAGTACAAATACTCGGGGGCGGTGTTACAAAAAGTGTCACTATTATGAAAGTCGGATGACTAAATATAGAAAATTTCAAAGAGGAGTACCAAAAGTTTCTCTAGAGCAATAATCAAAGTCGCATGCGGGGTACTAGAAGTGGCAAAACCTCGACCGTTATTTAAGAATGGCGATTTCGACTTTGAGTGTTAGAGCTCGTGAAGATTTATCTAAAGTCATTAATTTTTTCATCTCATGGGTTAACCCAATACGAAAATAAGGAGGTGTTTACTTCGCTGCTAAAGTCACAGTTAGGTTAGTAAGACAGCCAGACAGGTGAAGTAAACATGCAAGCTGCTTAAAAATTTGTTTACTAACCGAAAGAGGTGCTTAAAGTGTTGCTTACTAAGCATACCACCCCGGCCCCATGTATTAATTGAGCGATATTTTAAGTTTTTTCAGTTTTCGAATTTACCCTTACCTTTACCCCTTGCCCATTACCTTATTGCTACCCCTCTACCCGCTTACCCCCTACCTACCCTACCATCCCCACCCCGACCATAACCCTTACCCCACCCCTACTCGTACCCCTTACCTTTACCCTACTCCGACCCAACCCTTTTACCCCTACCTCGACCCCACCCAAATCCCAACCCCACCCCTACCCCTACCCCGCTCTTACCACCCACCCCGACCATAACCCCTTACCGCATCCCACCCTACCCCGACCCTACCCCCTTTACCCTCTACCACCTTCCCTTACCTCGACCCCACCCCAACCCCCTCCTACCCCCAGACCGTAACCCCTTACCCCACCCCCACTTCCCTACCTCGAGCCTACCCCTTTACCCCCTACCTCGACCTTGCCCCTACCTCACCCCTACCCACATTCCCCCTACCCACATTCCCCCTACCCTACCACCTACCCTGATCCCCCATACCCCCCACTTCCCCTACCAACCGGCCCTTACCACCCTACCCTTGACCATACCTCTTACCCACCCCAAACCTCTTACCATATCTGATCGGGCTAAACTTGCAAGTATACAAGTGCCGATGTAGTAATAAATTCCGGTAAAATACCGGGTCGAATCCACAAGAAAACGTCGTTTTATAAAGTTCGGTTTTGAGAAATAAAAGAGAAAAAAGTAATTAAAATGGTGGGATTGTTGTTTGTTTCAGTGAATATATGATAAAATGACTAGGGCATCGGGATTCATGCAAACGTTAACTAGAATTCAATAAAATTCTTTGTCAATTCTTATGAGTACGGTATCTCTATTATATTCCCGACTCCGGTTAAGGCAGTGAGAGCGTCATTTTCTCTACGTGTGAGTCCCGTTACGGCTCACATTCATCTATTGAAAACCCCGTTGAATATTAAGATACCACACACGCACCATACAAGATCGTGTATATTTCTATCCTCAATACTTTGTATGTTTATTCTTCTACAGAATGATTTATATTGCAACGTTAATTGACCATATAAACCTCTAGATGTTATGCAACATAATTATATATAATTAGTTTAAAGAGAGTAAAATGCGAATTACTTCTTCTAGTGTCCAATTGATATTTCAACGTTAGTTACTTCATATCAATACGTGTTTTATACAATTATGTTGTATAACATATATGGAAAATTAAACATAAGAAGAATAAATCATAAAATTTGACTTGGAACAAATATAAAAAACTAGTAAGCGTAGAGGTTCATCCCAATTCCTGGGCTTAAGGAATTAGCCTCTAACGCTCATATTAATCAAAATTACAATACTTTTAATGTAGAAGAACATGTAAATATAAAGGAAATATTACCTAAATATCAATGGTTGGAAGAAATGAGCTTCCACGCCTCAAGAACACCATGAAGAACAAAGAAAAACTATAAAACTAGTTATGAACAAATGAATTAAATTGAGATTGGATGATGATTTTGGGGTGAATTGGAGGGTTTATATAGGCTTGAAAATGATCTTTGATGGTCTATTCATGATTCTCAATCAACTTAATTGGGACGAAATTTCTGAGCCATACCTTCCAAATATCTTCAAATCAACTCAAACTATTCAAGCAAGTCGTCTGGTTTTATGCAGATTTGGGGTAACTGGAGCTGGTTTGGGGTTAACCTGCGCCGCTTGTGTTCTGACAATTCCGGCGTCGCAATTTTTACAAGCAACCGACGCCGGTTTTGTCCTGGGATTTTTTGGGATGTTCCGCTATGAATTTGGACATAATTGCTTCAGCAAAGTTGTAGATAATGAAGTCTTCTAAACACCAAAACTTGAATGACGTGATTTTATTCATCCAATCAAAATATATGGATAAAACATTGAGAGGTATGCATCCTGAAATTCTACCAGCACATCTGACTTTATTGGTTTATTGAGTCTTGATCCTTTCATATTCTGGTCATAACATCTTCATAACATTTGTACCTTATTGAGTTGACATTCACATGAAATTCGAATCGAGTGATTTCAAATTTTCTACAATAAATTATATTCGCGATGTTTTATGCTTTAGTTCTCATTCTGAAGGTATTTGTCCGATTTCTATTCTTTTCTTCAACAAATACTTATAAATACTTATATTAAACACAAGTAAATATAATGGTTGTCAATATCCCAACCCTACCCCTTTACCCCATATCACCTGCCCCTACCTCGACCCCACCCCGACCCCACCCTTACGAGTAGTGTATGGGTGGGAGTAGGGGTAGAGGATAAGGTCGTAGTAAGGATAGGGGTAAGGAAGGGACATGTGGAATTGGGGGTATGGTGTATGGTAGGGGTAGGGGTGGGGTACGGGTTTTTAGGGGGTTAGGGTAACATTAAGGAAGATGACCAAACCCATAATGGATCCACATTAATGGAGTGCCATCAACTTGCATCTACGAAAGTTGGGTCATTTCCATTTGTGATTTGTGGACAATTTTAGTTTCTCCAAACTATTAATTACTGGTGTCTTTTGCGTACAACTCTTGCGCACCAACTAAATATTTCTACGTTTTATTATTATGTATTATTATAAAAGGAAAGTAAACGTGAATCAATTTCATTTACTTTATTTTATTTCGAAACAGTTGAAAACTACGTAAATACGAAATATTATTTGGCTGAATCTAACAATTATTTGACTAGAAAAAGCAAAGCTTGGTAAAATTGGTGTTTTTTGTTAAATAAGCTAAGCAAATAGTGTCAATTAATCGGAAAGAGAGTAGTGATATGAAAGGCAAGAACCCATTTAAAACACCCAAATTTGATGAATGAACTTAACTCACTTGAATTATTGAAATTTTGATTGAAAATGCTCACAATGTTTTTTATTAGACTAATACTCCCTATGATTTAGTTGATAAGATAAATGTATTGTCTCTATGAATTTTATAATTATCGAAGTTTGAACTGATCTTGTGTAAACGGTATAAATTCAAGTAAAAACATACTTAGCTGAACGAATTTGTTATATTATAAAAATGTACCCATTTATAAAATAAATTAAGAAATATATGAACCAAATTTAAATAGTCACATTCAACAAATTCAAATGCGTGCACTCACATTTATTCTACTTAGATTTTTTGCTCATAATTTGCTGGTCTGGTCTGATCGGGTCTGATTAAGTATGGTCTGATCTGGTTTGGTCTATTTAAGTATGGTATGGTCTGGTATAGTCTGGTCTAGTAAACATATGTTCATTGTGTATTTTATATCTACGGAAGTCATGTATGGTCTGGTCTTGTCTGGTCTGGTCTGTTTAAGTCTAGCTTTGTTTGATCTGGTTTGTTTAGGTCTGGTCTAGTCTAATCTGTTCTGGTCTATTTAAATCTGGTCTGGTTTGGAATTGAAAACCGTCCAACTAAAAACATTTCTATTACCCTACACAATGCTTGAATTAAGATACTAGAAAAGTAGGTTCATGAGATTAATAAACACTTTGTCATCCCCGTTTTGGTAAACGCTGTAGCGGTACACCAACTCATCATTGCACAATAAATTTGTTCACAACTCCTCTTTTTTTAGAGGAAATGTCCCAACTTCTTTACGCGTAGAACCTCATCCTTTGATGGCATGACCCGATACATTTGACTTTGTATTGTTTTAACTTTTTAGGAGTGTTTCGATAGTTCACAAATAAATCATGATATCATACCACAATTGACATTTTATTTGTCCAAAGTTATAATCTTATTACGGAGTATTTGTTAATATTAGAATCATTAAATTATATCATTATATCATTCACCCTATCATCTCACAATTCTCTTTATATTTGTTTCATTATGATTATTTCATACCAAATTTGATAAGGCTGATGTGATTTTAAATCATTCTTATATTATATTCTCACTTTATCAATTCAATTTTAAATACATAGCTCATTTTACTTAGATACACATCGCCTCATATTGTACTAATGTCACGGGTGGAGGTAATAATATGGGGTTTCCCCTTGATATTACTAAATTTTTATCAGTTTCCAAAAAAGTGACCATTTTTTTAGGACAAAAAAGTGAGCAAAAATGTCATATTTTTGGAAAAATGATGTCACTGTCAATTTTCGTATCACTTAAGAGACGTCATTGTCATATACTCATGTTACTATTGGGTAAACATGTCACTTTGTGCGTCGTCGGTGCAATTGAACGTGTCACTGATGCCGATGACAGTAACACTATCATAGTGACACCGCCGCAAGCTACGGTGACACCGCCACAGGCCGTCTCACTAACTCCGGTTGCCGCTCAATATCCTAGCCCCTAGCCCCCACCCCAGCTCCAGCCCCATCCCAGCCTCCTGACATGTCCTTAGAGTCACCCTCCCCCTCCTGAGCTCCAGCTCTAGTTCCGACCAATCCAGCCCCCCCCCCCCCCCCCAACCCAAATCTATACTATATCTGCACAGCCCCGACCTCGATCCACCATTCCCTCTCCCTCCAGCCTCATATCATATCCTTCATTCGTCCGTTAACTTAGCCGCCATCGCCATCTTCAAAGTCTGTAGCCTAGCCGCCGTTGCATCGCCCAATCCTATCCACCGTCGCCATCTCCGAGCCTAGCCGCCGGTGTCACCGAACTTTAGCGCAAATTTGGAAATTCATTGGAAAAGATTAAAGATGAAGAAGAAAAATTGCAGCAGAATGTAGATAAAGGCGGGGATGAAGATCGACAGAGAGCGACAGAGACCGGCGGAGAGCGACGAAGCCGACGGAGGGCGATAAAGATCGGCGGAGGGTGACGAAGACTGGCGGAGGGAGATGATGACCAGAGGAGCAGAGAAGCGGAGGTGGTCGGCGGCCGCTAGAGGCACAGGTTGCGGCTGTGAGGTGGATGAGAAATGGAGACCTGCGATGGAGGAGACTCGACATCTGCAATTTGTTTGCGTAGATCTGGATTAAGAGGAGAGGTCACTTTTATGTAAAGTTCCAAAATGGTCACTTTTGTGTAAAATCTTATAAGTATTATTTGTGCCATCAATAGCATCTCATGAATGAATATCATGAATTAAATGTCAAGGGTGCCACATAATTTGACTACTTTTATTTTGCAACATAATTTGACTACTTTTAAACGTCTCAAATTGTGTACAAGTGTACGAAATTCGTTTTGACTCATGTAGTTTGATCCAAAAGGTTGAATGCCCAACTCCAAAGCCCCCCACCCCGATCTGACATGATGGTGGGGAGGTTAATCACGGTGACTCAGTCAGCAAAGCGGCGGTAGGCCTTATACACGTGTGCACCAGAGGTCCAACCTTATTTCAGGTTCTGTAACCTTCACACGACCGCTGCGGATTTCGAACCTTGGTCACTTGGTCCAATTTTCCCACCACTCGACCAACTGAGCTACCCGTGCGGGTAAAGACTCATATAGTTTGAATAATTGAATCAGTGTTGTTTTTATCAGCCAAATTTGCAAAAACAACTACTCCCATCACATTCAAATCTTACACTTTCTTTTTTGTGACGTCTCATTTACTCTTTTACGTTTTCTCTTTAGGCAACTCTTTTTACATTAAATGTCCTAACTACCATTTACTATTCATCCACTTTTTACATGTGAGTGGATAACATTAATTCACTCCAAAAGTCAAAGGGCATGCAAGATATTCACTCTTCTATTAATTAAGCTTCTAAACTACCGTATCAAAAGCAAACGTCAAGTTCTATTCACGACGGAGAGAGAATTTGTTTACTCGTATTATTTTATTTATTTATTTTGAGATTCTTATTTCATATCCAAATCAAATTTGCATTTCATTGAGAGTATTAATCGCTCAGTCTCATTATGGTTATCATACTTTCCTTTTTATGTTTTTCAAAATGAATATCATATTTCCATTTTTGCAATAAATTATGATCTTTATCATTTCACTTTATTATACTCAAATGTCAATTACAACTTTTACTTTTCAATCACCTTCTTAATAATCATGTCAAATTAAAACAGGACAACCAATATGGGACAAAAGGGTAGGACATTTTCTTTTGGATTGTTTTCAGTCGCAGACCAGATCGGACAAGACTAGACCAGACCATATCAGAGCATACTTAAACAGACCAGATCAAACTTGAACAGTTATAAAATATACAAAGATCAGACATTTATCAGACCAGATCAGTTCAATTCACGGCAGATTAGCACTCACACTCACCTTATTCCTTTTGATTTGTTTTTGTTTCTTACACTTGACCAGATGGCGATTGATGGATCAAAGTAAACGTTTTGTCATATATTTCAAACTCCAAAAATCACTCAATCGACTAATTTTTTGACTTACTAATCTTATGGAGTTATAGTCGGTATCAAATTTTAATTCATTGACTATTCATACCGTTAATAAATGTCACACAATACTAGAATGATGAATGAAGTTCTAAGTGACCCGTACAGGTAGCTCAGTTGGTCGAGTGGTGAGAAAATTGGACCAAGTGACCAAGATTCGAAACCTGCAGCGGCCGTATGGAGGTTACAGAACCTGAAATAAGATTGGACCTCTGATGCGCACGTGTATAAGGTCTACCATCGCTTTGCTGATTAAGTCACCGTGATTAACTCTCCCACTATCTTATCGAGTCGGGGTAGAGGCTCGTGGGGTGGGAGATTCCACGTTTGGGACCAAATGAATGAAGTTCAAGTCGATCAACTCATTCCGCAAAAACCAATTTACATGGCATCATATCTAGAAACATCAATCATAGAGAAGTAGACTATGGAATTATGGACTAATTCCAGTTTATTATCTGCCGGACAAACTTCTAAAGACTCTTGTACCTTCAGTCTTGAGTGAGCGGTCTTGCTGCCCTCCAATCGGCGCCAATTTTCTTGGTGGCGGCGCACACAAAGCTCCTAGGGAGTGAGAAGCTTAGGGCTTCCGTCCCAGGAAACCTTATAAACGTACGTCAAAGTGCATTTTATGCGAAATAATATTTTTAAAATGTTTAATTACTTTTCACTTAGTTTGATGAAAAATAATGGTAAAATTAGAAATTGGAAATAAAATTTTACGAGTATCATTAACTGAAAAGTGGGAATTTATTACGCGTGTGACTATATATACTCGATAGTAATTTTTATTTATACTCCAGATGTCGGTGTTTGTGTTCCCCTAATTCTGGAATCTATGAACTATCTTCCAAAGTTTCTAGACAGATTACTCAGTAGTAATTTGTGTGTTACAAAGTTAAGATAATTTTATTTTATGATAATTGCCACACATTCACCAAATCTGTTCTCATTTTTTTTATCAATGTCCCACAAAACAGTTCAATTTGTATAAAAGAGTTTTTGCCGTTTTTTATTCTACTACTATTGTATCATTGATACTTTTGGTATTTAAATTTTAATTTTTCTAATATTAATTCTAGACTATTGTACAGTATAAATTTTTAGTTCTTGACTCCAAAGTTTTTCACATTTAATTCCTAAGAATTATCAAAGATGTGTATCAAAAATGTCTCTCACACAATAGTCAGGTACTAAAAGTAGACAAAATTAAAGTCAAGTAACAAAAATGTCAGTGATATAATATAGAAGGACCGAAGTGACAAAAAAAGCTTCTACAAAAAGAAATCACTTTTTTTTTACTCTACAGGGGTCTGGGGGAGGGAGACCGAGAGACCTGGAGTAATGATGAAACTCACTATATTGAATTTCAAACTCTTATGTGTCTAGCGGGATTCGAACTCGAGACTTCCCAGTACGGTAACCTCACCACCAGCCAGGCTGGTACAAAAAAAAATCACTTTTAATAAAAAAGTCACAATTACCTTTTATTATTTTCTGTAAGTTAACATAAAATAAACATATACTTAGAAAATCAAAAAAATCTTCATTTTGAGGCTCATCACTCATGTGATAACATTCAATTTTCTGAATAATGATGATATCGAAATCAATTAGAATAATCAAACATGAATTAAAAACGTGTGTGCATCCTCTCTGTTCTCAATTTCTAATACTGATATGATTCCGATCAAGAGCACTATGATATTTTAGAAAGTGTACGAACAGGAAAAAAAGTCAACACAATCAAACGCCAAAGGAATCAAAGCACTAATCCAAAAACTCCCAAAACTGAAAGCAAAGGGTACAGATTTGCAGTGCTCTTCCAGTTCGCGGAGGAGCTGCCCGTGGCATTCCCTGGGCTCTGCACCGGCGTGATCGGGGGCGCATTTTCCCCGTCACTTTCTGAACCACCGGACGGAGCAGGGGAAGGTGAAACCCCCGGAGCGACGCTCTTTCCGGCAGTTAACTGCAATGTGGTTTTAGCCTCCATATTCTCCGTTCCCATTGAATGCATCGTTGGAGCATTGTCGGCACCCAACGGACCCACCTGCCACAGGGTGTTTAACTCCGATAGCGCCGGCAGTTGACTTACCGTTGCGGAAATCCACACGGCCTCGTCGGATCCCGCCACCGCTGAGGCGTTCCGGACGGTCCACGGCAGAGGCTGCTCGGTTATGCCGGGTCTGGAATTGAAGGTGAGATTGTATTGCTTCAAACTGAGATTTCCAGATTTTGAATTTATAGCGACGAAGGCAAACGCGCCATCCATGCCGGTTTTCTTGCCGGCGTTGATGCCAAAGGAGGACCATTGTCCTTTCGTGGTATTTACGCCGAAAGTGAAGGAGAGGGTGGAGTTGGCCGCGGTGTAGTTCCAGTGGAGGATGGCGCCGAGGGTGGGGAGGACCGTACAGTTAGCATACACATTTTGAATCTTCGAGGCGCAATTTAGAGAGAGGGCGGGTGAAATCAGGAGAGCTCCGATGAGGAGGAGGAGAGAAGATGGGGACATTGTGGGTGGCGATGCGGCGGCGTCGACGGTGGCTGAGAGTTGCTCGCCGGTTTCGGTGGTCCTGATTGGGTAATTTGGAGATTGGAGTAGTGGTAGGTGCTCTGTCTGAGAACGGTTGGGTATTTATTTATTTATAGAGAAAACGGACGGGTGAGATTTAGGAAGGTAGGGTTCGTGTTGGAGTTGTAGTTGCCTAGGACGTGTTTATTCAACGCTATCACAAACCAAGTGCAACACTGCAGCCTATCCCTATACAAAGAGAAGTCGGTGTTAATTTTGTCATTTTTACGGAGAAAATAAGTGTACTCCGTATTTTTTTTATACGTATGAGACCGTTTGGTAATTCTGAAATTATCTAGCATAATTCCGTTTCCGTTTGATAATTATGAAATTGGTTGAATTGATTGATTCTACTGAAATTTATAAAGTTCTAAGTATATGAATCGGCAGATTCTACTTGTTTATGAGAAAAATTATATAAAATATTTTTATTAATAAAATAAAGAAAAATTTATATGCAAGAACAGCGAAAATGATCCTCTACAGTAATAAATTAATTTGAGTATAATAAGTTAACCTTGTACTCTTTCAAAAAAAAGTTGTCCTTTCCCTTATATAAAGGATTACTTGCAAAATTTTAAGGGGAAGTTTGTGTAACCGCGTTTCACCCCGAAATGTCATTCTTTTTCAACATAAAAAGATGATAAATGTAGCATTTTGGCTACCAAAACGCAGAAATACAAACATGTCCTAAAATCTGGGATTACAATTAGTTTTAAGAAGTACTTTTTCACTCACAAGTACTTTTGCACTTTCACCCAAACACTCTTATATGTAGGAGTGGAAAAAACCAAACTGAAACCTGAAAAACCGACCCTGACCCGACCCGAATTATGATATCGGTCCGGATTTTTTCTTTTTAACCGGATCGAATAAAAAAAACCGGACCGAACCCGAAATTTCGAGCTCATTAACGGGCCCTAAAGTTTATAACCCAGCCCGGACCGATAAAACCCGAAACAATTATCTGTAGTATAAAATCAATATAATATACAAATATAATTTATAAATTAATTTCTAATATATGATTATAATCATGGTGGATGAAAAAAAGACAGTAATTTTTAGTGACTACATATATGTTCAATTTATTTACCTTAATGACCATGCAAAATTTTTTATACTAACTTTAATCACATTTTTATCCATAAACGTTACGTAGTATTTTCTAACATTTTTAGAAAACCTATTTTATTTATTTATATACATCTTAAACCAAATATTATGGTAATTATCTTCTTCGGATATGAAGTGTTGGTGATTTTGGAGACTGATATTTGTGTTATTATTTGCGGTTTGTACTTTGCATTAATTTTATTAGGAAATATGTTTTGGAATATAAAAGGACAATGAGATGATTTCACATTCGGGCTTTAACCGGACCAACCCGAACTCGGACCGAATCCGGATTATAAAAAATCCGTCTCGGACCGAATATAATGGGCTTTGTTCCGGTCCCTAATTTTCATAACTCGAGATCTTACGGATAATTTCCGGGTTAGGCAAAATCCCGACCCATACCGGATCGATCCCACCCCTACTTAGGGCATCCTCATTGGGAGGATTATTACGAGATTAAATTAGTGACATGGCAGTTTTTTTAGAGAATTATCAATGAGTGACATAGATTATTTAATAGGATTATTTGCTACAATAATCTGGGATCAAATTACGAATCCGGATTATTTTAGGATTATTTGAAAAGTATATGTAATAGAGATAAATGCAAGACAGAGAAAAAACAGATTATTTGAAGATGATGATTGAAAGACATAAACGAATTTTGAGATTATTTTATAATTAATTACATAACAATATTTAAATGGTAAGAATCATATAAAAAATCGATTATTAGAGATCATGAATGAAGATGCTCTTATATGTGCTTTTGCACACTAAAGATTAGAAGCAATTTTAATAAGAAGATCCAAACATTCCATAAATAGACTAATAATAGAGTATGCTAATTTATTGTAAAATTGATATTTATTAGGTAAACTAATCTTCCCTCGGAATAAATACCAACTTTTTAGTTTCACAACAAAGTTTGTATGTTTAGCGGACTTTCAGTCAATCTACTCGTGGTTTATGGAGTATGTTTTAGACTCATAACAATTACTCCGTACTACGTATTTGCTTTATATACTTGTGTGTATTTAATCCAAAATTAAATATTTGAAATTCTGAGCCTAATAATTTTTTTCAATTCTGTTGTGGTTGTTTTTGTATGAAAATGATTGTTTTTCAGTTTATTGCACAATATACTACGGAGTACGCTTATAATATACATATCTTATTTTATAATTGTGAAAATGTTGTGAAATGAAGAAGATGAAGAGCAAATTTAAAAGATATATATATATATATATATATATATATATATATATATATATATATATATATATATATATATATATATATATATATATAACCTCTAAATTACTTCTTCTTAATATCTGAATATTTTCTGAACTTCTGAGTTTTTTTTTTGTGTGTGATTAGGGATGAATCATCTAGGAATGATTCTATATAATTTGCTGGCATTATTGAATCTAGCCATGTGTGTGATTACAATGATTTGTGTTTGCTTAGTGTCCTGATTACAAGGATGGGCATTCACACTTGTCATTTTGGTGGTTTTACAACACTCCCCCTTTATTGTTCATCCTTGAATATGTATTTATTATTTAAAAAAAAACTTATTGTGAAAATTAAGGGGTAAAGATTACGACTTATAATGTCGTTGTATTTGATGTACTGTCTCATTAAAAACCTTATCAGGAAACACCCAGTGAGATAAAAACATGATGAAGGGAAAAAGAGTGCAGTGCATTCAAATAGTCCTCCTGAATTTAGTATAAATCATGAAGACGTCGCATGCCGATTTTCTGTACAAGTTCTATGAACTTCTTCGGGGGTAAAGATTTGGTGAAGAGATCGGCTGGATTTTCACTGGACCTGATTTGTTGAATGTTGATCGTCCCTTCTTTCTCCAGATCATGAGTAGAGAAGAATTTTGGTGATATGTGTTTTGTTCTGTCACCTTTGATGTAGCCTTCTTTAATCTGAGCTATGCACGCAGTGTTGTCTTCGTAGATCACAGTCGGGTGACAAGTAATAAGCTTCATACCACATTCATTTTGGATGTAATCATAGACCGCAGCCACACACATTCTCTTCCAGTTTCATATAATGCAATTAACTCCGAATGATTTGATGATGTAGTTGTCAATGTTTGCTTCATAGATCTCCATGAGATTGCGGTGTTACCATAAGTAAATACGTACCCGGTTTGTGATTTCACCTTTTGAGGATCTGATAAGCATACAACGTCTGCATATCCGATTAAAGCAGCTTTTGCATCTTTGTGGTAGAATAAGCCGAGATCAACTGTACCACGTAGATAACGGAATATGTGTTTGATCCCGTTCCAATGACGTCTTGTTGGGCATGAACTGTACCTAGCTAATAAATTTACAGAAAATGCAATATCTGGTCTAGTATTATTAGCTAAATACATTAAAGCTCCAATAGCATTCAAATATGGTACTTCAGGACCGAGTATTTCTTCGTCGTCTTCTCGGGGACGGAATGGGTCATCGTGTATGTTGAGAGATCGAATGACCATTGGTGAAGTCAAAGGATGAGCTTTGTCCATATAGAATCTCTTCAACACTTTCTTGATGTAATTGGATTGGTGGATGAGAATTCCATTCTTCAAATGCTCAATTTGAAGTCCGAGACAAAATTTGGTTCTCCCGAGATCTTTCATTTCAAATTCTTTCATAAGATATTTTGCAGTATTTTCAATTTCATCAGGAGTTCCAATAATGTTTAAATCATCAACATATACTGCAATTATGACGAATCCAGAATTTGATCGCCGAATGAAAACACATGGACTAATTGGATTGTAATGTTCTGAATCTTCTAGCTCAGGTCTCCAATTTCATCCACAAAGGATGAATAACACCACTATGATCACAAGAGGGGAGAGGGGCGTCAGCCAGCAAACTGATTTCCGGCCAAATATCTCCGGTGAACCCAAAAGAAAAGCTTGGACTGATTTTGGGGGATTAGGTTTCGGCGCTCCTCACAAAACGGAGAAAGGAGAATTATTTATAAGCCAAGGTCAAAAACTCAAGTAAGGTAACTTACCTTATCAAAGATATGCAGCGGCTTCAACAAGGAAAGAAGGCGGAAGAGAGGATATGCGCAGGGCTAACGAGGATTGAATAGAATCGGTAAGTCCAACCCTCGGCCGGGTACAACCAAAGAATAAATGGGCTTACGGAAATAGTTGGGCCAATACCTAACACATTCTCCACCTTATTGGACCATAGTGGCTTAGAGTAAAAACTCTAACACAAACATGAGACTCATCATCGTTGGATTGCCCGAATGATCATAAAGACACATTCAGGCAAAAGGGGTAAGATCACCAGGCAACTTATCCACAATCAATGTTTAACGTGCGTTTGCACGACAGCAACTTTTCGACAGAGAGACATTTAGTCCCCATGTCAGCAGGATTAAATTCAGACGGAATTTTAATCAACTTGGTATCACCTGCACTAACAATATCACGTATAAAATGAAATCTAACATCAATATGCTTAGTTCTATCATGAAAAACAGGATTTTTGCACAGTTGAATAGCAGATTGACTATCAGAAAACACACAAATGTCCTGATTAAGACTACCAATCTCCGTTAGGAGACGCTTAAGCCAAATGGCTTCCTTAAATGCTTCGGTAGCGGCCACATACTCGGACTCAGTAGTGGATAGAGCAACTATGGGATGAAGTTGAGACTTCCAACTAATGCATGACCCGCAAAGAGTAAACACATAAGAGGTAGTGGATTTCCTATTGTCTCTATCGTTAGCAAAATTCGAGTCCACATACCCACTCAACTTAACACCCTCAGAACACCTAGTGAAAACCAACCCATGATTAACAGTAGATTTCAAGTACCTAAGCAACCACTTAAGAGCATTCCAATGAGGTCAACCAGGATTAGACATATACCTACTCAAACAACTAACAACATAGGCAATGTCGGGTCTAGTACTCACCATGAGGTACATCACGGACCCAATAGCATTGGAATAAGGCACTGATTTCATTTTAGCAATTTCAGGAGCAGTCTTGGGAGACTGATCCTAACTTAACACAAAGTGGGACGCCATAGGGATAGAGACGGTAGTAGCAGAATGCATGTTATATTTACTCAAAATCTTTTCAATGTATGAAATCTGATTGAGTACTAACACACGCTTACTCCTATCCCTAACAATGTTAATGCCTAGGATCCTCTTGGCATCACCTAGGTCTTTCATTGCAAAGTTCTCACTGAGACGCTTTTGCACACCTTTAATGGCATCACCCGAAGGACTAACAATCAACATGTCATCCACATAAAGCAATAAAAATACAGGCACAGAAGAAGTATTTTTAAAGTATAGAAAATGGTCGCACTCGGACTTGTGAAATTTCAAAGATGACATGCACTGGTCAAATTTGATATTCCACTGCCTCGGGGACTGCTTCAGGCCGTACAAGGCCTTCCTAAGCAAACACACATGATTACTCTTCATGGGATCCACAAAGCCCTCAGGCCGGGTCATATATATTTTCTTGTCTAAATCACCATGCAAGAAAGCAGTGGTGACGTCCATTTGCTTCATTTCCCAATCATTATGAGCAACAAGAGCAAGCATCATTCTAATCGTAGTGAATTTAACAACAGGAGCAAAGATTTCAGCATAATCAACACCTTCCTTTTGAGTAAAACCCTTAGCTACTAACCTAGCCTTATATCTAATGTCGTTAGGCTCTTCCTTAACCTTAAATAGCCACTTACACTCAACTACGAAACTATTGGGCGGTCTAGGAACTAACGTCCAAGTCTTATTCGCTCTAAGTGACTCCATCTCACTCTCCATGGCGCAAAGCCACTTAGCGGACTCATTAGACTTAAGGGCCTCTCTATAGGTTTTAGGTTCGTTAAGCTCAAGGGTCTCAAACACAGAGAAAGCAAACATAGAAGTATCACACACATGGAAAGCAAAATCAGGCATGCTATCAGCAGTTCTCCTAATTTCTCTCCTACTTCTATCTCTAACAAGTTGGTAATCATGAAAATCATTATTACTAGAATCGGCACTCTCATCATGCGATTCATTGTCATTTGAATGCACATGAGAATGCTCCACCTCACTCGAAGTGGTGGTATTATCATGCTCAGAAGAATCATGCAATTCAGAAAAATCATGCAATTCAGAAGAATCATGCAAATTAGAAGAATCATGATTAGCAAACAAAGGACTAGCAGCATATGGTATGGACTCCACCTCAACAGGTGTACTACTAGGGCTCGACTCAGAATCAGGAACTGACTTAACCAGACAAGGGAACTCGGATTCATTGAAAACAACGTTTCTACTTACCACAACCTTGAAACCTACCTGGTTTCTATCCAAACCCTGTACCCCTTCACACCCTCAGGATAACCTAAGAAGACTCCTTTCTTAGACCTAGGATCCAATTTGTCACCTTGTTGGTGCACATACGCAACACACCAAACACTCTAAGATTAGACAAATCAAGGGGCTCTTTTGAAAAAACAGATTCAGGACATTTCCCACCCAAGGGAACAGAAGGAGACCGGTTAATCAAGTAGACAGCAGTATTGACTGCTTTACCCCAAAACTTTTTAGACAAACCGGAGGTAGCAAGCATACTCCTAACCTTATCTAGAACAGTCCTATTCATTCTCTCGGCTATCCCATTTTGTTGGGGAGTATAGGGCACAGTTTTGTGCCTTCTAATCCCACAATCAACACAGAGTTCGTCCATATCCTTATTGCAAAACTCTAATCCATTATCGGTCCTAAGGGTTTTGACCATCTTACCGGTTTGATTTTCTACAAGGGTTTTCCACTCCCTAAATTTCACAGACATCGGACTTATGCTCAAGAAGACGAACCCACACCTTCCTAGAAAAATCATCGATAATGGACAAAAAATATCTCTTACCCCCGTGGGTAGAGACATTAGCAGGACCCCACACATCTGCATGAACATACTCTAACACAGAGGTACACTTAGTGGGATTAGGATAAGGGGAAGAGGGGAATGTAACCTTATGCTGCTTGCCTAACACACAAGATTCACAGAAAGGGATGGAGGACACAGAATCCTTACCAAAACAACCAGATTTATGCAAAATCTCTAAACCCTTATTACTCATGTGTCCTACCTAATCTATTATGCCACAAAGCAGTTTTATCAGAACTAACAACATGAGCAGAATCACAGAAAGGCTGAGCATGGCACACATACAAATTATTCACCTTTTTTGCCTTAAACAAAACAAGGGAATTTTTCAAAACTTTCATGCACCCATTTCCCCATTTACCCTCAAGCCCACTACCCTCAAAAGCAGCGACAGAAAACAAGTTATGACGCAAATCAGGGACATGCCTCACATTTTTCATAGTAAACACAGTCCCATTATCAAACTTCAAGCATACATCACCCACCCCATGTATTTTGCATTTCTTATTATCAGCAAGAGACACAAAACCATCATTGCAAGAATCATAAGAAGCAAACAGAGATCTAAGAGGTATCATATGATAAGTACAACCAGAGTCAATTAACCACTCATTTTCAGTCATGCTACTCAACACAGAATTTGCAAAATCACAGACCATAAAAACTTCTTCATGCAAGTTATTATCATCTACCACATTAGCATGTTCAGACTTCTTAGGATGGGGACAATCCTTAATGAAGTGACTAGAATTACCACAATTATAGCACACTCTCTTCTTAGACTTACCTCTCTTCTACCCCGGGTCATTGTTATTGGTCTGGTTCTTATTGTTGCTACCCTTCTTATGGTTTCTAGATCTACTCTTAGACCTACCCCTCACAAGCAACGCTTCACCAGAGTCCCTAGATTGACTGTTACTACCCCTCGAGTGTCTAAGGTCTGACTCCTTACTCCTTAACCCATTAATGACTATATCTAGCGTGATATCGTCTCTACCATACTTTATGGCAGATTTGACGTCATTGTAAGAGTCAGGGATGGCATTAAGCAACACTATGGGTGTGTAGTCATCTATGTGTTTATCGCCGGCTTGCTTAATGTTCTGAATAAGCTTGTTAAACACATCTAGGTTCTCATCTATGTCCTTAGTCAGGTCAAGCCTAAACCTTAAGAACTTCTCAAGCAAAAACAATTTACCAGGAAAAGAAGTATTAGTATACAACTTATCTAACTTTTCCCACAACTCTTTTGCAGAATCTATGATACCCACCTTCATGAGCACTGAATCAGAAAGGTTTAGGTAAATAGAGGAACAAGCAGTTTCATTCATTTCAACGCGCTTGGTAGCATTCTCAAAGTCTAAATAGAGACCGGTCACAGCTCTATAGACTTTCTGTTGGATCAACACACATTTGATTTTCTGTTTCCAGATATCAAAATCTGTCTTTCCGTTAAATGGAAGCATGCCATATTGATTGACAGCCATATTAACCGGAAAGCAAGCACAACACGCAAGAGAGTAAATAAAAAAAAATTATCAGGCTATCAACCGGTACGAAGCAACTAGCACGAACAAGCCGAGAAGACCAATGAACACAAAGCTCGGGTACAATCTCCTTGTTCTTTCGTACCGTACGAAGCAACTAGCACGAGCAAGCCGAGAAGACCAATGAACACAAGGCTCAGGTACAATCTCCTTGTTCTTTCGTACAAGCACAGATAAAAAAAATTTTATTTAATCGATAGACAGATAAATGATTAATTATAACCTATAGGGCTATCAATTGTACGAAGCAACTAGCACGAACAAGCCGAGAAGACCAATGAACACAAAGCTCGGGTACAATCTCCTTGTTCTTTCGTACAAGTGCAAATAGGCTAGAATTAAATCAACAAACAAAGAAACGGGATTTAAAACTAATCCGGACAGAAATATTCCCAATTTCGGACAACAAGTATCCAAACAAATATTCTTAACCGGAGAGTTTATCCACGAATCAACAAACAAATAATCACAATTCCAATTGCAATTAAAATGAAAGAACTACAAATAAAAAACACACAAAGGATTAGTAAACGTACCTGGGGCCGGACACAGCCGGCATCCTAGCCCACGTAGGTCAGCAGCGGGGGAGCGGGGAAGAAAATAAATCTGGTGGCACTCCGGTACACCAAGTAGAGTTCAAGCCAACTTACCTGAGCGGGGCCCAAGGTTGGGTTACCCGACTTACCGTAGGCAGCGTGGGTTGCTGTAGAGCACGGCGGCAGCGGACTGGATGGGCGGCAGGATGGCGGCAGATTGGCGGCAGAGACCCGGACAGCACCTTGGACTGGGCTGCTTGTGCTCCGGAGTTGGTCTGACCGAAGCTTCTGGGCGCTGGAACCTCTGGACCGACGACGGCAGCAACTCTGCAGGAACCTCCGGCGACAGCGAGCGGTGGCGACGTAGCGGCGGACGGCGGCAGACGACTCCAGGCTCTGATACCACTGTAATGTTCTGAATCTTCCAGCTCAGGTCTCGAATTTCATCCAAAAAGGATGAATAACACCACTATGATCACAAGGGGGGAGAGGGGCGTCAGCCAGCAGGCTGATTTCCGGTCAAATATCTCCGGTGAATCCAAAAGAAAAGCTCGGACTGATTTTGGGGGATTAGGTTTCGGCGCTCCTCACAAAAAAGAGAAAGGAGAATTATTTATAAGCCAAGGTCAAAAACTCAGGTAAGGTAACTTACCTTATCAAAGATATGCAGCGGCTTCAACAAGGAAAGAAGGCGGAAGAGAGGATATGCACAGGGCTAACGAGGATTGAATAGAATCAATAAGTCCAACCCTGGGCCGGGTACAACCAAAGAATAAATGGGCTTACGGAAATAGTTGGGCCAATACCTAACATGGATCATTCTTATATCCTTCTTTGAGAAGGTATTCACTGAGACGATTATACCACATTCGTCCAGATTGTTTTAGTCCATATAATGACTTTTGTAATTTAATGGAAAACACTTCTCGAGGTTTCGAGCTATAAGCTTCAGGTATTTTAAATCCACCGGGAACTTTCATGTAAATGTCCGTATCGAGTGAATCGTATAAATATGCAGTCACTACATCCATCAGGCGCATTTGTAGCCTTTCAAAAACGGGCATGCCAATGAGAAACCTTAATGTAGTTGCATCAACTACTAGAGAATAGGTTTCTTCATAATCAATTCCCGGCATTTGAGAAAACCCTTGGGCAACAAGTCGGGCTTTATATCTTACGATTTCATTTTTCTCATTGCGTTTACGCACAAATACCCATTTAAAGACCACTGGTTTTATGCCTTTTGGCGTAGGGACTATCGGTCCAAAAACATCACGTTTTTCAAGTGATTTTAATTCAGTCTGAATAGCTTCATTCCATTTTGGCCAATCGTGTCGTTTCCGACATTCTTCTATTGATGTTGGCTCATTGTCATTGTTTTCATTCATAACATTTGTGGCAACGGCATAGACAAATATCTCATTAATATCAATATCTTTTCGATTCCATTGCATTCCAGTAGAAACGTAGTTTATTGAAATTTCATAATTATCAACGTTTCTATCATTATCTGGAATATCTTCCTCATTTAAGGGAGTTGGATCATCATTTGAGATATTTGTTTTGTCAATATCATTTTCTATGCCAGTATTTTCAAATTGTTCATTTTCTTGTTCAGAAGGATGAACATCTTTGATTATTGAGGGAGATTCAAATCTAACATAAATTCCCAACCTTCTTTGAGGACCCATTTTTGTACGATGAGGTGGAGCAATTGGAACATAAACATCACAACCAAATATTTTAATGTGTGCTAAGTTTGGCTCGTGTCCAGTAACTAATTGCATTGGGGAATATTCATGATATGCACTCGGTCTAATCCGAATTAAATTTGCTGCATGTAAAATAGCATGTCCTCAAGCTGATGAAGGTAAATTACACTTCATTAATAATGGTCTGGCGATTAATTGTAATCGTTTAATCAAAGATTCAGCAAGACCATTTTGTGTATGGACATGAGCAACAGGGTGCTCCACATCAATCCCAATTGACATGCAATAATCGTTAAATGTCTGGCATGTAAATTCTCCTCCATTATCAAGTCGGATTCTTTTTATAGAATGATCTGGAAAATGAGCTCTTAATCGTATAATTTGAGCGAGAAGTTTAGCAAATGCTAAATTTCTAGTCGATAAAAGACTAACATGTGACCAACGTGTTGAAGCATCAATCAACACCATAAAATATCGAAATGGTCCACATGGTGGGGCTATCAGCCCACAAATATCTCCTTGAATCCTTTCTAAAAATGCAGGTGATTCAGTTGCAATTTTATTCATAGAAGGCCTGATGATCATTTTGCCAAGAGAACAGGCCTTACAAGGAAAATCACTTGATGGAACCATGATATTCTTTAATGGATGTCTAAGTGAAGTCTTAATGATTTTATGCATCATTACTTGGCCTGGGTGACCTAAACGGTCATGCCACAACATGAATGTTTTCTGATCATCTAACTTTGTGTTAGAAACCAAATTTATTTCGAATGGACTAATATATGTGAAATATAGTTCTGAGGAATATGTTGACATTTTTTCACAAATATATTTAGTGCCAGCTTTAGTTGTCGTGAGACAAAGATATTCCTTTTGATTTTCATTCATGGTTTCTATGTGATAACCATTTTGACGCATATCTTTAAAGCTTAATAAATTTCTCCACGATTTGCTGGAGTATAAAGCGTCATTTATAATAATTTTTGTCCCGTTAGGGAGCATCACATATGCTTTCCCAGAGCCTTCAATGAGCTTCGCAATACCTGATATTGTATTTACTTTAGCTTCAACTAAAGTCATTTGAGAAAAATATATTTTATTTCTCAAAATGGTGTGCGTCGTGGCGCTGTCTATCAGACATGGATCTTTATCATTTGAGTGATCCATATCTTCAATATATATAAATAAACATAAGTTTGATATGAAAATAACGCAAATTATGCATTATATATAACATCAAAGTGCATATATTACATACTTATTTATGAGAATAACATAAAGGAAAAGAAAGAAAAAGTACATGATAACATAAACTATTATTTTACAACATGGAAGTCTTATAATTTATTTTGTGTTAGTTTGATCAATGGCAAAAGCATCATCCATAATGGCATCATCCGCGAAAAAGTCGGACACGTCAAATTTTGACATAGGTGGAGTTGTGTCATTGACATAATTAACTTCCATATTTTTGGCTTTATTGAGATTCATGGAAGCTTGAAATAATTCCACCAAATGCTTTGCAGTACGACATTTGTTAGCCCAGTGCCCCGTCATGCCACACTTGTAACAAGCCGTCTTCACTGAGGGTTTTGTAGGGCGATTTATTTGATGGGCTTTTGTTTGCCCTTGCCCTTGTAATTTGGTCTGTCGACCCGTTTGGATCCTCGGTGTGGCTTGTTATTATGACCACTATAATGCCCACGTTTAAAATGCCTTTGAGTGCCACTGTGTGTTGCGTTTGATTCGGTGGCAACATTATGACCAGATGGACCATAAATCGAAGGACTAGAACCAGTGGGTCTCAAATTGTGGTTTTTCATCAAAAGGTCATAATTTTGCTCAGCGACTAGTAAAACTGATATTAAGTCGGAGTATTTTTTAAAACCCTTTTCTCTATATTGCTGTTGGAGCAGCATGTTAGAGATATGCATAGTAGAAAAGGTTTTCTCCAACATATCTGCATCAGTGACTTTTTGTCCGCATAACTTTAATTTAGATGTTATTTGGAACATAGCAGAATTATAGTCACTGATAGATTTAAAATCTTGAAATCTTAAATTGATCCAGTCGTACTGAGCTTTAGGCAAAAGTACCCTTTTGTTGGTGGCCATACCTCTCCTGTAAATTGTCCCATAATTCTTTTTCGTAAGTCAATTCCTTCTTCTCCTACTAGAGCTCTATCAAAATCGATTGATCGAAGAAATCAATTGTTCAAAGGTATGTTACAGTATCTATATTTTCTTTCCGTATATCATAGAAAATTTATTTAAAAGATAGAATAATTTTCAGGTTTGAATACTAAAAGAAGATAATAAATATTGATGCTAATACCTGCAGAAGATGATGATTTCTTGAAGAGTTTTGAGCAGATTCGTGCTGATAACGTGTTGTGAAATGAAGAAGATGAAGAGCAAATTTAAAAGATATATATATATATATATCTTCTTCTTAATTATATAACCTCTAAATTACTTCTTCTTAATATCTGAATATTTTCTGAACTTCTGAGTTTTTTTTTGTGTGTTTACAATGAATGAAACAAGCCCTATTTATACTAACCAAGCTTAGGGATGAATCATCTAGGAATGATTCTACATAATTTGCTGACAGTATTGAATCTAGCCATGTGTGTGATTACAATGATTTGTGTTTGCTTAGTGTCCTGATTACAAGGATGGGCATTCACACTTGTCATTTTGGTGGTTTTACAATCGAAACAAAATATTTGAAACACCTTTAAGAGCGTGTTCACATATTTAGTTTTTGACTTTTTGAAATACTAGAAGCCCGTTGGTAAGTATTAATGAGTTTTTGCGAGATTTCCCAAAAAATGAGTAAATGGAGTTTGAAATTCCAAAATAGGACTATTATATTTTTATTCTCGAAATATGACTAACATGACACTATCTACTATCATCTTGTAGGCGTGGCTACCAAATAGTTGCAGTACAGTGCATTTAACATGACAATATTTATTATAATTAATGACATTAGTTTTCAATATAATCATGGAACTATTTTTCATACATGGCAGTAACAACTCCTATTTCGGGAATAAAAACATAGTAGTCTTATTTTGAAATTTCAAACCTCATTTACTCTTATTTAGGGTAATTTCTCTGAGTTTTTTGAGTAAGTTCCAATAATTACTTCAGATGGTGAACTGTTTATTATATTGGAGAAATATATTTTGGTTGAAATAAATGACGTGTTTGGTGAAGGCCGGTCTGCTAATTTTTGTTTGATCACATAAATCGGATAATATTTATGCGTAGTAAAAATCTTGTTAAATTAATATTTTTTTAATTCTTATGTAATTTTCCAATCTAATCTAGTCTAGTTTGTTCAAATTTGACTTGCTATAACTTGTAAAAGTGGCTGTTCTATATGAAACCGTCACAATCCAATTAATGATGTAAATTTGATCTAAATTGATGTGATCAGCTCTTCTCAATCAATTAGGGCATTCCCATCCATAGGATTATTTAGGGATTATTTTGATGATATGGATGATTTTTTATGGGATTATGGTTGAGGTGTTGGGATTATTTGGAGTTTTTTTTCCGAATTAATGCTAATTAATTAATTAATTACGAAAATAATGCTGGGTTAAAAGTATTTACCGATATACTTCTGGGAGTAACCATGGTCGGGGTAAGTCGACAAAAGGTTGGGAGACTTATAAGTCGCCATCAGATTTGGTGACTTATAAGTCGCCCAACCGTTTCGCGACTTACCCTTAAATTAAAACGTCAGGTCAAGCTACGCCACAGACAGAACAACAAAACCCCCCTTCCTAAAAGCAGCGTAGCGAGGACGAGCGGCGAGCGGCGAAAACAGGTTCTAAGTTCGGCGAAACTCAAGGTGAGGCCTCCCTATTTTGTCAATACTACTTCACTTCCATCTTCTTCAACACTCTAGGTAAACAAATATCTCCAATTTATCTCATTTTAGGGTTTAGAATATAGAAAATTGGATTTTGTAAATTAGGAATTCATTTGTGAATTGATTTGTTGTGTATTGTGAATATGTATGAAGTGTTGAATGTTGATGTTAAATTCATTGTTATATATTTTTTTTGAACTTTGTTGTGTAATGTAGATTTGGAGGTATGAATTGTACTTTGTTAAATTTTTGAACTTTATTAATGCTAAAAGACTCAAAAATTAGAATGTATTGTTTTTTTAAAATGTTATATTTTTTCATTTTTAAGTGTATATATATCATATAGGATTTGCTTAATATGTTGTGATGTCTATAAAATGATTAATTTGGGTGTATGAATTGTGTATATTAATGTGTACTCATGAAAGTTGGACATGTATTGTTATTAGAATATGGATTTCTCAAACTTCTCAATCGTGTATCATTGGGGAGGGAACATATTTGAGGAAGGTGGCCAAATACGCCATGAAGGTGGTAGAATCAGCTTTGTCATTGTTTCTCGTGGTGCATGTTTGGTCACGATGCTGCAAAAAATCCATGCAGCTACAATGATTCCTCCGAGCCGTGGTTTGCGATTGAAAATGAAATTTCCCATGAACGGGGGAAATTACATGCTTTATGCCACTTCTTGATGCGCTAGCTGTATCAAATATGTGGTTGATAATTCAGATGGAGAGTATGTCCACGCTGGAGATATGCATTGAGGAATCCATATCTGACTATTCTGCTACTCCATCAACATCAAATGTTGTTGTACCTAGGCATGGTGTCAATGCAGGGAACTCCTCAAATGGTGCTGTACTGGACATGGTTATAGAGGAAGAGGGTAGGTATGTGCACAATGGTGCATCATTTGTGGATGGGCAGGGAAGTGATGATGATGCTGACGATAACATCATCGGTGATGACATGACAGAATCTGATGAAGATGATGGTAATATTGTCACGACAACTGCCCCGTCTAGCCACTTTACTAGAATATATGATCTCCCTGAAGGCTTTACCGATGTGTGTATGAGTGGAGCATGTATGAAAAGGTTTACACCCGAAGGTGAGTTTGAGGTTGGTCAACAGTTTGACAATAAAGAATAAATCATCAATATGGTGAGCTTGTATTTTATTAAAAGGAACCAATTTTATCGGGTGTTGGAGTTCGATAAACACAAATGGGCTGCAGAGTGCAAGAGGAAGAAGGAACGTGATTGCCCCTAGAGAATACGCGCCACAAAAAACAAAGGCAACCTCGACAGCTTCACAATTGTGCGTTATCCTGGATCTCATTCTGCTAGCTGTGTTTTCAACACGGACAATACTGATCACGTGGTGATGACTTCTGATTTCATTACTAAAGATGTGATTGACATTCTTCGCACTGATCCTTCCCTTAAAGTACATACTATCATTGAGCCGTTGAAGGAAAAGTATGAGTATACGCCGATACGGTATCATACAGGAGAGCATGGATGGGCAAACAGAAAGCCATTGCATAAATTTTTGGTGATTGGGAGAAGCCATATTCTGAATTGCCACATTTCATGACAGCGCTCCAACATTCCAATCCTGGAACTGTAGTTCACTGGTACCCACCCCCTATTACTCCAACAGGATATATGCAGTTTCAGAGAGTATTTTGGACATTCAAGCCTTCAATACATGGTATTAAGCATTGTCGACCCGTACTTACTATTGATGACACACACTTGTATGAGAAGTACAAGGGTACATTGCTTGTGGTTATGGATAGTGATGCGAACAACCAAATATTTCCCGTGGCCTTTGCTGTTGTTGAATCTGAGAATGAGGAGAGTTGGCCATGGTTTATGGCATGCATTAGGGAGTTTGTCACTGATAGGGAGTTGTGCGACATTCAGGTATAGAGCAAGATATGAGTGTTACAAATACATACAGTGTCACGCCCTGGACCGCTTCCGAGCCACGTAGACAACCGCCGTACAACCCGATAAGAACAACAACAATTCATCCCTATTGAATTGTACAAGGCGTCCGATTGATGCTATTGCCAAACCGATTAGTAAACACATATAATCAACATCAATATCAAAATCAAACAAATGCGGAAATAATAATATGTTTGATACTTAGCCACACCTGGCAAACACGGACACGCAGGCCCCCAATTGTTTTAATGAAAATATTGTTCAAAAATCCATGAGCAGATTATATATTTGAAATAAGACTGGAAGCACGAACCACGTCTTCCTTCTTGATCAATCACCCTAGGCAAAGGTACGGGTAGTAGGACTCTAGCCTCAACCTGAAAAACGTGAGGGCCCCCGGAGGGGTCAATACTCCATAGAAGTACTAGTGACAAGCAGGCTATATGAAGAATAACTAATGTTTCAGACACGAGACCCAAAAATAGGGTGATACATATATATATATGTGGCTCATTCATCCGATGATACAAACTATGTATATATATTTGTAAAATACTCGACCCGTAGGTCATTTCATTCAAAGAGTCTTTTAGAGATAAAGTTCTTACCTGACTTTTCTCACCCCTTTCCCGAATGCCTAGCTCACAAGCTACATTCTACATTCATAATATCCTACCGAGTTTTGGGAGCATTTAGCATCCCGGGGATACTCAACCCCAACTGAGTTTCAGGATCAGTTACCGTCCCGGGGATACTCAACCCCAACCGAGTTTCAGGATCATTTGCAGTCCCGGGGATACTCAACCCCAACCGAGTTTCAGGATCATTTATAGTCCCGGGGATGCTCAACCCCAACCGAGTTTCAGGATCATTTATAGTCCCGGGGATGCTCAACCCCAACCGAGTTTCAGGATCATTTATAGTCCCGGGGATGCTCAACCCCAACCGAGTTTCAGGATCATTTAATGTCCCGGGGATACTCAACCCCAAACTAAATCCTTACAAAACCCTAACCTGGATATGGCTAACCTTTCGTTCCTTCAACTATGGACAATACCTAGCCCTATAGTCATATAACCATCCTTAGGAACCAACGTGGGCGGGTCCCACCTGAACGGCCCACATTAACCCGCTTAAAACTGCACGTTTTGAGCATAACCCAATACTCGATCGAGTATCAACCCATACTCGGTCGAGTACAGGAGACGGTAGTCCACAAAGCTAATTTTCAATGTATACTCGATCGAGTATCTACCCATACTCGATCGGGTATAGGAGGCAGTAGCCTCCTGGAGCAATTTTTCAACAAATACCCGGTCGGGTATGTGTCAATACCCGGTCGGGTATGGCAGTTGACTTGTCGGTCAACGCCCATTTGACCACCCAAACGGAGTCCGATTAACGCGAAATTTTATACACATATACTCCTTGACATCCTTGATCCAAAAATACCATTTTGGATCCCTGGAACATCACACATACTAAGTTATCACACTTTTAACCACCAAACCTACATAACATGCTTTTCAACTATGTTTTATGTATAATCATGGCATAAGCAAACACTTGGTTCTCTTTAATCATTTCACAAAACATATCCTTGATTACTTTAGGTAATCTCATGACTCACGCAAAAGTTATAAAGCATAAAGCCGTCTTCTCACCTTAATGAAGCTTATGAAGTTCTAGCCTTCCCGATTTAGCTCCGGCGAAACTCCGGCGAACTTCAACGAACTCCGGCGACAACTCCGGCGCCCCTTTCAACTCCGTGAAAGTTCCTTGAATACCTTAGAAAAGTTACTAACAAGGTTTTATCATCCTAAAACCCATAGTAATACAAATAACCCCCAAAAGGTCATTTTCCGGCGAATCGGTCACTTTGGCTTCTAAGTCCATTCTTTGGCTTAGAACCACCTTCCAACCCCTCATTATACACTTCCAAACGTGTAGAACAATCCTAGGGTGTGAAATATGATTGAACAATCATATAAGATGATTATAGAAAACGGAATGGGGTTAATGGAGTCCTTACCTTGCTAAACACAAGTTTTCCTCTCCAAAACCAACTTTTCCTCTTCTCTTTTCCCCTCCTTCTTCCTCCATAGCTCAAGTGCGTAAATGGATTCAAAGAATGGAGTATTGCAGAGCTTCTCTCAGCTCTTTTGTGGGATGGCCGAACTGATTGGAGGTGGGTGGAGGGAAGCCCTCACTTTTGTCTCAATAGCCCAAAATAATGTGAGGAGGGGTCCTTGGTTGGTTTGATTGGTCTCCTTACCAATCAACTTGATATTTTCCATGATTACATGCGGCTCCCTTTGATATTTTCCAGACCAAGGACGTGGGTTGGCCCCCACTTACCCTTTGTGTACCCGAGTGTACAATCGGTCCCGAAAGTTGTATTTTCCAGACTGTTTTAAGTATATTTTATTTTATCGGGTCAAATAAAATATAACACTTGTTCCCAATCCTTATTGGACCTTAGAATCAATATGATTCCCCAACTTTAATTTAGAAATCTCCGGAATCCCTTTTTGGGCTGTTATCTGATAAATTGCTGATACCGATAATTTGGCCCCGTTTGACCAACCGGTCAACTCTATGCCATTGTCATGGCCCGATTAGGATATCCATCACCATATACATATTATCTAGTCCAAGATTAATATATTATGTGGTCCCGATAATATCGGGCGGCCCCCACCTCCGGTGTGGGCCCACGTGAATTTTACTATTCACGTAAAAGAAATGATAAAAATTTACAATCACGTAAAAACGCTTTTATACATTTCTCAGGGTTCAATACATGATTTGGTTCAGTACAAATACTCGGTGGCGGTGTTACAAGTTCTACCCCCCTTATTTGGGATTTCGTCCCTGAAATCCACGCGTCTAGTCAAACAGAAATGGATATTGTTCCCTCATCATGGTCTCCACTTCCCAAGTTTGCTCCTCGACACAATCACTCTTCCAAAGTACTTTTACCATCGACACCTCTTTGCTCCTTAGCTTCTTTACCTGTCGGTCCATGATTTTCACCGGCTGCACCGTATAGTGTAGGTCTTCTCGAATTTCCACCGGTGGTTTCTCAAGGACTTGTGACGGGTCCTGCATATACTTCTTGAGCATAGAAACATGAAATACATTGTGAATCTTTTCTAATTCTGGGGTCAACTGAAGTCGGTATGCTACAACCCCAATCCTTTCAAGGATTTTGAACGGACCTATGTAACGTGGGTTAAGCTTATCCCGACTGAGGAACCTGATGATCCCTTTCCAAGGTGATACCCTCAGAAATACCTCGTCACCAACCTCAAACTCCAACTCCGAAATGAGGTCTCTTGATGATGACCTTCCGTCGTAATGTCTCGAGTTTTCGGCCAACTCCGAAATGAGGTCTCTTGCTTGAGAAGGGGTTTTGTTAACAATACCCCCTCCGCATGCCGCATTCACCATGCGTCTATCTTGATCAACAAGTCCATCATAGAAGTAGAGGATGAGATCTTGTTCTGAATATCCATGATATGGGCAACTAGCACATAATTTTTTAAAGCGCTCCCAATATTCATACAAGGTCTCATTATATGCTTGCTCAATGTTGCTGATTTGCTTCTTGAGACTTGAAGAGATAGATGCAGGATAGTACCTGTCAAGGAAGCTCTTTTTCATTTGAGCCCATGTATTGATGCTCCCCGAGGGAAGATAAAATAACCAATCTTTGGCAATGTCTTTGAGAGAGAATGGGAAGGCTCTCAGCTTGATTTGCTCCTCGGACACGCCATTGGGGCACATGCTTGTGCACACAATATGGAACTCCGACAAGTGTTTATTTGGATCTTCCCCTCGTAAGCCATGGAAAGAAGGCAGTAGATGAATGAGCCCAGATTTTAGCTCGAATGTGACCCCCGTATCAAGAGTTGGAAAAGTGATACATAAGGGTTGTTGATTTAGATTCGGAGCCGTTAGCTCCCTTAACGTTCTTGTTTCAAGAGCCATGTGAAAGGACTCTTCGGATTCGCTAGAATGAGAACTAGCACTTGAATATTCCTCCGAAAAAGTATTTGGAAATAGATTCCTGAACCTCTCGAAGGCTTGTTCTGTTTCGGGCTTTGTTTGGTAGGTGATTTGGTTTATAGATCGGTGTTTAACCATATACTCAAACAAAGCTCAGCCAAAATAGAAATCTTTATATATATATATTTTTTTTTATTTTTCTTTGAAATAAAATAAAAAGAAAAATAATTGCCTGTCCCCGACAACGGCACCAAATTTGACTAGCACTTGTCGTGAGTGCGTCAAAATAAATTCAATACTAAACACTTATACGTAGTATAGCGTAGTAGAGTTCGTATCCACAGGGAAAGGAATAATTCTCTTTTTATGATACTTAGTAAATAAAAAGGGGGAATTTGGATTGAATGATTTAATTTAATTAAGAACTAAGATGAACAACATATATGTGTTTAATTCAAAGATAAAAAGGACTTGGCATTGCTACTTTCCACTTGTTGATATATTTTAGTCGATCATTGTCATATCTATAACTTATTCCCTCTCAAATACTCAATCGGGGAGTATATCCACTTCATCGAGGGTAGTTATTAACAACGACCGTTCATTAATAACCCTTACTATTAATCAGATATAGAACAACGCCTTATACCGAATTAATAGTAACATTTACTCTTTCTAACTCCTTGATGAAATCAATTGAGATTGATAACCTCAACACAAGCGGTTTCGGTTTAACCAACAAAATTAATCCCTCTTAAGTTTATTAACCACGACCGTGCATTAATAAACCGAAGTTACTTACTTGTGAAACCATCAACGATTAACCATCGGTTCGTTGATCGTTTCTAGTAATAATTAATATATGAAACAAAACTAGTTGATCCTTTAAGTAATGTTCAAAATATTAATATGAAATAAGAGTAGGAATTAATTAATATTCAAGGAAAAGTATTATTAAAGAAGATGAATCCTACTATAATTAATATCAAGATGTTAACTAATTGTCATCTTAGCAACACTCCTCAATATTAATATAGAGGAAGAAAATACCATTCTAACTAATGTCGAGATGTTAACTAATTGTCATCTTAGCAACACTCCCCAACATTTATATAGAGATGATATTAAGGAAAGAACTATTAATTAATATTCAAGGAAAGAAGTTAAGAAAATAACTCACAACTTTAATAATCAACAAGCTTCAAGAGCAACACCAAGAATGGAAGTTTAGCTCCTCATTTGGAGACTAAACATAGCTAGAAAAAATATAAAGAAATGCTATTCTAAACTGAGCTAAAGAGTATGGAAGAACGGATTATTTTTTGTGAAGAAAAAGTGTGCTATTTATAGGTGTTTTTCAACACCTTTGGTCGGGTACCCGACCGGGTCAAGTACTCACCCGACCGGGACCATGTCAAAATCAAATATCCTCCACGTTCTGGCGATCTTCAGCATGTTAAAGTGTTCGGGTCAAGTCAGACCCGACCGGGTGGGGTAGGGGACCCGACCGGGTGATTGCAAAAATTGGATTTTCTACACGTTCGGGTGATCTTTGCACACCGGGTTGTCCCCGGTCACTTCTCACCCGACCGGGTGAGGTAGTGGGCCCGACCGGGCCATGCACTTTCTTTGCATTTTTCGTTTTTCACTTCTTACCCGACCGGGTCAAGTATTATACCCGGTCGGGTATTTGCTCCTGGGCAGCCAAATCTTCTTTTTCTTCACTTCAAAGTCTTCCTTTCCAAAACCACAAATCCTAACTAAACTTTACAACTGACAAATAAAGACTAAAATACAATTACAACTGAAATCACATAAATGTTTACAAACTAAATAAAACGTCAAACAATTAACATAAATCAAACATAAAAACATGTAATTATGCACTACTAATTAGTGTGCATCATATACTTAGCTTGGTTGATAAAGATACCATCAGGAGTCTGCTTCACTTGTAATCCCAGAAAAAAATTCAACTCTCTCATCATGCTCATTTCAAATTTACTTTGCATGAGAGTTGAAAATTTCTCACATAATGCTTGATTTGAACTTCCAAAGATTATGTCATCAACATAGATTTGAACAAGCAATATGTGGGGACCTTCTTCAGTTTTGAATAAAGTCTTGTCTACTTTGCCTTTAGTGAATCCATTCTTCACTAAATATTCAGAGAGAGTGTCATACCATGCTCTTGGGGCTTGCTTGAGTCCATAAAGAGCCTTATGCAATTTGTAGACCATTTAGGAAGGCACTTTTCACATCCATTTGATAGACTGTGAATTGCTTATGAGCAGCACAGGCCAAGAAGATTCTTATAGCTTCTAGTCTGGCAACAGGAGCAAAGGTTTCATCAAAATCTATACCTTCTTCCTTGCAATAGCCTTTGGCTACCAATCTTGCCTTATTTTTGACTATGGTGCCTTCCTCATCCATTTTGTTCCTGAACACCCATTTAGTTCCTATGACATGTTGATGATAGGGTCTCGGTACAAGCTCCCATACATTGTTTCTCTCAAACTGTTTGAGTTCCTGTTGCATGGCTTGTATCCAGTCTGAGTCAAGTAGAGCTTCTTCAACTTTCTTGGGTTCAATTTGAGAGATGAAGCATGAGAATAGTGCTTCTCTCTGAATTGCTGATCTGGTACGAACCCCTGTATTGATATTTCCAATGATTTGGTGAGGAGGATGTTTGTTCAACCATCTAACATCAGATGTGGTTGTTTTGGATTGATTTTGTTGTTTATCATCCTCCTCCTCTTCTTCTTCTTCTTCACTATCATCTGGTAGAATATGAAGATTGGGAATGTAATGAGTGCTTGGAAGGTTGTCTTTTGGTGAGTCACCTGCTGGCAGTGGGCTGACAGTTGAGTCAACTGCTGGCAGTAGGTTACCATTTGAGTCAACTGCCTTTCCATCCCCTTTAACATTATTATTTGGAAGGTAGCTTGGAGCCTTTCCAGTGTCCCTTGATTTGGATGACTCACCTTCATCTTTTACTCGAGTAGTGGGGTGGTTTTCAAATACCACATGGATTGATTCTTCTACCACCAGAGTTCTTTTGTTGAGAATCCGGAATGCCTTGCTAGTTGTTGAGTAGCCCAGGAAGATCCCTTCATCAGATTTGGGATCAAATGGCTTGAGATAGTCTTTTCCATTGTTTAGGATGAAGCATTTGGATCCAAACACATGGAAATGACGCACATTAGGCTTCTTTTCTTTCCATAGCTCATATGGTGTCTTCTTGTGAATCTTATGAATAAGACTTCTATTTTGAGTGTAGCAAACCGTGTTGATTGAACTGTAAACCCTTAACATAAGATATGTTTTGGATTTTAAGTCCATTAATTGATAGGTCTCTAGCTCCAATCAACAATGTACATGTCCTTCTTCCTTTTACCAGTGAGCACAATTTTGTCATTTTTGACATCTCTAATCAAGCAGATGTCTTTGGAGAATGTAACATTATAGCCATTGTCACAGAGCTGGCTTGTGCTTATAAGATTGAACTTTAAACCCTTAACATAGGATATGTTTTGGATTTTAAGTCCATTAATCGATAGGTCTCTAGCTCCTTTGGTTTCTCCTTGTTTTTCCACATTCCCAAATGTTACTTTGGGTCCTTCCCTTGCTGTATAGTTAGACAGGAGCCGCCTGCTGCCCGTCATGTGCCTGGAGCAGCCTGAATCTATGTACCATGTTTGTGTTTCAGCTTCTCCAGCACCTTCCTGTATAAATTAATGTTGAGCAGTAGTCCACAAGTTAGTGGGCGACTTCCCTTGTATAAGTTTGGGCATCCATGCCCATCTAGAACCATTGAGTTCTAAGCGGATTGGTCTATAGCCATTTGAGGTGTTGTAATCAAAATGAATGGCTATATACTTGTTAATCCTTTTCCTTTTTGAAGTGAGAAGTAGATTATTAATTTGAGGAGTCTGCTTGGTATTTTGGCTATGGTTGGTCTTATTTATTGGCTGCCAATAGGTTCTTTGGTTTAGATTGTGAGGAGGTGATGATTTATACAGGTGTTTGGATTTTTGTTTGGGAGCAGATTGGTTCCTTCTTTTGGGAACATTTGGGGGATGGTTTTTTTGGTAAGTGAGCTTTCTTGTGTATGATTTGTGGCTTGTAGACGTACAGTTTTGAGTGAGTCTAGTGGGGGATGAGTAACCAAGACCTCTTCTCTTCCTATTTAGAGTAACTTCAGCAGTAGGGTGAGAATTTTTACTATTTGTGCTGGAGTTTCTCAGCTCTTTGTTCTCCTTTTCTAAGACATCATTTTTGCTTAAGGCATCTAGTAATTTAGAATGAATTGCCTTAATGTCTTGTTTCAATCTATCATTTTCAGCATTCAAGAGAACATGGTGATTTTGGACTTTTTGGAAATCTTGTAATAAAGATTCCAGTGTTATATTGTTTGGTCCAGAATCACTAGAGCTATAGGAGGAGCAGGATGTTACCTCAACATCGTTGTAGTGGTCCTTGGCATTAAGCATTTGGGGGAGCAGCTTTCATCATCTCTTCTTTTACTGGTGGAAGGCTTGTTGAACCACCTGCTGCTCTCTTCACTCACCTGCCATGATCCTAGGCAGAGAAGTGCTTCTTCTGAGCTATCTGATGAGGAGCTCTCATCACTTGAGCTGCTTTCATCATCAGTTTGGAGTTCCTCCCTTTTCTTTTCACTTACAAAGGCTTGCCTTTTGCCTTTGAAGTTTTTGTAACCAGCTTTTTGAGCAGTCCCCTGCTGCCTTTGATATTTTTGGGCTAAGGGCAGAGGGCATTCATTTTTGTAATGTCCTGGCTGTCTACAGTTGTAGCACAGGACAGTCTCCTCGCTGGGTTGAGGTCTCCCTTGTCTTCTAGGTGGCTGGTTGTATGCTTTCTTTGGAGCAGTTCCCTCCTTCATAAATCTTTTAAATTTCCTTACAAACATAGCGAACTGCTCGTCAATGAGGAGATTATTGAGGGATTTTTCAGCAGATTTTAAAGTGCTTGGCTCAGACACTAGAGCTAGTGTCTTGGACTCATCTTCCTTCTCTTCCTTGATCTCCTTTATTTCAAATTCATAGGCCTTGAGATCACTGAAGAGTTTGTCAGTTGACAAAGTTCTGAGATCTCTGCTATCTCTCATAGTAGTTACCTTCATGTCCCACTTAGATGGCAGGCCTCTTAAGATTTTAAGTGAAATCTCCTTTTGGGATAGATCTTTCCTTAGGTCTGAGACCTCTGCTATAATCTTTAGGAACCTGGATTCCATCTCATGAATAGACTCATTTGTCAACATTTTGAAGTCCTCAAATTTCTTGAGGGCTATGGTCAGTTTGTTGTCCTTTTCTTGTTCATCACCAGCTCCGATCTTTCTGAGCTCATCCCATACTGCTTTTGCAGTTTCACATTTCCTAATTCTGGGAAATATGGACTCATCAGCAGATTTAAAGAGAATATCTTTGGCAATGTTGTCAAGATTATTCCTTTTCCTATCCTCAGATGTCCATTCCAATTTTGGTTTAGGAATGTATATATCCTCCTGGTCATCAGCTTTGGATATGCTGACCTTCATTATTCTGATAGGTCCATCAGTAATTACCTCAAGCATTTCATCATGTAAAGCACTGAGATGTGCTTTCATTCTGATTCTCGATTCATCAAATTTGTTTTAGTTGAACAGGAGATTCTTGGCTAGTTGGCTGTCCATTGTTTAAAAAGTGTTTGGGAGGTGAAGTGGCTTTGGATCTTTGGTTCAAAATAGTCAATAAATGACTCTAGGAACACTCGGCTCTGATACCACTTGATGGTCCCGGATAGGGTAAAAGTCTAGAGGGGGGGGGGGGGGGGTGAATACACTTTTAAATCTCTTTCTCGATTTTTAAAAGTTTTCCCTCTAAGAAAGTTAATCTATAAACTTTTGAGATATTTATAGATGCACAGCGGAAGGCTTTACCCTTTATGTAATGAGTGTTTAGCCACTTTTTAACTTGGAGAGTATTTGACTTAGAATGTTAGCAGTTGGCTTAACATGTGGCTAAGAGCAGGGAACTGCTGAGGCAACTGCTTAGGAAATGTAGAGTATATGATGAAGGTATGGACAGTTGATTGATGAGTATGACAAGACTTTTTAGTGAGTATGCTTAGGTGAAAAGAAACTATAGCTTTTGTTGAAGCAGTGGACTCGGCAGTTGGGTGAATATGAGGGAACTGCGGAGGTACCTGCTTGGGTCAAAAGCTTATTGGGTTAAGCAAACTTCTTGGTGATGTAGTGGTAATCTGGTGATGTTTGAGATGTTTGACAAGAGGTAAATATATGTGAGCAGAGGGCTCAACAGTTGGGTGGATTTCAGGGAACTGCTGAGGCACCTGCTGTATTTAGAAGGTGAATTTCAAAGAACTGATAGAGTGATCCTTTCAAGTGATGTTGGTGCACGTTAAAGGTGTGAATTTGATCTCAAAGAAAGTGAGTAATTAAGCAATAGGAAAAGCAGTTGGGTCAATTAAGACAACTGCTTAGGATGCTGCCGACAAACTACAATCTTTATGTGAGAAGTGTTGGGTGTGTGCTTTGTTGACTGAAATGAAATCAACACACGATATATTCTGGTTCAGAGGTGGTGTAATCCTCCTACGTCCAGTCCACCCTCTTTCAGATGGATTTCACTAAAGTATTAAGCCCAATACACTTAGTGCCAATCTAGCCTTTACAACACTCAGACCTAGATTGAAGGTTTTTCACGATGAGTATAGCACCACTCAAAGTTACTCAGTCCTTATACTTTTCTCTAATGAACCAGTGGGGATCAAAAGGTACTCTATCTATCTACTTACACTGTAGGATCCGAACAACTGTTCTCCTAAGTGTTTACAACAAAATATGATTTGTTACAAGAAAGTTCTAACCTCCAACTAGGAACTAAACTTCTATGATTTAGCAATGAAGAGCTTGTATACTGGAAGTTTAGTGAAGCATGAGTCCAAGCAGTGAATAAAGTTTAGAATAGCACTTTCTCTTTTGCTAGATATCTCGTGAATGCTCGTGATAGAAATTCTCTCTTTTGGATTCTCAAAGCTTGGTTAGAAACTTTCATTTCTGCCTATATTTATAGGCTCTCCGGTTAATTGATCTTATCCGTTGGTTAGGATAGATCAATCTTGTGCGTTGAATTTGTTCGCAGAAGATAAACAACTTGTTGTTTATTTTCTTCTTCGGAGCATATGGGTTCTTTTGTCTTGCCTGCCTAGCCACTGTTGATACCTTTTTAGGCTTCAGACTGCGCCCACGCTGTATGTCCATGTACCTGTTTTAGCATTAACTTCTGTCTATTTTTGTCTTCAATTGATTGCTGAAGTATTTCTTTTATGTGCGTCTTCAGTGCTCCGGACCCCAGTACGTATTTGGCATTAAATGCCGGTCAATATTTTGTCTCTAATCATCAATTTGATATTTCGAGCTTCGTGTCATACGGATAATTTTTGAGTCAAACAGTATTTGCCGGTAGGATTCAAGTATCCTATTAAGGTAAAGAAATTTTACCTTATTGCATTTTTACTTTTCCGGTAATATTTCTTAGACTCAAAAATTGTACATTTAATTTGTCACGTTAATACTAGAACAAAATGAGACACAATGTACACGTGCTAAGTATAGTGGCATCATCAAAATCTTATCAAAATTGGGTACTAACATAGTGAGACTGGGGGAAATTCAAAATTTAACATATGACTCCACAGAAGGATTGAAAACTAGAAGTCAGTCAAAAATGCTCCAAGATGATGAAGACTACTTTATCTACCCGGTCTACTCAAACTATGACTCACCCCAAAAGTTTGTAACCTGTCTCGAACGTTTTAAGTCATCACACCCAGAAGCAAAGTCTTTCCCCCCTTACCTCCAAATGGCTATCCAATTTCACCACAAATACAATCCGCAGCTATCAGCGAATGTGGGAGTACCTACTACGTATATTATTTGTTAACTTTTTCCTTGCGATTTTCTTTTGTATTTTCCTTTATCAATCCTTGTACTCGCAATCTTTTTATAATAAACTGGAAAGTGTTCCCCGGCGCTTTCCCCACTTTAAGTGGTATCTCCGGGAATAAAAAAAAGTCAAGGCTATGAATGAGGTGGGCAGTACTTGGGAGGAGCCTTATGCGCACCATAGGTCATGTATCCGCCATCTTGCATCGAATGTGCACACTCATTTAAAAGACATTTTCCTAAAAAATCTGTTTGTTTGGACCGCACGGGAACATCAGAAAAAGAAGTTTGATGGTGACTTCAAGAAGATAGGGGAAATGCGGGTGGAGGCGCGACAATTTTTGGGGAACATTCCCTTGGAAATGTGGTCATTACACCACGATGGTGGATACAGATACGGTACAATCACTTCTAATTTGGCTGAGGTTTTCAACAGCGTGATGAAAACTGCCAGATATTTACCCATCACCGCTTTGGTCCAGGTTTCCTTTTTCCGCGTTAATGCTTATTTTGTTAATAGGCGTGAGAGCAGTAAAGCAAGAGTGACTGAAGGCCACGGCTACTCTCCACACATAACGGATCTGATTGAAAAGAATAGAGAGAAGGCAAAGCATCATAGTGTTACTCCATATGATATAGGCCGAGGGATATACCAGGTGGAAACAGGATGTGGTGGCCGATCGTTGGGAAATGGTGGAAAACAACCTGTCCATCTGCGGCGGCGTACTTGCTCCTGTAAAAAGATGGAAATATATAAGATTCCATGCTCTCATGTATTAGCCGTGTGCAGACAACGTAGTTTGTCTTCTCATCCATTTGTGGATCCATTTTTCTCATCTGAACAATACGCCGCCACATATCAAAGAGTCTTTAAACCCATTCCTGACCGTGATTATTGGCCGACTTACTAAGGACCTGAAATTTTGCATGATCTATCCATGGTTCGGGCTAAGGGAAGACCTAAGTCCACACATATTAAGAATGAGATGGATGAAGGTCCCCGAGGAACGGTTAGATGTGGAATATGTAAACAAACCGGCCATAATAGGGCCACATGTGCAAAGAGATCATCAAGAGATGGAGGGGGGTCCACTGGGTAAAGTCGAAATTATAATATTCCACATTTGATAGTAACGGTGCATGAAAAAAATAATTAGTAAAATATTAATTACAATAAAATAAAATAAAATAATATAAAATTAAAAATTAACTAATATCCTTTTATTTTTTGTAGGCATCGAGGTGTCAGCGGATCCTAGGCCGAGTAACCAACACTGTAGGCACCAACAGCAACAACAACATCTCCATGACCAAGACGATCAAGAAGACCATGAGAACTTTATTTTACGTATTTCCACCTCTAAACTCTTTTATGATGTGTTGATGTGTTCGATTATGAATATTAGATGACTACTGTGTTATGAATATTGGGTTATTGTAATGTGTTATATCTGGTTCGTAACCCCTAAATAGGAGAAATGAGATCTTGTTTATAGTAAGGGGTAAGTCGCCAAACGGTTGGGCGACTTATAAGTCGCCAAACCGGATGGCGACTTATAAGTCGCCCAACCGTTTGGCGACTTACCCCGACCATGGTTAGTCCCAGCAGTATATCGGTAAATACTTTTAACCCATCATTATTTTCGTAATTAATTAATTAACATTAATTCGAAAAAAACTCGATTATTAGAAAACTTTTAGTTTTCTAGGCATACTCATAATTAATATATCAAATGTTAAAAGCTAATGCGTTGCTTTCCATTTAAATTCACACGTTGCCATTAAAAATTGTATGTGCTACCTATTGTGCATTAAAATTCAACTTCCAAACCCAATTAAAAAAATTAAGATTATGGTTGAGTAGAAAATAATTGGTTTGAAGATTATTTGAGATTTTCTTATGTGGAAGTGACATGACAATAAGATGTAAATTATATCCTACAATCGGCTGTACCGTGAGCATGGTATAGTCAGGTATTTTTGTAATATATTTGAATTCCAAATCTATTATTTATGCAACATGCTCTCACTATCTTGATTGCTTTACACACTACGCTTTTTTCTTTTCTCTTCGTTTCTTTTTTTCGTTGCTTTGACTTGTTGTTTTGCTTCTTTCTTTTTGACTTTCTTTCTTCATCGCCCAGACCACACTATTTCATTCAGTTGTGTATTATTTTATTGTTGCTTTTCGTTTCTTATTTTTTCTTTAACAATTGATGGAATATATGGACTCTGACCCCCCGGTCGGCCGACTACTGGGCCTGGACAGTGGCCCACGCACGTTTAGCGGATTCATATTATTGTACATTATTATTATTAAGATGTTTTAGATTAGCTTTTTATACTATCAGTCCATTTATGTAACCGGTTCTGTCGGGCCCATATTAGAGGCCCAGACCCGGATTTTCCCTATATATACTCCTTATAGGAGGCTTGTAAACCATAACAAATATTCATTCATTCTATACACTTTCATTATTTCTTCTCCATTCTTGTTCAATCTCTCCTGTTTATACAATATGGGTATCGATTATCCAACAATGGTGCTCTCGTTGAGAGGTTTGAACATAATCAAGTGAGAAAACCTCCCAAAAACAACAAAAAATATACAGAAAATCAGTCAAAAAACAATATGAAAATCCAAAAAAAAAATGATCTGGCATGTTAGATCCGGGATTTCCCAGACCTCGCTGGACCAACCTTCATCGCGCTTCCGCGCCTCCGTGCCCCAGGTGGGTCGCCCCGCTTCTGGGCTAGCATTGCTGCCACCGGCCAGCCAACACCTGAATCACCCAAGTGCCGCTCGTCGTCAACAGTCAACCGCCCGGCGGTCATCCAACTGGTCAGTCGCTGTTCGATCCCTCATGACTCTGCTGATGCGAACCAGGGAACATGCGCTTTGGAACTCCTTAAGTTTCACCATTAATGGTGGCTTGGAGCTTAGGGAAGGTATGTTTCGGGGCTCGGCCGATCTTCCACCGTAGGTTAGCTTTTCAAGCCACCCTCACCCCGTTGCAGCTTCCACTCTCATTGCCGGTCAGCGGTCGACCTCCACTGCCTGGCCATGGTGGGATGTTTCACCTGCCTCTCCATGATATGCACGGATGCTCTTCGCTTGGCCGAGAGCAGACCACGTACAAAGGGCCAAAATGAGAGGGGGGTTAGCAGTCAAAGACGGAGGCGTTGTGGACCGAGTAGACGCAGAGGCTAAGCCTAACTGCAATGCGAAGGGTTTAAAATCTGGAGTATATGACAGAAGAGGACCCCATGATCTTGACATGCCTGACAGATGCAGGAGCAAAGGAATGGTCACAATTGCTCTGTATTACGGAGTATTTGCTGCCCTCTTTGTGCTTCCACTTAATTCGGACTCGGAGTTTAGGGAAGATGGAGACAAAGCTGCCAGCTTGCTGATGGGAACCGACTTTGGAATGCAATGAAGTGCAATGGGCCACACACATTCAACAAGTCTGCCAGCTTTTACAAATTAACTTGGGCCCAAGGGAATCAACATGCTTCTGTTTATTTCAATCCAGCCCACCAAATTATTTCAGCCCATCAAAAGATAAGTACTCTTTAATTTTCATATTATTTACGAATTATATTTATTTAAATCATTTTTTTCCGGGTGAATGTCACACTATCACACAATTATGATCAAATGCCTAGTAGACTGTGGCTTGAGACCCATCACTAGGATTTAAAGCCCTGACTCCTCTGGCACAAAGCCCTGACTCCTCAGGCACAAAGCTCTGACTCCTCAGGCACAAAGCCCTGACTCCTCAGGCACGAAGACCGGTCTTAGTCATTCCAAGAGTGGCGACCGTTGCGTATGAATGGCTCACACCCCACTCTACTAAGTATTTTATCATTACATCAACAATTCACATTTCCACTTTTTTCAAGTGACGAACTCCCGATCGGAAACATAAACCCCAAGGAAAAATTTATATGCATGCTAAATGTGTAGGTACCAAGAGGACTTTACTCATTTTCACCTCGACTCCACTCGCCTCAAGGAGTGGGGGACTGGGGGACTGAGAGGTCAGGTTTTCTGGATGAGCACCAAATATCACGCGTGAACAGGAACGAGAGCTAAGTCAGATGAAGACAGATTGAACTAGACAAAAGTGATTATGTTGGAAGGGGCCTACCTTCCTTGTTTCATGTTGGGGGGGCGTTAGGTGTACTCTTTTTTCCTTTATTAGGATTTTTTCTCACTCGGTTTTTTCCTAATGAGGTTTTTAACGAGGCACCTCCCCACCATGGACAAGGGTGGTGGTCCCCCGGCCGAAGAGGAAGAAACCAAAGGCAGAAGAACGTTGCGGATACAATTGTGAACTACTCCCTTTCGCCTCGAGTACTCTCGACTCAGGGAGTGGGGGACTCCTGATGGAATATATGGACTCTGACCCCGGTCGGCCGACTACTGGGCCTGGACAGTGGCCCACGCACGTTTAGCGGATTCATATTATTGTACATTATTATTATTAAGATGTTTTAGATTAGCTTTTTATACTATCAGTCCATTTATGTAACCGGTTCTGTCGGGCCCATATTAGAGGCCCAGACCCGGATTTTCCCTATATATACTCCTTATAGGAGGCTTGTAAACCATAACAAATATTCATTCATTCTATACACTTTCATTATTTCTTCTCCATTCTTGTTCAATCTCTCGTGTTTATACAATATGGGTATCGATTATCCAACAACAATCTTTGACTTTATTTTTTTATTCAATTATTATGATTATACAAAATATTATTTACTGTTTGATTTTGTTTTTTCTTTTCTCAATCAACCTTCTAACTTAATTTTTTAAATATGTGCATTATAAAATATTTTAATGGGAACAGAGATCATGATATTCAATTGCATGCTTTTGATACTCAATCAAGCAAGTTTGATGTTCAATGCATCAAACTTATGATTTTTTTATCATTGCTCATTTGGTAAGTAATGTATGCTCATTTTGTACTGGTATTATGCTCAATTCAAAATGTTATATCAATACATATTTCAAAAGTACCATATTACATTAGATTCACATAAAGTTGATTATAGATACGAAGGCACATACAATGATACCCAATCGCATATTTCTAATATTCAATAGATGAGGTTTGGGACTCAATGAAAATGTCTTCATACTCGACTAAAAATAATTATGAGTTTCATATAAATGCTCATTTTGTAAATTAGGCACGCTCAATTGCTACTCATGTAATGCTCATTTTTAAAATGTCTTAACAATGCATATTTCAAAAGTACCATATTACATTAGATTGCATATTGAAAGTCATAGAAATTGATTATAGATATAATTTAATGAGTTCTTATAAAAGAAAAAATAAGAAAAAGAAAGTGAATTATGTTGTAAAATCCTGGAAATGACAAGTGTGAATTGTTCATCCTTGTCATCAATCCAGAAATTATGTTTAATCCTTGTAACCTAGTTAGAACAGATGGCTCAAATTGTTATTGCCACCAAATCTGTAGATTCATCCCTTAAGTGACTAATCATCAAGTTCAAACAGTATAAATAGAAGCTTGATGAGGCATTGTAAATTCATTCAGAAATTGAGAAAATATTCAGAGATTAAGAAGAAGCAATTTAGAGCTTTTATCTATATATCTATCTCCCAAATTCGATCTTCATCTTCTTCATTTCACAACACGTTATCAGCACGAATCTGCTCAAAAGCTCTTCAAGAATTCACCATCTCCTGCAGGTATTAGCATCAATATTTACCATCTTCATTTAATATTTAAACCTAAAAATTATTTTATGGTTTAAATAAATTTCCTATAAAAGAAAATAAAAATAACATGCAGACATACCTTTAATTTAAATATTCCTCAATCCGTAAAAACTCTTCATAAGAGAAATAAGAGTAATATACACCGTAATAAAGAATGAATGAGTGAAACATCTCTACACTCGTAGTACACATACCTCTGCTCTATAAATTGGCTTCAATCATGATACTTCATAATAATAATACTCTCTAGTCTATGTAAAAGAAAGAATAAAGGGATATAAAATTAGAATGCTCTATCTGAAAAAAAAAACAAGATGAGAAACTTGAAAGAAAAAGGGGGATAATACGTAGTATTATAAATTGGTGGTGTAGGAGGTAACATAAGTATTAAAATTGTGGTCCTTCTACGGTGGTGCGTGTAGTATTCAGGTAAGGCAATTGCATGCATGAACTTTTGTCTCTTTGTTATATGTGGCTACACAATATATTTGTTTATATATATTGAACTGCAGATCGGCAGTCCCTTTTGGTCAGATAATCACGGACTACAACTGAACTCAACATTTAAAATATTAAATGCATTCTGCTAGTTTTTGTTTATCTGATAGTCACATGCGGGTTTAAATTATTTCAAGTTTTCATTTTCATTTTTTTAAGTATTTGATATGAATCTAAAAAAAATCACTAATTGTACCCAATATTGATTAGTAATAATACAAAAATATATAAACATTTTGACTAATAAAATGTATATTAATAATTTCATGTAGTATATATCATGGCCAACATAAGCAAAAGAGAATTTGATGTCCTTGATCTATCTGGACAAAAATATCTGGAATGGAAAGTTGATGCTTTAGCACATTTGAAGGCTAATGGTCTTGAAGACACCATTGAGGCTGATAATCAATCATCGTCCCAGGATAAAGCGAAAGCTATAATTTTTCTCCGTCACCATCACCATGAAAGTCTCAAATCTGAATATCTTTTGGTTGATGACCCAAAAGAATTATGGGACAATTTACAAGAGAGGTATGGCCACCAACAAAAGGTCCTTTTGCCTAAAGCTCAGTATGACTGGATCAATCTAAGATTCCAGGACTTTAAATCAATCAGTGACTATAATTCTGCTATGTTCCAAATAACATCTAAATTAAAGTTATGCGGACAAAAAGTCACTGATGCTGATATGTTGGAGAAAACCTTTTCTACTATGCATATCTCTAACATGTTGCTCCAACAGCAATATAGAGAAAAGGGTTTTAAAAAATACTCCGACTTAATATCAGTATTATTGGTGGCTGAGCAAAATAATGACCTTTCGATGAAAAATCACAATCTGAGACCCACTGGTTCTAGTCCTTCGGTTTATGGTCCAACTGGCCATAATTTAGTCACTGAATCAAATGCAACATACAGTGGCAGTAGAAGGCATTTTAAACGTGGGCATTTTAATGGTCATAAAAACAAGTCACACCGAGAATATAAACAGGTCAATAGACCAAATTATAAGGGCAAGGGCAAACAAAAGGCCCATCAAATAAATCGCCCTCCAAAAACCTCGGTAAAGACGACTTGTTATAAATGTGGCATGACGGGGCATTGGGCTAACAAATGCCGCACTGCAAAGCATCTGGTGGAATTATTTCAAGCTTCCATGAATTTGAACAACGACAAAAATATGGAAGCTAATTATGTCAACGACACGACTCCACCTCTGCCAAAATTTGATGTGTCCGACTTTTTCGCGGATGATGCCATTATGGACGATGCTTTTGCAATAAACCAAAATGTCACAAAATAAAATATTAGACTCCGATCCTTATGTTGTAACATATTAGTTTTATGTATTTTTTCTTTCTTCTGTTTTTCTTTTGTTTTTAAATAAATGTGTGTAATATATGTACTTTATGTTAAATTATATGCACAATTTGTGATCAAGCTTATGTTTATTTACACATTTTGAAGATATGGATCACTCAAATGATAAAGAGCTATGTCTGATAGACAGCGCCACAAAGCACACCATTTTGAGAAATAAAATATATTTCTCTCAAATGACTTTAGTTGAGGCTAAAGTCAATACCATATCAGGTGTTGCGAAGCTCATTGAAGGCTCTGGGAAAGCATATGTGATGCTCCCTAACGAGACCAAAATAATTATAAATGACGCTTTATACTCCAGCAAATCGCGGAGGAATTTATTAAGCATTAAAGATATGCGTCAAAATGGTTATCACATAGAAACCATGAATGAAAACCAAAAAGAATATATTTGTCTTACAACAACTAAATCTGGCACTAAATATATTTGTGAAAAAATGCCAGCATATTCCTCAGGACTATATTTCACATATATTAGTCCATTTGAAATAAATTCGGTTTCTAACACAAAGTTAGATGATCAGAAAACATTCATGTTGTGGCATGACCGTTTAGGTCACCCAGGCCATGTAATGATACATAAAATCATTAAGACTTCGCTTGGACACCCATTAAAGAATATAAGGGTTCCAATATCAAGGGATTTTCTTTGTAAGGCCTGTTCTCTTGGCAAATTGATCATCAGGCCCTCTATGAATAAAATTGCAATTGAATTACCTGCATTTTTAGAAAGGATTCAAGGAGATATTTGTGGACCTATAGCCCCACCATGTGGACCATTTCGATATTTTATGGTGTTGATTGATGTTTCAACACGTTTGTCACATGTCAGTCTGTTATCAACTAGAAATCTAGCATTTGCTAAACTCCATGCTCAAATCATACGATTAAGAGCTCATTTTCCGGATCATTCTATAAAGAGAATCCGACTTGACAATGCAGGAGAATTTACATCTCAATCATTTAACGACTATTTTATGTCGATTGGGATTGATGTGGAACACCCTGTTGCTCATGTCCATACACAAAATGGTCTTGCTGAATCTTTGATTAAACGATTACAATTAATCGCCAGACCATTATTAATGAAGTGTAATTTACCTTCATCAGCTTGGGGATATGCTATTTTACATGCAGCAAATTTAGTTCGGCTTAGACCGACTGCATATCATGAATATTCCCCAATGCAATTAGTTACTGGACAAGAGCCAAACTTAGCACACATAAAAATATTTGGTTGTGTTGTTTATGTTCCAATTGCTCCACCTCAACGTACAAAAATGGGTCCTCAAAGAAGGTTGGGAATTTATGTTGGATTTGAATCTCCCTCAATAATCAAATATCTTGAACCGATGACTGGTGACTTATTCACCGCACGATTCGCTGACTGTCATTTCAATGAGACAGTATTCCCAACCTTAGGGGGAGAAACTAATAAATCGGACCCAAGTACGAAAGAAATAACATGGAATGCAACAGGATTATCACATCTTGACTCAAAATCAAATATATGTGAGCAAGAGGTGCAAAAGATAATCCATTTACAAAATGTTGCAAATCAGTTGCCTGATGCATTCACAGACACAAAGAAAGTGACAAAGTCACATATTCCTGCCATGAATGCCCCTGCCAGAATCGAAATCCCAACAGAGAATTCTGAAAAATCTTTTGCAAACGATTCTTCTATACGCAAAAAACGTGGCAGGCCACTTGGATCGAAAGATATAAAACCAAGAAAAACTAAAAGGCACGAATCGATCTGTGATGCCAAAGATGTTCATCCTTCTAAACAAGAAAATGAACAATTTGAAAATATTGGCATAGAAAATGATATTGACAAAACAAATATCTCAAATGATGATCCAACTTCCTTAAATGAGGAAGATATTCCAGATAATGATAGAACGTTGATAATTATGAAATTTCAATAAACTACGTTTCTATTGGAATGCAATGGAATCGAAAAGATATTGATATTAATGAGATATTTGTCTATGCCGTTGCCACGAATGTTATGAATGAAAACAATGACAATGAGCCAACATCTATTGAAGAATGTCGGAAATGACACGATTGGCCAAAATGGAATGAAGCTATTCAGGCTGAATTAAAATCACTTGAAAAACATGATGTTTTTGGACCGATAGTCCCTACGCCAAAAGGCGTAAAACCGGTGGGCTTTAAATGGGTATTTGTGCGTAAACCCAATGAGAAAAATGAAATTGTAAGATATAACGCCCGACTTGTTGCCCAAGGGTTTTCTCAAATGCCGGGAATTGATTATGAAGAAACCTATTCTCCAGTAGTTGATGCAACTACATTAAGATTCTCATTGGCATGTCTGTTTTTAAAAGGCTGCAAATGCGCCTAATGGATGTAGTGACTGCATATTTATACGGTTCACTCGATACAGACATTTATATGAAAGTTCCCGGAGGGTTTAAAATGCCTGAAACTTACAACTCGAAACCACGAGAAATGTTTTCCATTAAACTACAAAAGTCATTGTGTGGACTAAAACAATCTGGACGAATGTGGTATAATCGTCTCAGTGAATATCTTCTCAAAGAAGGATACAAGAATGATCCGATTAGTCCATGTGTTTTCATTCAGCGATCAAATTCGGGATTCGTCATAATTGCAGTATATGTTGATGACTTAAACATTATTGGAACTCCCGATGAAATTGAAAATACTGCAAAATATCTTATGAAAGAATTTGAAATGAAAGATCTCGGGAGAACCAAATTTTGTCTCGGACTTCAAATTGAGCATTTGAAGAATGGAATTTTCATCCATCAATCCAATTACACCGATAAAGTTTTGAAGAGATTCTATATGGACAAAGCTCATCCTTTGACTTCACCAATGGTCATTCGATCTCTCAACATACATGATGATCCATTCCGTCCCCGAGAAGACAACGAAGAAATACTCGGTCCTGAAGTACCATATCTGAGTGCTATTGGAGCTTTAATGTATTTAGCTAATAATACTAGACCAGATATTGCATTTTCTGTAAATTTATTAGCTAGATACAGCTCATGCCCAACAAAGCGTCATTGGAACGGGATCAAGCACATATTCCGTTATCTCCGTGGTACAGTTGATCTCGGCTTATTCTACCACAAAGATGAAAAAGCTGCTTTAATCGGATATGCAGACGCTGGATACTTATCAGATCCTCAAAAGGCGAAATCACAAACCGGGTACGTATTTACTTATGGTAACACCGCAATCTCATGGAGATCTATGAAGCAGACATTGACAGCTACATCGTCAAATCATTCTGAGTTAATTGCACTATATGAAACCGGAAGAGAATGTGTGTGGCTACGATCTATGATTCAACACATCCAAAATGAATGCGGTATGAAGTCTATTACTTGTCATCCTACTGTGATCTACGAAGACAACACTGCGTGCATAGCTCAGATTAAAGAAGGCTACATCAAAGGAGACAGAACAAAACACATATCACCAAAGTTCTTCTCTACTCATGATCTCGAGAAAGAAGGGACGATCAACATTCAACAAATCAGATCCAGTGAAAATCCAGCCGATCTCTTCACCAAATCTTTACCCCCGAAGAAGTTCATGGAACTTGTACAGAAAATCGGCATGCGACGTCTTCATAATTTATACTAAATTCAGGGGGAGTATTTGAATGCACTGCACTCTTTTTCCCTTCATCAGGTTTTTATCCCACTGGGTTTTTCCTGATAAGGTTTTTAACGAGACAGTACATCCAAATACAACGACATTATAAGCCGTAATTTTTACCCCTTAATTTTCACAATAAGTTTTTAAAATAATAGACAACTATTCAAGGATGAACATTCAAGGGGGAGTGTTGTAAAATCTTGGAAATGACAAGTGTGAATTGTTCATCCTTGTCATCAATCCAGAAATTATGTTTAATCCTTGTAACCTAGTTAGAACAGATGACTCAAATTGTTATTGCCACCAAATCTGTAGATTCATCCCTTAAGTGACTAATCATCAAGTTCAAACAATATAAATAGGAGCTTGATGAGGCATTGTAAATTCATTCAGAAATTGAGAAAATATTCAGAGATTAAGAAGAAGCAATTTAGAGCTTTTATCTATATATCTATCTCCCAAATTCGATCTTGATCTTCTTCATTTCACAACAAATTAGAATATATGAAGTTGATATCACAATACTCATTATTCGACTCTTAATGCTCTGTAGCATACGTCTAATGCTCATTAAAAGTGTGTTAATGCTTGATGGAGTATATGTCCCAGGAATCCCCGACCCACATACTTCCACTACTACAATCAGGCCCAACAGGCCCAAGTGGCCCAAACACAGCAAACGAGGCCCATGGAAGCCCCCAGGGGACGTACGTCCTCCAACACATGGAAGCCCCCAGTGGATGCACGTCCTCCAGTACATGGAAGCCCCAAGGGGACGTACGTCTTCCAGCACATGGAAGCCCCTAGGGGATGTACGTCCTCCAGCACATGAAGGCCCCGGGGACGTACGTTCTCCAGCACATGAAGGCCTCAAGGGACGTACGTCCTCCAGCACATGGAAGCCCCCGGGGGACGTACGTCCTCCAGCACATGAAGGCCCCATGGGACGTACGTCCTCCAACACATTAAAATCCTTCGGGGTACGTACGACCTCCAACACATGGCGGTATCCAGCTACGTACGTCCTTCAGCACCTGAAGGCCCAGGGAACTTACGTCCTTCGACACATGAACGCCCCAAGGGACGTACGTCTTCCAGGTACATTAATGACCCAGGGGACGTACGTCCTTCATCACGGGAAGGTCTCTGGCTATGTACGGCCTATGGCGCATGAAGGCTCCCGCCCACGTGCGGCCCTTGGCACATGAAGGCTCCCAGGGTACGTACGGCCTTCAGCATATGACGGTCCCCATGCTATGTACGTCCCAAGCACGGCAGCAAGGCCCAAATGGCCCCTGGGTACGTACGGCCTTCGGCACTCCCCTCGACAGGATCTCCTGTGCACATGGTCTGAATCGCCGCATTAAATGTGGTGTCACGTCCAACCACTGCATTAATTGCATCCACATGCTATGAACCACCGCATTAACTGCGGCCACATGATATGCCGGTGCCACCCCGACTGAATCGACTCGCCACCGTTGGTTATTTGACACGTGTACCCTCATTTATTGCACCTAGCATTTATGGTAGCTATAAATAGCTAGTCATTTCTTCATTGTAAAGGATCCCAGATCGAATTTATTTAATACATATCAGTTCCCTCTCTAGATCTCCCTTCTCTCTATGAGTTAATACTCCATCATTTGGTGATTTCATTGAGAGCTAAAACAAATCAATTGAGATCCTCCCAACCCATAACGTATCACACGAACGGGTGACATAATATCCCTTCGGCCAAGATCATGGCAGTAAGCTGGTTCCCCTCCGGCTCAAGACGGACGTCCGCTCAGCCTGATCATGGAGAAAACAACTCATTGTCTTCATCAGGCGGTCACCAACGTCCAGTCAGGAACACAATCCGCGCTTTCACCCAGCAGCGAGGGGAAGCCTTAGTGGATCCCTTGGCCAGTGTATCCTTCGGCCAAGGACCAGAAACCACGACAACAACAGCAACCAGGGGGACGGCAATAACGCATCGTCCACTAAGTCATCGGCTAAGACAGAGGATAGCGGTGCCTTCTGCCAATGAAAGCTTGTGGGCACCCCTCATCTACGATGGTTCCTTCTTCGGCCAAACCCGACAGAAGGAGGACAAATCTCACCCCCTTCATCCTGGGAAAAGGAGTCCCTTGGGAACAGGAGTAGCTCCTCCCTTGGCCAGAGGGCCCTCGTCCTCGGCCAAGGCCGACAAAAAACAGAACATGACCCTTCGTCCAACTAGAAAGCCGGTACCCCTCTGTCGAAAATGAACATATGGTACCGCCCTGACATGGGAGCACCACCGCCCCGTCCGAGCAAGCCTTCGTCTCAAGGTGGCACAGCCCTGACCAAGCAAGTCCCCAACGAGGGGACCCCCCAAGATCAGGGGAAATCCTACAAGCGAGGGTGATAAACCCATTCTGGACTCCCTATCGTCCGAGGGAATAGCAACCCCCTCGGTCGAGCCTGAAAGAAGGACTCCGAGCCTGAAAGAAGGACCCCCCTCCTCGCTCAAAGAAGTAAAGAGGAAGAAATAAAAGAGGGACAATCGAAGGACCGTGCACTCACCGGCCTCCAACGATATCCCCACAAATAAAAGAGGGTCAGCCGAAGGACCGTGCACTCGCCAGCCTCGAGCGATATCCCCGCAAATAAAAGAGGGACAACCGAAGGACCGTGCACTCGTCGTCCTCGAGCAAAATTCCCACAGACCAAGCCACATATTTGGCTAAGTACATATCAGGCAAATACTATGCATTATGGACGAACCAAGACCATACATGCGGATAGGACGAGCGTCTAACACGGTCTATCATCAGACGAGCGCCCAACGCCGTCCTCATCATCAGACGAGCATCCCCAACGCCGTCCTACTTCAGACCAGCATCAAAGCATGGTCCTTCATATGACGAACGGCTTCATCAGTGCCGTCGTCATCAAAGGATAAGCGTCCCCAGCGCTGTCCATCTTCAAAACACGGTGAAAGCCTGGTCCTTCACATGACGTACGGCTTCATCAACAACGTCGCCATCATCATCAAACGAGCGTCCAACGCCGTCTTTCGCCTTCAGACCAGCTAATGGAGTATATGGCACAGGGACCCCCGGCCCACATACTTCCACTACTACAGTCAGGACCAACAGGCCCTAATGGGCCAAGCCCATCAAAATAAGACTCCAGGCAGCCCATGACACTTAAGGTGTACCTTCTGCCTCATGCCCGAAGGCTTTACATTGAAGAAACCGAGTCCAGAAACATCACAGGGGAGCAAGGCTTAAAATACAGGTCTTCGGCATATACAGCCCTCGGCATAGAGGCCCCCCAGCACATAGAGCCTTCGGTTCAGTAGGTACATCCGAAGGCATCCTCCTCGACAGGATCTCCTCTCCACAAGCGTTGAATCACCGCATCAAGTACGACGTCACATCCAATCACCACATTTAATGTGGTGCACATGCGAATGTCGGTGCCACCCCGATTGAGGCGACCCTCGAACGTCAGATGCTTGACACATGTCGTCTCGATTATTGACTTTGCATTTATGGCTACTATAAATAGTGGCCATTTTCCATTGTAATAAAAACAACTTTCCTATTCGAATACACACACTTTCTCTCTTACTTATTGCTCTGACTTCTCTCTAGGTTATTCCCCAAAATAACCCATCGGATAAGCTACCCCCGGGTACACTATCCATCATTTGGTGCTCTCGTTGAGAGGCTAAACAATCAAGTAAGAAACCCTCCCCTTCAAAAAACGAAAACACACATGGAAATGGGAAGAATCACTCGTGCCCAGTCCAAGACCCTTGAAGACAACAACCTGCCCCTCGGCGAGGTCGACGCCCCCAGAGCCTCCAACAGGGCTCCTGAGGGCGGAGTAATCCCCGGGTTGGAACACGCTTTTGTCGACCTACGTCTCCAGCTCCAGAGGAATGCCCCTGATGCCCGCCTAGACATCGAAGCCCGAGGAAGGACCAGAGCGAGAATCAAGTGAGCCCTCCAGTCCTCACTATCGACGTGCAGTCGGCATTCTCTGCCTTCATACAGACGCTCACCCAGAACCCTGGGGACAGAGTGCCATTTCAGCCACAGGTCGGGGAGAACATCGTTCCTCCCCCACCTCCACCCCCTTCGTAAACCTTATCCTTCGGATCGGGAACAACTAAGGGGTCGTTGCTCAGGATACCGCCTCCCAGGAAGTTCAGTCCCGGGACCAGCCTGGGGCAAACAAAGATAGGCCCCAGACCTCCGCCCTCGAGAGGCTCGGAGGAGTGCCAGATCACTGAGGGGTCTAAGACCGCCTCAGTGGTAAGGCATTCCAAAGACCTCAGGAGAGCGGAGGATCTTTCTCGAGGGCAGACGAGAGGTGTCCCCCTCGGGACAAGGGCAAGGGGCTGCTCCATGCTGATGATGCCAGGCACCAAATCAACCAAGCTCACTCAACCCGCGCACAATCACAGGGGGGCGGAACTACTCCCGAAGGATCACCGGGATGACATCATTGAGGCCTTTCAACGCCGACTTGATGAGATGGAGGCTCGCCAAGCGCACACAACCGCTTTTGCCTCCCATGCGGATCCCAATAATGAAGCCATGATGGCCAAGATGGAGGAAATGCAAAAGAAGATTGTTGAGGGCTCCGGGGAACCCGTCATCCAGCTCCGGACAAGGACGCCTTTTACCCTAAGGGTGTTGGCGGCCCAGATTCCAGGAAAAAACCGAGAGCAACCCATCAAGCCCTATGAAGGGAAGACTGATCCCCAGGAGCATTACAGCAGGTACCAGAACAGTATGATGATGATGGGGGCATCAGATGAATATTTATGCCGTTGGTTCCTCTCCACCTTGGAAGGGCCAGCATATGAATGGTTCAACCGATTGCTTAAAGGGAACATTGACTCATGGCAAGAACTCGCCCAGCGTTTCTTGACGCAATTCGCGGGGAGGCGCTGATCAAAGAAACACATCTCCCACTTGCTGAAGGTGAGGCAACAGAAGGAGGAAACCCTCTGGGATTTCTTGGAACGCTGGAGGCTGGAGATGGATAAGGTTGACGACGCCGACGATGGAACCCTTATGGCTCTCCTACAAACAGTCTTCTTCACCGGGAACTCTTTAAGGAATCTTATTAGCGAATCTCCCCGCGATTATACATGCATACATCCATACATACATCCATACATGCATACATGCATACATCCATACATACATCCATACTTTTTTTTTTTGAAACAAAAAGGAAATTTTATTGATGAAGAAAAAGGAGTACAATGCGAAAAAGGAAGACAAGTAGGAGAAAGAAATACCGGAGAGAAAAGGAAAATGAAGGAAAATGAAATCTAATCTAGGCCCAAGGAAAATCCTTAGTTTGTGATCTAGTTCGCATGTTATGTCTCCGTTTTTTCTTCTGGGATTTGCGGTAGATTTTAAGTTGCGTATTGAGATTTTCCGTTGGCAAGCAAGTGTCCTGCGTGATAAACTGTGATTTGAAGCAAATCTCTCTATTGAAGTTGGAGTCCCGAATGTCATCTCGGTTGGAAATTGGTGGCCGACGATCACTTTCGGTTACATGCCCTAGAAAGTCATCTGAATAGTATGAGTCATCTGATGGATGAAAACTGTCTGAGGCATCTGAGTAAGCTTGTGTCATGATAACTTGGGATGTATTTCTGAAGATTGAAACGGTTGTTTCTCGGTATAGGCTCTCTGAACCTCAAAATTAAATATAAGTTTGGAGATAGATGTAAGTTCCTCATTGTCTGAAGAGGACTCCTGTTCCAAAATCAATGGTTTCTCCTACATTAAATTCATTAGTCCCAAAAAATTAGAGAAGATGGCCAGGAAATCAAGTAGGCTTGATTTTCATGGTCCCGTTGGAATAAGAATGAAAATCAATGGTGCCGCCTGTTGTTATGTTTGGTGAAGCTCTTCTCCACCGCAGTAGAAAATCTGGGTGTATAGCTTCGTTCCGGTGGGTATTGAAATTCCCAGTACGGGGGCGGTTCACGGTTGTGAAACCTGGGGGCTAAGATACCGGTTTAGATAATCATGGTACGGGAGGTATCTGCGAAATGAGAGCTCCCTGTTGCTATCGCTGTAGCATGGGTAGTGCCTGCAATTGCAGTGATGTTATCAACAACCTCTTGCGGAGGAGGTGAAGGAACCTAATGTTCAAAGGATTCACACATATAAATCGATTAAAAAGCTTACACTTTCACTCATGAGACGAATGGATCGATAGATCGGCACAAAAAGAAAGAGATAAATAAAAATGCAACTACTGAAGGAAAGAACGATACGAAAGAACTAGATAAACAAAAGTATAACCCTAATCATCGAGAATTACGAGGGAGTGATAGGGTAAACCGAGAAAGATCATATGAATAGATTGTAGATAGATCGATGCAAAGAAAATGATCTAATGGAGTGAAAGGTTGATTTGTATTCCAAGATAATAGTGATGTTGTTCGTATAGAAGCTAGAAGATGATTGAGTAGAGAATGAGAGCTAGGGTAGTAAATTTGTAATTAATGGTGACCAACTAAATGTAAAAGAGAAATTTTCCAAAATAGGAGTAAAAGATGAAGTAAATTAAAAAATAGGACATATTGTTTAGAATTCCCTAAATAGGACTAAATAATTGTGTTTGGACAAAAATAGCCTCCAATGCTGAAATGACTTAACATTGCGCGTTACTTGCGCATCCCAGCCATCCTCCGGGCTCCAGGTGTGTGCCGCAACTCAACCATCCTCTGGTGCCGCAACAATGTGTCCTTTAGCAAGTCTGATGCCTCCGCCGCCTTAATTGAGTTCGCTTCCACTATCCTCCGATGAAGCCGCCGCTCTTCGGCAAGTGCCTACAACCTCCATCGAGAATGCCACTTGATATGACACAAAAGTGACATTTTTGTCAAACTGGCAAAAACATGACATTTTTGAGATTGCCATCTTCAAAATATATTGACATAAAAGTGATATTTATTTTAATTAACCAATAATTATGACATTCTGTTATTCAAAAGTGACATTTTTGTCAATCTGGCAAAAACATGACATTTTTGTAATTTCAAAGCAATAATGTCATCTTTATAGATGTAATGCATTAAAAGTGACATTTTTATTATTAAGTACTAGTAATCATGTCATTCTCAGATTCATAATTAATCAAAATTGGTAAATAAATAAATAAAATTGAAATCCACAATCGATCAAGCGATGGAACCTAATTTTTCATCTAAATATTAACAAATCAAGAATAGGTTTTTTTATTCAATCAAAAAAGTCAACAAGAAATAAAAAGAAATCACGACAATCAAAGAAAAAAACAACAGATCACTAGGAAGAGGGTGTGAAGATGAAGAAGAAGAATGAAGAAGAGGAGGAGGAGGAAGAAGAAGGAGGAAGAAGAGGAGAGGAGGAGGAGGAAGAAGGAATTGGAGAAGATTACCTGTCTCCGCCGGAGAAATTGGTGCGGGTGGTTGGCATCGGCTGCAGTTGATAGCGGAGGAGCGATGTTGTAGCAGGGGTTAAGAGGAGTTCAATCCGAGTTGGAGGCCTGATATTCAATCGATCGAATGTAATCCGGAAAAGAGTGAGCCGAGTAGGTTTAATCGTACAAGGGCAAAAATGTAATCCGGAGTCTTATTAAGGGAATAATAAACTTATACTCCTATTTTGGAGTTTTGCCAATGTTTTAGACTCATTTTGGATAATTTCTTAATGTAAAATGTGGGAGATTAGTCAAGAATATTAGGACACTTGAACATTAATATAATTAAAAAAAAGTAATAATTTTTTCAAGATTACTGAGTTATATTTTTGAATTCAATCGTAGTCATTAAAAGTTATCAAACTACATTTTTGTCAATAACTTTTTTAGAAGTAATAATAGTGAAAGTTTGTTAAGATTTAAATAGAATGTCCGGTAAAAGGAAGTGTATAAGACACAAATAGCATTTCGATTGCTAAAAGATGGGAAAATCCTTTCAATTTCACTTTTTCACTCAAAATAAAAACATGAAAAGTTATTTGTACACGTAACTTGTACACATTTCTCGTACTTACCCCTAGTTGTCTGTGTACATAAAAAGCTGGTTCAGAAGTTGCCATGTACATGTGTAACTAAACCGTGCGTACAAGAAATTTATACAAGAAATGACTACAAGTAGTATCACGCATAAAAATAAAAAGTTTACTTTAAATTTTACCCTCGGTAAAAAAGTGAATGTTGTCGAGGGCATGTTGGCCATATGTAATTGATCTCAAAGGACCTCTTCAAAAAAAGGATGACATCCCACCCCTGAAGGCCCAACTCCGATTAGATGGTACGTGATAGGATGTAAGTTGGACTATAGACCAGACGGTACGTTGGGAGGAAGTAAGTTTTGGATGTTTTTTAGCATCGGTAACTAGGGGTGGGCGCGGTCCGGAACGATCCGGTAAATTGGTAAAACCCGTAATGTATCAGTGAGATTTTTAATGGTCTGGTACGGTCCAGTTCCAAGGATAGAACCGTTCAGTACCATGTCATTTCGGAACGGTACAAAACGGTACGGTACAATGCCAAACACATGCTAAAAAATTTGAACAAAACTTGTGATGGAGTATATGGCCCGGGAACCCCCGGCCCACAGACTCCTACTACTTCAATAAAGGCCCAACAGGCCCAGAAAGCACAACATGCCCAAATAACAACGCCCAGAGTACCAAGCAGCCCACAATATGCACCAGGGGTGCCTTCGGCCCCCTGGCCGAAGGCTCTAATTCTCACAGGAGGGCCAAGACAGGAAAACAAAGTTACTGGGAAAAAACGGCGAAAGTCAGTAGCCCTCGGTAACTGGAGCTCTCGGCACTAAGGGGGTCCCCGATACTCAGAGCCCTCAGCTAGTCATATACTGCCGAGGGCGCCTTTTCCGACATAATATCCGCTCCACATGCGTATGGATCACCGTACCCTGTACAACGTCCCATCCAACAGCCGCATTAAATGTGGTCACATGTGGTTGCCAGCACCAACCAGTTGAAGTGACCTCTCGGCCAATGGACGCTTGACACGTGTCCCTGTCCGGCATTTATTGATACTATAAATAGCACCCCATCTCCCCATTTGTAACCAAGTCACAAGTCGTAAGACACAATACTCACGCTGCATACTTTCTAATACACTTTCTCTCTCTATACTTATTTGCTCTGACTTCTCTCTAGTTATTCTCCGCAATAACCCCTCGGATAAGCTACCCCCTGGGTACACTATCCATCATTTGGTGCTCTCGTTAAGAGGTCGAACAATCAAGTAAGAAACCCTCCCCCTCGACCAAACACAAAACACCCAGCTAAAATGGTGAGAACAAAGTTAACCGGGGACCGGGGGTTCCCCGCAATCATCCCAAGGATTCTGCCCCCTCCGATGATCGCCCCCGGCATGGCCAAGCCAAGCCCGGGGGAGGCTACAAGGGGAACCCGAGGACTTGGGCACAACCTGTCATCCTGGAGCACCCTCGGACACCATTGACGCACCCCGTCAGCGTTATTCTTGATTTTGCTGAGGAGAGGGGCCTGGAGGAGCGAGATTCACGCGCACCCTCGGAGGTGTTTGCCATCAATCCGAACTACCCCTACTGTCGTTTCCACCGGCACTAGGGGCACAAGACCGATGACTGCCATCAGCTGAAGACGGCCATCGAAAGATTGATACAAGCGGGCCATCTGTCCCAGTTTATCCAGGGCCCTCAGCAACAAGGCCCCCCTCATCAGGGGCCACCCCGAGGGCAAACTGCGAGAGCAAACGCATGGGTCAACCCCAACACCATCCCCCTCGGCAAAAAGAGGGAGATTGGGAACTTTGAAGAAGAGGAGGAGGAGTACCCCTGGTACCAAGAGAAGAAGCGCCACATCCTCATGATCACGGGGGGAAATATCGGAGGTGATTCTACGAGTCAACGAAAGAAGTGGGCTCAATCACTTTACGTGGGGGAAGTCACTCATATGCCCCCAGTAAAGCGGCTGAGGGAGGAACCCATTATCTTCACTAACGCTGATCTCCCCCCAGTGTCCTCCCCACACAGGGATGCCCTCGTCATCCGCACAGAGATCAACGACACTATTATTCACAGAACTTACATTGACACGGGCAGCTCCATCAATGTAATGTACCTCAGCACCTTCAGAGAGCTGCATCTGGAGAGGGGGTCCCTTCGGCCCATCAAGACCCCTCTTGCCGGCTTCACCGGCGACACCATCGATTCCGAGGGGGTCATAACCCTCCCGGTAATCTTCGGCGACGACCTCCATAGAGCCAAGCTCGAAGTGGAGTTCGTCGTCGTCAACAACGATTGCGCCCACAACATCATCCTCGGCCGGCCAGCCCTCGAGGGTCTCGAAGCCGTCATCTCCATGAGGCACCTCTGCCTCAAATTCCCAGCCGAGGGGAGAATCGGTTACTCAAGGAGGAACCAAAAGCTTGCCCGCGCTTGCTACCTTCAAGTTATAAAGAAGGTTAGCAAGACGGAGTTCCGCGTTGACACCATCACCGGAACTGTGGAAGCGGAAGAAAGGAGGCCGAGGGCTGAACCAGCCGAGGAGGTAGAAGACTTCGAGCTCGATCCGGCCAAGCCGGAGAGAGTCGTGAAGATTGGAGCCAAGCTCCCCGAAGACCTGAAGACCGGCATCATCAGCGCCCTCCGCGCCTACTCCATTGTTTTTGCATGGGGCCGGAGGACATGCCGGGGATCAGTCGAAGGGTCATCACCCACCGCCTCTCGGTGGACCCTTCGGCCAAACCAGTACAGCAGCGGAGGAGACCCCTCTCGGCCAAGAGGAGGGAATTTGTGAAGAAGGAGGTCGCCATGCTCCTTTCTATCAAGCACATCAAGGAGGTGAAGTACCCCTCATGGCTGGCAAACGTAGTCCTCGCGCAGAAACCGCCCTCATTCCGCATGTGCGTGGACTACACGGATCTCAACAAGGCATGTCCCATGGACCCCTTTCCTTTGCCAAATATTGACCAACTTGTGGATGAAACCGCGTGGTGTGAAATCATGTCATTCCTCGACGCATTACGCGGATATCATCAAATATACATGCATGAGGAGGACGCTGAGAAAACAACCTTCATGACTCCCGAGGGCATCTTCTGCTACCTCGTCATGGCCTTCGTCCTAAAGAACTCAGATGCCACCTACACTCGGATGGTGGCCAGGGTATTCCAAGCTGTCCTAGGGCGCACCATGGAGGCGTATGTTGACGACATGATCGTCAAAAGCAAGCAATCAGCAAACCATGTTGATGACCTGAGGGAGATCTTCGCCATCATGCAGAAGTTTAGCCTTCGGCTGAACCCAAAGAAGTGTACCTTCAGCGTTCAGGGGGGCAAATTCTTGGGCTACATGGTTAGCCGAAGGGGTATCGAGGCCAACCCCGAGAAGATCCAGGCCATCATCAACATGGAACCCCCACGCAACGTGAAGGAGGTCCAACGGTTGACGGGCCGCCTGGCAGCCCTCAATCGCTTCTTATCAAAATCGGCGGAGAAGTCCTTACACTTCTTCCAGATCATGAGGAAAACCACCGGTTTCCAGTGGACTTCAGAATGTCAGGGGGCATTCGAGGAACTAAAACGATACTTATCTTCACCCCCTGTGCTCTCTAAACCCAAGGTAGGGGAGATCATGTACCTCTACTTGGGTGTTAGCCCGGCTGCCATCAGCTCAGTACTCATCCGGGAAGAAGATGGCATCCAGCATGCCATCTTCTATGTTAGCAAGACCCTCAGGGAGGCAGAACTCCGGTACTCCCCCATGGAAAAAACGGTGTTGGCTATCGTGTGGACCGTCAAGAAGTTAGGCCATTACTTCTAGGCTCACCCAGTCCAGGTCCTCACTCACCAACCCCTCGGCGCCTTGATGAGGAGCCCCACTAGCTCCTCCCGAATGGTAAAATGGGCTGTCTTCTTGAGCCAATACAACATCGACATCCGTCCTAGGCCCGCCATCAAGGGCCAAGCCCTAGCGGACTTCGTGACGGAGTGTATGGCAAGGGCAGCCACGGACGAGGAGCCCTCGGCCCCTTCGGATGATTGGTGGACCCTCTACACCGACGGCTCCTCCACCATCAAGGCATGTGGAGGAGGGGTAGTTCTCATCTCACCCGAGGGCTTCCGGGCCTATTATGCAGTCCGTTTCTCCTTCAAAGTCTCCAACAATGAAGCCGAATACGAGGCCCTCCTCTGTGACCTTCGGCTGGCAGCTAACATGAAGGCCCGACAAATTCACGTCAAGTGCGACTCCAAGTTAGTCGTCGGCCAAATCTCCGGGGAGTACGAAGCCAAGGAGGGGAGAATGAAACAATACAAGGAGGCGGCCAAGGAGTTGCTTAAGGTATTTGAAGCACACTCTCTCACTCAAATACCGAGGTCTCAAAACTCCGAGGCCGACTGTGACATTTCAAAAATTTAAATAAAAATAAAAATAATTTTTATTAGTCAGATAAAATATTACGAAAATAACATTTTTATAATTAATTGAGTCAGACAAAAATTCAACAGTTGTAACATTCTAATCAGATAAAATTTCAAAATTTATGACGTTTTAGTCAGATAAAAATATTTCAGTAATAAGAACAACATTTTATTAAACAAGTAAACCAGACAGAAAAATTAACATTTGTGACATTTTTAGTCTGATAAAAGTGGTCCGATAAAAGAAATAACATTTTATATCAAGTACCAATTATACATATGACATAAGAAGTAAAAGTTATATTTTAATCAAAATACACAAAATACAAACTTGACTTTTCTAATAATACTAATACACTCCTAATGCATAAAATATACCTACGTATTTATCTAAGACCATAATACTAAACCTACGTAAACTAAGTATATATATATATATATACTATACTCCTATTATGACTCTAACTACATAACTACGTAATAATACTCCTACTATAATATACGTAAGTAACTTACTATATATACACATATATACTACACCTATGAAAACCACAACCAGCGAACCAAATGTCAGGCCAATACCACTCCCTCAGACCTGGGATACTGGCGCCGTCGTCAAAGGATGGGCATACAACCAGAGGGAAACTACAGGACCGCCGGAGACGGACTTTGACCTTGCCGCCATTGATGCCGGAGGGGCTGCTGCACCACAGAAGTAAATTCTATCTGATCATGTCGAGGGAGAGAAGAGAAGAGAGATTGTACGTCGCCAGGGGGATTGCCGGGCTGCCTTGTCGCCGGAGCTCACCGAACATACTAGCTCGCCGGAGTAAGTTGCTGCACTACGGGAGCCGAATCACTTTTCTGTTGAATTCGGGAAGCCCAGGATGATGGGATGAACGCCGGAAACCAGGATGCCGCCGAAGGAGGACGGCCGGAGGAGAAGAAGCCGCTGGAACTGAAGCCAAACTGCAGAGCTGCCGGAGTTGGGCTATCTCCACGCCGGAAAGTAAGAGCCGCGGGGAGGAAGGAGAGATGCCGAAGTTGCTGCCACCGAACCGCAAAAGCCATCGCCTTGTCTCCGCCGCCTTGCCATAACGTCTGTCGCGGTCGGGAGAAGATTTCAGGACTCCGTCTTCGTTTTTTTTTGTATTGCCGACACCGCTAAAGAAACGTAGGTAGTATCTGCACTTTTCTTTTTCTTTTTAAATAATTGGGCCGGGTTGTTTTAATGAGCTGATGGGCTGGTTTATTCTTAATAAGTAATATATAATAGGATTAAGAATAATATTAATTGAGTTAGAATTTTAGTAAAATATAAATTGACAATATTCACTTTTAGTTAAATTTTAACCTTTTAATTGGGATAATAATGTAGTTTGTTTAATGCAAAGAGAGAATTTTTAAATTGATTAATGGACTGTCTAATTTTTATATATAGAGTATTTTGATTACCTTTTTGAAATTTAAAGTGAACTGGAGCAGTTAAATAAAAAAAAAATATGACTCCACTTTTAGACTAAATTAAGTTAGTGGCGATTAGTAAATTAAAGTAATTATGTATTTGGATATCAGATTTATAATTAAAATAGCGAACACAATAAAATTTTAGATTAAGAAAAAGGGGTGATAATTAATATATTAACAATTTCAGGAGGGGGAAAATCGGATAAAATTATTAAGAATAAGTTAAGTGACTAATTTTATCATATTTAATTAAAAAGGTGATTATCTAGAGACCGGATTAGAGGAGGATAACTAGGAGCAACAGGACTTAAGGTAAGTTTCTCTGCCAATCCAAAATTGTTTCCTCGTATTATATGCTTATTATGCATTATGTGATTAAGTGTGATTTGCGAATTTTGTGTATGTGATTTTGAGGAGATATTATATATATGGTAGTTAAGAAGTATAAATCAAGAACTTTTGGGGTATTAAATATTTTTAATTACCTTTGAGACTTTTTAGAGAAATTAAGAAGTATTTTTGAAGTATTGTTAAGCAAAGATAAAATTTACATTTTCATAAGAAGATAGCATCTCGGGAGTAATCCGAGGTGTCGGTTTTTCCACATCCGGATAAATGTGGAGGGTGATTAGAGCTACTACTACTAAGAAGTACAGTTTGGATCTATGATCCCTTTTAAGTAAGATTTGGATCTATGATCCCTTTTAAGCAAGATTTGGATCTATGATCCCTTTTAAGTAAGATTTGGATCTATGATCCCTTCTAAGAAGAAGTTATAGTAGTAGTCCCTAATCATTCAAGAATTTTAGAATTGGGGTGGTTGGGTTCCGACCACTCGGGATGACTTACTACTCGGAGGGCTTGGAATCCCTTTTAGGGGGTGTGCACACTTAAGGTAGTCGTTTCGTTTCCAACAGAGCAGTTGTGGTACCGGCACTTGTTCGGGGTGGCCGTCCGTAACCACGGTTCACCGGGCTCTATCGAAAGGTTGAGCACCGCCCTTCTAAATTACTAGGAAGTTAGAGAAGAAGTGATTTTCTTAAGAAGTTTAAAAAGAAGAGTTACTAAGAGATTTTCCAAGAGAAGTTTAAGATTTTAGCAAAGAAGTAGTTTGAGAAAAATCAAAGTGAAAAGAATTTTGATGGTGTGAGTATTTTTATATGATATTATATAAAAATCTATTTTTAGTCAAACCTGATTATTTTACGGGGTTGGGTAGTACTTACTTAGCTCTAAAGCTAATTTTTGTTATTTTTCTTGTCTCTCTCTTCTCCCTTAAATTTTATCAGGTGATGAGTTGGATACCTATGTGGATTGACGGATTGCTCGAGCTTGAGTGCGAATTAGAAGATGCCTTAGTTAAATCTAGTCATAAAACAAACATTTACTTATTATTACATTAGTTTTTATTGTTTTACTTTGAGTTGCCTGTGCATTCGGTTAAGAGATGACCGAATGTGGCGGTAACACTCATTTCCCTTTTAGACTTCCGCTGTATTTCTTCAACTCTTTGATGAATGAATAAAGTATTTCTTTTAAATATATCAATGTTTTGGGCGGGAAATTTAGGGGTGTTACAAATTGGTATCAGAGACTTAAGTTTTCCGAAGGGACTAGAACACGAGGTAATAGGTCGTAGGGAGGAATTCTGTCACAAAGACGATAACAGTCTAAGCTAGTTGGTGCCTAATTGAGCCTTGCGCTCGTCCAACTAACTGGGAATTTCTCCTTGTGCTGAAACTTCGTTGCTCGAAATCTTTGACGAAAACTATAGTTTCGATGCGGGGATTTTTCAAAATATTTTTGTAAAATTAGGAGAATGAATATACTAGGAAAGAGACCCATTAGGAACGTGGTGAGGATGTGAGGTTTTAACGTTATGGATCTATGTTATTGAGTTGTGAAGTTCATAAAGTTGCTTGCTTATATGTGAAATATGTGAAATTAGATAGTTTCCTTGAAAGCTTATATGAGATAGAACTTGATTATGACCTTAGTGAAGGACTTATCTGTTTAAGATAGCGCAGAGACTTTACAAATGCTTAGTACTTAAGAAAGTTGTGAGATTAGAAGTTAAGTGGTCAAAATGACGAAAGTGTTATGGTCAAATTTTGGACCAAAGATGCTACTTGGAGACCAAGGTAATATATTAGTTACGAGGACGTAACCTCTCTTTAAGGGGGGTAGAATGTAATACTTAAGAATTTGATTATTTAAATTTAGTTCATGTTTCGGGACGAAACATCCTTTAAGGGGGATAGAATGTGACACTTCAAAAATTTAAATAAAAATAAAAATAATTTTTATTAGTCAGATAAAATATTACGAAAATAACATTTTTATAATTAATTGAGTCAGACAAAAATTCAACAGTTGTAACATTCTAATCAGATAAAATTTCAAAATTTATGACGTTTTAGTCAGATAAAAATATTTCAGTAATAAGAACAACATTTTATTAAACAAGTAAACCAGACAGAAAAATTAACATTTGTGACATTTTTAGTCTGATAAAAGTGGTCCGATAAAAGAAATAACATTTTATATCAAGTACCAATTATACATATGACATAAGAAGTAAAAGTTATATTTTAATCAAAATACACAAAATACAAACTTGACTTTTCTAATAATACTAATACACTCCTAATGCATAAAATATACCTACGTATTTATCTAAGACCATAATACTAAACCTACGTAAACTAAGTGTATATATATATATACTATACTCCTATTATGACTCTAACTACATAACTACGTAATAATACTCCTACTATAATATACGTAAGTAACTTACTATATATACACATATATACTACACCTATGAAAACCACAACCAGCGAACCAAACGTCAGGCCAATACCACTCCCTCAGACCTGGGATACTGGCGCCGTCGTCAAAGGATGGGCATACAACCAGAGGGAAACTACAGGACCGCCGGAGACGGACTTTGACCTTGCCGCCATTGATGCCGGAGGGGCTGCTGCACCACAGAAGTAAATTCTATCTGATCATGTCGAGGGAGAGAAGAGAAGAGAGATTGTACGTCGCCAGGGGGATTGCCGGGCTGCCTTGTCGCCGGAGCTCACCGAACATACTAGCTCGCCGGAGTAAGTTGCTGCACTACGGGAGCCGAATCACTTTTCTGTTGAATTCGGGAAGCCCAGGATGATGGGATGAACGCCGGAAACCAGGATGCCGCCGAAGGAGGACGGCCGGAGGAGAAGAAGCCGCTGGAACTGAAGCCAAACTGCAGAGCTGCCGGAGTTGGGCTATCTCCACGCCGGAAAGTAAGAGCCGCGGGGAGGAAGGAGAGATGCCGAAGTTGCTGCCACCGAACCGCAAAAGCCATCGCCTTGTCTCCGCCGCCTTGCCATAACGTCTGTCGCGGTCGGGAGAAGATTTCAGGACTCCGTCTTCGTTTTTTTTTGTATTGCCGGCACCACTAAAGAAACGTAGGTAGTATCTGCACTTTTCTTTTTCTTTTTAAATAATTGGGCCGGGTTGTTTTAATGAGCTGATGGGCTGGTTTATTCTTAATAAGTAATATATAATAGGATTAAGAATAATATTAATTGAGTTAGAATTTTAGTAAAATATAAATTGACAATATTCACTTTTAGTTAAATTTTAACCTTTTAATTGGGATAATAATGTAGTTTGTTTAATGCAAAGAGAGAATTTTTAAATTGATTAATGGACTGTCTAATTTTTATATATAGAGTATTTTGATTACCTTTTTGAAATTTAAAGTGAACTGGAGCAGTTAAATAAAAAAAAAATATGACTCCACTTTTAGACTAAATTAAGTTAGTGGCGATTAGTAAATTAAAGTAATTATGTATTTGGATATCAGATTTATAATTAAAATAGCGAACACAATAAAATTTTAGATTAAGAAAAAGGGGTGATAATTAATATATTAACAATTTCAGGAGGGGGAAAATCGGATAAAATTATTAAGAATAAGTTAAGTGACTAATTTTATCATATTTAATTAAAAAGGTGATTATCTAGAGACCGGATTAGAGGAGGATAACTAGGAGCAACAGGACTTAAGGTAAGTTTCTCTGCCAATCCAAAATTGTTTCCTCGTATTATATGCTTATTATGCATTATGTGATTAAGTGTGATTTGCGAATTTTGTGTATGTGATTTTGAGGAGATATTATATATATGGTAGTTAAGAAGTATAAATCAAGAACTTTTGGGGTATTAAATATTTTTAATTACCTTTGAGACTTTTTAGAGAAACGAGTTGTATACGAGTTGTTATATATAGTGGAACAGTGGACTAGAGGAACGAGTTGTTCCTTGAACCACTATAAAAACCCCGGTGTCATTTACTTTCAGCTTTTATTTTCTGCACTTAAGATTCTACTGACTAACTCTTAAGGTTGGACTCTGTGTCCAGCAGATCTTTCTTCAGAGTTATCAGAAAGGCAGTTTGCCTTAGCTTTCTTCTAGAGGCTACCCGGACATAAACTTATCCGCTGCCTGGTCTAGTTCTGCCATCAGAACTTGACCATCTCTGTCACCAGATTTCGACCATCTCTGATAAGTCAAACTTGACTTGGAGAAAAGTTTAAATTCCTGAACAGTCTATTCACCCCCCCCCCCTCTAGACTGTTCCCATTACAAACGGGACCAACAAGTGGTATCAGAGCCTCCTTGTTCTTGTAATCTTTTAGGTTACTTACTAAACAAGAGATCCACTTGTTTTAGCCTCTTTAATCTCATATTATGGATAACACTCTTTCAAAGAATCTTATGTTCTCAGTAACAAAGTTTGATGACTGGAGGATCCGCATGAAAGCTCACCTCTGCGCACTCCATGACGAAATGTGGGAAGTTCTTGATGCAGGACCTTTCACACAGTTCACCAAGGTCAACCCTGAATACATCACTGGTAGTGGTCAACCCCAGATGATCACCAAACTGCGCCATGAATGGTCTAATGAAGAAAGGAGAAAGTACAACCTTGACAACATTGCCAAGGATATCCTCTACAAGGCCATTGATGACAAGTACTTCACAAGGATCAAGAAGTGCAAATCTGCCAAGGAAATCTGGGATACTCTCACCCTGATAGGAGCTGGAGATGAGCAAGAAAAGGACAACAAACTTACTATTGCCATGAAGAAGTTTGAAGATTTCAAACTTCTACCCAAAGAATGCATAGCTGAGATGTATGCACGCTTGCTCACCCTCACTGCTGAGATATCAGAACTTGGGAAGGAACTTACTCCCAAGGAGATCAATTTGAAGGTTCTCAGAGGTTTACCTTCACCATGGAAGATGAAGGTCACTGCCATGAGAGATAGCAAGGACCTCAGAACCTACAGCACTGAGAAACTCATCTCTGATCTCAAGTCTTATGAGTTTGAGATGAATGAAGAAGAGAAAGAAGAGGTTGAGGACAGAACAACTACTGCCCTCACTGTCAGCACCTCTCAGGTAAATAATTTTGACCCTTCTATTCTTTTAACTGACGAGTATATGGCGGCTTTTGCTAGGAAGTTCAGGAAATTCTTAAAGCCGAAGGATAGCAGAAGTCCACACTCTAGCAGAAAGCCACACCAGAAGTCCAAACCATCAGAAAGTAGTGGAGAGCTTCTCTGCTACAACTGCAGACAACCAGGGCACTTCAAAGTCAATTGTCCACACCCCATAGTCTCCAAAAGGCAAGGCCAGGAAGGAGAAAAGAAATACGAGCACCGAAGAAGGAAAGCACTCATCACTGAACAACCAGAGAAGGACCCCCTCTCTGAGACAGAGTCCAGCTCGGAATCAGAATCTGATGAAGCATTCTGTTGCCTGGACACAGAAACTGAAGACCTATGCCTTATGGGTCAATCTGATGATGAGGTATCTTCTACTTCCAACTCTAGTTTTTCTTCGGTAGGCAGAGCCTTTGATTCTGATTCAATGTCAGAATTTTGGGAAGAGTTTCAAGCCATACAAACCACTTATTCTTCTGTTAAAGAAGAAAACAGTAAGCTTAAGGTTGAAATACTTGACTTAAGAAAGGAGGTTGAGATCAAAATCAATCTTCTTATTAAGGAAAGAGATCAGCTGGAAGCTGAAAATGTTTCTCTTCTAAAGAGAATAAGAGAGATAAAGCCTCTTGAGATTAAGTACAAAGCTTACCAGAAGGCTCAGTCTTCCATGGAAAAGATTGTACTTGACCAACAAATTGGCACTGGTTTTGGTCTTGGTTATGACTCAACAGAATCAGGTGAGCCTTCCGTAATGCCTAGCACCAGAGTTGCTAAGGCAGACAAGGTCATAGTGCCACTGATTACTAGCCCCATTTGTCAGGCTGGTGTATCTGGCACCAAGGTTATTCATGAGAATGTCAGACCAGAAAAGGAAAAGATAAAGGTTCAACAGAAACCCATTTTAAAAGTTAATGAACCTGGCAGAAGACCTAACAACAGGAAAGATTTTCAGAATACCAAAAATCAAAGACAAAACCATAACAGACAAACTCATGATAATCATGTCAGAAATGATCACCAGAAAGGCAGATATCAAGAGAAAGTTAACTTTAGGCAGAAAAGGTTGACTGGTCAACTTAAGGAGCCCAAAGTTAATCGCTCCTCTGATCTTGATAGTATATGGGACTTCTACCCAACTAAAAAGGCTATGCAGAAGTATGTAAACCGGAAGCATGATCCTCACAAGCATCTGCCCAAAGTGAATCACACTTCCGTTTACTATGACTACCAGGTGGACAATGGGTACCACCCACCAAGGTTTCACTTGATGAGACCAAAGTGGTACCGGCTGCCAAGACTGCATAACCCCATAGGACCCAACATTGCTTGGGTACCTAAATCTTCCTTTTAATTTTGTAGGAACTGTGTGCTGGAGCCATCTCTGAGCAAGATTGGTACATTGATAGTGGATGCTCCAGGCACATGACAGGTGACAAGAGCTGCCTAACAGAGTTCCAGAAAGTCAAAGGGCCTAGAGTTACCTTTGGAGGTAATGATAAAGATGGCCAGACAAAAGGAAGAGGGAAGCTGATAAAGAACCAGATAATCATTGATGATGTCTCTTATGTCAAGGGATTGAAATTCAACTTGCTGAGTGCTAGCCAATTCTGTGACAAAGGCTACACAGTTGAATTCTCCAAGGAAGGATGTTCTGTCAAGCATGAGACAACTAAAGAAGTGGTTCTAACAGCAACAAGGAAGAAAAACATCTATGTAGTTGATTGGTCAACTGCAAAAGATGGAATTTGCCTAATAGCCAAAGGAGATTCAAAACTCAGTTGGGAATGGCACAAGAAACTGAGTCACTTGAATTTCAAAACAATCAACAAACTGGCAAGGGATCACATTGTTGAAGGTCTACCCAACCTTGTATACAAAAAGGAGAACTTGTGCAGTGCATGCCAGAAAGGAAAACAAGTGAAGAACTCATTCAGACCCATTGCTGGAAACCTATCTACTGGTCCTCTGAATCTAATCCACATGGATTTATTTGGACCAGTGGAAACTCCAAGTGTTGGTGGCAAAAGATACACCTTAGTCATGGTGGATGACTACTCCAGATTCACATGGACTATTTTTCTGACCAAGAAAAATGAAACTCTGCAGAAACTGCCATCTCTGCTAAAGCTACTACAGAATGAGCAAAATCAGAAAGTCAAAGCCATCAGATCAGACAGAGGAACACAGTTCGTCAACAAGGTCATACAGGATTTCTGTGACCAGAATGGTACAATGCATCAACTCTCTGCAGCCAGAACCCCTCAACAAAATGGAGTTGCAGAAAGAAGAAATAGAACATTAAAGGAAGCTGCAAGGACCATGATTGCTGAATCAGGTCTACCCTACAGATACTGGGCTGAAGCAATCAATACTGCATGCTACACCCAGAACAGGAGCATGATTCACAAAACTCATCAGAAAACTCCCTATGAACTATGGAAAGGACGAAAACCCAACATCAGCTACTTTCATGCATTTGGATGCAAATGCTATATACTCAACAATGGGAAGGATCACCTCAAAGTGTTTCAAGAAAAAGCTGATGAAGGAACATTCTTAGGCTACTCTGGCACCAGCAAAGCCTACAGAATACTCAACAAAAGAACTCTACTTGTTGAAGAATCGATTCATGTCAAGTTTGATGATCTCAACTCTGTTGAGAGCATAACTGAAAACTTGGAGAAAGCGAATCTCGAAGAATCTCCAGAACTGGATCCACCAGAGACGGATACACCAGAGTTGCTAACTAACTCTGCCATACCAATTCACCATCAGAATCCCATTCTACAAGGCAAAGAGAGTGATGAAGAATCAGAAGAAGATCAAGAGAATCCAAGACAACCCTTATCTGAACCTGATTTAACTTGGTTAAGAGATCATCCTCCTAATCAAGTGATTGGACAAATCAGAAGTGGAGTCCAGACCAGATCCACATCAAGGAGAGAAGCAATGCTTGCCTGCTATATATCTCAGATGGAACCTATGACAGTTGAAGAAGCTCTTGCAGACTCAGATTGGATCAATGCTATGCAAGAAGAGCTCACTCAGTTTGAAAGGAACAAAGTGTGGGAACTTGTTCCTAGGCCAAAGCACCGGAATGTCATTGGAACCAAATGGGTATTCAAGAACAAAGCAGATGAAGACGGCAACATTGTAAGGAATAAAGCTAGGCTGGTAGCCAAGGGGTACTGCCAAGAAGAAGGAATAGATTTTGATGAGACTTTTGCACCAGTTGCCAGACTTGAAGCCATCAGAATCTTTCTAGCCTATGCTGCTTACAACAACATCAAGGTCTACCAGATGGATGTCAAGAGTGCATTTCTGAATGGAGATCTTGAAGAGGAAGTTTATGTGGAACAACCACCAGGTTTTGTCATTTCTACTCAATCTTCTTGTGTCTACAAGCTTAAAAAGGCCCTCTATGGTCTTAAGCAAGCTCCCAGAGCCTGGTATGACACATTGTCCCTTTTCCTAGTGAACCATGGGTTTACTAAAGGAAAGGTTGACAAAACTCTATTTCAAATCTCTGTTGCTAATCATATTCTGTTAGTACAAATATATGTTGATGACATTATATTTGGTAGTACTAATCCAGAACTGTGCAAGAAATTTTCTCAAGTGATGCAGAGTCAATTTGAAATGAGTATGATGGGAGAACTCAGTTACTTCCTAGGACTTCAAGTCAAACAAATTCCAGAAGGGATCTTTATCAACCAAGGGAAGTACACCAGAGATCTGATCAAGAAGTTTGGAGTGGAAGGCAAATCATCAGTGAAGATTCCCATGAACACTTCACAAGGGATTGGTCCAGATGATGAAGGAAAGGATGTAGATGCAACAACATACAGAGGGATCATAGGATCTCTGTTGTATCTAACTGCAAGCAGACCAGACATCTCGTTCTCTGTTGGAATCTGTGCCAGATACCAATCAAAACCCAAGGAAAGCCATCTAAGTGCTGCAAAGAGAATCATCAGATACATCAAAGGAAATCCAAATGCAGGCTTATGGTATCCCAAAGGAGGTAACTTTGAACTAATTGGTTATTCTGACTCAGATTTTGCAGGTTGCATACTAGACAGAAAGAGCACCTCTGGTCACTGCCAATTGCTAGGAGGAAGGCTTGTTTCCTGGTTTAGCAAGAAGCAGAACTCCATCTCAACCAGTACAGCTGAAGCTGAGTACATTGCAGCTGGGAGTTGCTGTGCTCAGTTACTCTGGATGAAGCAACAACTAAAGGACTATGGAATTCAAGCTAAGGAGATCAAGCTGTTGTGTGACAACACTAGTGCCATTGCTATCACTCAGAATCCAGTTCTTCACTCCAGGACAAAGCACATTGAGATCAGACATCACTTCATCAGAGATCATGTTGAGAAGAAGCATATCTGTATGGAGCATGTACCTACAGAGGATCAACTTGCAGACATTCTAACCAAGCCTTTACCTGAGGCAAGGTTTAACAAGCTAAGGGGAGAATTGGGAATGATGGATGATCTTCCCAGAGATGCATGAACCAGAGATTCACTGAACCAGAACTGCCTTCTTCTGCATCAGAAACTCAGATCAGAGAACCTCTATCTCTGATCATCAGAATCTCACATCAGAGAACCTCCCCTCTCTGACCAGAGTTCCTCAACTGAAAGACAACAGATATGGATGTGGACTTGGCAATATTTCGAGGTACGTGCTAGACCTAATTAACTAAAACGGTCTTTTACCAAAATACTCCTGATCGTTACTCTTCTAACGGAAACGTTTTCCGCCCGCATTTCATTAAATGCTGCCTCGAAACTGCCAATATACCAAACGTCCACTATTCCTAACTCCTTTATATCCACCGTCTTCGACCCAAATCCCTACTGCAACTTCATCTCTCTTAAACTGCTCTAGCATTCAAAGCCTTCAGATCCCAAAACTTTCCAATCCCCAGAATTTTTCAAAACCGTCACTCAAAATGAACTTCCTGAACATCAACGACCTTTCTAAGGAAGAAGCAAAAACTCTCATCGCCAACGTTGTCACAGGCATGAAAGTTGACATGTCCTCCCTACCCCTCCTGGCAGAAAATCAGAAGAGGATGACCAAGATCATCCAAGGGATGACTGATTCACAACTGTCTAAGGTTGTTGCTCATCCCTATGAGCACTTCAGCATCAAGGATGTGGCTGAGTTCTATCTCAACGCCACCATCTCCAAGACCGGAGTTCATTCCTCCGTACAGGGTCAACGCGTCTTCTTGAATGCAGATGCACTTAATGAATTCTTTGGAGTTCAACTTGACTCCCAAGACCCGGAAGCCAACAATCTTACTGATCTTGACTCAGTGGAAGTCTCCACTGAAGGCTTCGTTCAGACATACTGCCGTCCGGAGGCTGCCGGACCGGACAAACTCTACATGAAGAAATTTCTAATGAAGAAGGACTTTGAGAAGCTTGTCACCATTCTGCACCGTTGCTTGTGGTGCAAAACTGCTTCAACTGATGAGATGAACACAAGCAATGCCAAGGCAATCTTTGCAGTTCACCATGGCATGAATATCAACTGGGGAGAGGTAATCTTTGGCTCCCTAACTGAGTTCATCAAGAAGAAAGACTCTGAAACAGGTCTTTTCTCAACCAAGATGGGACATGGTCTTCTCATCTCTGCCATCCTTGCTGCAAAAGGAGTTCAACTCAGGGATCCCATCCCAGTTGATCACTCCAAGACTATCTTCCTCACAGCCTCTCCAAAATTCAATATTGCCATCTCTTCTGAACTTAGGAGAGAGGAAAGGCTGGAGAAGAAAAGGGAAGAACAGGCTGCTAAGGCCAAACCTGCTGCCAAGAAAGTTACCAAAAAGCCCAAACAACCTGAGCAGTCACAGGTTGTAAGGGAAGTCAGACAGAAGAAGAAAAGTGACAATCTGTCACTACCAGAGGAGGAAACAGCAGAAGAGGTTGCACCAGAGTTGCCCTCCCCAAAGGCAATCAGGAAATCCGCTGCCAGAAAACAGAAGCAGAAGAGGAGAAGAAAGATGGTTGTGCAGAGTGGTGACTCTGACAACTCAACCACTCAACCAAGGCAGAAGAAGAGGAAAACTAAAGTAATCTCACCTGCCAAGGATTCAGCAGTTCAGGGGGAACCTGCACCAGAATCTGGCACTCTACCAGAGACTTACCCAGAATCTGCACCAGAGTTGCCAAACTCTGCTCTCTCACCAGAGCGTGAAGCCTCACCAGAGATGGACCAAGAAACCGACTTCAACATCATTCTGCAAAAGCAGTTTGACAGAGTCCTAGCTTGGAGAAGATGGAGAATGGGACCTCTTCAACAAATCATCCAATACTTTGATGCCTATGAAGAAGAAGAAGCTGCTGTTCTTCACTGGGTAGGCACAGATGATGTGTCCAAATGCTTCAATCTTACCTTTCTGATTTCTGTCCTACAAAAGAAGAAAGACAGATATCAAGGTAAAGCTCCCACATCTGACCTTTCTCCAAAAAGGCATGTCAAAGCCTTGGAAGAAGAAGAAATGGAAGCATTTGATACTTGGCTGATGGAAAAGAAGAGAAAAGAATCAATGATCAAATTTTGCCATAGTGCTCTTGAGGAAGGAGAGCCATCCACTGCGAATGACATTGCTCTGACTATGGAAAGTCTGATCAAGGAGTGGAGAGAATCTGTGTTCTCTGAGATTGTTCTTGAGGTAATTCCTACACCTCCTCCTTCCCCTCTCCAATCTCCTATTACTCTACCCCCTCCCTCCAAATCTCCATCTAAACCTTTATCCCCACCTCACCAGAAAACCCCTTCACCAGAACAGAAAACCCCTTCACCAGAACAGAAAACCCCTTCACCAGAACAGAAAACCCCTTCACCAGAACAGAAAACCCCTTCACCAGAACAGAAAACCTCACCCTCCACCAGAACACCATCTCACCAGAAACCCATCTCCAGACCCTCTTCACCCTGCAAACAACCCTCATTTACCAGAAATCGATCACCTTCACCCCCTCCATCTCCCTCACACCAACCTACTCCTCAACCCATAATTCCTTTTCCCCAGAACTCACCTCCTCAGAACCCCTTACCAACATCCAAATCTGCCTCACCTCAGAGATCCTCACATCACTCTGCAGCCTCTACACCAAAGAAGAAACCTATCTTCAGGGTTCCCTCCTCATCTAGTGACAATGATGGATTCCTCACCTCCTCCATTGCTGCTGATGAAACCTCCAAAAGGAGAAGGACACCCCCCAGAGTTCCTTCCCCTCCACCATCCAACAGAGTTCCTCCATTCCCTAAAGGCAGAGGACTGGAAATGCCTGGATTTACACCTGAAGAACCCCAAATTCCCTTCAACCAGTTTGTGAAATCTGCTGAAGCTTTTGGTGGAATACTGGTTCAAGATCTGAGCAAGATTATTGAATTAAATGACAAACAACATGAAGAACTCACCCATACCAATCTGCAGATCACTATAGGATTTCAACATCTGTCAGATAAAGTTACTGCACTAACCGAGAATCTGCACAACTTCATGCATTCGTCTTCCTCAAGGATTGATTCTGTCTCCAGAGATGTTAGTGGACTCAACTCTGTTCTTCACTCTCACTCTCAAGCCCTGCTTACCCAGAACCAGACAATCAACAAGATCTCAGAATCTGTTCACATTCTTCAGAAATCTGCTGATAGTTCCTCCCAGAAACTCAACATCTTACACTCCCTCTGCAAGGAACATCAAGCGCAAGGCCTAGCTCTTCTCCAATCTGACAAAGAAAGGTACCAGAAGATGGTGCTCCTAGAGGTCAGCACCAGGGATCTTCAATCTGCAGTAGACAAGCAACAAAGCCTGATTGAAGGGCTTGCCTCTGTCACTCAAACTCTGCCAGAAACCCTGGATGAAATCAGAGATGCTCAAGCCTCTGAGTTCTCCAAGATTGAACTTCTCCTTGGTGATCTTTGTGATGCCAAAAAGGGGGAAGATACCAGAGAAGAAGAAGGACCCAGCACCAGAGCTCTTTCTATCAGAGAACCCTCCTCTGTTGATCCTACTCCTTACTTTGATGCTACCAGAAAGAAAAGGCTAGCTGCTGCAGGCACCAGACCTCCTCCTCCACCTCTTCCTAGAAGCTCAAAGAAAAAGCCTTCATCCTTTTCATTCACTGATTGGATGAAGAGTGGTCTGTCAAGGCCAGATAGAGTTCAATTTGAACAGATGAGGAAATTGATGACTCCTCTTCAAAGAGAGAATCTGTTCATGGACAGTGATGGACTTGTCCAGATCAACCATGGTGGTTCGATCCAAGAAGCTGAGATGTGGTACGGAATGAAGATTCTGAATGGCAAGAATTCTGCAGAAGCTGTCAGAAACTATTTGGATTGCAAACTTGCACCCCATTGGGCTGACTATCAGAATCCGAGGGATCTAGCCTCAATCAGAGCAAAGGTAAATACTGAACTAGAAAGGATTGACAGAGCAGGACCACAGGTAGATGAAGAAGATCTCTAACTCTCTTTATCTAACTCTGTAATGCTTTACCTTCTCTAACAGTTTAATAAGATACCAACTCTGCCCCTCTTTTTGCGTGGCTTATTCAAATATCTGTTCTTATTTACTTTCTTGTGTATTTTCTGTTATCGTAATTGATTATTGATATCTGATTGTATCGCACTCTTACTATTCTCCTATGCTAAGTTGCCCACCAAGATTTTAATGAAAAGTTTTTAACTTTATTCTTTTATGGTGAAAGGCACTTCTCTGGAAATAGTTAAAGGGTTTTGGCATCATCAAAAAGGGGGAAATTGTAAGGAATAAATGTATTTAGATTTTGATGATGCTAGGTTTATTAGAATTTGAAAGTACCCCATTAGAAATTTTGTATTAGAATTTCTTTTGTAAGTTTTAGCTTAGTCTGCCTGCCAGAGTTCCATCTTGCCTCTACCAGAGTTGCTCCCAGAGTTGCTCACCAGAGAAGCCATCAGAAACTGGTTATCAGAAAGATACCAGAGTTGGCAACAGAGACGGACTTCAGAGATTGGACCAGAGAACCTCTTAAGACTCTGCTTAATAACACCAGATTCCGGAAGCCCTTCCAACGGTCGTTAAACTAAAGGGAAATCCCCTAACGGTTACAAACCTTTCAACGGAAGCATGGCACTGTACACGCATTAAATGCACATTTAATGTTGTACGTACGAAGAGATATTTAAAGCTGATGATTGACCATGCGAGTATCTTTACGCCCCCAAAATAGCAAGTCGGAGGACTAAACGGTCAAGTCAACAGTACATGCATTTAATGAAGCTGTCTTCTACACTCCAACGGGAAGACTGCTCCCAGTATAAAAGATACACTCTGAAGAACTAAGAAGATAACTTTGCCATAACTTTTGCCAAGATAAATCTGCGTAAACAACCTTCTTGAGATTAAAAACTCCATTCCTAACAAGAAAAGGCCACAGTTGGAAGATAAACTTTCCTATCCTTCATCCAACTAGCAAAAGGCAAAGTTACTCAGTTCTTCAACACTTCGAGAGCTTCATATACTCATCTTTTGTGAAGAAGCAACGTTGGAGAAAACTGATTCTATATCAAACACTTCTTGAAAAAGAAGGGACGTCTCAAATTAGCTGGAGTAAGTGAAGTGGAGATACTTCAAGAGACTCAGTGAAACGAGACCAGCCATCAGGAAGCAGGACTGCATCCCGGGTGGCAACTAGACTTGAAGAAGACGAGGAGTGCTTCTTAAGCTCTAGGGACTAAGGCGTTGTAAACTGTTGTTTTTGCAAGCTTAGTGGAACAGTGGACTAGAGGAACGAGTTGTTCCTTGAACCACTATAAAAACCCCGGTGTCATTTACTTTCAGCTTTTATTTTCTGCACTTAAGATTCTACTGACTAACTCTTAAGGTTGGACTCTGTGTCCAGCAGATCTTCCTTCAGAGTTATCAGAAAGGCAGTTTGCCTTAGCTTTCTTCTAGAGGCTACCCGGACAGAAACTTATCCGCTGCCTGGTCTAGTTCTGCCATCAGAACTTGACCATCTCTGTCACCAGATTTCGACCATCTCTGATAAGTCAAACTTGACTCGGAGAAAAGTTTAAATTCCTGAACAGTCTATTCACCCCCCCCCCTCTAGACTGTTCCCATTACAAACGGGACCAACAACGGGAACACCTTCGGTACCTGGAAGCTCACAAGTACAAAGGATACCATTCACGACAAACATCATCAACAAATGGCTAAGTCCACTTAAGGATTGCCTCTGGCTGTACCTAAAACTGAAGGCACTAATACTACAAAACGTGGCGAGCTCAGCCAACAACAGCTCAAAAACGTTACCGAAGGCTACTTTATGACAAAGCTATCAGATGTCTGCCAAACCAAATCAAGAATCCCCCCGGCACCTCACTACATGCCGAGGGGATACATCCAGACAGTTCCCGAGGGAGTCTGCCTTTTTATACTAGACTTGGATTACAAACTCTCCTATATCAACATTGGGGGGACATAACAAGCAACCGAAGGCTCTTTGTTGTCACAATCCAACATTACAAGGCAAAGGAAACTATCCTAAACCTACAACATATACAGCCGAAGGGTCCCCTCCCGAAGGCCAGCAGCAGGAACAAATAATCTGAGTCCTAAATGCTTTGCCCCTTGTGGAGCCACTAGTCAACCGAAGGCATATCTGAGACAAGGCCCTCACATCATCCGAGGGCTCCTACTTCATACATGCTACACTTAGAAAAATTTCTAAGTCCCACAAGTTTTTACCCTCGGTCAAATCTCCATGCAGCCAGAGGGGCCGCACAGTCGAAGGCTTGATGAAAACACACTTACAAAAATTTCCTAAGTCCTACATATTTTGACCCTCGGTCAAATCTCCGTGCAGCCCGAGGGGTCACACGGTTGAAGACTTGGTAAAACTACACTTAGAAATATTTTCTAAGTCCTAACTATCTCCGGGCCCTCGGTCATGCATCCAATCAGTGAAGGGTATCCACGTACCGAAGGCTACACAATATCCAAACACTTAGAGATTTTCTAAGTCCTAAACACCTTGCCTCCGGTCATCTCATGAAGGCTACGTAGAACCGGAGGGAAAGAATTAGCCGGGGGCCAACAGATGAACAAACACTTAGAAATATTTCTAAGTCCTAAACGTTGGACCCTCGACCAAAGGTGCCATTAACTAGATAGGCCTAGTAGCCGAGGGCTACGGGAGGCACTATCCTTGGAAGAATATATTCTAAGTCCTAAACATACATTCAGAAAAACGAAGGCATGCATTCAGAAAGGGCAAGGGCATACATTCAAGGAAAACAATTAAAAGGGAACGAATTGTATACCAAAAGCCCGAAGGCATGTACTCATTCATCAGAGAAAGGAAATTCAAATGTACATTACAGAATGGCCGAAGCCGAGAGCATACAAATGATAGCTACAACAAGATTGTTCAAAAAAATTTCCTAAGTATTACACAATAACTACATCATCAGCAGCAGCAGCATCGCCTCCGTCGGCAGGCTTCGACGTAGCGTCCCCCGCAGCATCTTCTTCTTCATCGCTGCATTCGGCCATCAGGACAGTGTCCTCAAGATCTGGCCCGCTGGTGCCCTCGGGAAGGGGAACTTTGGTATCCGGTTGAAGAGGGGGGAGCCCATAAGCCGCAGGGTCAAACGCCGACGGGTCTGCCCCTAGGTGCCTGGCCAGCCTCCGGTAGATAAGGGCTTGAGTGAAGTACTCGCCCCCATCGTAGTATTCCTTCCCCTTCTGGGCCAGCCACATTGCCCCGGGGCCTTTCACCCATTCCTCCACGGAGGCCTCGACAACTGCGGCCACCCACCCTCTCTGGGCCTCGGCTTTCCACCCCTCGGCGATGAAGGCTGCCACCGCTTCCCCCGCTGCCTCCTTCTTGGCAGTCTCAGCATCTTCAGCAGCCTTCTTGGCGGCCTTAGCAGCTGCCATCTCCGCTTCGGCCCTCCCCTCGGCTTTTGCCAGCACCTTGGCATTCTCGAGGAGTTTCTCGAAGGCCGCCCTCTCTACCCCGGAAGCCTCCTCTGCCTTCAGGAGCCGCCTTTGGGCCGCAGTAGAGGACTCGTCATCCTTCTGCTTTTGAAGGGCATATCGCTCCATCCGCTGAATGAGTTCACCGAGGCCGAGGCTTGCCTACAAAAGAGATCACAAATCATCGAAGTTTAGAACCACAGTGCAAAAAGGGGAGGAAGGGAACAGAAGAAAAAAGGAAGAAGGAAAGGGGAGCTTACAGTAACCGAGGCCTGGAGGACCTTGGAGCAGAGGGCGTCGTCAGTCTGCCGAGAGAGCACGAATTTATCCGTCGGGGGGGTGGCCCCCCTCAGGAACTCCCTCGGGGGGTGGCCCCCCTCAGGAACTCCCTCGGGTTCAGCGTGGCGTGCATAATGGCAGTCCCCTTAGTGATGGAGAACTGCACATTGTCTTGGGGCCATACCAGCCCGGGGGCTTGGGCCGGAGGCTCGGAGGAGGAATGTTCCTCCACAATGACAATCGGGGCCCCTTTCGGTTCGGGCCCCCCTTCTTCTGCTTTTTTCCCTCCCGGGGCACCACGGCCTTCCCGACCCTTTTCCTCTTCAGGGCCTCAGCAGGGGAGCCCTCGGCGTTGGAACCAGCGTCGTCGCCGGCGGCAATTTTTTCCTTGGGCACGTTTTCCTGGGCCCTGTCATTTGCACCCGCCCTCGGGTAGATCTCGTCCAACCCTCTCAGTTGCACTGAGGGGTCTTTCTTCTTGTTCTCCTTCGCCAGCTGCTTCTTCAACTTAGACAGGTTCCGGGCGTCCATGTCTGGTCCTGAAAAACAAAGGAAATGCAGGAGGGTTAGGAGGATAATATCAAAAAGAAAAACAAAAAAAGAAGGGAAGAATATATTCTAAGTATGAAACGGGAGCCCTCGGCAAGTCAACTACCTCCGGCGCTTTGATAAACCCTATCGACGGGGGGATATCTCTCATCGCTTTCCCCCATTAGCCGATAACGCCGAAAGCCCAAGTCGTAAAGATAGTCCGGAAGAGTAGCATCCCGGATCTTGGTATGCTTTTCGGACCCCTCGGGCTTCTTGGATAGCTTCTTCCCCTTTTTCTCCAAAGCAGCGCTTCCTACCTTGACATGCCTGCGGAAGCTGTCGCGAAGGGGGGCCGGGCCGAGAAGGGATTCTCGGCCATCCGAATATAGCAGAACCTATCTTTCCATCCCTTATGGGACGAAGGGACATCATCGAAGAGTCTGAACTCTGGGAGCTGCTGTAGGTTGGCAAAACCACCAGCGTTCGAGTGCCCCCCCACCCCCCACCCCCCCCCCCCCCCCGACACAGATTGAAGGAGAGGAAAAATTGGTCTAGCGAGGGCTCCACATCCCGGCTCCGGCAGAGGGAGAGGAAGCCAGCCAAGTAGGAGTGGCTGTTCGGGGTTAGTTGGCAGGGGGCTAGCTTGACGTACCGGAGGTACTCCACCACGAAGGGATGGAGGGGGAACCGGAGGCCCAACTCCACCGAGAGCAGATGCACGGTGAAACAACCGGCGGGAGCGTATAGCAAAACGTTATCTGGCCCCGGCTCCACTACCAATGCCGACGGCCCTACCAGGAGTTGCGTCGCCATGTATTCTCCCCGTGTGGCTCGGGTCTTCACGTCCAAAGCAGCAGTGTTCATGTAGGAATAGCCTTCGGGAATTCCTACTGGTTGCCCGGCGTCAACGGCAGCCTGTTTCTTCTTCCCGACGGCCTTGACCTTTCTCTTCTTCCCGGGGGCAACGCTGATAGGCGTCGGGTTCAGTGGCTGAGAGCTTCCGGGATCTGCATTCCGAGGGAGAGGGACGGCGACAGTAACCACCATGCTTTCCTTGTGTGCCTCATCCTCGGCCACTTGAAAGGCAAGCGCCAGCTCCTCATCCTCGCACACTTGCTCGAACTCCTCCGCTTCCAGTTCTAGCCGAAGGCTCGCTTGCACCTCCTCAGCTACCGCCGAGTCCTGGTTGACCGAGGTGCGTGCGCTCGAGGACTCCACGTCCGAGATGATCTCCTCCTCCATCGAGGGCGACCTCGAGATGTCCTCAGAGTCGCTTTGTGAAGACATCCTCAACAGCTGAAGGGATGAGGGGTTTCTAGGACAGGAGTTTTCCTAAGGCGGTTAAGCACTTAACCTAAGGCCACACGACTACGACCTACTAATGCTACAGCAGATGGGCAGAAAACTGACCTCGGAAGAGTGATTGATCGAAGGCAGCTGTTTCTCTCTCTAGGAATTTTGGCAGAGCTTCGCTAACGGATGAATCGCACAAGGGAAGTGAAGCCGGCATGGGGTATTTATAGGCGCTGGGATCCGGGCTTGGGCCTGGAAACCGGGCCTCCGGTTGGACTGCCATCATTACAAACCGTGGTTTCGCTTAATCAGTGACGCCCGCCCACGGGCAGCCAACGAGCACACACCACGTGGCAACCCCCCCAACGGCTATATCCTGACGTTAGATATTCCAACGGCTATATTTCCAACGGCTATATTCTGGGAGCTCCCGGCCACACTTGACAGACCACTCCTTCATCAACCAAAAAACTAGCCCCCGGGCTTTTTACTTCACTCCACTTCATCAAGAAGAGCCTCCGGGTATACTCACCCAGAGACCCTCCCAGTTTGTGCCCCACACACTACATAACAAATGCCTTCGGGCTCACTCCTTCAGAAGCCCCCGACTTCATATCAGGCCACCCCTCGGGGATCCCCCCTCAGCACTTTGAGGGCCGGGTAGCCCCCGGGGAATACGCCTCATTAACAGGTAGTCTACGGCACACAGGTAACGGGAGTCCTCGAGTACCCTCCTCACCGACTGAACAGCAAACAGGGGACACCCCGGTAACACTGCAACTGCTACTCACATTCATGACGCCTTCGATCCCCAGATTGAGGGACTCCCCTTCGGCACCTCCCAGGATATCAACAGCAAGCCTCCGACTAATCAACACATGAGCTCTCAGAACAAGGAAAGCCTTCGGCATCAGCATTATTCTCCATTTCGAACCAGGGCTTCACATTTTCGATTCATCATTGGGGGAATGCGGTGCACTCTTTTTCCCTCATTAGGATTTTTTCCCACAGGGTTTTTCCTAATGAGGTTTTTAACGAGGCATCCCCCCAAAATGAAACGAAAAGCGTCAGCCTTCGGCCCAAAACAGCAACGCAACTACTCTACTCCTTTTCACCACTTTGCAAGTGCCTCAAGGAGTGGGGGACTGGAGGACCCCCTCGGGAAAAATCACAAACATGACCCCTCAAGTCCCGACATGTGGGTAACTGAGGGGCTGCCCTCGGCAGAATGGACAAACAGCAAACTACCCACAACTCTACAAACTACAAACGGAACAACGGCAGAGGACAAACACAATTAATCCTTTTCCCTCAAGTACCTTTCGGCAAAAGGAGTGAGGGACTCCTCATGGAGTATATGGCCCGGGAACCCCCGGCCCACAGACTCCTACTACTCCAATAAAGGCCCAACAGGCCCAGAAAGCACAACAGGCCCAAATCACAGCGCCCAGAGTACCAAGCAGCCCACAATATGCACCAGGGGTGCCTTCGCCCCCCTGGCTGAAGGCTCTAATTCTCACAGGAGGGCCAAGACAGGAAAACAAAGTTACTGGGAAAAAACGGCGAAAGTCAGTAGCCCTCGGCAACTGGAGCCCTCGGCACTAAGGGGGTCCCCGGTACTCAGAGCCCTCGGCTAGTCATATACTGCCGAGGTCGCCTTTTCCGACATAATATCCGCTCCACATGCGTATGGATCATCGTACCCTGTACAACGTCCCATCCGACAGCCGCATTAAATGCGGCCACATGCGGTTACCAGCACCAACCAGTTGAAGTGACCTCTCGACCAATGGACGCTTGACACGTGTCCCTGTCCGGCATTTATTGATACTATAAATAGCACCCCATCTCCCCATTTGTAACCAAGTCACAAGTCGTAAGACACAATACTCACGCTGCATACTTTCTAATACACTTTCTCTCTCTATACTTATTTGCTCTGACTTCTCTCTAGTTATTCTCCGCAATAACCCCTCGGATAAGCTACCCCCCAACTTGCATTTAGTAGATTTCATCACACCAACCAACTCGCGTGAAATGTTGACATAAATACAAGAAATTGCATACGTAGTACCAATATTCACAAATACACAAATAGTGCAACACAACTAAGAAAAAGTATAGCAAAACGATGACGCACGAGATACATATCATCTTTAGTTTTCTAAGTTCATGTGAAAATATAAAAACAAATATCATCAAATTGTTGAATATGATAGAAATCGTCAATGTTCTTCTTCGTTCTAGGTTAAATATTACTCCATAGTTCTAATTTAATTTATAGTTGAACCTTGAGAGCTAAGATTTAAACCATATTAATTAAGTTGTAAAATCGCACAAACATGATACAACAAAAAGTCATGGACATTACATTACTAGAAATTAATAGTCATTAATGATTTCTAAAATTTTAATATTCTTTCAATACATACCAAATATAACATAAATTATCTAAAAAGAAAAAATAACAATATATATATAAACAGACACATTTAGATATCTTAGGAACACATGAATACATATTTGGGGTATAAAATTGTTGGTCTATAAAAGAGATCTATTGGTGTAGAAAAAATATAAAAAATTCAAATGCATTATTTTCGAACGGTTCGGTCCGATATTTTTCGGTTCTCAAAATCTAGGACCGGTCCCGTACCCGTTTCAAACGGTACGATTTTGGTACGAGATAAAAATCTATAGAACCGTTTAAATACCCGATATTCGGTTCGGTACCACGGGGACGGTTCGGTACCTATTCGGTTCGGGTTTTATACCCACCCCGTATAACTTCTCGTTGCTGTTGAAGAGAATCAAATCTGGAAAGTCTGAAGAAACGCATCCCCTTCCCCGCCTGCAGACCAAGTTTTTCAAATACTTTCTAAGCAGAGATTCTACTCCCAACTTTTCGATCTGTATACATCGGGAGACAAAGCCTGACAAATAGATAGAGAGCGTTCGTTATCCGAGCATTATCTTGGACTAGATTCTGGAAATGTCACCGCACGGGGCTGCCACGGCGGTTAAACAAGCCGAACAGCTGAGGCAAAACGGCAACACTTACTTTCAGAAAAGTCGATATGGAGCCGCCATCGATGCCTATACAGAGGTATTGTCATTTGCGATGTCTACTACTTTCTTTTGATGCCTATCCGGACCCGATATTGATAGTAACGCCGCTATCCCCGAAAATGGTAGGCAATTACCTTGTGCCCCAATGTTGCTGTATATTGGAGTAATCGTGCTTTGTGCCATCTCAAGCGGAAGTAAGTATGGTATTTGTACTTTACTCTCCCTAAAGTTTTTATGAAGTGGAGTATTATTTGTTTGGACTTGTAATTATTATGTACTACTATTGTCCTCTATTCTTGCTTCCGTATAGTGATTGGAAAAGATTGGAAGAGGATTGTAGGAGAGCAATTCAGCTCGATTGTCATTCTTGTAAGGTGCGTTTGCCTGTAAATAGTTCACTTTTGTTTGTTACTTTTAATACCTAGAATTCTTGAAATCTCATTTAAAAAAAAGAAGTCTTGAAATCTCTTTAGGTATATATTTGTCTATCTTACTATACAAAGGACTGAGCACTGTATCCCCTTCCAGTTTCAGTGATTTAATGCCTAATCTCCCATAGCAAGAGAGTTCTCAGAAAATGAAATGACAGACCTGAATATTTACTTAGTTTATGTAATAAATCCTTGATTTCTTTGATTACAAATAACATTGAGTTGAATTTCTGTATTGCTGTGTTACTTGTTTTGCCAAAAGTAATACTTTGTATTTCATCTAATCTTAATGAGGATGCTTTTGGAATTACAGGCACACTACATGCTTGGGCTTGCTTTGCTAAGGGAGCAAGCCTATTCTGAAGGAGTCATAGAATTGGAAAAAGTATGGCCTGTTCTCCCTGGCTCAATTGATTAAATCCTTAATTTCCATAAGAGAATCAATCAAGAGTGTTGTTTGGTTACCATTTCGGAAGAAATAGAGGCAGTTGACCAAATTACCCACTAATAACCAATAACATCATTGTTCCCTCTTTACTCTTTGGCTTACAAAATGACTAAATGAGCCTTCTTAGATTAGAATAACTTGAGAAAGCTGTTTGAGGTTCAGTTGTTCAGTTTCACAAACTGACATTGTTAACTATGCTATTGTGTCCTTTTAGCTGATAAGTATTGTAGACAAGAATTATGAATGTGGATCATGGATGATTGTAAAGAGGAGAATGATTGAATATATCTCATGTGCCTATAAGTCTCTAACTTTGTCACTCAATTGGTTGTAGGCATTGGATCTTGGAAGAGGTGCAAATCCTAAGAGTTACATGGTAGAGGAGATATGGCAGGAGCTTGCGAAAGCCAAATATTTGCAATGGGAACACGAGTCAACTAGTCGTTCTTCTGAACTATATAAACTGAAGTAATCTTACCCTCTTCTGTTACTAATCTATCCCGTGAAGGTTTTCTGCAACTGTAAGTTAATTGTTTCTACTTCCATTCATCCTCAGAGAATCCTGTGAGACAGCTCTTAAGGAGAAACATTTACATGACATGTCATGCATGGAAGGTTTTGTAGATGAAAAGAACGAATATTTTTCTAAACAACTTGCTGCTTTAAATGGTGTGTTCAGGAAAGCAGCAGAGGATGACACGCCAGATGATGTGAGTATCCTTCCTATGTTTTTTTCTTGCCCATCTCAACGTAATCCAACCTAATAGGATCTTCAAGAAGATGCTATTTACCTTGCACATGTTTATAAAACTCAAGCCAGTTATAACCATGATGTGGGATGCTCAAACCACCCCACAAGCCCAGGCCCACCTGGACAATAGTAGGGTGAACAAATGGGCCCAAATCAGTCTTCAAACCAGCTTCCCAAGCCATTTAGTAGGCGGGTGCCTAAAACAACCATTGCTCCATGATGTGAGTTTTCTCGCACTTAAAATACGTAGTAGAATAGGATGCAAGTACGAGTATCGTCTCCACAAGGACGGACAAAAAGGAATTAAGTATTAATTAAATTCAGCGATTAAAACTAAATATAATTAAATGCGATGTGCGAGATTTGGATTGATTGGAAAAATAAATTGAAAATAAACGTTTAAAAAGCTGGGTTCTTTCTAATTAATGACGGAAGGGAACAAGGATTGATTCCGGGGTAGTCAGATTTCTGGCAGATCAGGCTCAATCACATGAAAATCAATTAATTGAGCAACGCTGATCAATACTAAGTTCTAACCGCTCTCGTGGCGTAGAGTACAATAATTTAGGGAACCAAGCTGATCTCTCATGCGACAGATATCCAAATTATTGCCAAAACGAGGGAGCGTACGGCCCCTTAATCGTTACTAATCTCTTAGCGAACGAATAAGTGTGTGTGAATGTGTCCTAGAATAAATTAGATCTCTCTTAATTTATTCTACATGTAATCATAATCCAAGTGGCCATTCCAGGTTACAAAAGATATCAATTAAATCATTCAAACACAAATTAAATCAAGATTCATGTAATTAAACCATCAAGAACTAAGCCATACAACGTGATCAACCCCTTCATCAACCCCAAATCCCTAATTAAAACTAATCACAACTCATAATTGAATCAACAATAGAATTGAGATGAAAAGAATTAATTGTCAATAACTAAAAAGTTGGAACTTACAAATAATCCCAGGGTAATGAAGAACAATGCGGAAAAACAAGTGTAAAGGCGTCCCTAGGCCTCTCTCTAAGCCCCCTTCACAACGGGGGTTTGGGGGCTTTATATAATGAAAACGAATCAATCCGTGCCGAAACAGGACACCTGGGGGCGAAAAATAATGTTGGGCACGGCGTGCCTCCCTTGGTAGGCATAACGTGTCCGACTGCCAGTAGCTCCAGAGGTGTTTCCTTCGGCAGGCACGGCGTGCCCGACTTCAGGCTCACAGAGTGCGCTCTTCCCGTCCGAATTTGACTATGCTTCCTTCACCAAAATTGTAGCTAATGAAGTGTTCTATCCATCAAAACTTGCAAAACTAGATTTAGATTAATCAATAAAAAGATATGATTAAAATGGTGAAAGGTCGCATCCTGAAATCTCAACAGCGATTATCTGACTTCCTTGTCTGTTTTCACCTTGCTCCTCTCAGATTCTCGTCATGGTGTCTTCATATGATTTGTATCCCTTGAAGTTATCTTTCTTATGGAACTTGAATCGTGTACTTTGGATATTTCTACAAAAAGATATGCTTGAACGATTGACAGAGCGTCATCTTGACCGTCGTTTTCAAGTTCTATTCGTCTTCTTTTGATCTTGTACTCGATCCTAGAGCTCTTTTGTCTTCAAAACTTCGTCTTTAACACCTCATTGACCTCCAAAGCTCTCGATCCATCTTCAAATGCGTCTCAACTTGTCTCGGTTGCTTCTTAAGCACCGGTGCTGGGCTCAAATTCCCTAATTTTAACTTCAGAAATACCAAACTTGAACCAACACTCGGTAAAATATGACTTGAGCTAAAATTGAGACTTATGACACCTTAAAGCTAGAAAACCCATCAAAATCCGATCTCAACACGCATCAAATGCACGTCATGTGAATTTGTTTTCTAACAAAGTCTTTAGAAACGTCATTCGTAAACAAATTACAAATTTATTTAAATATTATATCATAGTGTTTTTGTCCAGTTAATTTTTTGCTATTTAAAATAGACTTAATAATTTTTCTTCTTAAATAAATGTGTAATTTGTTCAAAATTATATTCATAATTAAATGAATCAACTAACAGAAGGATATTAAAATAATTGTTAAATAATCACAATTTGTACAAAATGTATTAAAAAAATCACAAGTATATTAAAAAAAACAGTTTATATTATGTACAAAATGTAATTGTTAAACTTTATGAATCATATGTGAAACTAAAATTATAATTTTATTGATGTAGTTTAATCTTTCCAGCAAGACGAAAATTAATTGTGTAAAGTAAGTTTGAATTTGTATAAGCCTTCAAAAGGCAAAAGTAAAAAGACAATTACAAAACTCAAGCCAAGATTCGAACACTTGACCTCCGTGAAGCGTAATTCAATACCCGGACCATTCTTTCCACTCTACCATTGACGTTAGTAGTTACAAGTCTCGTATTTCTTATATATACTGTATATTTAACACAAAAATATATGTGTGTGTATATATATATATATGTATGTATGTATATGGGTTGAGTGGGGGTTGAGTGGGGGCAGCTGCCCCCCTGCCCCCACCTTGGATACTCCCCTGCCTAGAAGCATCCTCAAGATGCGACGGTTACAGTTATGGGCATGTGTAGGACATCAATACTAGGATTATGGATATAATTCATTAGTGTTATTAGTTTCCTATTAGTAATCAGCAATACTAGTTTCTTATTAGTAATAAGAAATACTAGTTTCTTATTATTAGCGTTCTTTTTAGTTGACATTGCTAATATGAATAATGTAATGGTAGGACTCTATTAGTTGTTCTTGAAGACTCTTGGGTAGTATATAGAGAGGTTCTATAATTCTATTAAGTGATAACACCATTGAGGTTCTATTTAGGAGTTAGTTTCTGCATCCCCAGCAAGGCCAAGCACTAAAATTCCTCCTAGCAGCAGCCCTATTCTGCTGTGGGCGAATAGTTCTTTATTATGATGTAGCTTTCATTTTTCTTCTTTTCTATTCCCACCACACCTTATAAGACAATCAACTGATGTGGGATACACAACATTTCCAGGTGCCTGATTACTTATGTTGTAAGATAACACTTGACATTTTACGTGACCCTGTGATTACTCCCTGCGGGATCACATACGAGCGGGCGAAGATCCTTGAACATTTGGAGAAGGTAGTCATTCCTGACATATTGGGTTCAAATATCTTACATATTCTGTTACGTTCTGTATATGATATATTAATCATATGTTTTTGGAACAAGTTTAGGTGGGGGGATTTGATCCGATGACTTCAAGATCCCTATCTGCATCTCAGTTGGCTCCAAATTTGGCCATTAAAGAAGCAGTGCAGGCATTTTTGGATAAACATGGCTGGGCTTACCAGATAGATAACTACAGTTAACATTTTGGTGCACGGTAGATTCGCATATCATTATGTCATTCACACAGTTTTGTTCAGTGTATATGTTTGGGCTCTTAAGGCCTCTATCAAACTGTACAGTGATTACTTATTATGATGATGGTATTTATGTACAACTTATACTGCACACTTTTGTTCTTTTTGTTTGGATACAGACTAGTAGTTGAGAGAGCTGAATGTATGTGAGGTGCTAAATATGGGCTCCCAGGCACATGACAGAATGGTTTGAGATCTTTTAAAAGTCAAGTGGCTAGATTTGTTGAATAAATTTACACTCTATATGCTCTACAAATTTAATTTTCATAAACGAAAGAACAATAATCATAATATGGAGTATCTAAAAGGTCATAGTCGTAGGATACTAGGATGGAGTGGCCTTTTTATCTAAAGATGGTCTCCGAGAATGACAATTGTACATATCAGTATCAACCAAGGACTTTTTAGTAGCAGATCAGTTTTTTATTTAAAAATAAGTAAATGTATAGGTGAATTGAACAAAAACCGGTTGGTTTGATTTCATTTTGGTATATCACGAAACTGGACTGTACTTGATTGTTTTCGATCTTGTATGTTGTTTATAACCGGGTTGTCCCTCTTCAGTTAGGACTTAGGACCGAGATTCCGAGAATCAATGGCTAGGAGTGTCATTGATTTCAACCACAAACTTACTAATTAGTCTCTCCATCCCATTATAAGGTTTTCGTTTTCTTTTTTTAGACGTCTCATATAAAGGTTCTCATTTTCATTTTAGGAAACAATTAACAATCTTAAGTGACAAATTAATCATTAAATATTAAAAACAATACATTTATAACATCACAGTTATCAATACTAACTACATTGTAATATATACCTATTAAAATTATTTCTCAAAATATACTCGAAGTACTTTATTTAATTATTGCCTAAATAATCGTGCTGTTTTGCTATGAGAACTTTCCAACGGGATGGAGGTAGTAGTATTTAGTAATTACTGTAATGTCATTATTATTTCTCTTATTATCCCAATCAATTAAAATAAACATTGAATCATCGTAGTTTAAGTAGGGGTGGATTCGGTTCGGGTCACCCGGCCCGTGACCCGGCCCGGCCCGGTACTGTGCGGGACCGGCCCGGTCGGGCGGTCCGGGATCGGCCCGGTCGGGCGGTCCAGGATCGGGTGTGGACCCGAACTGGTGGGAATGGGCGGGGCGGGCACGGTTCCGGATAAAAGTGACCCGGCCCGGCCGGTTCGGGCCCGGGTCTGGTCCGATTTTAATTTTTTTTTTAAATTGGGCTACTAGCCGTTGGGGGTGGGTGGAGACAACCCAAACGGCTATATAGCCGTTGGGTGGGGTGCAGGGGGGGTCCGGGGGGTTGGGTGGGGGGGGGGGGGGTAAAAAAACCTATAAATACTCCTAATCTTAAACATTTTTTCATATCTCTTCTCCAATTCTTCCTAAATCCTATTCTTAGCTCTCTACTCTCTAATTCTCTTATTCTCCAATATATTATATTTATTATTTATATATCTACTTTATAGTTTATACTTAAGAAGTTAAGATGGAAAATCAAGATGCCATTATACGGTATAATTTTGATAAGCAGAAGGACCCGAAGACCGGGATGTGGTACGTAATTTGCAAATGGTGCGAGAAAAAATGTAGCATGTGGGTTTCAGGCGAATACGGGATGACAATCAAGCATATTGTTGGTCCCGGTTATACTGGATACAGTCTAGAGGGGGGGGGTGAATAGACTGTATTGATTTTAGCTTTTTAAGCTAAGTACCAGATTTACAGAATAGCCTGTTCTGTTGAAAGAACAGACTGGCAGCGTATGGGGTTCTGGTAGGGAGTTCTGTTAGCCTCAGAGAAGCAAAGGCAGTAGGCCTTCTGTTAACTCGTAGAACAAGTTCTGCTGAACACAGATACCAGGTCCAAGGAGTTAGACAATTCTATCTAAGTGCAAGTATTTAAAGCAGTAAGTAAACGACACCAGGGATTTTTATAGTGGTTCAAGGAACAACTCGTTCCTCTAATCCACTGTTCCACTAAGCTGTAAAAACTGTCGTTTACAAAGCCTTAGTCCTAGTACTTAAGAAGCACTCCACGTCTTCTTCAAGCCTAGATGTGTCCTGGGATGCACTGCCTGGCTTCCTTTAACACTGGTCCTTTCACTGAGTTTCCTTGAAGTATCACCACTTCACTACTCCAGTTATTTGGACGTCCTTCTTGTAGCAAGAAGAGTTTCTGTTGAAACAGGGGTTCCCCCAACTAGCTTCATTACAAAAGATTTGTATGTGATGAGCTTGAAGAGTTGAAGAACACTTGGAACTTTGCTTGAGTTGGAAAGAGTATTTTTCCAACTTCTGCCTTCTCTTGTAGAAGATAATGAGTTTGAATCTCAAGGAGGCTTTTTGCTTTTCAGAGTTTGAATATCTTGCTTGTGGTTAGCAAAAGTTGCAATGTAATCTTGGCAAAGTTATAGCAAAGTTATCCGGTTGTTCTTCGTAGTGTATCTTTTATACTGAGGTTGTCTTCCCGTTGGAGGAGTAGGAGGACAACTGCATTAAATGAGCGATCAGTTGACTTGACTAGTAGAGCCCGGTAAGGTTGGCGGGTTACTATTTTGGGATAAAGTATTCCTGACATTACGGCCAATCATCTGCAATTACTCTACGTAGCATGGGGTGCATTAAATGAGCATTTAATGCATGCACTGTAGCTTTTCCGTTTCATACTCCTAGCCGTTGAAGGAATCTTTTAGTTGACTTCCCGGTTCTTTGAAATTCTTCTAAGTGTCAGACCTTCTGGCGTCTTTGTCTGAGAGTAGAACAGAGGAGGTCTGGAGCACTTCTGTTGGGAGTATCCAACAGAGACCCAGAAGGGTTTCTGTCAGAGTCAAGACTAACAGAGATCCTGAGGACTTCTGTTCTGGAGCAGAGAACCAAAGGTCCTCTGTTTTAATAATGCCTTAAGAAGCACTTCTGCTCTTGAAGTCCTTCTGCTCTTGAAGGTCTTCTGTCAAGTCGATTATTCTAAGAACTTTACAAAGGAAAATTCTAATACATAATTTCTAGAGGGGTACTCTAAAGTCCTAATTAATATAGCATCATCAAAATCTAATTACAATTATTCCTTACAATTTCCTCATTTTTGATGATGCCAAAACCCTTTAACTATTTCCAGAGAAGTGCCTTCACCATAAAAAGATTAAGTTTAAAAACTTCCATTAAAATCTTGGTGGGCAACTTGGCATAGGAAAATAGTAAGAGTACGATACATTCAGATAGCCGAATATAACAGAAATAAACAAACACAAGCAGAAGGCAAAAAGACAAGAATTTGAGGAAAAGCACTTCAAAGTAAGAAGGCAGAGATGTGATTTTATTAGATAGATATTACAGAGTTTAAGCCTTACACATTCTCCAGATTAGCTGCCTGTAGAGCTTCTTCCTCTAGTCTTTGAAGCCTGAGCAGTTCTTCGTTTATTTCAGCTCTGATTTTGAACAGATTGTCAGACCTTTGATAAGATGCCCATATTGGAGAAAGCTTACAGTCCAAATAGTTGAGGACACCTTCATGTATGGTCTTTCCTGGGACAATGTTCTTCTTGTACCATTCTTCTGCTTCTTCTAGTGAACCCCCATACCTAACTCTGACAACACCATCTTTGTCCAAATAGAGGTGCTGTTGTTGGGTAGGAGTCATTTTAGCCTTCATCTCTTCAAATTGAGCTCTGTCAATGTTCTGAGAGCCACCCAATCTCCACTCAGTGAAGTTGAAAACTTTCTTCTTCTTGGTGCTCTTCTTTACTGGAGATGGGGGTCTAGGTATGCCTGCTGCTCTTTTCTTTTGTAGGGCAGCTTCAAAGTAGGGAGCCGGATCTACTGCAGGCTCATCAGAGGAGGGTGGCCTGGTAGGAGTTCTGTGGGACCTGGGCCTGGTCTGTTGAGGGTCCTCTTCCCCCTTTTTGGCATCATTCAGATCTTCAATCATTAGACTGGTCTTCTGGAATTCTGAGGCCTGGGTTGAGGCTATCTGCTCCAGGGCCTCTGGTAGAGTCTGGGTGACAGAGGTAAGGCCTTCAATGAGACCTTGTTGCTTCTGTATGGCAGAGAAGATGTCCTTGTTATTGGCTTCAAGGAGCACCATCTTCTGATAACGGTCTCTGTCAGTAGACAGAAGTGCATGAGCCTGTTCTTGATGAGTTCTGCACATTGCCTCAGTAGAGGTCAAGCGCCTCTCTGTCCTGGCATCAGCTTCCTTCAGAGCTTCAAGATGCTCTGAGATATTGTGAATAGCATGGCCTTGACTCAGGAGAGTCTGCTGGAAGATAGAAAGAGTGTTGTGGATGCCTACCACTTCTGTTGACAGGGCATCTGTTCTGGCAGTTGATGAGGCTATGAAGTTGTTGAGAGTTCCAGTGAGGTTCTCAAAACGATCAGAGATGAACTGCATACCTGAGTTTAGATTGTCATTCACATGAGCAAGGTGCCCATAATGTTTGTCATTGATCTCAATCAGTTTGTTCATGCCTTGGAGGATCTGTCCTCCAAACTCTTCAGCAGATTCAACAAATTTGTTGAAGGGAACGTTGTTCTGTTGTCCATCAGCTTGAGGCATCTCTAGACCTCTTCCCTTAGGCAAGGGGTGATGTTCTTGGACAGATGAAAGAGATTGGACAGCCTGTTCATGTTCCAGTTGAGTCAGAGGAGGGGTCTTCTGTCTCTTGGATGTAGCTTGATAAGACTTGCTGACCATGAATCCATCCATGTCAGATGAATCTTCATAAGAGGAGTATATGGGTATGGTGTTCCTGATGACCTTCTTTTTCTTTCTGAAGGAGGGATTGGGGGCAGTAGAATGCCTGGAATTCCCTTGGGGTGCAGAGATGGGGGAGACAGTTGTAGGGTCAGAATCCCTGAGAAACCATACAGGTTTAAGTTGTTCTGCAGGTTGGTGTGGAGGAGGAGATTCTGGAGGAGGAGATTGATGTTCAGATTCAGAGGATGAGGAGGATATCTGTTGGGGTGAGGGGATCTGGTGCTGGGGTGAGGAGTGAACAGGTGAGGCATTCTGTTGAGGGGGGGATGGTGGAGGTGAGGGTGAACGGTTTCTGAAAGGAACAATTGCTCTGCAGGGAGATGCAATTTTCTGTTTGGGTGAATGAGGAGGGGTGGGGGTTTTCTGTTTAGGAGATAAAGGTTCAGGGTGTTCTGGTGGAGGGGTTCTGGTGCTGGAAGGAGGTGAGGGAATGTGGGGTTCTGTTGGGATATTAACAGAGGGGGTTGGAGAGATTACCTCAATGATGTTCTCCTTGAGCAAAGAAGTCCTCCACTCCTGGATATGCTCCATCATTGCTTTCCCTTCTGTCTTGGGTACAGAGGGCTCTCCTGGGTTGAGATGGGGTTGCACAGAATCTGTTGCCATCTTTGTGAATAGCCATTCCTCAAAGGCTTCAATTTCTTCCTCTCCTAGAGGTTTGACAGCCTCTTCTGAGGGTGAGGAGATGAGAATGCCCTTCCCTTTGTAGCTTGCCTTCTTCTTCTCAAGAACAGAGTGAAGGAAGTTGAGGGCAAAACACTTTGAGACATCATCAGTCCCAACCCAGTTCAGAATGGCTTCATCTTCTGGGTCATAATGGTCAAAATACTGGATTATTTTGGAGAGGGGTCCCATTCTCCACCTTCTCCATTCAAGAACCCGGGTAAACTGTCTGTCTAGCAAGGACATATACCCATCTTTGACAGGACTGGGGTGTTCTGTTGAAGTAGACACCCTGTTCTGTTCAGGAGATGCAGCAGAGGTGGGGATCTCTGGTTCCCCCTGAGTGTCTGCCACTCCCTCAGATGCAGAAACCACAGGTTTAGAAACCTTCTTCTTTGGTTTTGTGGTCCTCTTCCTCTTCTGTCCGGCCTTAGGAGGGGCAACAGGTGCTTCCCTTTCGGTCTTCTTCTTCTTCTTCTTCTTCTTTTCAGCAGAAGGGGCTACAGAGAGAGGTTTCTGTACCTTCTCTCTCTGTTGTCTCTTAGCCTCAAGTTGAAGCTGTCTCTTTATTTCAGCCTTTATGGCTTTCTCCTTATTTGGAGAAGCAGTCAAGAAGATTACCTTGGTGTGATCCAAAGTTGAAGCCTTCCTCAAGTGTACTCCTTGTTTGAGAAGCACTTCTGAAATCAGTAGCCCATGTCCTAGCTTCCCAGAATAGAGGCTAGTTTTTGGGTTCTTCTTCTTGATGACTTCAATCAGGGACTTCACCATGACTTGTCCCCAATTGATGTTCACCCCATGATGCACTGCATACATGGCCTTTGCATTGGCAGTTGTGACATCATCTGTGGAGGAGTACTTGCACCATAAACATTTGTGGAAAATGTTTATGAGCAGCTCAAATTCCCTCTTGAGCAAGTTCTTCTTGATGTTGATCTTCTCTACTTCTTCCCCTTTTCTGCAGAACTTCTTCTTGAATTCTGTCAGAGGGATGTCAGTATCCTCCAAATCGAGTAGAGAGTCCCTTCCTTCCTCTTGTTGAATGTTGAAGATGTTGTTGATGACGTCAGCATCAATCAACACCTCTTCTCCTTGGACGACGGAGGAGATGACTTCATCCTTAAAGGATGCGTTGAGATAGAACTCAACGGTGTCCACGTTGCTGTAGGCTTCATAGCCATGAGAGATGACCTTGCTCAGTTGACATTTAGACAGACCATCAACAATGGCGGTCATCCGCTCCTGTTTCTCTGCGAACCTGGGTAGTACATCCAGTTCGCATCTCAAGCCAGTCAATACATTCTTCAGGAGGGTTGCCTTTTGTTCCTTTGAGAGATCGGAGAAGCTCAAGAAAGCCATGGAGTATACTGCGGTTAGAAAGTTTTTGGAGAGATAAGAGTTCAAAAGCTTGAGAGTTATGAGAGCAGTAACGATTTAGGTTTGCGAAAGGGGGTTTTATGAAAATGGGTTAGTGGACGTTTGAGATAATTTACGGTTTCAAGATACCAATAAATGTAAAAAGGGGCGCAGTAAATAAACGGGGGCGCAGTAAATTTTATACGGCTTGATACCGTTTCAAGGGTAAAAGGGTAAAAGACCTTTAATAATTTACTAGGTCACCCGGTTTACGAGATTTTCTAAGTCCACCACCTTCTGTTAGATAAGAGAGGGTCTTTCTGTAAGAAGGAGGGGTTTCTGTTGCTGAGGTGTTCTGCCAGGGTAGGGACCAGAAGAGGTTGACAGAAGGGGTTAACAGAAGGGGTTCTGCTACAGGAATTCTGTCAACAGCAATTGAGCAACAGAGGGCCTTCCTTTTCAACTTTCCCTTGGAATCTCATCCATCATTCCCAATTCCTCTTTCAGTTTGTTGAACCTAGCCTCAGGAAGAGGCTTTGTCAGGATATCTGCAAGCTGGTCTTCTGTTGGCACATGTTCCATGCAGATGGGCTTCTTTTCAACATGATCTCTGATGAAGTGATGTCTGATCTCAATGTGCTTTGTTCTGGAATGAAGAACTGGATTCTGAGTGATAGCAATGGCACTGGTGTTGTCACACAACATCTTGATCTCCTTTGCTTGAATTCCATAGTCCTTCAGTTGTTGCTTCATCCAGAGTAGCTGAGCACAGCAACTCCCAGCTGCAATGTACTCTGCCTCAGCTGTACTTGTTGAGATGGAGTTCTGCTTCTTGCTAAACCAGGAAACAAGCCTTCCTCCTAGCAATTGACAGTGACTAGAGGTGCTCTTTCTGTCTAGTCTGCAACCTGCAAAATCTGAGTCAGAATAACCAATTAGTTCAAAGTTACCTCCCTTTGGATACCATAGGCCTGCATTTGGATTTCCTTTGATGTATCTGATGATTCTCTTTGCAGCACTTAGATGGCTTTCCTTGGGCTTTGATTGGTATCTGGCACATATTCCAACAGAGAATAAGATGTCTGGTCTACTTGCAGTTAGATACAACAGAGATCCTATGATTCCTCTATATGTTGTTGCATCTATATCCTTTCCTTCATCATCTGGACCAATTCCTTGTGAGGTGTTCATGGGAATCTTTACTGATGATTTGCCTTCCACTCCAAACTTCTTGATTAGATCTCTGGTGTACTTCCCTTGATTGATAAAGATCCCTTCTGGAACTTGTTTAACTTGAAGTCCTAGGAAGTAACTGAGTTCTCCCATCATACTCATTTCAAATTGACTCTGCATCACTTGAGAAAATTTCTTGCACAGTTCTGGGTTAGTACTTCCAAATATAATGTCATCAACATATATTTGTACTAACAGAATATGATTAACAACAGAGATTTGAAATAGAGTTTTGTCAACCTTTCCTTTAGTAAACCCATGGTTCACTAGGAAAAGGGACAATGTGTCATACCAGGCTCTGGGAGCTTGCTTAAGACCATAGAGGGGCTTTTTAAGCTTGTAGACACAAGAAGATTGAGTAGGAATGACAAAACCTGGTGGTTGTTCCACATAAACTTCCTCTTCAAGATCTCCATTCAGAAATGCACTCTTGACATCCATCTGGTAGACCTTGATGTTGTTGTAGGCAGCATAGGCTAGGAAGATTCTGATGGCTTCAAGTCTGGCAACTGGTGCAAAGGTCTCATCAAAATCTATTCCTTCTTCTTGACAATATCCTTTAGCTACTAGCCTTGCTTTGTTCCTTACAATGTTTCCATCTTCATCTGCTTTGTTCTTGAATACCCATTTGGTTCCAATGACATTCTGGTGCTTTGGCCTAGGAACAAGTTCCCATACTTTGTTCCTTTCAAACTGAGTGAGCTCTTCTTGCATAGCATTGATCCAATCTGAGTCTGCAAGAGCTTCTTCAACTGTCATAGGTTCCATCTGAGATATATAGCAGGCAAGCATTGCTTTTCTTCTTGATGTGGATTTGGTTTGAACTCCACTTCTGATTTGACCAATCACTTGATTAGGAGGATGGTCTCTTAACCATGTTAGGTCTGGTTCTGTCAGCTGCTGTCTTGGTCTCTCTGGTTCCTCATCTTCAGAGTCTTCATCTTTATTCAACAGAAGGGGGTTTGGTGCAGGTGTTGGAAATGCAGGGTTGTCTGCCACCTCTTCTGTTGGTTCAGGTGTTCTGTCTTCTATGCTGACTTCCTTGAGAATCTCTGTTACCTCTTTAACAGAGGTGCTTTCATCAAACTTCACATGTATGGATTCTTCAACATGTAGGGTCCTTCTGTTGAGTACTCTATAGGCTTTACTGGTGTTTGAATAGCCTATAAAGACTCCTTCATCAACCTTTTCTTGAAATACTTTCAGATGCTCCTTTCCATTGTTGAGAATGAAGCACTTGCATCCAAATACATGAAAGTAGCTGATGTTAGGTTTTCTTCCCTTCCAGAGTTCATAAGGGGTCTTCTGGTGATTCTTGTTGATCATGCTTCTGTTCTGAGTATAGCATGCAGTGTTGATTGCTTCAGCCCAATATCTCATAGGCAATCCAGATTCTGCAATCATTGTTTTTGCAGCTTCTTTTAAAGTTCTGTTCCTTCTTTCTGCTACGCCATTCTGTTGAGGGGTTCTGGCGGCAGAAAGTTGATGAAAAGTTCCATTCTGATCACAGAAGTCCTTTATGACCTGGTTGACAAATTCAGTTCCTCTGTCTGATCTGATTGTCTTCACTTTCAAGTTCTTCTCAGTCTGAAGTTGCTTTAACAGAGATGGCAACTTCTGAAGAGTTTCATTTTTCTTTGATAGAAAAACAGTCCATGTGTATCTGGAGTAGTCATCAACCATGACTAAGGTATATTTCTTGCCACCAACGCTTGGAGTCTCAACAGGTCCAAATAAATCCATGTGAATCAGATTTAGAGGACTTGTAGAAAGATCTCCAGCAATGGGTTTGAAGGAATTCTTCACTTGTTTGCCTTTCTGACATGCACTGCACAGGGTCTCCTTCCTGTACACAATGTCTGGTAGTCCTTCTACAATGTGTTCTCTGGCCAGTTTGTTGATTGTTTTGAAGTTCAAATGGTTGAGCTTTTTGTGCCAGTCCCAGCTCAGTTTTGAATCTCCTTTGGCTATCAAGCAAACTCCATCTTTTGCAGTGTTCCAATCAACTACATAGATGTTCTTCTTCCTTGATGCTGTAAGAACCACTTCCTTTGTTGTCTCATGCTTCACATAGCAGAAGTCCTTTGTGAATTCAACAGTGTAGCCTTTGTCACAGAATTGGCTAGCACTTAGCAAGTTGAACTTCAGTCCTTTGACATATGAGACATCATCAATGATTATCTGGTTCTTGATCAGCTTTCCTCTTCCTTTTGTTTGACCTTCTTTGTCATTACCTCCAAAGGTAACTCTAGGTCCTTTGCATTTCTGGAACTCTGTTAGGCAACTTCTGTCACCTGTCATGTGCCTGGAGCATCCACTATCAATAAACCATTCTTGTTCAGAGATGGCTCCAGCACACAGTTCCTGCAAGATCAAAAGAAAGATTTAGGTACCCAAGCAATGCTGGGTCCTGGGGGGTCATGGAGTCTGGGTAGTTGGTACCATTTTGGTCTCATCAAGTGAAACCTTGGTGGGTGGTACCCATTGTCCACCTGGTAGTTATAGTAAACTGAAGTGTGATTCACTTTGGGCAGATGCTTGTGAGGGTCATGCTTCCTGTTTACATACTTTTGCATAGCTTTCTTTGTTGGAAAGAAGTCCCATATACTATCAAGAGCAGAGGGACGGTTAACCTTGGGCTTCTGAAGTTGACCAGTCAACCTCTTCTGCCTGAAGTTAACTCTCTCTTGATATTTGCCCTTCTGGTGATCATTTCTGGCACGATTGACATGAGGTTGTCTGTCAATGAATGGTCTTTTATTTTTGTTATCTTGAAAACTTTTTCTGTTGTTAGGTTTTCTGCCAGGTTCATTATTTTTCAAAAAGGGTTTCTGTTGAACCTTTATCTTACCCTTTTCTGGTCTGACTTCCTCATGAACAACTTTGGTGCCAGATACACCAGCTTGACAGATGGGGCAAGAAATCAGTGGCTCTATGACCTTATCTGCCTTAGCAACTCTGGTGCTAGGCATTACAGAAGGCTCACCTGATTCTGTTGAGCCATAACCAAGACCAAAACCAGTGCCAATCTGTTGATCAAGCACAATCTTTTCCATGGAAGACTGGGCCTTCTGGTAAGCTTTGTACTTAATCTCGAGAGGCTCTATTTCTCTTATTCTCTTAAGAAGAGAAACATTTTCAGTCTCCAGTTGATCTCTTTCCTCAATTAGAAGATTGATTTTGATCTCAACCTCCTTCTTTAAGTCAAGAATTTCAGCTTTCAACTTACTGTTTTTTTCTGTTACAGAAGAATAAGTGGCTTGTATGGCCTTAAACTCTTCCCAAAATTCTGACATTGAATCAGAATCAAAAGCTAAGCCTACCGAAGAAAAACTAGATTCAGAAGTAGAGGTTACCTCATCATCAGAATGAGCCATGAGGCAAAGGTCTTCTGTCTTAGTATCAAGGCAACAGAAGGCCTCATCAGAATCTGAGTCAGAACTGGATTCTGTTTCTGACAGAGGGTCTTTCTCCAGCTGTTCTGTCACAAGTGCCTTTCTCCTTCTGGAGTTGTCCTCGTACTTCTTCTTTTCTCAATCCTGTCCTTGCTTCTTGGACACTCTAGGATGGGGACAATCAGCCTTGAAGTGACCAGGTTGTCTGCAATTGTAACAGAGAAGCTCTCCACTGCTTTCTGTTGTTTTGACCTTCTGGTATGGCTTTCTGTTGAAAGATGGACTCCTTCCATCTTTGGGATTCTTCATAAACTTTTTGAATCTCCTGGCAAAGGCAGCCATATATTCATCAGATAAAAGTACTGAAGGGTCAAAGTCATTTACCTTAGATGTGCTGGCAGTGAGGGCTGTAGTGGTCCTCTCTTCTGGTACATCTTCCTTTTCTTCAATCATTTCAAACTCATGAGCTTTGAGATCTGAAATGAGCTTATCAGTGGGATAAGTCTTTACATCCTTGCTGGCTTGGACAGCAACCACCTTCATCTTTCATGCTGAGGGCAGTCCCCTCAACACCTTCAGGTTGATCTCCTTGGTGGTGAGTTCCTTGCCAAGCTCAGAGATCTCTCCAGTGAGAGTGAGGAGCCTGTCATACATCTTGGAGATGCTTTCACCAGGGAGAAGTTTGAAGTCATCAAACTTCTTGTTGGCTATGGTTAGTTTGTTTTCCTTCTCTTGCTCATCACCAGCTCCAATGAGCTCAAGAGTATCCCAGATTTCCTTAGCAGTCTTGCACTTCTTGATTCTGTTGAAGTACCTATCATCAATGGACTTGTAGAGGATGTCCTTGGCTATATTGTCTAGGTTGTACTTTCTCCTCTCTTCAGTGGTCCATTCTGACTTGGCCTTACTGATCATCTGGGGTCTGGTGTTGTCTATGGCATGTTCAGGATTGACCTTCTGGAAGCTTGTGAAGGGGCCAATATCTAGAACTTCCCACATCTCATCATGTAGAGCACATAGATGTGCTTTCATCCGGATCCTCCAGTCATCAAACTTAAGATCTGAAAACATAAGATTCTTGGACAAGGAGTGATCCATTATATCAGATAGAAATGAGGTAAAACAGAAAAACAAGTGGATCTTTGTTCAACAAATAACCTAAGAGATTATTAGAACAAGGAGGCTCTGATACCACTTGTTGGTCCCGGTTATACTGGATACAGTCTAGAGGGGGGGTGAATAGACTGTATTGGTTTTTAGCTTTTTAAGCTAAGTACCAGATTTACAGAATAGTCTGTTCTGTTGAAAGAACAGACTGGCAGCGGATGGGGTTCTGGTAGGGAGTTCTGTTAGCCTCAGAGAAGCAAAGGCAGTAGGCCTTCTGTTAACTCGTAGAACAAGTTCTGCTGAACACAGATACCAGGTCCAAGTAGTTAGACAGTTCTATCTAAGTGCAAGTATTTAAAGCAGTAAGTAAACGACACCAGGGATTTTTATAGTGGTTCAAGGAACAACTCGTTCCTCTAATCCACTGTTCCACTAAGCTGTAAAAACTGCCGTTTACAAAGCCTTAGTCCTAGTACTTAAGAAGCACTCCACGTCTTCTTCAAGCCTAGATGTGTCCTGGGATGCACTGCCTGGCTTCCTTTAACACTGGTCCTTTCACTGAGTTTCCTTGAAGTATCACCACTTCACTACTCCAGTTATTTGGACGTCCTTCTTGTAGCAAGAAGAGTTTCTGTTGAAACAGGGGTTCCTCCAACTAGCTTCGTTACAAAAGATTTGTATGTGATGAGCTTGAAGAGTTGAAGAACACTTGGAACTTTGCTTGAGTTGGAAAGAGTATTTTTCCAACTTCTGCCTTCTCTTGTAGAAGATAATGAGTTTGAATCTCAAGGAGGCTTTTTGCTTTTCAGAGTTTGAATATCTTGCTTGTGGTTAGCAAAAGTTGCAATGTAATCTTGGCAAAGTTATAGCAAAGTTATCCGGTTGTTCTTCGTAGTGTATCTTTTATACTGAGGTTGTCTTCCCGTTGGAGGAGTAGGAGGACAACTGCAATAAATGAGCGATCAGTTGACTTGACTAGTAGAGCCCGGTAAGGTTGGCGGGTTACTATTTTGGGATAAAGTATTCCTGACATTGCGGCCAATCATCTGCAATTACTCTACGTAGCATGGGGTGCATTAAATGAGCATTTAATGCATGCACTGTAGCTTTTCCGTTTCATACTCCTAGCCGTTGAAGGAATCTTTTAGTTGACTTCCCGGTTCTTTGAAATTCTTCTAAGTGTCAGACCTTCTGGCGTCTTTGTCTGAGAGTAGAACAGAGGAGGTCTGGAGCACTTCTGTTGGGAGTATCCAACAGAGACCCAGAAGGGTTTCTGTCAGAGTCAAGACTAACAGAGATCCTGAGGACTTCTGTTCTGGAGCAGAGAACCAAAGGTCCTCTGTTTTAATAATGCCTTAAGAGGCACTTCTGCTCTTGAAGTCCTTCTGCTCTTGAAGGTCTTCTGTCAAGTCGATTATTCTAAGAACTTTACAAAGGAAAATTCTAATACATAATTTCTAGAGGGGTACTCTAAAGTCCTAATTAATCTAGCATCATCAAAATCTAATTACAATTATTCCTTACACATATGAAGTCATGTGACAAAGCCAAAGGATCGGGAGGTGCGGGAAGTTCCGATTGATTACAATTTTCAAAATGTTTGTCTCTTAAAGTTTGTTTTAATTTTCAAATGTAGTTCCTATTTCATTTCAAATAAATGCACTTGAAGTTTGTTTTTAATACTCGTATAAAACTATAAACTATAAAATATAAATTATATATATAAAAAAAATTAACTGGCCCGGGCCGAACCGGACCCGACCCGTGACCCGGGCGGGTGGCCCGGCCCGAACCGAACCCGTCCAACCCTCGGGCCGGTCCCGGGCCCATGTCATACAAACCGGCGGCCCGACCGGGCCCGACCCGGCCCGAGTCCATCAATAAGTTTAAGTCAATGTATAGTTAAAAAATATGTAAAAGCAAATACAGTTCTATTGAGATTTCATATTGTAAAAACACCATTTAATCCTTTTTGACTCCATAAAAAATAATGATTTCGAGCTTGCTATTTTGATTGGACCGATTCGTCTGGTTTGACCTTGTCAACTGACTAGCTAAACATTTTAAAAGATTTTAATGGAGTTTAGAATTCCATTCAAATCCAGGTGTCCTTAACTAAGATTTCTATAGAGTATTAAAATTCGGGTATCCTCAAACATTCCATTGATTTCTTTCATTTGGATTTCAGCTGATTTTAATAGAATTGGGTATGAAAAATAACACTAATCCATTCCACCGATTCGCTTGCCCTCACCCCTTAGATTTGAAGTCATTCATTCTCGTTCATACGCCCTTCTCTAATATAACGGCAGACAACATTAGCAGCTCACATTCCCAGCAACCTTCTTCAAAATTCCGCTCGAACTTTAAGCAGGTGTTTGAACCTTCTTAAAGAGGATTCATAACCGTCGAGTTCAATCCATTCAAGCATGTGAAATTTCAGAAAAGTTTGTGCTAGATATCATCCAGATGTGCGAGTGAATTGATGACGATTGCAGAGTGTTCTTCCAACTTATCCAATCTGGAATTCCATATTTGAAACAGCCAAATTTTATTTTGAACAATCCCTGGGAAAAGGAGAACTGCCGACGAATTTGGTGATGCCGATTCTGCCGGAAATTGATTTGGGGTGTGAAGTTGCCCTTGTCCAGAAGAAGACCTGGCCGGGCTTTGAAATTGATTTCTGGCCGGAGAAGAAAGGTCGCCGTTCGTGGTACATGACCGGAAAAGATGGTGGGCTAGATTTCATTGTTGGAGCGTTCGCAGGTGTGGGTTGGGAATTAGGGTAGGGGTTTGCGCCGGCATGTATTTCAAATTTAGATTGTTTTTACTTGGACTGTAATTCGTCCCAGATCAGACCAGACCAAAACAAACCAGACCAGACCAGACCAAAACAGAACTGACCAGACCATATTTTATTAATATTTTATTATCATCATCATCATCATCATCATCTTCATCATCATCATCATCATCATCATCACCATCATCATAATAATAATAATAATAATAATTATTATTATTATTATTATTGATGGATAGTGTACCCGGGGGGTATATATCTGAGGGGTTGTTGCTGAGAATAACTTAGAGAGAAGTCAGAGCACAAGTAAGTAAGAGGGAGAGTGTATTCAGTCTGAATGTCGTGGTTTACAACGGGGAAAGGAGTGCTATTTATAGTAGCAATAAATGCCGGATAGGGACACGTGTCAAGTGTTCATTGGCCGAGAGGTCACCTCAACTAGTTGGCGCTGGCAGCCGCATGTGGCCGCATTTAATGCGGCTGTTGGATGGGACGTTGTACAGGGTACGGTGATTTGTATGCGCGTGGAGAGGAGATCTTGTCGAGTGAGGTGCCTTCGGCTATAGAGCAGTAGCCGAGGGCTCCTCAAACCGAGGGCACCCTGGTGCCGAGGGCTACTGTTCTCGCCGTTTTCTCCCAGTTTCTTAGTTTGCTTGAGAAATCCGTTCTGTGAGAGTTTAGAGCCTTCGGCCAGGGGGTCGAAGGCACCCCTGGTGTGCATTGTGGACTGCTTGGTACTCCGGGCGCCGTGATTTGGGCCTGCTGGGCCTTCTGGGCCTGTTGGGCCTGTACTGGAGTAGTAGGAGTCCGTGGGTCGGGGGTTCCCGGGCCATATACTCCATCAGGAGTCCCTCACTCCTTTTACCGAAAGGTACTTGAGGGAAAAGGAGTAATTTGTGCTTGCCCTTTGATGTTGTCCTGTCGTAATCTCTGAAGTTGGTGAGGAGTCGTTGCTTTCATGTCCCTGCCGAAGGCAGTCCCTCAGTTACCCACATATCGGGACTTGAGGGATTGTTTTGCCGTTTGTTGGATTTTTTGACATTTTTGTTTGTCATTTTTGTAATTTTGTGATTTCCTGAAGGGGTTCCCTAGTCCCCCACTCCTTGAGGCACTTGTAAAGTGGTGAAAAGGAGTAAAGTAGTTGCGTTGCTGTTGTGGGCCGAAGGCTGACGCTTTTCGTTTCATTTTGGGGGGATGCCTCGTTAAAAACCTCATTAGGAAAAACCCTGTGGGAAAAAATCCTAATCAGGGAAAAAGAGTGCACCGAATTCCCCCAACGATGAATCGAAAATGTGAAACCTTGGTTTAAAAATGGAGAAAAATGGTAGTGCCGAAGGCTCCCCTTGTTCTGAGGGCTCCGTATTGTTTTGCCGAAGGGGTGTGATATTCTGGGAGGCGTTGAAGTAGAGTCCCTCAATCCATGGGACTGAGGGCGTGATAAACGTAGATAGTAGCCGTGAAGATCCCGAAGGCTTCACGTCCTTCATTACTTAGTTGATGAGTGGAGCACCCGAAGGGTCCTGTTTCCCGCGTGCCGGGGGCGCGCTTGTTGATGAAGTGATATTCCCCGGGGGCTGCCCGGAAATTAATGTGTTGCAGGGGGGAGGATACCCGAGAGGTCCACTAGTTGTGAGCCCGGGGGGTCCCCTTTGTGAGGTGGAGCGAAGGAGGGAAGCCCGGGGACCACCCCTTTATTTGGTGAAGGAGTGTTTACCCGAGGGCGTACCCCCAGGTTCCCAGAATATAGTCGTTGTAATGTGACCGTTGGAGGGGGAGCACACGTGGCACGTGATGGTTGGCTGCCCGTGGGCGGCGTCACCGGTTGGGCGAAGACGCGGCGTGTAATGATGACTTTTTGCCGGGGGCCTGATTTTTTGGGCCCAAGCCCGGATCTGGGCGCCTATAAATACCCCCAGCCAAGGCCATTCGTCTTTGTGCGATCATACCGTTAGCGAAGCTCTGCAAAAATTCCTAGAGAGAGAAAATTCGCCCTTCGGTCAAACCAAGTCTCAGAGGTTAGTTCTCCTTCCGTCCTTAGCTCCATTTGAGTACTTAGCTTTTGGCCTTAGAATTAGGCTTTAGGACCCTTCAGGAACCCCCCTTTGTACGAGTTTCCCGACCCCTCGCCTTTTAGAAGTAATGTCGTCAGCTAGTGATTCCCAAGATATCTCCGGGGAGGCTTCAGTGAACGTTGAAGTGGCGTCTGACGTGGAATCCTCGAGTGAGCAGCTCTCGGTCATTGACAATAGGGCCGTAGCCGAGGCGATACAGGGTGACCTTCGGCTTGAGCTCGAGGCCGAAGACTTCGAGCAGGTGAACGCGGATGAAGAGCTTGCCATTGCCTGTCAGGTGGCCGAGGACGAGGCCCAGAAGGAGGGCCTGAAGGTGACTGTAGCTATCCCTCCCCCTCGGTGTGATACTGAAGCTGGGAGCTCCCGGCCTCTAGACGTTGTACCCCTCAGTGTGGCCCCAGGGAAGAGAAAGAAGGCGAGGACGGCTCCGAAGAAGAAGCAGGCTGCCGTCGACGCTGGCCAGCCAATGGGACTGCCCGAGGGCTATTCTTTCCTGAATACGACCGCCTTGGAGGTAAAAAATAAAGCTACCCGAGGGGAGATGATGGCGTTACAATTTTTGGTTGGGCCTTCGGCGCAAGTGGTAGAGCCAAAGCCGAATGATGTGCTCCTTCGTGCCCCCGAGGGCTGTTTTGCCGTACATCTGCTTTCGGTGGAGCTGGGTCTCAGATTTCCCCTTCATCCCTTCGTGTTGGAATATCTACGCTTCGTCAAGCTAGCCCCCTGCCAGTTGACCCCGAACAGTCACTCATATCTGGCAGGGTTCCTATCGCTGTGCCTCAGCCGAAGGGTCCCCCCTACTCTGGAGCAATTCTTTCTGTCGTTCAACTTGTGTCGGGGGGGTCATTCGAATGCCGGGGGCTATGGTAATTTGCAGCAGCTCCCGATGTTCAAGATTTTTGATGAGGTGCCTTCGTCTCACAAGGGGTGGAAAGACAAGTTCTGCTATATTCGTCTGGCCGAGAACCCTTTCTCTGCTCCGCTTGGTGATAGGTTTCGGCGGCACCTGAAGGCAGAGGGGTATGCCCTCGAGAAAAATGGGCGGGTGTTGTCCAAGAAGCCGGAGGGGTCCGATAAGCACGTGTCCATCAAAGGTGCAACGCTCTCCAGTGAGTTGTACAAGCTCGGCTTCCGTCAGTACCGGCTGATGGGGGAGAAGAAGGAAGGCTACCCCACGATTGACCGCGTATATGAGAGTGCCGAAGGTTGTTGCAATGCCGAGGGCTTTAATTCTCATACTTAGATTTTTTTTGCTTTGTTGTGGTAGTGAACTAACCCTTGTGTGCCTTCTTGTGTTTCAGGACCAGATATGGACGCCCGGAACCTTGTCAAGCTGAAGAGACAACTTGCCAGGGAAGAGCAGAAGAAGGAGGCCCCGCACAGCAGAGGGCGGTCGATGAGATATTCCCTAAGGCGGGAGCGGCCGAAGAGGTCAAGGAGGTAGGGCCCGTCGCGGAGGCCGCCGTCGGGGGCTCCCCCGGTCTGGAGCTGAAGAGGAAAAGGCTTGGGAAGGACCCGGCACAACCGGAGGGGAAGAAGAAGAAGAAGGGGGCCCCGGAGTTGAAGGAAGCTCCCGTTGTGGTCGTAGATGAATCTTCTCCCCCCAAGCCTTCGGGTCAAGCCACTGATCTGACATGGCCCCAGGACAAGGTCCAATACTCCATCACGAAGGGGACTGCTATCATGCACGGGACCCTGAACCCGAAGGAGTTTTTGAGGGGTGCCACCCCTCCGACCGATAAGTCTGTGCTCTCCCGCCAGGCCGACGACATCCTCTGCTCTAAGGTTCTGATGGCCTCGGTTACGGTAAGGTTCCTTCCTTCTCTTTTGTAGGTAACTTCATTCTTTACGTGTATAGTGGCTTAACCTCCGGTAATTCATGTCTGCTTTCAGGCAAGCCTTGGCCTTGGCGAGCTGGTCCAGAGGATAGAGCTGTATGACTCGGAGAAGAAGAAAGCCGATGAAGCATTGGCTGAGGCCCGAAGGCAGCTCAAAGAGGCCGAGGACGCTCGCAAAGCTGAGCAAGAGGCTTTCAATGAAATCCTCGAGAGCTCCAAGACGGTGGCCAGGGCCGAAGGCAAGGCAGAGGCGGAGAAGGCTACGGCCGATGCTGCCAAGAAAGCCGCGAAGGATGCCGAGGAGGCCCAGATTAAAGCCGTCGCCGAAGCCCGGGATGATGCTGTTGCCGCTTTCGCTGAGGAGGGATGGAATGCTCGGGCCTTGTGTATTTGACTTGCTTCCTTCAATTTATTTCCTCTCGAATGTGTGCCGTCGTTTTTTTTTCTTGAGTGTATGCCTTCGCCTTCTTGAATGTATGTTTAGGACTTAGAATATTTTCTAAGTGTTTGAATACAGTTGTAGCCTTCGGTAGTTGGGCACCCTTCGCTGGATATACCACCGAGGGCTCAGCAATAATTAGGACTTAGAAAATTTTTCTAAGTGTAGCACACCATAGGGCCTTCGGATGTTTGTAGTTCAATTGCTGTGTGGTGATTAGGTTGAGAACCCAATTCCTAGGACTTAGAAAAATTTCTAAGTGTAGTTTGCCCTTGGAAGCCCTCGGCTGGTAGCCTCCTTCTTGATGTGTGAATATTGGACCGAGGGCCCAATGTACAGGATTTAGGAAATTTTTGCAAGTGTAGTGTGTCATGTAGCCTTCGGCTACTGTGGAGCCCCAACTGAAATGTTGATTAGGCCGGGGGGCCAATCTTCAGGACTTAGAAAACTTTCCTCAGCGTTGATCCCTTGTGTACTATAGCCTTCGATTGATAGGTAGCCTTCGGCTATAAGGTCCCTTCATAAGTTGAGATGAGCAGTTGACCGAGGGAAAAATATGTAGGACTTAGAAAATTTTCTAAGTGCTGTTGTATCGCATAGCCTTCGGATATCATATTCCCTTAGCTGTAATATTGGTTGGGCCGGGGGCCCAATCTTTAGGACTTAGAATCTTTTCTAAGTGTTGCTTCCTTGTGCTGCCTTCGGGTGATAGGTGCCCTCTGACTCTGTGTCACCTTTGCGAGATGCCTAGGGGCTACTCATTTAGGACTTAGAATATTTTCTAAGCGTAAATTGATGTTGAGCTTCAGGATGTAGATCCCTCCGGGTATATGAATAGGACCCTTCGGGTGATCGTGAGGCCCTTGTGTTGTATGAGTATTTGACCGAGGGCCAAATATGTGGGGCTTAGAAAAATTTCAAAGTGTGTCGTAGATGTTGAACCTTCGGTCAGTGAGGAGTCTGTCCGAGGGGCAAATATTTTTGGATACGCCCCCTCGGTTGGCTTTTGATGATTTGTAATAGATGCTTTCGGTTGTCGGGTGATATATTAGCCTCCGATTGTTATCATTTTCCAGAAGTGTGTACTTAGGAAAAGTGTGGAATCCTGTTGTTTGTAAAGAAAGCCGATGAGGAGTATGTGCCCTCGACATTCACCGTTTAGTGGACTTTGGATAGTCCAGTCCCTTTGTATTGCTGAAGCCTTCGGTGCTTGTATGACCGGAGGTGACCAAACAGTGGACTTATCCATTTCTTGATGATATTTGTTTGAGTAGTATCCTTTGGGAAATAGGAGCCTTCAATTGCCGGAGGTGTTCCCGTGGGGAGCCCTCGGCATGTTGTGATCTGTTGGAGTGTACTCTTTGATTTCTCGCTGAGTCTACTCCCCTTCACCCCCCCGCCCCCCGCCCCCTTTTTGGTGGTGAAGGGAAGGCATCAAGAAACTTGGTTTCTTGGTAAGGCTGGGCCTATCAGGAGACCATCAGAATACACCAATGGCTCTCCTCCCTCGGGTTAACCTTCCGAGTTCCGAGGGGATCGAGGGTCGTTTCCTGGGTACAAGATATGATGGTCTGTAACCTGCCTCCCCTTGGGGGATGGCGCGGAAAGCGCCTCATTTTTTAAAGTCGTCCCCTCAGCGCTAGACATAGTCCGTGGCCTGCCACACCCTTGGGGTGGTGGCGCGGGGAGCGTTTCGGTTTGGAAGTCGAATCCTAGGCATTTCTCGTGCCTGTCATACCCTTGGGGTGATGACGCGGATAGCGTTCCGTTTTTGAAAGTCGAATCCTGGGCATTTCTCATGCCTGTCATACCCTGGGGGTAGTGACGCGGAAAGCATTTCAAGGAAGGGTTTTCATGTGCACACTAGTTGCAAATGGCCGGGGGCACTACGTGCCGCCGGCACCGATGGTGGTGCCTTCGGTATATGCGTCCTCGTGGGGTACGGCTTTTAGAAACAACACTTGGTGTTAGTTTCGATATGTAGCCCCCGGTACTTGGTACCGAGGGGTCTTCTGTAGGAACACTTAGTGTTCTTCCTCTATTTGACGTTGATGGGTGAGATGTGTACCCCCGGTACTTGGTACCGAGGGGTCTTCTGTAGGAACACTAGGTGTTCTTCTTTTTGATGTTGAAAGTGGAGATGTGTACCCCCGGCACTGGGTGCCGAAGGGTCTTGAAATGAAACACTTGGTGTTTCCTGTTGCCGGTGATGGGAGTTCCCACCTTCGGCACTTGGTACCGAGGGGTCTTGTTTGAAATACTTGGTGTTTTCACTGTTGTTGAAGGTGTTGATGGTGTCCGCCCTCGGCAATTGGTGCTGGAGGGGGTTCTTCTCGTGGTGAGGCCTGGGGCCTGTAGTTGGTATGAGGGCTTGGCCGCTCATAAGTGTTTTGTTCTTGGTGTCTTGAACGTGTCTTCATTCTTCAAAATTGGAGGCCTTGGGCCATAGGATAGTACATTTACTAGTTACGAGGGCTTGGCCGCTCTTACATTATTGATAAAATTTAACTAAGTGGTGTACATTCCAATGCCTAGGGACCTCTTTCCCGTTGGGGCGTTTGAGTTTGTAAGTTCCAGGTTTGATGACGGTTGCTATGATGTAGGGACCTTCAAATTTCGGTGCCATTTTGCCTCCCTCGGTCGGTTGGCTCGCTTCCCTCCTCCGGAGGACATAGTCCCCCACTTGAAATTCTCGGGTGCAAACCTTGGCGTCGATGTAGCCTTTGACTTGCCTTCGGTAGTTTTCTGCCCGGATGAAGGCTTGCTCCCGGCGTTCTGAAAGGAGGTGGAGGTCGAGGGCCATGTTGCTGTCGTTGACCTCAGGGTCATATTGGATCACCCTCCGGGTGGGAAGGGTGACTTCCGTAGGAGCTTTGGCTTCAAAACCGTAGCAGAGGGAGAAAGGTGTTTCACCTGTTGCTCGCCGAGGGGTGGTGCGGTAGGCCCAAAGGATGTTGTGGAGTTCTTCTACCCAGCCACCGCCCTCGGCCTCCAGCTTCTTTTTGAGGCCCTCGAGCAAGGTCCGGTTGGCATTCTCTACTTGCCCGTTGCCTTGAGGGTATGCAACGGAGGAGAAGGTGTGTTTGATGCCCCATGCCTCTAGAAGGGCACAGAAGGGGGCTGCCTCAAATTGTGTTCCATTGTCGGAGATGATCTGCTGGGGGACGCCAAACCTTGTGAGGATGTTCTTGATGACGAAGTGACGACACTTCGCCTCTGTGATGCTGGCGAGGGGCTCAGCTTCCACCCACTTGGTAAAGTAGTCTATGGCCACAATGATGTATCTGTTGTTGGAGGTACCCCTCGGAAGAGGGCCCACAAGGTCTATCCCCCATCGAGAAAAGGGGACCGATGTGCTGATGGGGGCATAGTTGACCGTTGGCCTGTCGGGGGCTTTCTGGAAATGTTGACATGCGGTGCACCTTCGGGCAAGGTCAGCACAATCCCTGGCCATGGTTGGCCAGAAGTAGCCCTGGAGAATGAGCCTTTGGGACATGGAGAAGGGTCCCTGGTGAGCTGAGCAAGTGCCACTGTGCACCTCCTCCATTGCGACCTCGGCTTCATCCTGATGAAGGCACCGAAGTAGCGTGCCGTTGTAAGACCGTTTGTAGAGCCTTCCGTCTTCAATGGTGTAGCTAGGAGCCCTCAGTTTTGCTAGTTTAGCACGAGTCTCGTCCTCGGGTAGCTGCCCTGTGGAGATGAAGGTGATGATATCCGAGATCCAGTCCTCTTGGCGTTGTTGTATGTTCATAACTGGGCTTGCATGGATACTTGAGAGACTGAGTTCCTCAATTTTAGCAATCTTGGAGATGTGCTCGGGGGAATCGGCCGAGAGCTTAGATAGTATGTCGGCCTCGGAGTTCTGAGCCCTCGGTATTTGAGTGAGAGAGTGTGCCTCAAATACCTTAAGCAACTCCTTGGCCGCCTCCTTGTACTGTTTCATTCTTCCCTCCTTGGCCTCATATTCCTCGGAGATTTGGCCAACGACCAACTTGGAGTCGCATTTGATGTGGATCTGCCGAGCCTTCATGTTGGCAGCCAGCCGAAGGCCACATAGGAGGGCCTCATACTCGGCTCGTTGTTGGAGACTTTGAAGGAGAACCGGATTGCATAGTAGGCTCTGAAGCCCTCGGGAGTAATGAGGACTACCCCTCCCCCGCATGCTTTGGTCGCGGAGGAGCCATCGGTGTAGAGGGTCCACCAGTCGTTCGAGGCAGCCGAGGGCTCCCCGTCCGTGGCTGCCCTTGCGGTACACTCCATCACAAAGTCCGCCAGGGCTTGGCCCTTGATTGCAGGCCTCAGACGGATGTCAATGTTGTACTGGCTCAAGAAGATAGCCCATTTCACCATGCGGGAGGAGCTGGTGGGGCTCCTCATGAGGGCACCGAGGGGTTGATGAGTGAGGACCTGAACCGGGTGAGCCTGAAAGTAGTGGCCCAACTTCTTGACGGTCCAAACGATGGCTAAAACCGTTTTCTCCACAGGAGAGTACCTGAGCTCGGCCTCCCTTAGGGTTTTGCTTACATAGAAGATGGCATGTTGGATGCCGTCTTCCTCCCGGATGAGCACGGAGCTGATGGCCGCCGGGCTGACCCCAAGGTAGAGATAGAGGGTCTCCCCTACCTTTGGCTTTGAGAGCACAGGGGGTGAAGATAGATACCGTTTGAGCTCGTCGAAAGCCCCCTGGCATTCTGGAGTCCATAGGAAGCCAGCCGTCTTCCTCATGATCTGGAAGAAGGGTAGAGACTTCTCCGCTGATTTAGATAGAAAGCGGTTGAGGGCTGCCAGGCGGCCCGTCAACCGTTGAACTTCCTTCACATTGCGTGGGGGCTCCATGTTGATGATGGCCTGGATCTTCTCGGGGTTGGCCTCAATACCCCTTCGGCTCACCATGTAGCCCAAGAATTTTCCCCCTTGGACGCCGAAGGTGCACTTCTTCGGGTTTAGCCGAAGGTTGGACTTCTGCATGATGGCGAAGATTTCCCGGAGGTCGTCAGCATGGCTGGAAGATTGCTTGCTCTTGACGATCATGTCGTCAACATAGGCCTCCATGGTGCGCCCTAGGACGGCTTGAAAGACTCGGGCCACCATCCGGGTGTAAGTGGCCCCTGAGTTCTTTAGGCCGAAGGCCATTACTAGGTAGCAGAAGATGCCCTCAAGAGTCATGAAGGCTGTCTTTTCGGCGTCTTCCTCATGCATGAAGATCTGATGATACCCGCGGAATGCGTCGAGGAATGACATGATTTCACACCCCGCGGTTTCATCTACAAGTTGATCGATATTGGGCAAAGGAAAAGGGTCCATAGGGCACGCCTTGTTGAGATCCGTGTAGTCCACGCACATGCGGAAGGTAGGAGGCTTCTGTGCGAGGACTACGTTCGCCAGCCATGAGGGATATTTCACCTCCTTGATGTGCTTAATAGAGAGGAGCATGGCGACCTCCTTCTTCACAAATTACCTCCTTTCGGCGGAGAGGGGTCTTCTTCGTTGTTGTATTGCTTTTGCCGAGGGGTCCACCGAGAGGCGGTGGGTGATGACCCTTCGGCTGATTCCCGGCATGTCCTCCGGCCCCCATGAAAAGACAGTGGAGTAGGCGCGGAGGGCGTCGGTGATACCGGTCTTCAGATCTTCAGGGAGCTAGGCTCCAATCTTCACGACTCTCTCCGGCTTGGCCGGATCGAGTGTAAAGTCTTCTACGTCCTCGGCTGGTTCAGCCCTCAGCCTTTTTCTTCTTGGTCGATGATTCCGGTGATGGTGTCAACACGGAATTCTGTCTTACTTACCTTCTTAGTGACTTGAAGATAGTAGGCGTGGGCGATTTTCTGATTCCCCCGGGAGTAGCCAATGCCCCCCTCGGCAGGAAACTTGAGGCAGAGGTGCCTCATGGAGATGATGGCCTCGAGGTCCTCGAGGGCTGGCCGGCCGAGGATGATGTTGTGGGCGCAGTCGATGTTGACGACGACGAACTCCACTTCGAGTTGGGCTCTATGGAGCCCGTCGCCGAAGATCACCTGGAGGGTTATTACCCCCTCGGAATCAATAGTATCGCCGGTGAAGCCGGCAAGAGGGGTCCTAATGGGCCGAAGGGACCCCCTCTCCAGATGCAGCTCTCTAAAGGTGCTGAGGTACATTACATTGACGGAGCTGCCCATGTCAATGTAAGTTCGGTGAATGATGGTGTCGTTTATTTCAGTCCGAATTACCAAGGCATCCCTGTGAGGAGAAGAAGTAGGAGGGAGATCTGCGTTGGTGAAGGTGATGGGTTCCTCCCTCAGTCGCTTTACCGGGGGCATATGAGTGACTTCCCCCACGTAAAGCGATTGAGCCCACTTCTTCCGCTGGCTGGTGGAATCGCCCCCTGTATTGCCGCCGGTGATCATGAGGATGTGGCGTTTTTTCTCCTGGTAGTGAGGGTACTCCTCCTCTTCCTCCTCCAAGTTTCCGATCTCCCTCTTTTTGCCGAGGGGGATGGTGTTCGGGTTCACCCAAGCGTTCACCTTCGTGTGGTGCCCTCGGGGAGGTCCCTGATGAGAAGGTCCCTCTTGCCGAGGGCTCTGAACAAATTGGGACAGGTGCCCCGCTTGTATCAATCTCTCGATGGCCGTTTTTAGCTGGTGGCAGTCATCGGTCCTATGCCCCTGATGCCGATGGAAACGACAGTAGGGAAACTGAGGGTTGATAGCATGTACCTCCGGGGGTGCGTGAGAATCGCGCTCAATGAGGCCCCTCTCCTCGGCAAAATCAAGGATGATGCTGACGGGGTGCGTCAATGGTGTCCGGGGGCGGTCCAGGAGAATGGGCTATGCCCAAGTCTTGGGGCTGCTCTTATAACCTCCCCCGGGCTTGGCTTGGCCTTGCCGAGGGCGGTCATCAGAGGGTCCTGAAGCCTTGGGGTGATTTGGAGGAGCCCCCGGCCCTCGGTTGTTCTTGTTGTCAGCCCTCGGGGGTTGCTGATCTGGATGTTGGTGGTATTTCTCCACCTCCTCGGCCTCAGCGTATCGGTCCCCTCACTGCAGGGCCCTTACGTAATCGGGGGGGGGGGGGGGGGGTTCAATGATGAGGCTCCTTGAAAAGTTGTCGGTGCGGAGGACGGTTTGTAGGAGGGCCAGGAGGGTCCCGTCGTCAGCACCGTCGACTTTGTCGGCTTCCGTTCTCCAACGTTCCAGGAAGTCCCGAAGGGTCTCATCCCTCCTCTGGCGTATGGTTAGGAGGTGGGAAAAGTGCTTCCTTGTGCGACGTCTCCTGGCAAATCGCGTCAAGAATCGCTGGGTGAGTTCTTGCCACGAATCAATGCAGCCTTCGGGTAACCGGTTGAACCATTCGTATGCCGGTCCCTCTAAGGTGGAGAGGAACCAACGACACAAATATTCGTCCGACGCCCCTACCATCATCATGATGTTCTGATATTTGCTGTAGTGCTCCTGGGGGTCCGTCTTCCCGTTGTAGGACTGTATGTGTTGCCCTTGGTATTTTTCCGGGATCCGGGCCGCCAGTACCCTTGGGGTAAATGGCGTCCGGGTCCGGAGCTGGATGACGGGTTCCCCGGAGCCCTCGGCTACCTTCTTCTGTAATTCCTCCATTTTGGCCATCATGGCCTCGTACTTGAGGTCTGAATGAGGGGTGGAGGTGGTGGCGTGAGCTTTGTTGGCCTCCATTTCATCAAGCCGGCGTTGGAGGGCCGCAATAATTTCGTCCCGAGGATCCTTTGGGAGGGTCTCCGCCCCCTGCGAACGAACCCGGGCCGAGTGGACCTGGTTGATTTGGTGGCGAGCATCGTCGGCATGAAGGGGTGCCTTGCCTTTGTCCCGAGGGGGACGCTCCTCGTCTGCCCTCGAGACAGACCCTCCGCTTTCCTGTGGCCTTTGGAGTGCTTTCCCTCCGAGGCGGTCTTGGACCCCTCGGCGGTCTTGCCCTCCTCCGAGCCAGTTGAGGGCGGAAGTGCGGGGCCTTTCTCTGTTGTCATTGGGGCGGTCCCGGGACTGAACTTCCTGGGAGGCCGTGTCTTGGGCCACTACCCCTTCGTCATTCCTAACCCGAGGGATGGGGTTTCCGAAGGGGTGTGGCAGAGGGGGGAGTATGATGTTCTCCCCAACCTGAGGTTGAGCCGGAGCCATGGTGCCGAAGGCACCTGGGTTCTGGGTGAGAGTCTCGATGAAGGCGGAGAGCGCCGAATGAACGTCGATGGTGAGAACCGGAGGGCTGACTTGGTCATCGCTCCGGTTTTTCTTCTTGGCCTCGATGCCGAGGCGGGCATCGGGGGCATTCTGTTGGATCTGAAGGCGTAGGTCGACAGCCGCCTGTTCCAGCCCAACGATGACACCGCCCTCGGGAGCCCTGTGAGAGGCTTCGGGGGCGTTGACGTCGCCGGGGGCCAGGTTCTTGTCTTCCACGTTTTTGGAGTTGGCACGTGTTGTTCTCACCATTTTGGTAGAGGGCTAGTGTTTGGCGAAGGGGGAGGGTTTCTTACTCGATTGTTCGACCTCTCAACGAGAGCACCAAATGATGGATAGTGTACCCGGGGGGTATCTATCCGAGGGGTTGTTGCTGAGAATAACTTAGAGAGAAGTCAGAGCACAAGTAAGTAAGAGGGAGAGTGTATTCAGTCTGAATGTCGTGGTTTACAATGGGGGAAAGGGGCGCTATTTATAGTAGCAATAAATGCCGGATAGGGACACGTGTCAAGTGTCCATTGGCCGAGAGGTCACCTCAACTAGTTGGCGCTGGCAGCCGCATGTGGCCGCATTTAATGCGGCTGTTGGATGGGACGTTGTACAGGGTACGGTGATCTGTATGCGCGTGGAGAGGAGATCTTGTCGAGTGAGGTGCCTTCGGCTATAGAGCAGTAGCCGAGGGCTCCTCAAACCGAGGGCACCCTGGTGCCGAGGGCTACTATTCTCGCCGTTTTCTCCCAGTTTCTTAGTTTGCTTGAGAAACCCGTTCTGTGAGAGTTTAGAGCCTTCGGCCAGGGGGTCGAAGGCACCCCTGGTGCGCATTGTGGGCTGCTTGGTACTCCGGGCGCCGTGATTTGGGCCTGCTGGGCCTTCTGGGCCTGTTGGGCCTGTACTGGAGTAGTAGGAGTCCGTGGGCCGGGGGTTCCCGGGCCATATACTCCATCAATTATTATTATTATTATTATTATTATTATTATCATTATTATCATTATTATCATTATTATCATTATTATAATTATTATCATTATTATTATTATTATTATCATTATTATCATTATTATTATTATTATTATTATTATTATCATTATTATCATTATTATCATCATTATCATCATTATTGTCATTATCATCATTATCATCATTATCATTATTATCATTATCATCATCATCATCATTATTATCATCATTATCATCATTATCATCATTATCATCATTATCATTATCATTATTATTATTATTATTATTATTATTATTATTCCGGTTCGATATGGCCTGTTCTGTTTTGGTCTGGTCTGGTCTAGTCTGATCTGCTTCGGTCTGGGATTGAAATCAGACCAATTAAAATCATAACAATTTTCGATAATTTGGAAGGAATATTATTATTTTTAATTATAAACGAATAAAATATAATTATTTATGGATTATAAAATATATATATAAATAACACTATAAGTCTAAATATATAACAAATCCTGCAGGACATATACCATAGTTTACACAACTAATTAATTTTCATACTCGTATATTCTACTACATTTCTTGTGCAGCACGCGTGCGGAAAGCGTCTCCAACAGAATAAACTTTCAAATCCTGTATTTTACAAAAAGATAAAATTAACTAACTGATCAAGATAATAAAAACAACAAAAAGTATATAGTTAATACGCATCTTGCATACTAGAGACTGAGAGACTTAAAATTTAATAACGTAACGAACTGAATAATCTTTTTGAATAACGATGAAGGGACTAAAATTAAGACAGTGAATAAAATGTACAGATCAGGGTGATATTTTATACTTTTTGATTTTTTTATTTGTAGAGATAATTTAAATGACCATTATATTAATTATCTCTTGTATTTTATGTTATTGTGTAAATATTATCTTGTACTTAGTTAATACGTAGTATATACTACCTCCGCCCCTGATATTGGAACGAAAGAAAGTGATGTAGTTTTTAGAAAAGTAGAATTATTATATGGTACGATTGATAATGAGTTGATGAAGTGAGAATAAAGTAAGAATGAATAAAACCACACAAATATTATCAAATATGGTAGTACATATGAGACAATAATAGTGAGACATCCAAAAATAGAAAAATGAGAAAATTACAGAGAGACAGATGAAATAATATATATAATATACTACGTATAATATTTTATCTTGTACAAATATATTCATCAGTCACAATAATTTATTATATCAAATAAAAAATCCATTTTTATAAAAAAACATATAACTCTTTTCAGATATTTTCACTAACTAAAAATCATTAACTTATGGGAGAACTATCAAATAAGCCAACTTAAATAAAAAGTGCAAATCAGTCCTTTTATAAGAGGCTCTGTCCGGCCGTCGCCATTTAGGACAGTTTCTAGTGGAATGTTTTGATGATTTTTTTTGAGCATCTTCTTCATTAAGTCTATTTTATCTACCAAATTTCAGCTAAAAATTCAATCGAGAAGACAGTTAAATGATTTTCTGAAATATATTGCACTGTCTAACTGCGCAGTTATCTTCAAAAATTCATTTGACCACCTTCCCGATTGAATGTGTAGCTGAAATTTGGTATGAGTAAACTAGACTTAATGAATAAGATGCTCAAAAATTTTCATCAAAAAATTCCACTGGGAATCGTACGACGGCCGGGAGCCTCCTATAAAAGTGGTGATTTGGACTTTTTATGTAACACATAATATTATGGTAATTTGTATTGGCACCGCCATCATTCAATATATCTATATATTTAACGTATATGGATGATTTTTAGGCGTGAAAAAATCAGCACATTATGTGAAATAGCACAATTATAGTGGAGTCGGATGAAGTTTTTTATAGTTATAGTATTTTATTAATAAGTTCTTGTGTGAGAATAAGACAAAATGGATGCTTGTAGATCGACCTTTCCAAATGCTAAAGCTAAACATAAACTCAGTAGAAATGGATCGAAATGTGACAATGGTCAAGTCTTTGCTACGAACTATGGATCGATATACACAATTAATATATGTTAAACCGGTCATACTGGTTGATTATATATACTATCCTCTGTTCCGTTTTAATTGCAACACGTTGAATTTTACACTATTCACATTCTCTACTTTGACTACATTTTACGTTATTATTTTATGAAAATTATTTTTTTAAAAAAATATTGTTCAATTCATCTCATTACAAATTTTCAAAATCTGATTTTTAATATTTTTTAATAATAGAATTAAGATATAATTGCGGTCAAAGATGTGCGTTGGCAAATGTGAAATGTTAACTGTTGCAACTAAAAAAGAACGGAGAGAGTATATATATAGAATAAAGATTAGATGAGAAGAATGCTTAATGTGAGGTATACAAGCTTCGTTGTGCAACACGTTGATTTAAATGTGAGTGTTTTCACGTTCTTACGTTAAGCATCATTCTCACTGGAACCGCACTATATATATATATATATATATATATATAATCCATTCATGCATTAGGATGTGTGTACTTACGTGGAGCAATCGACACTAAGATCAATTGGTATCTTATTTTTTAGATGACACGAGTCATTAAGAGTGGCGGCCTTCTCAACGTTGATCGGAAAAACGGCGGCGGCGGCCTGTAGGCACCCGCATATTGCTTGCCGGTCTGGTCTAGACGCCGCCGCTTGTGCATCCAAATCCTGGGCCCCGCCACAACATGCTGCACTCGGAGACGGGTCGCCGCCGATCAAGAAGCCTGAGCACGGGAGAACCTTTGGGACAACGGTGCTACATCGAATGCCTGCTGCCGCACTTGCTGAAGCCATTATTATAATTAATAGTGTGTACAAAATTTGTAATAGTTTGATATACATTTTTGTAAACGTACTATAATATACTTTTGTGTGGGATTGTAGCTTACTTTATATTGCACAAAATGCGTGGTTTGGTAATTGGTACGTATGCAAAAGAGGCATCTTTGAAAGAGTGCTTAGCGTGTGGGACAGTGGGAGGGCCTATTCGTTGGTCACAACCACCGGAGGACCTAAGGGGATAGGGGCACGTGCTCTCGCTTCGGATCCAGAAATTCACTATTAGCACTTAAAGTAAAAACAAGTGCCTCCGTTTCGGGCTCGGAGTTTTTATTACAGACTAAGTTTAGTGTCTAATGTGCCCCACTCTCACAAATATCAGAGTCCGCCACTGATCATAACCAAAGACTTATTTTACGAAATAATAATTGTGGAATAATGACTCACTCTAATAGGATGTCCTCATGTTATATTTTGAGAAAATTACAAATATGTCCTGTACTATAGATTATTACACCCTTCAATCTGTGCATGGGAAATAATGTGCAGATTGACACTTAAAAATTCAAAACGTTGACTACATAAATTTCTTGTAAAAATATCAACCTGCTGTAATTGAGTAGGAACATATTTGACTACTAAATCAGTAAATCTCCATGAGCAACCCATTCTCTGACAAAATGGTAATCAATCTTGATGTTCTTGCTGCGGTCATGCTGAATAGGATTGACCGCTAAATATGAAGCAGATGCGTTGTCACAATGGATCGGAGTTGGATCGGGGTCAAAATAGTGATACCCATATCAAGAAGTAAAGAGAGAATGAAGATAGTATCCTGGATTGTGTAAGCAATGACACGATATTCAGATTCAGTAGATGACTTGGACACTGTAGGCTGTTTCTTGGATCTCCAAGAAATTAAATTGCTCCCCAAGAAAATAGCATAGCATGTCGTAAAGCTACTACTGTCGAGACAACCAGCCGAATCCGCATCAGAATAAACAACAATAAGAGAGATATCAGGATTGGGCTGGAGCCACAATCCATGATCCAGAGTGCTCTGCAAGTATCAATACGCTTCACAGCCAAAAGATGAGTGGTACGTGAAGCATGAATGAATTGAGAAACCTAATGCACATCATAAGTAATATCAGGTCTAGTCAAAATCAAATATTGTAATGCACCTACCATACTACGATACTCAGTAGCATCAATGAGAAGTTCTCCACCTGTCGAAGAAAGAGTGGTGCGTGATGGTAAGGGAGTTCGAACAAGCTTAACAGTGCGAAGATGGAAACAACGTAATAAATCAGAGATATATTTATTTTGAGAAATAAATAAACATTGAGATATACGACGAGTTTGAAGTCCCAAAAAAAATTGTATATCGCCTAAATCCTTCATAGCAAACTGAGCAAATAAAGACTGAATGATAGTACGAACAAAGGGTAGGGAGAAGTTGATGATTAAAATATCATCCACATAATGACGAATATACACAACTTGAGATCCACATCGAAACACAAACATAGAGGAATCAGATTTGCTATAGGAAAAACCATGAGTCAAGAGAAACCCACTAAAACGATGAAACCAGGCTCTTGCAGCCTGCTTTAGACCGTGCAAGGCCTTTTTGAGACAACACACGTGATGAGGAAAGGAGGGATGAAATAAAACCTAGAGGTTCACACTTATAGACTTCTTCTGTGAGATGACCATGAAGAAATGCATTCTTGACATCAAGTTGACGAATACACCAACCAAGAGAAATCGCAATAGACAAAACAAGACACAGAGTAGTAGGTTTAACAACTGGACTAAAAGTTTTAGTAAAATATATACCATCTTGTTGCTTAAACCCTTGAGCAACCAAACAAGCAATGTGACGCTCAATAGACCCATCAGAATTATATTTAGTCTTGTAAACCCACTTAAAATCAACTACATGTTTAGTGCGGTTCCAAGCTAGGTACTAACTCCCAAGTCTTAGAGGAGGGCTGACCACCGGATGTGGTGGAGGGCTTATGGGGGAATCCGGCGGTGAGCTGTTTGAAGAGGAGGAACTGGAGTCAATTGAAGTGCTGAATGATGGGTCGTTGGCAGTTGGTAGGTCGCGGCAAGGGGGTATGTTTGGTGACGGGGGACAAAGGCTATGTGGTGGTGAAGGTAAAGGAGGCTGGAGTGTCCTTAGGTTGGTGGAAAACCATGGAGAGGAAAAGTCAAGGGATTTCGGAGTAGGACGTGGGCGGTTAGTTTGAGAGTTAAGAAGACGAGGATAAGGAAAATCATTTTCATGAAACTGGTCATCCCTGCTAATATATACCCTACCGGTTAAAGGAACTAAACAACGATAACCTTTATACCCCGAAGCATACCCAATAAAAACACAAGTAGAGCGAGGTGAGAGTTTATTGGAAGACTTGAGAATGAAATTGGGAAAACAAGCACAACCAAGCACACTAAGAAAATTAAAATCGGGTGGTTTATTAAAAAGTTTTTCAAAAGGAGTTAAATGTTACAAAAGTGGTGTAGGGAGACGATTGACAATATAAGTGACAGGGTATAGAGTATCGACCCAAAAACTAGGAGGAATAGAAGATTCAATTAACATTATCCTAGTTAATTCAAGGAGATGTTTATGTTTTCGTTCTGCCACCCCATTCTGAGGAGGTGTATTAGGGCATGATTTTCAAAATAAAATGACTGATTTTAAAAAATGATTTTGAAAAATAGTATTGTCAAATTCACCTCCACCATTACTCTGAAAAGATTTAATTTTCTTATTCAAAAGATTTTCAACAAGTTTTTGAAAATTGCAAAAGTGATGAAAAACCTCAAACTTATGACGCATAGGATAAACCCAAGTATAGCGAGAAAATTCATCAATTAAAGAGACATAATATTTATAACTAAGATTAGATAAAACAGACGACTGCCAAACATCTGAGTGAATAAACTCTAATGGAGTAGTACATGAATGAATAGCATCTTGAAATGGAAGTCTGTGGGATTTTCCCAACTTACAAGAAACACAATCATGATGACAATTACTAGAAGCAGAAATAAAATGTTTTTGCCGAAGTGTTTGTAAAACTCTATCACCGCAATGCCCCAAACGTTTGTGTAATACTTAAGAATTTTGCCACTTGACTTTTAGTTTATGCTTCGGGACGAAGCATCTTTTAAGTAGGGTAGAATGTGACACTCCATAAATTTAATAAAAAGAATTTAATATTAACTAAGATGTGGTATTTACTAATTGTATTTGTGGATAATTTTCTTAACTTATGCTTCGGGACGAAGAATCTTTTAAGGAGGGTAGAATGTGACACTCTGAAAATTTTAAATTAAATAAATAATTTTTATTAGTCAGATAAAATATTACGAGAGTGACATTTAAATAGTTAAGTGAATCAGATAAAATTTTAACATCGGTGACATTTTTTTAATCAGATAAAAATGTTTCAATAATAAACATGACATTCTTATAATAATTATGTTGACTAGATAGGACATTGACTTAAATAACAAAGTGACTCTTTTGTGACAAGTGATAACTATACGTCTATACGTATGACACAAATAATAAAAATGTTAAAAGAGTTGACTTTTAAAGTCTAATAACAATGCATATGATATTACATACTCTGTGTAATAACAAGTATATGTCATGCAATAGCAATAATGTACGAAGTACATATATATCATAATAATAATAATAATAATAACCATGTACAATTAGTACCAATAATACACTAGTAGAATAACAATATGCAATGTATCTTCAAACTTGCGGAGTGCTAATTATACGAGTTGTACTGCTGTGCTACACACCCACATGGGTACCATAGCTCCCTGCGAGACTAACGACCGACATACCCACATGCGTACGTAGAAGCTGATAAAATAAACCAATGAAGCAATCTTCAGCAACTTACAAGCTAGAGCTTCGGATCGAGCTTATAAATACACGAACTGCCTACTGAACATCTCCACACCTCAAGCAATGCCTATGCTTAGTCATACTCTCATATAGTCATATATCCATATATACTCATCATACTACGTATAATATATATCTTCGTTGTGGCAAATTTATTTATCCAAAACCGAGAGCCAACAACCATACTAAACCTTCGATAAGTATGAGAGGAAAAGAAAGAGAGTGACGCGAGCAGAAACGATTGCCATGAAACAAGGGAGAAAACCTTCGCCGGAGTTTTGCCGGACTCACCATCACAACGGAAAACAGAGAAGAAGGAGCTTCCGCCACCGCCGCCAGTCCCAGAAGGAGTCCGATAGCACCGCCGTTTCATGCGTCCATCGAGGTAACCTCTCCCCCCCTACGTTTAGCCGTTTTGATCTCTCGAGGAAGAGGATGTTCGTCCTCACGAGGAAGACGACGTTCATCCCCTTATGAGGAAGACGACATTGGTCCTCACGAGAAAGACGACGTCTTCGTCCTTACAATGAAGACGACGTTCGTCCTCACAAGGAAGGCGACGTTCCTCCTCACGAGAAAGGCGACGTCTTCGTCCTTACAAGGAAGGCGACGTTCATACTCACGAGGAAGACGACGTCCGTCCTCACGAGGAAGCCTTCAGGCTGGGGTCTGCTTTGCCGAACGTTTAGCTGTTTCCGACGTTCGTCCTGGAGAGGAAGACGACATTCGTCCCCGAGAGGAATACGACGTTCGTCCTCGAAAACATGAATAGTTTAATTAATTATAATTCAGATATGTTTTAATAATATTAAAATATAATTAATTATTTGGATGTTTTATAAGTGGGGTAAATTAATGGTGGATATTTTAATATTGATTAAATACCTTTCGGATATTGTGATTTAATTTTAGAATTCAAATATTGTAATTAATGGCTGAATTAAAAAGGTGGTTTGATTAATAAAAAGTGATTAACTCGGATAATTAATTAATTAAATTAATAAATTCGAATAATAAACTAAAAGGAGAAAATCGGGTAAAATAATTACAAATAGAATAAGTGACTAATCATATCATCTTAATTAAAAAAGGTGAATATTTAGAGACCGGAATTGAGGAAGAGAATTATGAGCATCAGGACTTAAGGTAAGTTTCTCTGTCATTCCAAAACTGTTTCCTTGTATTATATGCTTATTATGCATTATGTGATTAAGTGTGAATTGTGGATTATGTGTATGTGATTTTGAGGAATACAAATTAAGAGTACTTTTGGGGTATTGAATATTTTTAAATACCTTTGAGACTATTTAGAGAGATTGAGAAATATTTTTGGAAGTATATCTAAAGTCAAGATAAAATTTACGTTTTCATAAGAGCTGAGGTGAGCACCCGGGAGAAATCCGTGGTGTCGGGTTTCCACATCCGGATAAATGTGGAGGGTGATCAGGGTTGCTACTACTAAGAAGTACGGTTTGAGTTTGAAGTGACATTTAGATCTATGATCCCTTGTAAGAAGAAGTTATAGTATTAGTAGTCCCTAATCATTCAAGAATTTTAAAGGTGAGGTAGTTGGTAGACTGAGTCCCGGTTACTCGTGACAACTTACTACTCGGAGGGCTCGAAATCCCTTTTAGAGGGTGTGCACACTTAAGGTAGTCGTTTCGTTTCCATTAGCAATTGTGGTTTTGGCAAAAGTCCCGGGGTGGCCGTACATAACAACGTAACCACTAGGCTCAATCAGAGTGTTGAGCACTGCGCTTCCAAATTACTAGGAAGTTAGAGAAGAAGTGATTTTTGAGATAATCAAATAAGAAAAGAATTTTTGTGGAGTGAGTTTTTTTATGGTATTATATGAAAAACTATTTTGGCCAAACCTGATTATTTTACGGGGTTAGGAAGTACTTACTTAGCTCTAAAGCTAATTTTTGTTATTTTTCTTGTCCTTCTCTCCTCCCTTAATTTTTAACAGGTGATGAGTTGGATGCTTATGTTGATTGATTGGTTGCTTAAGGCTGAGAGCGGTTTAGAAGATGCCTTAGTCAAATCTAGTCATGAAATAAACATTTTCTTTATGTTACTTTAGCCTTTACGGTTTTTGTTGTTTTGCTTTGGTTAGCCTATGCATTCGGTTAAGAGATGACCGGATGTGGTGGTAACACCCATTTCCCTATTTAGACTTCCGTTGTATTTCTTCAACTCTATTTTTAATGAATAAATCAAGGTTGTTATCAATATATGATTATTTCAATTATTATTTTGGGCGGGAAAAATGGGAGTGTTACAATTTGTGCCAGGTGGGACCAGAAATAAGGATAGTCTGAAGAGCATGGACCAGGTAAAGATGGTCTTTATTAGAAGCCTGAAGTAGATGCACCCCCGTCTGATTGTCCTTAGTAAAAAAATATTTTTACTAAAAATCATCGTACAATCATTATCCGCACACAATTTATGAATAGATAATAAATTATATATGAGGTGTGGGACATGATAAATAGAGTTTAAACATAACTGGCATCCAGCCGTATTAATTTTAACAGTACCAACATTAGATATGGGTAACTTAGTACCATTAGCAACTTGCACATTACTAGAGCCCGTGTAAGGGGATTTTTTAGATAAAATACCTTCATAAGGGGTCATGTGAGCAGAGGCGCCTGAATCAGGATACCACATAGAAGCATTGATCTCACCCAATGGAATAGCCATCAGAGCAGGTGTAGATGAACCGATGAACCGGTGGGCGTAGCTCAACTGGTAGCAAGGGAGTGCCACAAGGGTTAGGTCTCAGGTTCGAATCCCGGCAACTGCGATGAGGGGTTACTATGCTAAAAATGAATAGGGCCTCTGCAAGTACCGGGGACAGAACCCCACTCTTTATCTATCAGATTGAGATTATAATCCAATTTACATCCTCCCAACGTACCGTCCGGTCGGGGTTGGGGGCCCCTCAAGGATGGGGTGTCATCCTTTTATTTGTAGATGAACCGATGAGCTGAGGACATGTAAGAGTAGAGTGACATGGGGAATGTAGGTATAGCTTAGGAAGATAAATAGTCCACATACGCAGCTCTCTTTTTGGGTGCTCAAAGCATCATGTTTTCTTTGCTCTTGTTATCTTAGAATAAAACAAACTGATTTACATGGCTTAAATAGCCACACTCACACGACCTAGCATCACACTCACGCCACAATTTGCATGTAACAAGCCACTAACTAATTGATCCACTAATATCTCCACTAATCCCACTAATTACCATGCATGCAGAACACCAATGCAAATTAGACTAACACTAATGCAATGACACATACATATATTAATGCCGCTACAATACATGCACGGTGTCACGCGATGCACACTACTTGGCATGACTCATCCCGCCATGCACTCACACTCTAGTCTAATATGCATCTATGACTCGAAATAAACGAAAATAAACATGATGAAATTCAAAACAATAAGGTTAACTCCAACAATGAGAAACAAATTTGGTAGACAACTAGATGTGGGGAGTTCAGAAAATTATTATCCACAGATGGAATACCTGCACCAACATTATTAGCAGCGCAAGTAGATAAATGATTAAAGTATGAATTAACAGGAGAAATATTACTTAGAAGTGCACTTGAATTTGCAGTCTGAAATTGTCCACATGACCACGACCTTGACCACGAAATTGGTGCTGGCCATAACCTTGGCCATGCGAAGTCGGTGGAAACTGTTGGCCATATTAACTACCATAGCCGTTTGGATTCTGGTAGTTACCACCATGACCACGACCGCGCCCTCGCTTGCCACGTGCTCGACCGCCCATGTAGCCACGATTTCCTGGATTTCTGCCACCTTGGCCGGGGGCAGAACCCCCTCTATCTGTAGGTCGGCCACTGCGAACCACAAATGTCTGATTGGCAGGCTGAATTTCTTGAGAACGGAGATATAAATTCCGATGCTCTTGTGCAAGTAGTATAGGACGCATTGTATCAAGATTGACATCTCCAGGAAAATATGTCACCGTTGTAATCAAGGACTCATACTCAGGACCAAGAACCAAAATAGTGTATTCAGTTAAATCCTGATTTCTAACCGGAGAATCAATCATATTTAAAGAATCAACCATAATTTTAATTTCCAAAAGGTATTGGTCCTTGGTTTGAGTATCTTTCTTTTTAACGTGGGATAATACTTGTTGAAGTTCCATAGACCTAGACAAACAAGTAGACATAAAATAGACCTCGGTTGAGAGCTCCATCATCGCAGATCCAAGAGGCGAGCGAAGCGATCCTTGTGGCGAGGAAGCGGCAAGCCACGGGAGCTCGGGGAGAACCGGAGAAGAGATCTCAGATTATGCCAACGAAGCCTCCGAGAGACGACGAGCTGTGCTGCGCGGAGAACAAAAAGTCCGGTTGTACCGTGCGCACGGTACAACCGGCTGTATGATATATTTTACCGTAGAAAGCGACTTTTGCAGAATAATTTATATCCCAAACAACACAAGTGTGAATCAAGTACCTTATACGTGGGTTAAAAGCTTAGATAGATATGTAGTACAGTTCTGCTAATAGCGTGCCGAGAAAGATAAAATATAAAGATAATTAATGAAGAAAAATAAAAATATATTATACCATAGAAGAAGAGAATTAACATAAAGCAATTTTATTTATTCATGTAATCATCATCTATGTATATGTACAAGAATGAATGTTCTAATCTCACGCCCCGACCTGTCGGTGACGTCGACAACCACCGTATAACTCGTTAAAGGCAATCATAGTCCACCCTTACCAAATTATATAAGGTGTCATGTATATCATACACATTAAGTATTTTATTACAATAAAATAAATGAAAAATATTTAATTATTATGCAACGGAAAATAATTTTTAAAATAGTAATTAGCAACACAGGGTATTATGCAGGCACACAAGCCCAATATATATGAATAGTATAAAAATATTTATCCATGAGCATTTCTAAGTGAAGTTTAAATAGTATGGGGAAGCATGAACCAAATCTTCACCCAAGCATATTCTCTACAAAGTGCAGGCAGCCAAGCAGCAAACACAAGTTTTCTGACCACTCAATTCTTTCCGCCAATACCAAATCCCGTCGGAAGGTAAGGCCACTCAGGGACCTATGTGTTACCGTCGCTAGAGTCTCATAATGTTCCTTGGTTTGGTATACACCTTTTGTGAGATAACACCACGAGTCTTTGCCACCCCAGTCACGCTGTAAAAGTCGTGTTAGATCACAACCTTCGCACCTAAACGCAAATACTACACTAGGCAGCACATCTATTAATATATACTCCCTCCGTCCCCCAATTAAGTTACCACTTTCCTTTTTGGACAGTCCCTAAATTAAGTTCACACTTCCTTACTTTCCTTATTTGACAAATTATCTACATCAAAATAGTGTCAAACAGTGCAAAACAGTGCCAAACAGTGTTTGAACAGTGCAAAACAGTGCACTCCACAGTAAAGTCAAATTTACTTTCTTAATATGTGTGAAGTCAAACCGAGAACTTAATTGGGGGACGGAGGGAGTATATAACTCTATTTCCGCTTCAATCAACCTTTAAGGTCTATCCACTCACAAATAATTCTATCAAGCCCTTAAGCTCCTTTTAAGCACATATTGTCTTTGAAGCTCTTGCTCATGCATGGGTTTATAATTATTAGAGGGTGAAAATCTTAAAAATGACATTTCCACCCTCACCATTGTGTTATTAAAACACTTAAACGTAGGGGCGGCCTGCCTTTGGGGCTATTGAAATACTCCCTCCGGTCCTAAATAAACTTCACACTTTCCTTTTTGGATAGGTTCAAAATAAACTTCACACTTCTTCTCCCTTCTTTATTTTGCAAATTATCTACATCAAAACAGTGCAACACAGTGCCAAACAGTACCAAACAGTGTCAAACAGTGTCACAACAGTGTACTCTACAGTAAAGTCAAGTTTATTCCTTAATTTGTGTGAAGTCAAAGTGTGAAGTTTATTTAGGACCGGAGGGAGTATTAAAGTATCCCTACATCTCATCAAGGAAACACTTCAACTTTTTTTGAAAAGGAAACTCTTCAACTCATGCCCTGTAAACTTTCTGAAATATTATTGATAAAGGGAAAGGAAATGGTCTTTCGAGTTGGCGGTATTAATTTTCATGTAATCAATGCAAACTCACCACTCGGTGATCGTAAAATCACCACGTGCATCCTTTTCATTCTTTATTAAAGTCATCATCCCTTTGTTGGGAACCACCTATTTCAAAATGATGTTATTTGCGCTGCACATTTCTATTTGCAAGCAACGTTTTCACTTATTGAAAAGGCTAAATGAATTTGTTGAAACAATATTTTTCAAATAACATTCGGTGTAAGACACAACTCATACAAGATGAGATACTAGTCATACTTAATATTATTAAAATTTCCAAAAGAATCCCATAAAACATGAACTATTTCCCCTTAATTGTTTGTATGTTTTGTAAGAAGGCTTTAACTACTTTCGGAATTTTATTGATATAGGACCTGAAAGATAGACAAATTATCAATCCGGGACCTGAAAGATGAAATGTATCTCATTGAGTATTAACTCCTAGAGAGAAGTGAGAGCTAGAGAGAGAAGTGCAGTAAATGCTTTTGTATTAATGATTTGTGAACCTTTTACATGGCTCCCAAGGGGAGTATTTATAGCGAAAAGTGGGTTGGACTCCCAAGTCTTGGGCTTGGGAGTCCCATTACAATATAGAGCCTCTATTGGCCTGATTACATTAGAAGTCTAGCCCTGTGAGTTCCTTCTGGCCGACGGAGGCGCTCGGCCGACGGAGGCATGGACGACGGAGGTGATCGGCCGACGGAGGCATGGACGACGGAGGCGTTCGGCCAAAGGGGGCACTGGCCGACGGAGGACAAGTCTTGTCCTTGGCTTCTGGAGCGTATTCCGGGTTGATTCTTTTCGGCCGATGGGGTGCCATCTGGCCGACGGAGGGCCCACTGGATGATAGCTGTGCTCCTCTTAGTCTTCTGAGTATGTGGGTCATGGGGTCTGGACCCATATACTCCATCAGAAGTCCCCCACTCTCTGAGCTGAGATGCAGACGAAGTGAAAGGGAGTAGATCCTTGTTGTTCTGATGCTTTGGCCGACGGAGGGTTACCTGGGAATTGTAGTGTTCCTGGCCGAGGCGGTGCCATAATTGTTGGTTTCCTTGTCCTTCATTTCGAGGACGATGAATGTTCTTCATTTCGAGGACGATGAATGCCCTTCATTTCGAGGATGATGAATGTCCTTCATTTTGAGGACGATGAATGTCCTTCATTTTGAGGATGATGAATGTCCTTCGTTTTGAGGACGATGAGTGTCCTTCATCTTGAGGACGATGGATGTCCTTCATTTTGAGGACGATGAATGTCCTTCGTTTTGAGGACGGTGGATGTCCTTCATCTTGAGGACGATGAGCGTCCTTCGTTTTGAGGACGATGGATGTCCTTCACTTTGAGGATGATGAGCGTCCTTCGTTTCGAGGATGATGGATGTCCTACACTTTGAGGACAATGGATGTCCTTCACTTTGAGAATGATGAATGTCCTCCGTTTTGAGGATGGCGGATGTCCTTCACCGTGAGGACGATGAGCGTCCTTCGTTTCGAGGACGATGAATGTCCTTCACTTTGAGGACGATGAGGGTCCTGGACCAGAGGACGTTGTGCGCCCTTGGCTCCGTGGACGAAGAATGTCCTGCCCTTTTGCTTTTGACTTTAGTTGATGGATCTTACGCTTACGGACATTCGTGGCGCGTTCGTTTTGTTCGTGATATGGACGATGAATGTCATAGTCCCGGAGACGATGCGTGCCATTGGCCTTGAGGACGAGGAGTGTCCTCGGCTTCGAGGACGATATGTGCCCTTGATCTTTAGGACGATATGTGCCCTTGATCTTTAGGACGATGTGTGTCCTTGACATTGAGGACGATGTGCGTCCTGCTTTGTGCTTCGGCATGGCCGAAGGGTGAACACATGGTTGTTGGACGTTGAGGGACCATTATCATGGGCTTGTGTTTGTTGGATTTTGAACTTGTTTATCTTTACGCTAGAGGACGATATAGTCCCCCAGTCCCCCACCCCTCGAGGCTCATGTAGTAAGGTGAAGAGGAGTAGAGCAATACACGTCTTCAATAGGGGGTCGAGGGTCGACACCTTTTGATCCACAATGGGGCGATGCCTCGTTAAAAACCTCATTAGGAAAAACCCTGTGGGAAAAAATCCTAATGAGGAAAAAAGAGCACACCGGATCCCCCAAAATGAACTCCAAGGGGTGAACCCTTCGGCCTAGGTGTGGAGCTGTAGCGGTGTCCGTCTGCTGAGGGGACGCCTGCCTAGTGGTGAGGACGACGGTGCTGATGAGCCGGTCCGAATATGAGGACGAGGCGATAGATGCCTGTCTGAATATGAGGACGACGATGGTAATGAGCCGTGCGTCATATGAAGGCGACGGTCGCTATCCAAGAAGGGAATGGCGAGCCCGGTCGCTATAACAGTACCTCGGCATTGGAAGCCGGTCTCGAGATATGAGGACGACGACACTGAGGGACCAGTCCGAAATCCATGCAACGGTCACCATCCGGTAAAGGAATGGCTAAGACCGGTCTTTGAGATGTAGGATCACGCAGAGGCTGGGAGGCTGTTCGTGATTTGTGGACGAGGTGATGATGAAACCGTTCATCAGGTAGAGTCGACGGTCCCCATCCTGGAAGGGATGGAGAGCCCGATCGTTGGCTCAAGACACTCGGCGCTGAGGAGGCCGGCCTTGAGATGAAGGATCACTTTGAGACCGAGGGGTCTACCGTGAACTGAGGATGAGGGTGCTGATGAAGCCGATCATCGCATGAAGGCGAGGGTCGACATCCAGGAAGGGAATGGCGAGCCCGCTTGCTAGCTCAAGACTCTCGGTACTGAGGAGGCCGGTCTTGAGATAGATAATCATGCCTTGGCCGAGGGGCCGGTCGTGATGTGATGAAGGGAAAGGCGTTGACGCCAGACTGAACATGATGTCGGTGAAGCCGTTCTGATGATGAGGGACGGCGCTGGTGCTCGTCTGAATGTGAGGGACGACATTGGTCGCTCATCTGAAGATGAGGGACGGCGTTGGGCGCTGGGCGCTCGTCTGAAGATGAGGGACGACGCTGGGCGCTCGTCTCAAGATGAGGGACGACGTTTGGCGCTCGTCTGAATATGAGGGACGGCGCTGGGCGCTCGTCCCCTGATGACGATGGTGCTGGTGAAGCCGTTCTTCATATGAAAGACGACGTTGGACGCACATCCTTTGATGACGACGGTGTTGATGAAGCCGCCCATCATATGAAGGACCAGGCTCTACCCTGGCTTGAAGATTAAGGGCGGCACTGGACGCACGTCCCTTGATGACGGTGGCATCGATGAAGCCGTACGTCATCCAAGCCGTACGTCGATGGCGTTGGATGCCTGAAGATGAAGGACGGCATTGGACGCCTGTCCCCTTATGACGACGGCGCTGGTGAAGCCGTTCGTCACATGGAAGACGACGCTGGACGTACGTCCTTTGATGATGACGACATTGATGAAGCCGTACGTCATATGAAGGACCAGGCTTTGACACCGGTCGGAAGATGAGGACGGCGTTGGATGCACATCCCTTGATGGTGAAGGCGTTGATGAAGCACTTCGCCGTGTAAACTCAAGGCTCTCGGCGCTGAGGAGGCCGCCCGTGAGATAAATAATCACGCCGAGGCCGAGGGACCGGACGTGGTTTGAGGATGACGACGATGATGAAGCCGGTCTAAATAAATGATGACGAGGCATTGATGATGTCGTTCGTCATGTAAGCTCAAGGCTCTCGGCGCTGAGTATGCCAGTCTTGAGATAGATGATCATGCTGAGGCCTAGGGGCCGTTCCTTTTGAGGACGATGAACGCCCGTCCCCTTATCACAACGGCGTTGGTGAAGCCGTTTGTCATATGAGAGACAATACTGGATGCACGTCCTTTGATGACGAAGACGTTGATGAAGCCGTTCCTCATATGAAGGACCAGGCTCTGACTCTGGCTTGAAGATGAAGGGTGGCGCTGGACGCACGTCCCTTGATGACGAAGGCTTTGATGAAGCACTTGCCGTGTAAACTCAAGGCTCTCGGCGCTGAGCAGGCCGGCCTTGAGATAAATAATCACGCCGAGGCCGAGGGACCGGGCGTGGTTTTAGGATGACGGTGATGATGAAGCCGGTCTAAATAAATGTTGACGAGGCATTAATGAAGTCGTTCGTCATGTAAGCTCAAGGCTCTCGGTGCTGAGGAATCCGACCTTGAAATAAAAGATCAAGCCAAGGCTGAGGAGCCATTCGTGATCTGAGGACGATGACGATGATGAAGCCGATCGTCATACAAGCTCAAGACTCTCGGCGTTGAGGAAGCCGGTCTTGAGATAGATGATCACGATGAGGCCGAGGGGCCGTTCATTTTGTGGACGAGGGTCGCCATCCAGGAAGGGAATGGCAAGCCCGCTCGCTAGCTCAAGATGCTCGGCGCTGAGGAGGCCGGTCTTGAGATGAAGGATCACGTTGAGACCGAGGGGTCTGCCGTGATTTGAGGACGACGGTGCAGATGAAGCCGCTCATCGTATGAAGGCAAGGGTCGCCATCCAGGAAGGGAATGGTGAGCCCGCTCGCTAGCCCAAGACGCTCGGCGCTGAGGAGGCCGGTCTTGAGATGAAGGATCACGTTGAGACCGAGGGGTCTGCCGTGATCTGAGAACGACGGCACTGATGAAGCCAGTCGTCTGAAGATGAAGGGCGGCATCGGGCGCCTGTCCTCTGAGGATGACGGTGCCGATGAGCCTGTTTGAAAATGAAGGACGACGTTTGGACGCTCATCTGAAGATGAGGGACGGCGCTGATGAAGCCGGTCCTTTGCTTAAGGACAAGGCGTCGCGTCTGTCTGAAGATGAGGGACGGCGCTGACGCTCGTCTGATCCGCATGTATGGTCTTGCTTCGTCCATAATGCATAGTATTTGCCTGATATGTACTTAGCCAAATATGTGGCTTGATTTGTGGGGATTTTATTTTTATCGCTCAAGGCTGGCGAGTGCGCGGTCCTCGGCTTCCCTCTTTCTATTTGTGGGGATTTCGCTTGAGGTCGGCGAGTGCACGGTCCTCGAGTGTCCCTCTTTTATTTGTAAGGATTTCGCTCGAGGCCGGCGAGTGCATGGTCCTCGGTTGTCCCTCTTTTATTTGTGGGGATTTCGTCGAGGCCGGCGAGTGCATGGTCCTCGGCTGTCCCTCTTTTATTTCTTCCTCTACTGCTATGAGCGAGGAGTGGGGTCCTTCTTTCAGGCTCGACCGAGGGGGTTGCTATTCCCTCGGCCGATAGGGAGTCCAGGAGGGTAGCTGTCCGGCCTCTGGCACTGGATCGTCCCTTGATCTTGAGGGGGTCCCATCATCTATTTACGGTGCGGGCTAGGCTTTTGGTCGGTTACCGACGGCTGCCGTTTCCCAACCCCAAGTGTGGGGATTTTGTCATCTCGGCCATTCTTTCAGGCCTGTCGTAATGCGATTTAGCGCGAAGACGACGCGATGAGTTTCCCGTTTCAAGACGTGGGACATTTTGCGGGCCCTCGTCCTGGGGCACCGTCGGCCATGTCTGAGCGTTTCGCTCTAAGGGGCCGAGACGATGTGTTGTTTTGTGTGGCATCGTCAGCCATACCTGAGCGTTTCGCTCGAAGGGGCCGATGCGACGTGCTTTGTTTTGTGCATCCTTTACTTAAACTTTACAAGAAATAAGCAGAACACAACAGGTGTGTTTATATAAGTGGCTCATGGCCGAGGGTGGTAATCTTCTTAACAATCCATACAGGAGTTAGCTTCTCAATGAGCTTCTGACTAGACCTGCACAATTCCGGGCCGGCCCGCCCGGCCCGCCCGGCCCGCCCATATAAATGGGCGGGTTTGGACACATGCTTTAGCCCACCGGGCCGGGGCCGGCCCGGCCCGTTTAAAATATGGGCGGGCTTGGGTTGTAATATAGGCCCGGTCGGGCCTAAAAGCCCGGCCCGTAAACATATTATATTATATATATTATTCTATATATAATTATACATTATATGACTATACGTATAAAACTTAAAATAGTTGGAAGTATAATTTCATTACCATGTCTTTTTGGAGATACTCTTGACTATTTCCGTTGCACATTGTGAATCTGTGATTGTGCTTTTAATTATGGAATATGAATGCTTATTTGGAATTTGGATGCTTTTTATTTTCCAGAATCGTTTTGTGTTTCGCATTTAAACGTATTCTTGTGTTCAAAATGTGTTGTGAGTACATTAATTATTTAATTGCATTTAAAATGTTGTGATGTTATTTTATAAATATTTTCATTTTTTAACAAAGTTGACAAAAGGATATTTTCCGGGCCCAAAAGCCCGGTGGGCAGCCCGGCCCGCTCTCATGGGCGGGCTTGGACATATGAGGAGGCCCGTTTTACCGGGCCGGGCCCGCCCACTACAAGTGGGCAGATTTTTTAGAATAAGCCCGGCCCGAGCCCGTGTTTGTGCAGGTCTACTTCTGACCTTGGGTGGGGGCTCCGCCGTCTGCACCCTCTTCGGATTTCTGATAGAACTTCACCGAGATGTAGGGCCCTTTGTATTTTGAGGGATGAGCCGTTCGTCAGTCGTGCGTCCCTTCGAAGAAGGACACAGTCAGCGGATGTGACGGTTCTTTGGCTGGGGCTCCTCGAAGTCCTCGTCGTTGCTGAGCCTCCCAATTTCATGCTTCTTTGTCGAGGTGTCCCCTTCCTGATTACTGGTGGAGTTCCTAGGGGCACCTTGGAAAAATTGGTGGAGTTCACCCCGTTGAATCAAGCGCTCAATGGCTTTCTTCAGTGCGACGGAGTCGTCTGTATTGTGGGAGGCAATAAGTGCCGCCCTGGTGGATGGCGTAGACTTCCGTGGCCGACCGGGGATCTCTGGGGATGAGACCTTGCTCCTCCGCATAGTCGAGGATGGTATCCACCGAGTGCGTGAGTGGAGTCCTTGGGACATCCATCCTCGACTACCATGGGCGCTCCTTCCGGTTCTGGTGGGCATGGCCTCTGGCCGAGGATGCGCTTGGAGCCGACATATTTTTTATCTTCTTTAATGGCCGGCCTCCATCCTTCTTGCGGGAGTGGAACTCATCGGCGTCAGCGTACAAGCTCCCTCTCTGGAGTGCCTTGGTGCATGACCTCGGCGGGTCAGTGATGAGGCTCCTCGGATAGGGGCTGCTGCGGAGAACACCTTGGAAGAGGACGAGGAGGGTGCGCTCATCGGCACCTTCGACCTCATCTGTCTCCTTCGTCCATCGGTCGATGAAAGACCGAAGTGATTCATCGTGTTGCTATTTGATGGAGAGGAGATGGGAGAAATGTTTCTTCATGCACTTCCTTCCGGCGAAGTGGGTGAGGAAGCGTTGAGCAAGATCCTGCCACGAATCTATGCTTCCTTCGGGGAGCGTGTTGAACCACTCGTACGCTGGCCCTTCAAGAGTGGAAAGGAACCAACGACAAAGGTATTCATCCGACGCGTTCACCATCAACATGTTGTTCTGATAGCGGCTGGAGTGCTCCTGAGGGTCGGAGCGGCCATCATAGGGCTTGATGGCGTTTCCTCTGTACTTCTCGGGGATAGGGGCCGAGAGTACCCTGGCAGTGAAGGGAGTCGTCATCCTGACTTGGACGATGGGGTCTCCTCGTCCTTCGGCCAACTCCCTCTCAAGGATGCTGACCTTGTGTAGGAGGAAATTGAAGCCGGGATCCCTGAATGAGTTGCCCGTGGGGGTGGCGGCCAGCTGTTTGGCCTCCATCTGGGCGAGTCTTCGCTCCAGCTGGGCGATCACCTCGTCCCGGGGGTCTTTGGCGGCCATGGTGGTGCCTTGTGTCTGTAGGCGGGCTGCGTGAGCTTTGTTGATTTGGTGGCGTACGTCACCCTCGTGCAGCTTACCCTTTCCTTTGTCCAGGCGGGGCCGATCCGCTGTCCGGGATACGGACCCCAAGCTTTCCCTTGGTGAGCCAGGCTCACATTCACCAATCCGTCCCGCCATCCTCTCCGAAGCAGGCCGACGACGCGTGTCACCTAGCCTATTGAAGGCTGAGGCTTTTCCACGCGCTGGGGCCGGTCCAGCTCGAAGTGGGGAAGCAGGGTGGGAGTGGGATGACGACGTGTCCTGGGGCAACACCCCTTCGTCGTTTCCTAGCTTGATGGCCAACGACTGGGGCTGAGGAGGCGGTGTAGTGTTCTCCCCAGTCCTTGGCATGAGTGCACTGAGGACGGTGGGGTTCTGGGCCAGGCTGGCGATGATGGCCGAGAGAGTGGCTTGGAGCTGAGGGTCAACGGTAGGAGAAGCCGGCTGCCCCGAGGCATTGTCGCCCTTCTCCAGGCGCTTCTTGTCCAGGCCGATACGGGCGTCGGGGGCGCTGTCGTTGAGCTGATGGCGAAGATCATTCGTGAGGTCGATGGCCTCCTAGAAAACATCCCCGCCCGCGGCCTTGTCGGCTGTAGTGTCCTCCTCGTGTTCCTTGTCCTCTTGGGCCTCAGGGATGGCCTTGCCGAGGAGGTTACAGTTGGACTTAGTTCTTCCCATGATCAGTTAGCTGTGCTTGGTAGCGATGAAGGATGCTAACTTGATTGTTCTAGCTCTCAATGAAAGCACCAAATGATGGAGTATTAACTCCTAGAGAGAAGTGCAGTAAATGTTTTTGTATTAATGATTTGTGAACCCTTTACATGGCTCCCAAGGGGAGTATTTATAGGGAAAAGTGGGATGGGATCCCAAGTCTTGGGCTTGGGAGGCCCATTACATTATAGAGCCTCTATTGGGCTGATTACATTAGAAGTCTAGCCCTGTGAGTTCCTTCTCGCCGACGGAGGCGCTCGGCCGACGGAGGCATGGACGACGGAGGCGCTCGGCCGATGGAGGCATGGACGACGGAGGCACTCGGCCGATGGGGGCACTGGCCGACGGAGGACAAGTCTTCTCCTTAGCTTCTGGAGCGTATTCCGGGTTGACTCTTTTTCGGCCGATGGGGGTGCCATCTTGGCGACGGAGGGCCCACTGGATGACAGCTGTGCTCCTCTTAGTCTTCTGAGTATGTGGGTCATGGGGTCTGGACCCATATACTCCATCAGTATCAGTATAGGGCTCGAAAGATGAAAAACTATCAATCGAGGACGTAACATTTCATTGGTTTCGATTTATTTGTTTTTTTATTAATTTCATAGCTAATATTTGGTGTAATTTTCTTCACCAAAGTTTATTAGTTGAATAAAACAAAATAATTTTTAAATTTTTTAAAATAAAAATAATAATAAAATTTATGAAAACTTAGGTCCCAAATTGATAGTTTTCAATCATTCGAGTTCTAGATTGATAGTTTTCCATCATTCGGATCTTATACTGATACATTTGATCTTTCATGTCCTAAATTGATAGTTCATCTATCTTTACCTTTAAATTGGGGATTGATAAAATTTCATTAATTAAAGACAGAAAAAGCAGTTCTGGTTATCCTGATCCACTTATATAATCCACCAACATCTCGGTAACAGTGTCAGTAATCTTATTCTAAGACTTGGGGGAAGACGGTTTGATCTCAATGACGACCGAGTCCCGGCAATCAGCCCACCCTCTCCGCTCATTCCGGCTACAGTCACCTCTCAGTTCTAAGAATATCACAAATGCACACAATTATTAAGGTCAAACAGACAGCTTCTCCTTTTCGGCTATATAACTCTTCATTCTTTTTTATATTTTTTCTCTTTACTTTCCCGTTTTTCCTTTCTTCTCCGAACAGTAACCCCCTCTTTCACCATTGATGCAGAAAGATCACTTCTTGAATGGCGGAGGAGCTCCGCCGCCATTACACTTTGAACTCACTAAAATGCATGAGTTGAATTCAAATTGGGGATGTTCCCAAGATCATCAGTACGCCCAATTCGAGCTACCAGTCAATTCAATGGCCACCACAAACTCCGCCGTCCCCGGTGGCTTCGCAATTACCGAACTGATCGGCGAACTCAGCAATATGTGTAGTTCCACTTCGACATTCGCCGCCCCTTACGTTCATAACAATGATATTAACGTTAATAATAATAACAGTTTGGGGGATTCCCTGAAATCTCCTCCGAAGTTGCACGTACCCAGTTTGGGAAACTCACCTCCCCTGAATCGGGCGGTCTCCGATCACGTTGAGATGGCTGCGAAGTTTTCTTGCCTGGGTAACCGGAGCTTTAACGGTAGAACTGGTCAATTCGGGTTGAAAAATGGAAAGGTGTCTAGAGTTTTGAGTAGCCCTTCTCTGAAGCAATCTGGAATTGAAACCCGACCCAAATTTAAACCCGAGCCCCCATTCTTTCCGGGCTCTGGTGGCAACTATTCCAATGCAGAACTGTCTGTCTCTGATCAGCCCCTGAGCGGCTCGGCCGAATTCAATCCCAGAAAAAGAAAAACAGCCTCAGGGAGAAAATCCGAGGAAGATGGCAAGGTAGTAAACAATATCTGCCTGATCATATATTCAGACATTTTCTTGAATATTTCATTGATCACTCTCTTATACAATCTTTATGGTTCACGCATGATCAAGTATTCGAAGCATTGTACGCTATTTTGTATCATTATATGATTTATGTTTTAATATTTATTCAATGTGGTGATTTATCCTTAAACATTACAGGGAGTTGAAGGGGACAGCTATTCAAATGCAAAACAATCTAAACTAACAGAGGTGTCTAGGGGTGACTACAATGATAATAGTGGTGTTCAAGCAGAGGATGAACTGAATGGGAATAATAGTCAGAAGAGTATTGATAATGTAGGAAATGGTAAGGCAAATCAGAAGCTTTCTGAGCCACCAAAGGATTATATTCATGTTAGAGCAAGAAGGGGGCAAGCTACTGATAGCCATAGTCTTGCAGAAAGAGTGAGTTTTTCTTTTAGATATTTTTGTTGACAAAAAACACCCAACTTAACTATGATAGGGAGTATGCACAAAGTCAAAATCGGTTTATTATTGAGAATTGAAAGCTTATTTTCTCAATTGAATTAGGTAAGGAGGGAGAAGATCAGTGAAAGAATGAAGCTTTTGCAAGATCTTGTACCAGGCTGTAATAAGGTAACCAAACTTTTCTTCAGGAGATCTTTTTGTCAGAGATTCCTTACTGTCAAATTAAGGCTTTGGTTTGGTAGCCAGTTCTTGATTATTATGCTTACTAGTGAAATAAGTAGCTTTTGACTTATTCGTTGAAATTAATGTTACTAAATGCTTTTCGATTCAAATAGTTCAGCAAACTCAATCATTTAAGCCAAATTAAAAAAAAAACTTACCAAGCGGGCCCTAAATGTGAACTTAATAAAATAAAAACTTTTGATTTAGGTCACCGGAAAGGCACTAATGCTTGATGAAATTATAAACTATGTGCAGTCACTGCAACGGCAGGTCGAGGTAACTCCTAAATAGCACCAATGATTATTAACTGTAACGATATTTTCATCTCCATTTGATTGTTTTAGGTTTCAACTGTGTTTTTTGGAAATTGCAGTTCCTATCCATGAAGTTAGCAACAGTAAATCCGAGGGCGGATTGTAACGCATCTAATCTGCTCCCAAAGGAAGTCAGTAATTTTTCCCTGCACTGGATTTGGTAGTTTTCTTTTTGGTGTAAATTCCTGAAAATGTTTATAAAAGTTTGGAACATCTTTGTGTTCAGATATGTCAACCAAATGTTTCGTTGCCACTTCCTCCTATGTATCCACTGGATTCAACGGCTTCCGCTTTTCATCAGTATGCACATTCACAAGTTCCCCAACTAAATATGAGTATTCCGAATGGGACAGTAAGCCAATGCCCTCCCATTTTCTCAATTGATACCTCTCCAAACTGCAGCCTAGCAATGCAGTTCCCTCCCATAGATGGCTTCACTGAAAATCTTACTCAGGTTATTAGCTGCTAATGAACATTATCTATTCGAGACTCATATCAAAATTTATCTCAGCTCATTTGTGATTCTTCATTTTTTTATAGAAAGAAAAATACTCCGTAGAAAAAAGAGACAATTTAGTTGTTTGTGAATAAGGCTGAGATGTTGTTGTTGTGGCCTGCAGTGTCTTGTACTACGTAGTATTATATATTAATGATTTCTTTCTGAATGTGTGTGTTCCAGTGTCCATTGGCATTTGAAGATGACCTGCAAAGTATTGTCAAAATGGGATTCAGCTGAATCCCTACGAAGATTGCATTCCTAATGGTAATTTTGGGATTTGTCTCTTAAAGATGCATTGTTTGGTAGTCAAATCTGGCTTGTTCGGCTTATCAGCATAATACATATGCCTGGCTTATTCAGCTTAATGCTTATCAGCATGATACATATGCCTTTGACTTACTTATTTGACATTTTGACCGATATTGAAGTCACCATATGTTTTTTGAGTTAAGTCATTTTACACTAGACGATATTTAAGTTCTTTCTATCAGTGTCCAAGATGGAACCGTAATCTCGTAACGGTTTGGTCGGTACTCCACTCGGGTATTGCACGCACCGTTAGATCATGCTGCCTGACCAATCGACCATACATCATATACATGATGATACAGACGCACTCTAGCAGCTTATCTAACGGTACCCGAGGGGTCAGCATTGACTAAACCATCTTGTAACTTCGCATATATATTTTTCTTGTAGTGTGAGTGTGTGAATAATTATGTGTGTGTTTTGGTACAGTTCAAACTCTCAGATAACAAAAATGGTGCTTTGATCATAGTTCATCCACCATTGGTTGTGAAATTCCAGGAGAAGAAAGTGATGATTGTACATATCTGCTTCAAGAACTTGATTGTGGGCGTCAAATTAATCCCCAAGATTATTTTCTTTTAATCTGTATTACTTCTGTCTTTAAGGAATAGGAGATGCCCTCACCCCGAGGGCCCCGCATCGCCCCTGCCCTTGATTTATTAGGATCTTCTGATTTATATTGTTAGGGAAAACAAATCATAATTCTTGTCCATTGTAGTATTTAACAGCACTAATAATGCAGTGATTAAAGGATGCATTATCAAGTGATTTGTCTTCTTCTTTTTCTTTTTTGAATTATTATATGATTAGATTGTGGTTGGTGCCAAGTTATAGAGAAATTATGTTTTTCCCCTGTAAATAATTTGGTTAATTAAGCATATATTTTAAACAGCTATGTGGGGTAGGGGGCTCCCTTTGTCTCTTTCTCAAGTCTTGTAATCTTTGAATGGTTTATTAATAATATTATTAATTTTATTGGCATCTTATGCATTCATTTTAGACATAATTATCGGCACAATTTGAGGCTCCTGTAGTTTTCACAGATTTATCCAAAAACAGAAGCTTCTCTTCTCTTGTTTCTTGTCAATGTGTACAGAAAAGAAAAGAAAGAAAAAAATTGGTTGGTAAATTTTATGGAGCATTCTCCCAATAGTACAAAAGAAAATTTTGATGATTGATTTTGTTTTGTCCCCGGTAATTTTACCCGGACATAAGAATAGCCAGACTGGCAAAATTACCCAATTTACCTGGAGGGCTTTAATTACATCTCCATAAATGGAAAAAACATTAGCATCGGAAAGGTAAAAATTCAGTGGTCCTGGCTGGTGGATTTTGGTTTTCAGGTATCAGATTTACCTTTAATAGAAAATTCACCAAAATAGGTGTAAATTGTTACAAAAAATTGTTATCCAAACTCGAAGGCCCTAAAATAAAACTATTGTTGATATAAACGGTTCTCACCGTACATCCGGATATTTTTGTGATTGTTTCTGATTTGCATGGTTGTAGTTCATCCTTCCATACGTTCTTTTTAATTATTTCCCTGCCAGTTGAGTCCACTACGCATATGCTCTCTTTAGTCCCTGACTTCTTTTATGCTCTCTTCCGTCTCTGACTTTTTCTTTTCTCTTTTTACGTAGCTCTTTGTTTTTTAATTTCTTTTTCCTTTTTTCTTAACCACCTTTTCCATTGATTTTAATTTATGATGTATATTTAAGAAATTAATATTTTATTTTATGTTATACTTAAATGAGTGTAATATATACAGCAAATGTGCACTAAAAGAAGTTAATTATGAGTATAGTCCTTACAAGAAATGTGCATTGATTTAACATCTTAAAATTGATTTAAGAGAAATTGTGATATCCATCGATCTCAATATATGATGTTTGATGCTCTATGAAAATATCGTGTTGTTCAACCATCAAACATTATGATTTTCATATCAATGGGCATTTTGTATGTTACGCATGCTCATCTGGTACTGATTTTGTGCTCATTTTCTAAATTTCATATCAACGCATTTTCAAACGTACTATTTTACATTAGATTCACATATTGAAATTCATAGGAGTTGATTATAAATATAATTTAATACGTTTTTATAAAAGAAAAAATAACAAAAAGAAAGTGAATTAGAAGTTATGAAGCAAAGATCGCGATTCTGAATATTAGACTCCTAAGAGCATCCTCATTCATGATCTCTAATTATTAATTTTTTCTATGATTCTTACCTTTTAAATATTGTTATATAATTAATTTTTAAATAATCTCAAAATTTGTTTATGTCTCCCAACCATCATCTTTAAATAACCCGATTTTTTCGGTCCAACATTAACTTCTATTACATATACTTTTTTTAATAATTTTAAAATAATCCGGATTCATATTTTGATCCCAGATTATTGTAGCAAATAATCTCATTAAATAATCTATGCTACTCAATGATGCTTCTCTAAAAAATCTACCACATCACTTATTTAATCTCTTAATAATCCTATCAATGAGGATGCCCTAATACTCAACATAATAGCTGTGACACTCATTAAAAGTTCATTAATGTTCATCCACCAAAATTCTAATTTTCATCTCAATAGCGAAGATTTGATGCTCAATTAAAATGTCGGGACGTTCAATCAACAAACCTTACATTTTTCATATTAATGTGTTGTTTGTAGGTTATGTATGCTCATTTGGTACTGATATTATGCTCATTTTTAAAATGTCATATCAATGCATATTTCAAAAGTATCATATTACATTAGAGTCGAATATTGAAATTGATATGAGTGGATTATAGATATAATTTTATAAGTTTTTATAAAAGAAAAATAAGAAAAAGAGAAAAAACTAGAAGATATGAAGCAGAGATCGTGATACTCATTGTTAGCCTGATAATACTCAATACAATAGGTCATATGCTCACTAAAAGTACAATGTTGCTCATTTAGCGGGAGCCTTTATTTTTCGCTTAAATTACAAAAACGCCACGAAAAAAATTAGGTTGTTTTAATCAAACGGGCTGTCTTTCTTAACATGGCCTTTTTTGTGGGCCTTATTAGTTTTTTTTCTTACTTTTTCATATTTATAATGAGCATTACACCAATGTCAAATGAGTGTACATACTTAAGAAACGAGTACCAAAAAATTCAGAAAGATCATTTAAAATCTCTAGTATGCTCAAATAGTAAATGTGAATACATAACATGTGACATGAGTATCAAATTGTTTAAAAATCTATAGTTTTTTAAAATGTCATATCAATGCATATTTCAAAAGTATCATATTACATTAGAGTCGCATATTGAAATTAATATGAGTGGATTATAGATATTATTTAATAAGTTTTTATAAAAGAAAAAAATAAGAAAAACCGAAAAAAATTAGAAGATATGAAGCAAAGATCGTGATACTCATTGTTATTCCGATAATACTCAATACAATAGGTCATATGCTCACTAAAAGTACAATGTTGCTCATTTAGCAGGAGCCTTCATTTTTCGCTTAAATTACAAAAATGCCAACGAAAAAAATTAGGTTGTTTTAATTAAATGGACTGTCTTTCTTAACTGGACCTTTTTTGTGGGCCTTATTAGTTTTTTTCTTACTTTTTCACTTATAAAAAAGCATTACATCAATATCAAATGAGTATACATACTTAAGAAATGAGTACCAAAAAATTTAGAAAGATCATTTTAAAATCTCTAGTATGCTCAAATATTAAATATGAATACATAACGTGTGATATGAATTTTTGAAAGAACTGTATGAAAAAATATTTTTATAAAAAATTACTTAAAAATAAAAAAGTAGGAGTTCAAAATGTCAGAAGAGATAAAGTATATATAAAAAGAAAAATGAAAAAAAGAAACAAAAAGAAGAAAAAGAAAAGTGGAAGTTAGAAAAATTAAAGTTCAAAATCAAAAGAAAAGGAAAAAGAAAAAATCAAAATAAAAAAGACAAAGAGAAAACGAGAAGAAAAAACAGAAGAAGAAGAAGAAGAAATGCAAAGAAAGAAAAAAAAAGAAGAATAAACAAAAGAAAAGAAAGAATGGAGAACATACGAATGATGTACGTGAGTGCGTGATGTAAAGAGAAAGCAATTCATCACTCAACCAATTAATTATCCTTAAACATTACTATTAATTGCAAAAAAAAAAACGGGTGTACATGTACACCCGGGTGTATGATATAGGTGCTGGAAAATTTTAAAAGTCGCAGTGTCTCTTGCACTATTGCCGAGAATTAAAAATGAAAAAATTAAAAGTCGAGTACCAAAAAGTGGCAAAAATTCTTTATATTTTCCACTGGTCGTAATCTCTAAGTGACTCATAATTAAGAGAACGTCAATCTAAACACAATATGTCCTTGTGCGGTCTTGCCCACTGCTGTTGCTTATATGATCGGCTAGATGCCTTTTTTAATGGATAGTCAAGTGATGAAGGAAAATTCGTTTTTTATTTAATGTTCTATTGAAGTTTTGGAAGCATACTAGGAGAAAAAGTGTACGGCCGAAATTTTGGGATCTTGAATATAATAAATAAATAATCAAACCATATATAGTATTTTTGAACTTGAATCGTTTAATTTGAGACTTTGACATGATTACAGGAAGATGAGTGGAAAATAATATTACAAAACAAAAAGCATAGATTAACTAATCCTAGAGACTGGAGCCTGGAATTGAAGAGATTACTGGATTCTTTCATATCAAGGTTTTGAGGTCCAATAATTAAAAAATGTTTGTTTGTAGTCTTGTATTTATTACTCGCTCCGTTCCATAAAATAGTTCTGATCATCCTTTTTGAGTTATTTCAAAAAATAGTTCTTATTTTTCATTTTAGAAAATTTGTGCGACTATCATTCATTTACTATTATTCATTCATTTTATGGGAGGATGGTAGTATTTTAGTGGACAAGAATATTCTCAGTAAACTGTAAAAACATTGTCTCGAGTCCTGGACCAATGAGATTAAGAGGGTTTAATGCACCAAATCCCCTCCTGATACAAAAATTCAGCGCATTAGTTCTCTGTGATTTGAAAAATGCGTCAAACCTCCTTTTGTTTTAATTAATCATGCACAGAAGTACAGAACCCTTTTTATGAATAAATTTAACGATTTGGAAATCACTTTTCATAATATTTATTGAATATGCAAGTAAATATGTCAAAATCTCTAACTCATACAAAAATGTTAATCGTTTTTCTTTTATTTGACAATTGAATTTGTTCATAGAAGGAATTTTGTGCATAATTAATAAAAACACAAAGAAGTTTGACGCATTTTTTAAATCACATGGAGCTAAAACCAGAATAAGATTAGAAAAAGGTTTCCTTTCTACGGAGTATTAAAGTAAAAGTAGAAGGAGAATCTCCAAATTTTCTCCTCAAGCAATAATTATGTGTTGATAATATGGCGTAAGAATGTATATTCCGTAGTATTACTCTATCACGGAGAACAAGAATTCAATTATTGGTCTTGTTGTCAGCATTATTAAATTACCATAAAGATTCTTTGAAACTAACCATTTTTATTAATTACATACCCCATAATGGTATGTTTGGATCTCGAAGGAAGTTTTCTCTTATATTTCAAATAAAATAAACTCAGTAATATTACTATGTAGGAGGAGAAAGACAATACACACATATATATTCCATCCCACCCTTATAACTTTGCCTACTTTTCTTTTTGAGTTGTCCAAAAATTTTTGTTACTTTCCATTTTAATCAATCAATTTGTGGTTCTTGTTATTTCTCTCTCCTCTGCACAAATATCTACCACACAGTTTTTAATTTATTGTATTACGTGCCGGTCAAACTTGACAAACCTTTAACTCCCTTTAAGGGATGGAGGGAGTATTAAAGTTTAAACAACTATGCTTCGTGTACATGTCACGAACTGGTACACGTTGGACATTTTGTCCGTAAATTTTAAGGGAAATTATCCTTCACCTCTCTTGAGGTTTGATGTATTATCACTCACATCACTATACTATTTTAAGAATGTACTTTTACTCCCCTCCCTATACTTTAATGATGGTTAAGTAACTTTTAATTTTCATTTAGAGAAAATTATTATATATGTTTGTAGTTCGCTTTTAATGTTGTAATAGTATTTAATCACAAATATAATCGGATAATTAATAAATTTGTCCATATTAAAGACCTTCCGTTGGAAATCCAACTTCATAAAACAAAACAAAAACAATCAAAACTGACCATAGTTGAAGGTTCATTTAAAAGTTGAAAAAGAAGTGAGAGGAAGATATGGGTCTCAAGCCTCCATAAATTTTTAGCACCAACTGGTCGGGATGTGGAACCGACTCGAACTGAAATATTGTTTTGTCTAGGTCTGTCTCTACTATTAGGTCACATGTAAGCGGTAAGTGTGATCATATTTTGTCAAATACCTCCTCCGTCCCGTTAACAATGGGACAAGAGGGAGTGACACGCATATCAATAAAAAGAGGTTTATGTGGTTGGTATTGAATTGATAAGGTTAAAATAAAGTAAGAATGATTTTGAGCCACACAAACTTTGCCAAATTTGGTATGAGACAATCTTAGTGGGGCGATCCGATAAGGTAAAATGAGACAATCATAACGGGACGGAGGTAGTATTATTTTATAAGTTATTATTATACGTATAATGAATTCATTTTCGGTGAGAAGAAAGAATGTCTAAAATGAAAATTAGGGATGTTAATCGATTCTTTTTCTACGGTATATTTTGAGAATGGCGACACTGATAACTAAAATATACTTTAGAGTTAGTTTAAGTTAATTTCGGTTGGTTTGTTTTAATTTTGGTCAATTTAACATATTTTGGCCGGCTATTTTCAATTTATTTATTTTTCAAATTTAAAGGCATAATTCCAATAATCTAGAGTGAGACCAATTTTGATCGTTTTTTGTTTTATTAGATTCGCTTTTCAGTGGAAGGGTCTTTAATATGGACAAATTTATTAATTATTCGATCAGATCTGCTATTGCATAAAACTACAACATTAAAAATGGGCATAATCAAAAGTTACAGAACTATATAAATAATTTTCTCTAAACATAAATTAAAGATCACATAAGCATCATTAAAGGATAGGAGGGTGTACGAATACTTTTTGGATAGTGCAGGGGTGTGAGTGATAATACATCAAACCTCAGAAGGGATCAATGATAATTTCCCCAATTTTAATTTGCAAACTAACAAACTAACCCATAGTTTTTCTTGATTTATTTCTCTCAGTATCTTTTTTAGAAATTACCCTCAATAGGATTAAAATTTACCTAAAAAGCACAACTAGGGCTACTATTTTTAATTTCCTCCAGGTAGGACTAAACATTGATTTCTACACTAAATAAGCCTAAGGGTATTAATTCATAATGAAATGTTTTATGTCATAATAAAATCATAAAAAATTATAAAAAACCGTAAAAAAATATAAAATATTAATACAATATTTATAAAATAAAATTTTTTAAAAGTATTTTTTTATATATTTTTTTTAAAAAAGAATACAAAATGGATACCTTTCCCACCGCCTCCCAGCACCACTACCTCCGATGACTGAAAATTCTGCTATTTTTTGTAAAAAATGCAATTTTTCTGAAAATGCCAAGAAAATGACATTATTACACAATGCCAAAATTCTCATTGAATTTGCCATTATTATGGTATTACTAAAAAATTTGGTAGATATCCAACCGGTGATGGGAGCTGGTGGTGCTCGGGGTGGCAGAGGCGGTGGTGTTTTTTTAGTTTTTTAACGTTTTTAATTTTTTTTTAATTTGTTTTAATTTTTTAATATTTTTTTAATTTTTTTATTATTTTTCCGTTTTTTATTATTTTTTATGATTTTATTATTAATTAAGACAGTTTAAAAGCTACAAGGGTATATTAAACACACATATGTAAGCCTATTGAGGGAATTTAAAAGATGTAATCCTATTTGTGCTCTTTGATCACTTTTTTTTCCTATTTAGGTAATTCACTCTTATCATTTTTTTGTTTTTCATTCATAATTTACTCTAACAATCTCTGTTTTAGTCTCCTAATAATTATTAATATCTTTGTTCTTGACAATGAAATAACTCTGAACTCGTACCTAGTTTTTTAGAGCCGTTAAACCCTATTTAAAATGTCAATTATTAATTTCACTTTGTTTGTGTCTATTATTATTGGTCTCCAAGGAGTTTAAATGATGATGTTAAAAGTGGAGTAAGAGACTTGTAGACAGTGGCGGACCCAGGAAGTCGAAGCCACGAGGTCCCTACCCTTACATATCTTTGATCTCTAATTAATTAAAAAAATATTAAAGAAGCATAACACTTCAAAGTTAACGTACACCATCAAAACATTAAGATATATTATAAAGTAAAAACTTACATATAAAAGTCATTCAACAATTCTATAGATGTACTCTCCTAAGCTTCATTTGTTGGAAATATTCTATAATAGAATCATCACTAGTAGTACCAAAACAATCTCTCTCAACATATGTAACTAAGCAATCATTCAACCATTGATCGCAGATTTTGTTACGCAACTCATTCTTCACAAACTTCATACTTGAAAACGCCCGTTCAACACTTGATGTAGCTACTGGGAGAAGTTGAGATAACTTAATAAGTGTATACACGTGCTGATATGTGAGATGCTTCTTTGTGGAAACCATTTCAATTGAAAGGTCTAATAAACCATTCAAATCAGAAAATCTATTATCAGAACGGACATCTAAAATATAATTCTCAAGCTGATTCTCGAGTATCTTTTGATCAACGTCAGAAAACTCTTTTGGATAAAATTCTGCCAATTTAAGCAAAGATGCCCTATCAAAAGCTTCAAACGAGGAGGAAGGACATAAACAAGACACACAACGCAATAACTCAGTGCTTGCCACATCAAACCTGCTATCAAGCTCAGCCACAAACAAATTAACAATCTCATGTAAACAAGCATACTTGTAATGATGCATGTTCGTTATACTCGGTGCCCTGCGTTTCGATCTTTTTCCTTTGATGTAGTTCTGATCCATTGAAGGCACATCTATATGAAATTTGTTACAAAAAGTAACAACCTCATCAAACAAAGCACCCCATCCAATATCTATTTTCATTGCCGCTAAACGTTGTTTGACAACTGTGACTAGTTTCAAAGCATTCACAAGATCTTGTTCACGCCTTTGCAATGCCTGTGAAAGATCATGTGTAATGGCCAAAACATTGATCATCAAATGAAGCATGAAACAAAATTCAAAAGTTTGCAATTCATTCAACAATGAAGTGGCTTCACCACTTTTATCATGGTCTTCCGAATCTTCGAGCACCTCAATCACAGATTTAAATAATTTTTGCAAATTAAGCAATGATTTGTAATGAGAACTCCATCGTGTATCACCTGCTCTGACAAGTGCTAACTGTTGATTCAATCCTCTTCCTGTTTTTACTAGTCCAGCTTCTAAAGCACTTATCAAATCACCTTCTTGTTTATCTCGAAGGCATTCTTGTCGCTTATTTGATGAGCAGATCTCATTAATTACACGACTAACATGAAGAAGTAACCAATTAAACTCATGTTGTCCTTTAACAGCGGCACCAAGTGACAATTGCAATTGATGAGCTAAACAATGGACATAATATGCATAGGGATTTTCATTTTGAATTAGAGTTTTCAATCCACCAAACTTACCCCGCATATTACTCGCTCCGTCATAGCCTTGTCCTCTTATGTTTGAGATGCACAGACCATATTGTGTTAGAATGTTCTCAAGAGATTCTTTAAGAGATGATGCAACTGTGTCTTTTACATGAACAAGACCAATAAATCTCTCCAAAACAGAACCATTACTAGCAACAAAACGGACAACAATAGCCATTTGTTCTTTACCAGAAACATCCCCTGATTCATCAACTAATATAGCAAAAACATCATCTCTCATTTGCTTAATAATTTCATGAACAGTTAGAAATGCACAAGCATAACACAAGTCCTTTTGAATTTTTGGTGAAGTCATCTGATTGTTTTGTGGAGCATTTTTTAGGACTCTATCTATCTCAGAATCATGTTGTCTCAAAAGATCTAAAGTCTCAAGAAAATGACCTTTATAAATAGACTCTATTGATTCGTCATGACCTCGAAATGGCAAACCCCCACAAAGAAGAAATCTAGTGCACTCAAGTGATGCCTTCAAGCGAATAAGGTAATCAGACTTTGCTTGTTCAGATTGTTTCACAAAACATGCTCCAATACTTTGTTTTTGGTTCATCAAATCTCCTAATCTTTTCACCGCATTGTAATGAGGACAGTTAGGTTTACCAACATGTAAATAGAATCTATCTTTTTTATTCCATGCTGAAAACCCAATTCCCACAAAATGATCACCCCCAACTTCCCACTCATTCTTAAACAAATAACATGGCAAACAAAATGCAGCATCTTTAGCAATACTGTATTCCAACCATTTATGCTCATCAAACCAACTTGAAACAAATCTACGTTTTTTGCCTCCAATTAACTTAAAAGGGAAATCGTGGTCCCGAGGTTGAAACGGTCCTTTTTGAATGTAACTACGACGTACCTCGTCTTGAACATTAGGGTGAAAATCAGCAATTCTTTTTCTCAATCCAGGATCAGCTTCCAAAGATTCAAAATCCTCATGTTGTTCAGGTAGATTATAAGCCAAATTAGCTTCACTTTCAGCAATTACTTGATCCAATTCTTCATTTAGTAATGGCGGATCATTTGAATTAACACCCGAACTACTCCCGGTACTTTGAGTTTCTTTAAATTTGGGTACAACATCAAAATATCTTTTCATCCTAAATCGTATAAAATTGAAAATAACATTTATAAATACATGAATTTAATAATTTAATCTAACATTAAAAAAAGATATGCAAAAAAAAGAAATTAAAAGCAATTTAAACATAGAAATTGAAATTTGAAATCCCTAATCTTTGAGCACATAGAAAATCCAACAAAAAGCTTGAGATTTGAGAAACTCCATTAATGGAGAAAAGAAAAGAAAGTACCTTGGGCAGTTGGGCTTCGGCAGTTCGGACTTCGGACTTCGGCCGCAGGGGACGCAGGCGCCAGGTCGGCAGACGGCAGGGAGAGGGAGGCCGCAGGGGACGCAGCCACGTAGGGAGCTTCGGGCTTCGGCCGCTTCGCAAATCACAGAATTGGCGGTCGGCGACTTGGGGCCAGTTGGGGGCTTGGGGCTGCCGGCTGCGTGAAAGCGAGGAAGGAAAAGGGGGCCGCTGGTTGCGTGAAAGGAAAAGGGGTTGCTGGGTTGGGTCTTTTGTTTTGGGTTTAAGTTGGGTTGTGGCTTTCCTTAAAGACAAAAAAAAAGGCCCAAAAAAAATAATTCAGAGATGGGATTCGAACATGATACCTCGTGTATCGTATACCTTGCTTCCAGACGTGTTCCCATTCGACTGTAACATCTTTATTGTTTTTAAGTTGTTTTGTGTTTATATATACATTGAATAAGTAATTTTAAATAATATATATATATAATATTTATAGGGTTTTTTCCCGAGGTCCACGGGTCCCGGGACCCCTTGGGACCCTTAGTGGGTCCGCCACTGCTTGTAGAGTGACTTGTAGTTAGAGAAAGACTAAAAAGAAAAAAATGTAGGCAAGGTTGAAAAATATACAGAAATTTAATATAAGAAGCATCATATTTGCAGAAATAAAAATAAACAATATAATACGTAAATCGACTATATTTGTTGATTATGCTGAAATTTATGAAGTTCTGGCTGGAGCGGCTCATTATGCTGATTTATGATAAAAATTATATTTAAAATATATTTTATTAATAAAATAATGAAAAACTATATGAGAAAATACTTAAAATGATCATCTATGGTAACTTCAGTCAATACAGAAAAGTAATTTCAACCTTACATTTTCTTATTGTTACACAATGCATCGCTCAAAATAAAAATTATGTATTTGATGAAAAAGTTGTTTGATAAGCCGAAAAATTATGTATATGTTTTACTTTCTTATTTTTCCATGATCTTGAAATTTTTCTCCGATCTACGGTATGAGTAGACAAGAATAATGACTTCAGCTGGACGTTGTGCTTGCAGCTAGCATTGTATAGAAAAGTTGCCAAAAAGATAAAAAATGTGTATTTAAGTTATTAGCTAAATGGGATATTTGAATAACATTCAATTTAAAGTTTACTCGCCAACAGTTAATCATGTAACTAATACTCCGTAACAATTTAGAAACTTCTTGAGAAAGTACATTTTTTGATAAAAATTTCGACATTGTCTATTTCTGTATACTCTAAATTATTATTTTTAGAAAGTGTACTTTTCCCTAAAAAATTGTAATATTAATTATAAAATCAAATTTACAAATGAATAAAGTTATATGACTAATATCAAGCACAAAAATTGACTTGCTTTATATGTAGAATGCATTGGAGTATCTTCCGATTCCAAAAACTCGTTTCTTATTGCACCAGTCACTTCAAAATACAGAGAGTACATTTTAGACAATACAACTTTTGCCGCCTTAGATAACCCAATTAGCGCTTTCGATGACTGAGTGTGTTCACTTTCAGCTTCATGAAAAGTGTTGCACAACATGTCAATAGCCTCATGTGCATACATCATACAAAATGATAAAAGTCACTCCACAATCCAAATTGCATAATACTTACTCAGTTCTTAAATAAGTGCAATAGTCAACATTTCACACTTGTCGAGATACAATTTTGACCATTAATATATATAATTCTATATTAGTAAAAAAATTTAAAAAATTAGTTTTTGAAAATTTACAATGAGACAAATTTAATAATATATTTTTCAAAAATATATATTAATACATCAATAAATAAAATGTAGTCAAACTAGAATAGTGTAAAATTTCACATGTTGCATTTATTTAAGAACAAAGGTACTTCCTACTGTATAACATCACAGTAATTCCTACTGTATAACATCACAGTAATTCAACAGATTAAACAACTTTTATTTTAACTCAAAGATAGGCTTCTACTTCAGCTCAAAGATGAACTGAAATTGTAACTATTTCAGACAAAGTTGAACAATTACACAATAACTGAGAAACTATGAATTGCGATTTGCGAATGAATATTAAAACTGCGATGTATTATTCTTATTTTGTAAAGCATGCAGCTACTGCTCTCTTTATACCCGAGGAGAATCGATTACGTAGGTTAGCCATTGCATCAACCTGGGAGCATTATTAGCCGATCTGGTACATCAATACATGTTCTTATGCCTATTCCAAGACACTTAGAAGAAGAATCTTAAGGGAACACAACTAAAATATAATACCAAATAAAATACATCGTAATAATAACACCAAATCATTAGCTACATAATCAAGTTGTATATTTTCCACCATCCAAATCACATAAGTACTCACATTAAATTCAGATAATCACAAACAAAGAAACATTGCAAAGTAAAAAGTTAAAAAAGAATCGCATACCATAACTTTTGAATGGGAAGAATGATCAATTAGCTCTCCATTTTTCCTTTTCTTGGGATGGAACGTCTCAATGTCTCACAAAGTTTGAAGGGATTTATGTGTTCACCGGTACTCTCAACTAAAACGAAATGCAAACAGTCATGCAAGTATTAAACTTTTATAATAAAAATTACGCTTATTATAATAATTGTTATCCAAATGCAACAATGAAACACAGGCTGCATATGAGCAACTAATAATTGTTTAATCTCAGATTAAACTATTCTAATTGTTGAATGTATTGGGAATCGAACAATCAAGAATCGAAAATGGATTAGCAGATGTAGAATAGCAAACAGTTGGAATGTAATTGATTCAATATTCTTCGAATACGAAATGATAGTGCAGGTATGTGATTTGCTTTGAGCTTCTCTATTTATCATGATCCTGTGCCCAAATCATAACTGAAACAAACAATAACTCTTGCACATTAATTCATCACTTATGCTATACGTTTCTTCCATTTTTATCTCTAATTCGAATTGTTGCCTTTATTACATAGTCAACTATTATACCTAGTGGGTCGGACGTTTCTATCAATAAAATACTACGGCCCAATGGGCTAGTTATTTCTCGGGCCCAACATTTGGCCCCAATTCATGATGGAGATGGCGCGCAGAACGAGTATATTCATCATGAATTTGAACACTCGTCAACTGTTCCCCATAGATACACTCAGCCGTCTGTTTCTCTGATTGAGCCGCCCCTTCCTCTCTTTCCTTGTTGAACTCACCGTTCTTCGTCTGCAATCTGCCATACCGTCTTCCTCACTTGCTTTCAAGCTCCCTTTCGCCCATGGATCACATTGTCTTCAAGAGTCAGGGTGCCTTTGAGGCTAAGAACTTGCGTGCCGGTGACATTAGGGCCAGGGATAAGGAAGAGATCGAGTCTGCCTATGGTTTTCCTCCTTTCTTTCGAATCCACTACCCTCGCCGATCTGAGCGGGTGGATTGGACATGCCCGGGTTGAGTTTCCTTCTTCCAATACTCATTCAAAGAAGCTTGGGGTTCAGTACCCTTTCTCCGAACTTGTGAGTGGATTTCTAGCCCTACCTCAGGTCTCGCCTTGTCAAGTCATGCCTCAAACTTGGCGTTTACTTCGGTCCCTGGAGGTTTTAATTGAGAAGAATGGGTTGAAATTTACCTCTCGTGACCTCGTTCTCACATACGACCTTCGTACCTCCGGGAAGAGCCGCTTTATCTTGACCCTCAAAACTGGTAGGAACCCGTTGATACTCGGGATTAGCAATGCAAACGATCGAGGTTGGATGGAGAAATTCTTCTTTGTGGAGAGGGCCTCACTGGGCGAGCATGGGAATGGCCTGATGGACAGCCTGAGGATATCTGGTATGTATTTCGTCTCCCAGTCATGAACATGTCTGCCCTTTATTTTCCCCCTTTTTTGTCAATTCAATTGTTATTTCGTTTCCGTACCTTGCCAGGAGACACGAAAACCTTCCCCTTGAAAGTCGATCAGGGTGCTGAGGAGAGGACTGATACCCTTCTGGCCTTGGATCGTGAAACCCGACTTTATTCTTCCCTCAAACCGTCATTTCGAGGTACAGACTCTACTTCCTTTTCTATTAGTCCCATTCATGTTGGGTTGAGGCGATCTACTCGGGTTATGTCTAAGTCCCCGGGTTTGTCCTAAGATGCATCAGTTATTGCTAATGATAGTTCAGAAAAAGATGAAGATGATACCCTTAGCATTACTGGCGATGCATCTACTCCACTTGCTACGGATGAATGCGCTTTTGCATCGCGTACTCCAATTGGTGCAGCCCCTCCAGTTCCTGTTGTTGGTGAGTTTCCATTTTTTGTCTGTTATCCATCCTGGTTGTTTAAGTCCTCAATATGTAACATTTCATTTGATACTATTTTCAGACATTTCATCTTCTTCCACAGTCCGTAAGGCTCTAAACCCGACCGAGCTATTGAATTTGACTTCTAAAAGGAAGAAAATGATGCCCCCTCTCCCTCCTGTGTGCGGCCCTTCTAATGTAACCACCCGTTCTATACCTCCTTCTTCTTCGAAATCCGATTTGAAAGCGGGCCCTGTGGGACGTACCTTAATAAAGGCTTAGTTTTCTGCTGACTTTTGCCGTTTAGACAACACCTTGCACATGATAAATGAGATGCCACAGGTACTTTTTCCCTCCACCCTCGAAGTCTTCTCTGCTTTTGGAGAAGTGGAACTATTGACAGCGTTTTCGGCACTTGCATTCCAGGTAAAGGTGTAATCTGTGGTTTGGCTTGTATTTTAGTTGTCTTCGGCTATCAGGATGACCAAGGGTTGGATATTTGTTTTAGATTGTTCAAGCTAGCCTTGCAGCGTCCAAGTGTGTGGAGGCTTTGAAGGCCGAATTGTCAGCATCCAGAAAGCGTGAAGAGGAGGCGAAGGAAGAGCTATGAGAGGTAGCTCAGTTGAAGCTCAGGTTGGAGGAGAAGGTAGTCTTCCAGGACCAGAAGACCGAAGCTTTGACTACAGAGGTGAAGACGAAGGCGTCCAGGATCAAGTTGTTGGAGGAATATGGGAGGAAGAAACGGCAGGAAGTGGTGGATGCTGTTGGATACTACACTTGGCAGACAAGGACATATATAATGGCAGAGTATCTTGCAGGCGAAGCGAGCAATTGGAACCCCCGGGAGGACATCGACACCTAGGCTGAGCACTACGAGTGGATGGAGCCTCCTGTTGGTGATGATGGTTTTGACCTTGATGTTTGTGACAATGAAGCTACTTCTGAAGCTACTCCTTGATCCTGATTTATGTTCAAGTTAGCTATCTTTGGACAACTGCTTCAAACTCTCATTTTATTTTATTTTTTGGACAACATTCAACCACGTCGACCGGTGGTTTATCCGGTGTCCGGTGGCTTATTGCTATTACTGCTGCCTTCGAGTTGGTACTCTGACATTTTGGGGTTTGGCTTCTTTTGTGTGCATGTGCAGTTGTGTTCACCTGTTTGTGCCTGTGCATTACCTTTGTTTGTAGACTGTATGTATATCTATTGTTTTGGCCAAAAACGTGTAAGGCGCATGGGTTTGCTTTCCATATCTAAGATATGAATGACTCAAGCAGAGCTTACTATCCCTTTGTGTAGCAGGGGAATGTGCATATGTGCCCTCAGTAGGCGTCTCTAGTGCTTATAGCTGCTTGCGTCGATTTGTTTTTTTTTGTCGACATCCTGCATGTAATCATGTCGTTGGAGCCTGGCCATTGGCTTTTGGCCAATGGCCTTCCGATGCTTAAGTTAGTGAATTAAGTATTTGATCAAGCAAACGATTTTCACGAAATCACTTCAATTTTTAGAAAAATGGTTGTTAACTAGACAACATTGGATATTAAACAAATTTAGGAAAGTACCTAGTTACAAAAGTTATTGACAGTAGACTCTTCGTTTAGAAGATACCTGTAATGCTTCGTTCCCTCCTCCCTTTTTTTTCTTTTTCACGTATATTGTTCGCGGTCGACATCTGTTTTTTTTTTGGCTAAGTCGGCCGTTGGCTTGAGGCCAACGGCCCTCCGACAATCAAGTTAGTAAAGGGGGAAAGATAATTTCTATTGCGTAAAATTAAATTAGAAATGAAAGGGTTTTAGATGTACCACATTCCAGCTCCTCGGGAATTGCTTACTGTCGGCGGACTCTAGACGATATGCCCCCTGTCCGATGGTGTCGAAGATCTGGTAGGGGCCTTCCCAATTGGGACTGAATTTACCACTAGTTTCGTTGCCGAATGACTTCCTGAGCACCTAATCGCCTTTCTTGAATATTCTGGCCCGAAAGTGCTTGTTGTATCTTCTTGCCACCTTTTGTTGATATGCCGCCATCTGTATTCTTGTCTTTTACCTTAATTCGTCGATGGTGTCAAGATCATGCATGCACTAACTCCACGTTGTTCCTTTCTTCTGTTATGAGTTCGTACCTTGATGATGGGACTTCTACTTCAATTGGGATGATTGCCTCGCAGCCATATACCAGGAAGAAAGGTGTTTGACCAGTCGCATTTTTTGGTGTCGTCCTGTCTGCCCACAAAATCAGCGGCGGAACCAGAACTTTTTTCGAGCAGGTGCCGAGGAATGTATCAAATAAATACATCATAATAAATTTAGAAAAAAAACACATATGATTGTCTAAATTAAGTGTCGTAAAGCTTAATGTTACATATAAGTCCAAAACTAACTACTCTGGGAAATTAGGGGAGATAATTGTGTCCTGCGAGTTCGCATCTGTTGAAAGCGTTGCAAAATTGCTTCATTTTCAATGGTTGCAAAAATCTCTTTCTCGATATATACAACCAAGCTATCAATCATCCATTCATCTCCCATCCTATTGCGCAAATCAGTCTTGATAATTTTCATAGCAAAGAAGACTCTTTCTACTGAAGCAGTTGCAACCGGTAAAACCAAAGCTAACTCAATAAGATGGTATACCAATGAAAAAACCTTGTTCATTCCAGTTTGAACCATTTGCTTGGCAAGACATCCTAAATCATCAACCGTAGAAAATTGATCATGATCCCGGACGGTATGAATATAAGTCTGAAGTTGTTGCTTGAGTAAAACACGATCAGTACATGAAAAGTCCTCCGGATAAAGTTCAGCCATGCGGAGTAATTTGTCAATGTCAAAATGACAAAAAGAGTTTCTTGGATCAAGACATGCAATACAACTCAACAACTCCGTACTTGCTTCAGGAAAACGATTGCTCATCTCTGAAATCATCTTATCAAGAACCTATCACACCATAAAGACAACATTATTGAGCAAAAGTATTATTATCAATTTATAATAAAAGAAGATGTAAAATAATTATACCTCACAAAATATTCCCCCACGAAAGTGGATCAAATTCGAAATTGTCTCTCCATTTCGCCTACTACGACCACGAACTTTCACATGTTCTTCCATATTAGATAATGGAATCTTTTGATTTTCACAAAAAAGATTCACTTCCTTGAAGAGATTATCCCATCCATTATCTCGAAATTCTTGTAACTAGGCCTTCATTGTACTAATCAAATGAATAGCCAAGACAATATTTTGATCTTTTTGTTGCAAGGCAAGAGACAATTCATTTGTGATTCCAAGTAGATATATCATCAAGTGCATCACAAATACAAATTCATAATTCTCCATCTTATCAATTAAACTTGAAGCTATTCCTCGCTCTTCATTAGCACCATCCTCATACACATTCTCAAGAGCTTTTAATACGGAACTCCACACAGACATCAAGCGAATAATAGTAATGTAATGTGATCCCCAACGAGTATCTCCTGACCTTTTCAAACTAACTTCTTGATTTTTCCCCTTGCCACTTACAATCTCCCCACTTTCCAAACTTTCTAGAAGCCTCTCATGTTCTATTTGTCTAAGTCTATCTCTTCTTTTACATGAAGCCCCGGTAACATTCACAATCATAGTGACATATTGAAAAAAGTCACACACAATTCTATTACACTTAGCAACAACAACAACAACTAGTTGGAGTTGGTGTGAAAAGCAATGGACATACCTTGCGGCTGAATTTTCTTTCAAGATGAGAGCGTTCAATCCATTATACTCACATCGCATATTAGAAGCTCCATCGTATCCTTGACCTCTTAATCTTGATATTGACAATTTATGTTTTGCAAACAAGTCATCAATATAGTTCTTTAAAGAAAGCGCCGAAGTGTCATTGACATGCACCATAGCAAGAAAACGTTCAATGACATGTCCAAATTTGTTCACATATCTCACAACAACTCCCATTTGCCCCTTGATTGAGACGTCTCTAGATTCATCAACCATAAGAGTAAAAACTTTATCCCCTAAGTCTTCAAGAATAACTTTGGTAACTTCCACAGAACAAGCATTAGTTAGCTCCTTTTGGATTTTAGGAGATGTCATTAAATTATTCCCGGGAGCATTCTCATTCATTGTTTTGGCAACTTCTTTACTTCTTTGGGTATACCATTGAATTAATTCAAGGAAATTACCTTTATTCAAAGAATTCGAAGACTCATCATGACCACGAAAGGGCAAACCTTGTTTCAAAAGAAAACGTGTTACATCCAAAATCGCTGTTAAACGAATTCGATATGCAGCTTCTATTTCACGCCCTTGAGCACTTAGCAATTGTGATACACTTTGTCTTTGATTTTGAAAACCCTCAAGTTGTACTCTTGCATTATTATGAGCACTATCTACATCACCAACATGTGTATTAAATATTTCAAGTGCTTTCCTCCAATTACTAACCCCCACCTCAGTGAATGCCACTTCCCCAGCCCGACATCCTCTATTTGAATTTTTGAAGAGATAGCACCATAGACAAAAAGCGGCATCTTTTGATATGCTATATTCTAACCATGGATATTTGTCAAACCAAGAGGGTTGAAAACTTCTATAATCGGTCCCATATTTTTTACGAGGATAAACATGCCCAACCGGTTTACAAGGACCCCTAGTTAAGTATTCTCGGCGGACAAGATCTCTACTCAAAGGATCAAAATCATTAATAGGTCTACGTAAACCTGGATCAGCAACCAAATCTTCGGGATTTAGTTTTGTCCTTTTATTTTCTTCAGAAGGACTTTTTGAAGACTTTCCATTCGGTATTAAGAATTTCAACATTCTTAACCTAATAAATTGTACAAGTGTACAACAATAAATTCATATATTAATAATTAATTAGCCTTGATTTATATGTAATCACTACATTCACTATTAAATTAACAACTAATAAGACAATTTAGTTAAAAAATGTATAATGAATTGCCACAATTTTAATTTAAATAAAAAGGGGAAAAATAGAAAAATTGAAAATAGGACTATAGAACTATAGAAGTACCGGTCAAAGTGGCGGGCGACGAAAGAACGGCGGTGTCCGGCGTCCGGCGTCCGGCGTGCTGCGATGTCCGCTGGTCACTTCGTTGGTTGCTTCTTGCTTGAGCTGCACGCAGGGATGGAAGACCGAAGAGTCGAAGACGGAAGACGGAAAGGTGCCTGCTAAATTCTAACTTGGTTTGGGACTTTGGGCAATGGGCTGCAGGCTGCTGGAGTGCTGGTCATTGGGCCTTCCTTGGCCCGATAGGCCTTTTTTTTTCACAGCATAGACCCAATTCACCCAAATTTTTAAAGGTCTGATTTTTTTCAAATCCCTTCTTCCCTGTCCTTCAGCCGGCAACGACGTGAGCAGTCCAGAGTCACAGAGCTCTCCGGAGTCTCCACCTCTCTGACTCCGAGTCTCCGGTAGTCCGGCTCAGCGGCTCTCCGGCGAAGGGGGAAGGGTGCTGGTAATGAAATTGCGGTAGGTGAGCAGGAGCGTCGGAAAACTATACATATATATATACCTAGACTACTCCGGCGAAGGGGGAGCGCCGGCACCGGCTCACCCCCCTGGGTCCGCCGCTGCACAAAATCATGGGTAACTCCTCGGCCCATCTTCCTTGTGCCTTCTCAAGTCGCTTCTTCAAGTTTGCCACAATGATTTTGTTGCTTGATTCGGCCTGCCCATTTGATTGTGGATATCTGGGCGTCGACATCATCAGCTTGATGTTGCATGTCTCATAGAATCGTCTTGTTTTGGAACTGATAAACTGCGAGTCATTGTCACACACAATCTCTGACAGGATACCAAATCGGATCAAGATGTTCCTTTTGATAAAAGATAGGGAGAAGGAGCAATTATACCACTAAGGTAAATCTCTAAGAGTAAATAAGACAATAAGCTAATTTCTGGAGCAATTAGACCACTAAGGTAAACCTTTAAGAGCAAATAAGACATTAAGCTAATTTTAGGAGCAAAAAACACCTTCTTGATGAATTTATTACTCTGTATATATCATCTTCCCATTAATGTTTTTGAGATTAGAATTATAATTAATTATGTTTAATTGAGATACATTTGTTTAATTTTAGGAGCAAAAAACACCTTGTTATAATCATGATTTTATATTATAATTGTAACTATTATAATTAAATTTATTGAGATCAGAATTATAGTTAATATTTAATTGTATTTATAACTGTAATTATAAATATAGTTATAGTTATATATACATTTGCAATTATAATAACTATAATTATAATTATAATTATAGCTATAAACAACAACAACAACTACAACAACAATAATAATAAATATAACAATGTAAACAAGTAAAATAATAATAATAATAATAATAATAACAGCTCGGTGTTTACATTAGTTATAATTCTAATCTCAAAAAAAAATAACGGGAAGATGATATATAGGAGTCATAAATTCACCAAAAAGGTGTTTTTTGCTCCTAAAATTAGCTTAATGTCTTATTTGATCTTAAAGGTTTACCTTATTGGTCTAATTGCTCCAAAAATTACCTTAATGTCTTATTTGGTCTTAGAGGTTTACCCTAGTGGTCTAACTGATCCTTCTCCCTAAAAGATATGACGTGGACGTCTCGAATTTGACGGAAAGGCTCGGCTTCGATTCACTTTGAGAAGTAGTCCGTCATTGCTTACATGTAAACCTTGTGACCGAGTGCTTCGGGCAATTTCCCGACAATATCCATTCCCCATTTCATGAACGGCCACGACGACAATATTGGATGAAGCACCTCTGGATGTTGGTGATGAATGGGTGCGTGCCTTTGACAAGGTAGACATAGTTGGCCAATAATAGCCAAATCTCAGGGCCTTGTTGGACAAGCTTCTGCCTGCGGCATGATTACCACACTCTCCTTCATGGATACTTTTGAGAACATCGTTAACCTCATCTGATGTTAAGCATCTTTGGTACGGACCTGCCATTGAACGCTTACACAACACGTCGTCAATTAGTAAGAATCTTGTTACCTTAGATAGGAGTGCTCTTGCTTCCCGTTTGTCGGTTGGAAGAATGTTGTGCTTCAGGTAATCAATATATGGTTTCATCCAGTTGTTGTCCGCATCTGACTCGATGATGTTGACAGATTTGGATTTGTCGATGGTCGGCTTCATCAGGTGAATGAAGGGTATGTTGTCATTGCTTTCTGCCCCCAGACAGGATCCGACTGCTGCCAGTGCATCTGCCTATGTATTTTCTTCCCTTGGGACTTGTTCAAAAGTGACCTCGTCGAAAGAGATGATTAGTTCCTTGACGACTTGTAGATAAGCCGACATCTTTTGATCTTTAGCTGCATAAATTCCATTAGTTTGATTAATAATTAAGAGGGAATCACATTTTACCTCAAGTATTTTTATGCCCAAATCTTGTGCCAAGTTCAACCCGAAGATCAATGTCTCGTACTCCGCTTCATTGTTTGTTGCGTTGAAGTCACAATGGATGGCCTGACGGATGGTGCTCCCTTGTGGTGACTTCAGCACTACTCCTAAGCCTGCCCCATGCATGTTTGAGGCCCCGTCAGTGTGTAGTACCCATTTCTGTCTAGTTGAGGTTCCCACTAGTGGACAAATTTCCTTCTCGGCATCTACTTGTAGCTTTGGGCTGAAGTCCGCCACAAAATCAGCCAAGCATTGTGACTTTAAGGCTGTCTTTGGTTCATACCGGATGTTGTATGCCCCCAGCTGTATCGACCATTTCACCATCCGACCTTTCAACTTGTTGGAGATATTTTAATTGTGAATCAAGTTTGTCATAGATTAGCTTTATTATTATTCCTTGTATTAAATAAGTGCATGTATTAGATAGAATGTGGGCCAAGTGTTAGGCCCATATAAACAGGCTAAAAGTCTTTCTCGCCTAACCTGAACCTCGCCTATAAAAAGGGAGCCGAGGGTTCAGGATTAGGTTAACGTCGTACTTATTCATTATAGCCTTACGCGCATATCTTTCTGTGTACGAGTTCACGGTCTATCAAAGAGGGTTTTACATTGATTCAATCTGTGTTCATCTTTACGTTTAATCTTCTTTGTTAGATTGTTATTCATTGCTGTTACAGAAACAGGGACTATCAATTGGTATCAGAGCCGATCGAGAGCCGATCAGAAGAACGCCTGCAGAAGACTCTGTTTTTCTTTACGTTGTTCTTACTGTCGATATTTTACTCTGTAATCTTGTTTCTTGTTCAAAAGTTGTAAAAGTTACACCCTTAGAATCGTCGTTTCAAAGCGATCAAGGGGTATACTTCAGATTTCGTTTTACGCATATTCTGTACTTGAGATATTTCGAGTAGCCCTTGTCGACATTTAGGTTTTAAGCAGGTTCTTCCAGATATTTCGAGCTGAAAACTTTTCCTAAGGATCTCGACATCCTACTCTACAGGAAACTACCTTCAGATTTTGCTTATCTGATTTTTACAGATTGCAGGATTTTGACATTGAGGATTTCGACATCTATATCTCGAGATCAAAGATTTCGAGTTTAAGGTTTCGACATCTGGTCTCGACATTTGATTTCTCAAAATTAAGATTTCGAGTTTTAACTTCTCGACATTTCAAATCTCGAGATCCTCTTCTCGAAATTTGAAATCTCGAGATCCTTAATCTCGAGATCTCTAATCTCGACATCAAATCTCGATACCGGGCCTCCTTTATCGAAATCCCAGATCTCGATATTCAGATCTCGACATCTGATTTTTCGACATTCTGCCTCTGAAAATCTTTTGATCAATTATCTCAAACGGTCAGTTTTTATACAGCAATGGCCTCAGAATTCAATGCGCAAGGGAACAGCAGTACTCCTCCCAGTCTCAGGAAAGGAGAATACCAAATGTGGAGGAATCGATTCCTTAATTTCCTTGAGCACAAAGAGAACTCCGCTGCGATGCTTGAATCGTTGCTTGAAGGACCAATTGAACTCATGATTTCAGTTGGTGGTGATCCAGAAAACAACCCTCCTATTCTTCCAGAAATAAGGAGGAAAGTGGCATCTGAATACACGGAAGCTGACAGGCTCAGGCTTCGTGGTGATCTCATGGCCAAAACATATCTTCTTCAAGCAATCCCCAATGAAGTATACTTTCTCATCGATAGCATGCAAACAACTAAGGAAATGTGGGATGAGATAGAGAAACTGCTTCAAGGCACAAGCATTAGCCTTAAGACCAAGAAGACGACAATTCTTATTGCTTATGACTCCTTCAAAGCAGGTCCAGGAGAACCATTGAACGAGACTTACAACAGACTCGTTCAACTAGTCAATGAACTCAGAAAAATCAAAGCATTCAGGTCCAACTTGGAACTGAATATTAGATTTCTATCCAGCCTGCATCCTGCATGGGAAAAGACAGTGAAGGATGTTAGATCTCGGATTGACTTGGACGAAATTGACCTCTGCACTCTCTATGAACATTTGAAGCAATTTTTCAATGAGGTTGCTTGTGCCGAGGATCATCACACCACAAATCCCCTAGCTCTTGTGATGGAAGCTCAGCCCAGAAGGACAACCACACCACTGAAGAAGAAGAAGGTGGTGGTGGTTGAATCAGACGATGATGAGAGTGATGACGACAAATCTGATCTTGAGGCTGAGCTTGCAGACTTACAGAAGAAGATGGCACCGCTTGCCAACAGATTTGCCAAGAAGAATAGCTCCTCCAACAAGCTGAGAACCTCCTCATCTAACTACAAACAGAAGAACCATGAACAAGGATCTTCTAGAAAGGCGCCATCAGCTGAAGATGCTCCCAAATGCTACAATTGTGGAAAGGCTGGACATGTCATCAAAGACTGCCGCCTCCCAAAGAAGAAGGATGCTAACTTCTACAAGCAAAAGATGCTGTGGAATAAGCAGAAAATGCTGATGGTGCAGAAAGAAGAAGAAACTTCTGCAATGATTGCTGAGAATGATAACTGGGCAGAAGATTCTTCTGATGAGAAGGAGGAAGAAGAAAACTATGCCCTGATGGCACGAGTGGAGGAAGATGAAAGAAAGGGTGATGTTGCGATCCCCAAAAGTGAATGCTCAACAAGCTCTGTAAGTACCTCTCATACTCCTTTAAATAATCAAATTCAGTCCTTACTTGAGAAGGACAATCTAATTAAAGAACTGAAGGAGAGACTAGACAATAATCACAGGGTACTGAAACAGAATCTAGACCAAAAGTCTTCTTTAAGTGTTCAACTTGAAATTGCAAAGATCAGGTCAAAAAGGTGTCCTCAGATTTTTAAAGCTTTGAACTTAAGATAGCTGAATTAACTAGGAAATTTGAGGATAGTGAACGAGAAAAAAGCACATCAAAGGCTGAATGCGATTTTTTGCATAATAAGAGAAGAACACTTTTAAACAAAGTAAAAGAACTAGAGGATCTAGCTGCTAGAAGAGGTCAGTCTGAACAGACAATTTTTCTTAATCAAATAAAGGATGACCGATTCTACAATCCTAGAATAGGACTGGGCATAAAAAGCCCATGTAATCTAAAGAAAGTTAACTGTCTTCAAATTTATAACAAAGATTACATGGGACTAGGGTTTGGTGAAAAAATGTATTTTCGAAGTGATGAAGAAAACGCTGAAGCAGAAGAAGAAAAGAGAAAGAATCCTAAATCTGCGATTTCTTGTGATTATCCCTCTGTTAATGAAAAACAACTTTCACAAGAAAAATCTACTTCCTGCTTTAGTGAATGCCTTGACCCTTATGCAAAAGATATTCCACACATAGGACATCCTCTAGATCCACCCCCAAGAGTAGGTATCTCTAAAACTGGAGAGGAACCTTGTATTTTTCCTATGGCTCAAAAACTCAAAAACCTCCAGAAAACTCTTGATAACGAGAGAGAGAGATTTGAAACTGAAAAGAGAGGTTTTGAGAGCAACTGGCATGAACTTCTTCAAAAGTTCAATGAATTAAGTGAGCAGTTTCATGCAAAATCAGCCCCTTCTACGTCTAAAACTGACAGTTCACACACCTCACCTAAGAAAAACAAGGTTTTAAAAGGTTCATCCACTCATCTCTCTTCTCCTTTGTTTACAGGAAATGAAGTGAAGAAGGAAGGAGAAGAGAAGAGTGAGTGGAGGAAAAAGAGGAAGGAAATCGCAGAAGGCAAAATGAAAGTTTTTGAGAATAGTGCCAGTCCTAGATCTAGTTCTATTTTTTACTCTAAAGTTAATTGTAATTCTGTCTCTACAAAACAAACTTCTAGTAGTTCAGTCTTGAGTCCCAAGCTGAATATTTCTGAGACTTCTTCTAGACATCGTTCTATTCATAATACAAGTATTGCTTATGGTTATTCTGTTCCAGACCCCCACAATTATGAATGTGATGTGAATGTTGTTAAAACAAAGCCTCACAGAAAGCTCAAACCAGAAAGAGAAACCAAGAAAAGAACTTCTAAGGGAACATTTTGTATTCCTGATATGAAATATGCTCTTCGAGTTCATTCAAAGAAACATCTTAATCGGCTTTCTAAAGAGGAGATTTTCAAAACCAAACTTAAGAAACAACCATTCAATCACAAAGCGCATGTCTACTCTCCTCCCAAAGCTAAAACTGAAAGGTGGGTCCCCAAGATAAGACCCACCAAAACTGAAATGAAGAGGTGGGTCCCCAAGATGAGACCTACCAAACCTGAAACGAATAGGTGAGTCCCCAATCGCAGACCCACCAAAACTGAAACAGAAAGGTGGGTCCCCAAATTTAGACCCACCAGAACTAAAACAGAAAGGTGGGTTCACAACATCAGACCCACCAGAATGGAAACTCCTAATTGGGCTTTAAAAACCAGATCCACTGCAAAAGCAGATCTGGCTATTGGAGAGCCCACAAGAGAAAGATCTTTTGTTGAAAGAGCTGCTGACCTTGGATCACAGCTAAAAGCAAGATTTAGAAAGGTGTTTTTTGATAATAAGGAAGGACCCACTCCAAGATGGGTACCTAAACCTGTTTGATTGTTTTGCAGGACGGTCATGTGTGGCACTTAGACTTAGGATGCTCAACCCACATGACCGGAATAAAACACCTATTGAGCAACTACACCAACTGCTACGGAGGCAATGTCAGATTCGGGAACGACGCCTCATCTCCTATTCTTGGGTATGGGGACGTCATCTGTGCCAGTGTCACTATAAAAGACGTTTCATTTGTCAAAGGGCTCGAACACAACTTACTGAGCATAGGACAATTCTGTGACAGCGGGATGGAAGTGAGGTTCTTTGCAAAACAATGTTGTGTTCTAGACAGTGGTGGGAATACATTATTAACGTGTTACAGAACATCAAATCTGTACACTATTGATCTAAAAAGCGTCTGTAAGGAATAATTGTAATTAGATTTTGATGATGCTAAATTAATTAGGACTTTAGAGTACCCCTCCTTAGATTTAATGTATTAGAATTTTCATTTGTAAAATTCCTTAGTATAATCGACTCAGCAGAAGGCCTCCTGAGCAGAAGGCCTCCAGAGCAGAAGACCCTTGTTAAGGCATTGGTCGAACAGAGGACCTTTGGTTCTCTGCTTAAGAACAGAAGACCTCAGGGTCTCTGTTAACCTTTACTCTGACAGAAACCCTCCTGGTTCTCTGTTGGATATCTTCTCAACAGAAGTGCTCCAGACCTTCTCTGATCAACTCTCTGTTATAGACACCAGAAGGCCTGACACTTAGAAGAATTCCGCCAAGCCGGGAAATCAACTGAAAGATTCCTTCAACGGCTAGGAGTATTGAACGGGAAAGCTACAGTACGCGCATTAAATGCACATTTAATGCTCCCCATACTCCGTAGAGTAATTCCAGATGATTGGCCGCAATGTCAGGATTACTTTATCCCAAAATAGTAACCCGCCAACTTTACCGGGTCCTACTGGTCAAGTCAACTGCTCGCTCATTTAATGCAGTTGTCCTCCTTCTCCTCCAACGGGAAGACAAATCCAGTATAAAAGATACATTTCGAAGAACAACCATATAGAGAACTTTGCTAACTTTTGCTACAACTCTGCACATACAAGAAATTCAAACGCTACAAAGCAAAAAGCCTCCTTGAGATTAAATCTTCATCATCTTCTACAAGAGAAGGCAGAAGTTGAAAAATCCTTATTTCCAACTCAAGCAAAGTTCCAAGTGTTCTTCAACTCTTCAAGCTCATCACATACAAACTCTTTGTAACGAAGCAAGTTGGAGGAACCCCTGTTTTAAATAGAACCTCTTCTTTCACAAGAAGGACGTCCAAGTACCTGGAGCTGTGAAGTGGTGATACTTCTGGGAAAGCTCAGTGAAAGGACCAGTCTTAGGGAAGCCGGAAGTGCATCCAAGAAGACATCTACACTTGAAGAAGACGTGGAGAGCTTCTTAAGTGATAGGGCTAAGGCATTGTAAACGGAAGTTTTTACAGCTTAGTGGAACAGTGGACTAGAGGAACAAGTTGTTCCTTGAACCACTATAAAAAGCCCTGGTGTCATTTACTTACTGCTTTACATTCATAGTTTTTATTTGAACTGTTTAACTCCAAAGACTTGGTATCTGTGTTCAGCAGAACTGGTCTTGTGAGTTAACAGAAGGCCTACTGCCTTTGCTTCTCTGAGGCTACTAACAGAACTCCCTACCAGAACCCCATCCGCTGCCAGTCTGTTCTGCCAACAGAATAGGCTATTCTGTTAAATCTGGTACTTAGCTTGAAAAAGTTAAAAACCAATACAGTCTATTCACCCCCCCCCCCTCTAGACTGTATCCAGTACAACCGGGACCAACAAGTGGTATCAGAGCCTCCTTGTTCTAATAATCTCTTAGGTTATTTGCTGAACAAAGATCCACTTGTTTTTCTGTTTTACCTCATTTTTATCTGATATAATGGATCACTCTTTGTCCAAGAATCTTATGTTTTCAGATCTTAAGTTTGATGACTGGAGGATCCGGATGAAGGCACATCTCTGTGCTCTTCATGATGAGATGTGGGAAGTACTTGACATAGGACTCTTCACAAGCTTCCAGAAGGTCAACCCTGAACATGCTATTGACAACACTAGACCTCAGATGATCAATAAGGCCAAATCTGAGTGGACAACAGAAGAAAGATGGAAGTACAATCTGGACAACATTGCTAAGGATATTCTTTACAAGTCCATCGATGATAGGTACTTCAACAGAATAAAGAAGTGCAAGACTGCAAAGGAAATCTGGGATACTCTTGAGCTCATTGGAGCTGATGATGAGCAAGAGAAGGACAACAAGCTGACAATAGCCAATAAGAAGTTTGATGACTTCAAGCTTCTTCCTGGTGAAAGCATCTCCAAGATGTATGACAGGCTCCTCACTCTCACTGGAGAGATCTCTGAGCTTGGCAAGGAACTCAACACCAAGGAGATCAACCTTAAGGTGTTGAGGGGACTGCCCTCAGCATGGAAGATGAAGGTGGTTGTTGTCCAAGCCAGCAAGGATGTGAAGACTTATCCCACTGATAAGCTCATTTCAGATCTCAAAGCTCATGAGTTTGAAATGATTGAAGAAAAAGAAGATGTACCAGAAGAGAGGACCACTACAGCCCTCACTGCCAGCACATCAAAGGTAAATGATTTTGACCCTTCAGTACTCTTATCTGACGAATATATGGCTGCTTTTGCTAGGAGATTCAAGAAGTTCATGAAGAATCCCAAAGATGGAAGAAGTCCATCATTCAGCAGAAAGCCATTCCAGAAGGTCAAAACAACAGAAAGCAGTGGTGAGCTTCTCTGTTACAACTGCACACAACCTGGACATTTCAAAGCAGAATGCCCACATCCAAGAGTGTCTAAGAAACAAGGGCATGATGGAGAAAAGAAGAAGTATGAAGACAACTCCAGAAGGAGAAAAGCACTTGTGACAGAACAGCTCGAGAAAGACCCTCTGTTAGAGAAAGAATCCAGTTCTGATTCAGATTCTGATGAGGCCTTCTGTTGCCTTGATACTGAGACAGAAGACCTATGCCTCATGGCTCATTCTGATGATGAGGTAACCTCTACTTCTACATCTAGTTTTTCCTCGGTAGGCTTAGCTTTTGATTTTGATTCAATGTCAGAATTTTGGGAAGAGTTTAAGGCCATCCAAGTCACTTATTCCTCGGTCACAGAAGAAAACGGTAAGTTGAAGGCTGAAATTCTTGACTTGAAAAAGGAGGTTGAGATCAAAATCAATCTTCTAATTAAGGAAAGAGATCAGCTGGAGACTGAAAATGTTTCTCTTCTCAAGAGAATAAGAGAAATAGAGCCTCTCGAGATTAAGTACAAAGCTTACCAGAAGGCCCAGTCTTCCATGGAAAAGATTTTACTTGATCAACAGATTGGCACTGGTTTTGGTCTTGGTTATGGCTCAACAGAATCAGGTGAGCCTTCTGTAATGCCTAGCACCAGTGTTGCTAAGGCAGATAAGGTCATAGTGCCACTGATTTCTAGCCCCATTTGTCAAGCTGGTGTATCTGGCACCAAGGTTGTTCATGAGGAAGTTAGACCAGAAAAGGGAAAGATAAAGGTTCAACAGAAACCCTTTTTGAAAAATAATGAACCTGGCAGAAAACCTAACAACAGAAAAGGTTTTCAAGATAACAAAAATAAAAGACCATTCATTGACAGACAACCTCATGACAATCATGCCAGAAATGACCACCAGAAGGGCAAATATCAAGAGAGAGTTAACTTTAGGCAGAAGAGGTTGGCTGGTCAACTTCAGAAGCCCAAAACTAACCGTCCCTCTGCTCTTGATAGTATATGGGACTTCTTTCCAACAAAGAAAGCTATGCAAAAATATGTAAACAGGAAGCATGACCCTCACAAGCATCTGCCCAAAGTGAATCACACTTCAGTTTACTATAACTACCAGGTGGACAATGGGTACCACCCAACAAGGTTTCATCTGCCCAAAATGGTACCAACTACCCAAACTCCATGACCCCCCAGGACCCAGCATTGCTTGGGTACCTAAATCTTTCTTTTGATCTTGCAGGAACTGTGTGCTGGAGCTATCTCAGAGCAAGAATGGTTTATTGATAGTGGATGCTCCAGGCACACGACAGGTGACAGAAGTTGCCTAACTGAGTTCCAGAAATGCAAAGGACCTAGAGTTACCTTTGGAGGTAATGACAAAGAAGGTCAAACAAAAGGAAGAGGGAAGCTGATCAAGAACCAGATAGTCATTGATGATGTCTCATATGTTAAAGGACTGAAGTTCAACTTGCTGAGTGCTAGCCAATTCTGTGACAAAGGCTACACTGTTCAATTCACAAAGGACTTCTGTGATCAAAATGGAACACTTCATCAACTCTCTGCCGCCAGAACCCCTCAACAGAATGGCGTAGCAGAAAGGAGGAACAGAACATTAAAAGAAGCTGCAAGAACAATGATTGCAGAATCTGGACTACCTATGAGATATTGGGCTGAAGCAATCAACACTGCATGCTATACTCAGAACAGAAGCATGATCAACAAGAATCACCAGAAGACCCCCTATGAACTCTGGAAAGGAAGAAAACCCAACATCAGTTATTTTCATATATTTGGATGCAAATGCTACATCCTTAACAATGGAAAGGAGGATCTGAAAGTCTTTCAAGAGAAAGCTGATGAAGGTATCTTTATAGGCTATTCAAACACCAGTAAGGCCTATAGAGTACTCAACAGAAGGACTCTACATGTTGAAGAGTCTATAAATGTGAAGTTTGATGATAGCACCTCTGTTAAAGAAGTAACAGAGATCCTCAAGGAAGTCAGCATAGAAGACAGAACACCAGACCCAACAGAAGAGGTAGTAGACAACCCTGCATTTCCAACACCTGCACCAAACCCCCTTCTGTTGAATGAAGATGAAGACTCAGAAGATGAAGAATCAGAGAGACACAGACAGCAACTGACAGAACCTGATCTGACATGGTTAAGAGACCGTCCCCCTAATCAAGTAATTGGGCATATCAGAAGTGGTGTGCAGACCAGATCAGCTTCAACAAGGAGAGAATCAATGCTTGCCTGCTATATATCTCAGATGGAACCCATGATTGTGGAAGAAGCTCTTGCAGACTCAGATTGGATGAATGCAATGCAAGAAGAGCTGACTCAATTTGAAAGGAACAAAGTATGGGAACTTGTTCCTAGGCCAAAGCACCAGAATGTCATTGGAACCAAATGGGTATTCAAGAACAAAGCTGATGAAGATGGCAACATTGTAAGGAATAAAGCAAGGCTGGTAGCTAAAGGTTATTGCCAAGAAGAAGGAATAGATTTTGATGAGACTTTTGCACCAGTTGCCAGACTGGAAGCCATCAGAATATTTCTAGCCTATACTGCCTACTACAACATCAAGGTCTACCAGATGGATGTCAAAAGTGCATTTCTGAATGGAGATCTTGAAGAAGAAGTTTATGTGGAACAACCACCAGGATTTGTCATTCCTACTCACTCCTCTTGTGTCTACAAGCTTAAAAAGGCCCTTTATGGTCTTAAGCAAGCTCCCAGAGCATGGTATGACACATTGTCCCTTTTTCTAGTGAACCATAGGTTTACTAAAGGAAAGGTTGACAAAACTCTATTTCAAATCTCTGTTGCTAATCATATTCTATTAGTACAAATATATGTTGATGATATTATATTTTGTAGTACTAATCCAGAACTGTGCAAGAAGTTCTCTCAAGTAATGCAGAGTCAATTTGAAATGAGTATGATGGGAGAACTCAACTACTTCCTAGGGCTACAAGTCAAACAAGTTCCTAAAGGAATCTTTATCAACCAAGGGAAGTATACCAGAGACCTGATCAAGAAGTTTGGAGTGGAAGGAAAATCCTCAGTGAAGATTCCCATGAACACCTCACAAGGAATTGGTCCAGATGATGAAGGAAAGGATGTCGATGCAACAACCTACAGAGGAATCATAGGATCTCTGCTCTATCTGACTGCAAGCAGACCAGACATTTCTTTCTCTGTTGGAATCTGTGCCAGATACCAATCAAAGCCCAAGGAGAGCCATTGTAACAGATGGTATCAGAGCAACCCTGCGACAGTGTGCTGATCCGTTGGATATCGGGCGGGCACTTAGCAGGGGAAAAGATTCTGGGATATGATTGAGATTGGTTTTGGGGCGCAACGAGGACGTTGCGTTCCTAAGTAGGGATGATTGTAACACTTGAGATTTAATTTAAATGGATTAATAGTACTACTCATACCAATAGAGGTGCATCTCCTTTTAAGGGAGCTCATCACCCAAGAACTCCAAAGTTAAGCGTGCTTGCACGAGAGTAGTCTTGGGATGGGTGACCCCCTGGGAAGTTTCTCAGGGCGCGCATGAGTGAGGACAAAGTGCGCGGTAAAGGCTCGTGGTGGTTTGTGAGGACAGTACTATTGGTCTAGAGTAGCTACCTCGGGTCCTGCGAGGCCGGGGTGTTACAGCCATCTTAGTGCTGCAAAGAGAATCATCAGATATATCAAAGGAAATCCAAATGCAGGCCTATGGTATCCAAAGGGAGGTAACTTTGAACTAATTGGTTACTCTGACTCAGATTTTGCAGGTTGCAGATTAGACAGGAAAATCACCTCTGGTCACTGCCAAATGCTAGGAGGAAGGCTCGTTTCCTGGTTTAACAAGAAGCAGAACTCAATCTCAACAAGTACAGCAGAAGCTGAATACATTGCAGCTGGGAGTTGCTGTGCTCAGTTACTCTGGATGAAGCAACAGCTGAAGGACTATGGCATTCAAGCAAAGGAGATCAAGTTGTTGTGTGACAACACCAGTGCCATTGCCATCACTCAGAATCCAGTTCTTCACTCCAGGACAAAGCACATTGAGATCAGACATCACTTCATCAGAGATCATGTTGAGAAGAAGCACATTTGCATGTAGCATGTGCCAACAGAAGACCAGCTTGCAGACATTCTGACAAAGCCTCTTCCTGAGGCTAGATTCAACAAACTGAGAGAGGAATTGGGAATGATGGATGAAATTCCAAGAGAATATTGAAAAGGAAGGCCTTCTGTTGCAAAATCTCTGCTAATAGAATACCTGTTGCAGAACCCCTTCTGTTAACCCCCTTCTGTTCTCTATCCCGGAAGAACACCTCAGCAACAGAAACCCTCTCTTCCTTCCTTCAGAAAACCTCTTCTTTTATCTAACAGAAAAGGTTGTGGACTTAGCAAAATTCTGAAAAGCCGGGTGACCTAGTAAATTATTAAAGGTCTTTTACCCTTTTACCCTTAAAACGGTATACAGCCGCATAATATTTACTGCGCCCCCTTTTTACATTTATTGGTACCTCAGAACCGCAAATTATCTCAATCGTCCATTAACCCGTACCCATATATTCCCCTCATTTCAACCTAAACCACTACTGCTTCCATTACTCTCAAGCTTTTGAACTCTTATCTCTCCAAATCTCTCAACCGCTAAAAACGACTATGGCTTTCTTGAGCTTCAATGATCTTTCCAAGGAACAAAAAGCAACCCTGCTCAAGAATGTGTTGACAGGGATGAAGTGCGAACTGGATTTTCTACCCAGATTTGCTGAGAAAAAGGAGAGAATGATCAATATCATTGACGGGCTGACAGAGTGTCAACTAAGCAAGGTCATCACCTATGCTTATGAAGTCTACAGCAACATTGACACTGTTGAGTTCTATCTCAACGCGACCTTCAAGGACGAAACCATCACCTCTAGTATCCAAGGAGAAGAAATACTGGTTGATGCTGACGTCATCAACAAGGTTTTTGACATTCAACTAAAGGAAGGCAGGGCCTCTCTATTTGATTTAGAGGAAGCTGACGTCACTGTCCTTGAATTCAAGAGGAATTATTGCAGAAAAGGGGAAGAAGTGGAGAAGGTAAACATCAAGAAAAATCTGCTCAAGAAGGACTTTGAGTTGCTCATCAACATTTTCCACAAAATGTGTGTGGTGCAAATTTACCTCTACTGATGATGTCACTACTGCAAATGCCAAGGCTCTGTATGCAGTACATCATGGGGTGAATGTCAACTGGGGTCAGGTAATTGTTCGATCCCTGATTGAGTTCATCAAAAAGAAGAACCCCAAGACAGGTCTTTATTCTGGGAAGTTAGGGCATGGGCTGCTCATCTCAGAACTGCTTCTCAATCAAGGTGTAACCTTGAGGAAGGCCACACCTCTGGATCACACAAAGGTAATCTTCCTATCTGCCTCTCCAAATAGGGAAATAGCCATCAAGGCAAAGCTGAAGAGACAGCTTCAGCTTGACAATAAAAGACAACAAGGAGACAAGGTGCAGAAACCCCTCTCTGAAGCACCTTCTGTGGAGAAGAAGAAGAAGAAGACTAAGAAAACAGAAGTGGTTGCTCCTCCTCCACCCATGAAGGCTGGACAGAAAAGGAAGAGGACCACCAAGACCAAAAAGAAGGTTGCTAAACCTTTGGTCACCATGTCTGAGAAGGTGGCAGACATTCAGGGGGGACCAGAGAACCCCACCTCTGTTACCACTCCTGAACAGAATAGGGTGCCAACTCCAACAGAGCACCCCAGCACAGGCAAAGAAGGGTATCTGTCTTTGCTGGATAGACAGTTTGCTCGAGTTCTTGAATGGAGAAGATGGAGAATGGGACCCCTTCACAAAATCAGTCAATTCTTTGATAACTATGAGCCTGAAGAAGAGGCAATCCTGAAGTGGGTAGGCACTGATGATGTCTCCAAGTGCTTTGCCCTCAACTTCCTACATTCTGTCCTTGAGAAGAAGAAGGCAGGTTACAAATGAAAGGCTGTCCTCATATCCTCACCCTCTGAGGAGAAAGTCAAACCACTGGAAGAAGGAGAGATACAAACATTTGAAGAATGGCTTTTTGCCAAGAAGGCAACAGAATCTGTTCAACCAAACTTCAACCCAGGAGAACCCTCTGTACCTAAGACAGAAGGGCAAGCTATGTTGGAACTCATCAAGGAATGGAGGACTTCTTTGATTGAAGAAAATGTATTTGAGGTAATCTCTCCAACCCGTTCTGTTCATATCTTAACAGAACCCCAAGTCCCTTCACCTCTTATTACAACAGAAACTCCTCCAACAGAAAACCCTCAACCCCAATCCCCAGAACAGAAAAACCCCACCTCTCCTCACTCATCCACAAAGAAAACCAAATCACCTTGCAGAGAACTTATCCCTTTCAGAAACCGCTCCCCTTCACCTCCACCATCTCCTCCTCAACAGAATGCCTCCCATCAACAAAACACCCCTTCTCCCCAACCTTCATCACAACACCAGAACTCCATCCCTCAACAACAATCCTCTTCCACTCAAAACTCATCCTCACCCTCACCTGCAGCAAATTCCCCCAGAACATCTCTACACTCTGCTGCATCTACACCTAAGAGACAGCCTCTTCACCGCATTCTATCCTCTGAAAGTGATAACAATGGCTTCTTGTCATCTTCCCTTGCTGGAGACCTCACTTCAAAACGCCAACCTACACCTCCCAGAGAACCTTCTCACCAGAAACCCTCTCTGCAACAGACCAGAAGGCCTCCCATGCACAGGTCCAGGGGACTAGGAATGCCAGAGACTGAAGAACCTATACCTCAAATTCCCTTCAACAAGTTTGTTGAAACAGCAGAAGAATTTGGTGGTCAAGTCCTCCAAGGCATGGACAAACTCATCCAGATAAATGACAAGCACTTTGAGCACCTTACTCATCCAGATAAATGACAAGTTTATCTCAGACCGCTTTGAAAACCTCACAGAATCCCTCCACAACTTCTTGGCCTCCTCCTCTGCCAGAACAGATGCACTGTCAACTGAAGTAGAAGGTATACATAAGACCCTATTCACCTTTCATCAAACTCTGATGGCTCAAGGCAAAGCAATTGAGACCATCTCCACCAATATTGAAGATCTCCAATGGGCTGATACCAAAACAAATGAACAGCTGTTGGACATAGAGGAACTCTGCAAAGTCCACCGTGATCAAACCAGGACTCTGTTTGCTCAAGACAAAGAGAGATACCAGAAATTGGTCCTTCTTGAAGCAAGTTCCAAGGACATTGCCTCAGTTGTTCATAAACAACAAGGTCTGATAGAAGGTCTTACTTCTGTCACTCAGACCTTACCGAGGCCCTTGAGCAGATAGCCTCCTCACAGGCCTCAGAGTTCCAGAAGATCAACATGATGCTAGAGGACCTAAATGATGCCAAAAAGGGGGAAGAGGACCCTCAACAGACTAGGCCTCGGTCCACCAGAACTTCTGCTAGAGCATCCTCTTCTGCTGAACCAATAGTAGACCCTGCTCCATACTTTGAAGCTGCTTTACAGAAAAAGAGAGCAGCCGGTTTACCTAGACCCCCATCTCCAGTGAAGAAAGGCACCAAGAAGAAGAAAATCTTCAGTTTTACTGAATGGAGATTGGGTGGTTCCCAGAAAATTGACAGAGCTCAGTTTGAGGAAATGAAGATGAAAATGACTCCCACTCAACAACAGAACCTCTTTCTGGATAAAGATGGTGCTGTACGAGTCAGATATGGGGGATCCTTAGAGGAAGCTGAAGAATGGTACAAGAAGAATATTGTCCCTGGCAAGACAATACATGAAGGAGTTCTCAGCTATCTGGATTGCAAGCTTTCTCCCATATGGGCATCTTATCAAAGCTCTGGCAATTTATCTCAAATCAGAGCAGAAATTAATGAAGAGCTGCTAAGGCTTCAAAGATTGGAGGAAGAAGCTCTGCAAGCAGCTACTATGGAGAATGTGTAAGAAATATTTCTGTAAACCATATCTAATAAAATCACATCTCTGCCATTTCACTTTGTAAGGCTTTTCCTCAATTCCTGTCTCTTTGCTTTCTGTTTGTTTGCTATTTGATTTATTATCTGCTATCTGAATGTACTCTACTCTTACTATTTTCCTATGCCAAGTTGCCCACCGAGATTTTAATGAAAGTTCTAAACTTTAATTCTTTGAGGTGAAGGCACTTCTCTGGAAATAGTTAAAGGGTTTTGGCATCATCAAAAAGGGGGAAATTGTAAGGAATATTTGTAATTAGATTTTGATGATGCTAAATTAATTAGGACTTTAGAGTACCCCTCCTTAGACTTAATGTATTAGAATTTTCATTTGTAAAATTCCTTAGTATAATCGACTCAGCAGAAGGCCTCCTGAGCAGAAGGCCTCCAGAGCAGAAGACCCTTGTTAAGGCATTGGTCGAACAGAGGACCTTTGGTTCTCTGCTTAAGAACAGAAGACCTCAGGGTCTCTATTAACCTTTACTCTGACAGAAACCCTCCTGGTTCTCTGTTGGATATCTTCTCAACAGAAGTGCTCCAGACCTTCTCTGATCAACTCTCTGTTATAGACACCAGAAGGCCTGACACTTAGAAGAATTCCGCCAAGCCGGGAAATCAACTGAAAGATTCCTTCAACGGCTAGGAGTATTGAACGGGAAAGCTACAGTACGCGCATTAAATGCACATTTAATGCTCCCCATACTCCGTAGAGTAATTGCAGATGATTGGCCGCAATGTCAGGATTACTTTATCCCAAAATAGTAACCCGCCAACCTTACCGGGTCCTACTGGTCAAGTCAACTGCTCGCTCATTTAATGCAGTTGTCCTCCTTCTCCTCCAACGGGAAGACAACTCCAGTATAAAAGATACATTTCGAAGAACAACCATATAGAGAACTTTGCAAACTTTTGCTACAACTCTGCACATACAAGAAATTCAAACGCTACAAAGCAAAAAGCCTCCTTGAGATTAAATCTTCATCATCTTCTACAAGAGAAGGCAGAAGTTGAAAAATCCTTATTTCCAACTCAAGCAAAGTTCCAAGTGTTCTTCAACTCTTCAAGCTCATCACATACAAACTCTTTGTAACGAAGCAAGTTGGAGGAACCCCTGTTCTAAATAGAACCTCTTCTTTCACAAGAAGGACGTCCAAGTACCTGGAGCTGTAAAGTGGTGATACTTCTGGGAAAGCTCAGTGAAAGGACCAGTCTTAGGGAAGCCGGAAGTGCATCCAAGAAGACATCTACACTTGAAGAAGACGTGGAGAGCTTCTTAAGTGATAGGGCTAAGGCATTGTAAACGGAAGTTTTTACAGCTTAGTGGAACAGTGGACTAGAGGAACAAGTTGTTCCTTGAACCACTATAAAAAGCCCTGGTGTCGTTTACTTACTGCTTTACATTCATAGTTTTTATTTGAACTATTTAACTCCAAAGACTTGGTATCTGTGTTCAGCAGAACTGGTCTTGTGAGTTAACAGAAGGCCTACTGCCTTTGCTTCTCTGAGGCTACTAACAGAACTCCCTACCAGAACCCCATCCGCTGCCAGTCTGTTCTGCCAACAGAACAGGCTATTCTGTTAAATCTGGTACTTAGCTTGAAAAAGTTAAAAACCAATACAGTCTATTCACTCCCCCTTCAGACTGTATCCAGTACAACCGGGACCAACAGCGTCCAATCCACCACTTCCATCTGTCTGCTGTCCAAAGCTTCAACTAAACAGAACAACCTATGGCACAAACGTCTCTCCCATCTGAACTTCAAACATCTATCAACCTTGTCCTCCAAGAAACTTGTCAAGGGGCTTCCTCTGCTAAAGTCTTCCGCTGAAAATCATTGTAGTGCCTGCAAAATGGGCAAAATGACGCGAAGCTCCCACAAGTCGAAAACAGAACCATCATCTACACATCAGTTGCAGCTAATTCACATGGATCTGTGTGGACCTATAAGTGTCCAAAGCATCAACGGTCGCAAATACACTGGTGATCGTTGATGACTTCTCTAGGTACACATGGACAAAAATTTTCCGTTCAATGGACGAGGCTGCAGAAAACATTATGACCTTTATCAGAACCATCCAGAAACTGTTACAGCACAGTGTTCGAATTGTAAGAACTGACAATGGTACCGAGTTCAAAAATCAAACTCTCACTGAGTTCTATGAATCACTCGGTATCACTCAGCAATTTGCAGCAGCTAAAACTCCCCAACAGAACGGAGTTGTTGAGAGAAAGAACAGAACCCTTGTTGAAGCAGCACGCACCATGTTAATCCAATCCAGGCTGCCTCACTTCATGTGGGCAGAGGCAATCAATACTGCGTGCTTCACTCAGAACAGAACATCCATCCATAAACGCTTCGGCAAGACTCCTTATGAAATCCTCTTCAACAGAACTCCCGACATCTCTTTCTTCAAGGTTTTTGGCTGCAAGTGCTTCATACTAAATGATCGGACAGAGAGAAGTAAGCTGGACCCCAAAGCCAGAGAAGGAGTGTTTATTGGCTACTCACTGCAGTCCAAAGCTTACAGAGTCTATCTCAGAGACAAGCGCACTGTCATCGAGAGTGTAAATGTTACATTCTATGAAATGGCAGACTTTGCGATCGAACATCTACAGACTGATCCATCACATGTTGTACCAGTAGCTTCTGATAAAGCTGAACCAAACACCGAACACGAAGATGTGATTCTCGACTCTCTTTTCAAAAACTTCTACGAGAACTCACAACCTCCACCTCTTCCATGCACTCCAGCTTCAACATCAACTCCAACAGCAGAGATTCCGCTCCTCACAGGTCCTGATGATGTACCATCCACACCCTCAACCCCTCAATCCAATCTCAGAGGTGTGGATGATCACGGCTTTGCTACGAGTCCAGAATCATCTCCATTACACACCACAGCTGCTCCAGAGCCTTCAACCTCCTATCAGGACTCGGATCAACCAATCATTACTCCAACTCCTCTAGCTCATGAGAGGAAGTGGATGAGAGCACATCTCGTTGAACAGATAATAGGTGATCTGAGTCAAGGTGTGCGCACAAGATCCGCAACGATGAATGAATGCCACTTCGCGTGCTTCCTAAGCCAGTCAGAACCATCAAAGGTCTCCGATGCACTACTTGATCCAGATTGGGTGATTGCGATGCAAGATGAACTCAATCAGTTTGACAGACTGGATGTATGGTCACTGGTACCCAAGCCTCAGAGAAAGACTATCATTGGCACGAAGTGGGTATTCAAAAATAAAAGAGATGAAGAAGGAACAGTTGTAAGGAACAAGGCAAGGCTGGTCGCAAAGGGATATAATCAACAGGAAGGCATAGACTACGATGAAACGTTTGCGCCCGTAGCTAGAATTGAAGCAATCCGCCTCTTTCTTGCATATGCGGCGCACAAAAATTTCACCGTCTTTCAGATGGACGTGAAAACAACTTTTCTAAATGGGACTTTAGAAGAAGAAGTCTATGTTGCTCAACCAGAAGGATTTGTAGATCCAAAATTCCCAGACCATGTATACAAGCTAAAGAAAGCTCTCTATGGGTTGAAACAGGCACCCAGAGCTTGGTACGATGCCTTGACCGGATTTTTGATTGATTCAGGTTTCTCCAAAGGAAAGATTGATACTACTCTGTTTATCAAGAGACAGAAATCGGACATCATTCTGATTCAGATCTATGTTGATGACATCATCTTTGCCTCTTCAAATCCGCGCCTATGCCAACATTTTGAGAAACTGATGAAAACAAAGTTCGAGATGAGCATGAAGGGTGAACTTAACTTCTTCTTAGGCCTGCAAGTAAGACAAATATCTGACGGCATTTTTATCAACCAGTCCAAATACATTCTGGATATGCTAAAGAGATTCAACATTGAAGGCAAATCCTCCATGACGACCCCCATGTCCCCAAACAATAAACTGGACTCAGACCCCTCCGGGAAGCCAGTTGATGCTACGAATTACAGGGCCATCATTGGATCTTTGCTATATCTCACGTCAAGCAGGCCTGACATTGTCTTCTCCACATGCTTATGTGCTCGCTTTCAAGCCAATCCGAAGGAATCTCATCTGACCGCTGTACGACGAATCTTAAGATACCTCAAAGGCACGGTGAATCTAGACCTTTGGTATCCCAAGCATTCAGGCTTTGATCTAGTCGGATACTCGGACGCTGATTTTGCTGGTTGCCGGATGGACCGCAAAAGTACATCGGGAGCCGTCCAAGTCTTGGGCGAGAAGCTAGTCTGCTGGTCTTCCAAAAAGCAGAACTGTGTGTCAACATCTACAGCTGAGGCCGAATACGTCGCGGCTGCTAGTTGTTGTTCACAAATATTATGGATGAAGACTCAGCTCCAGGACTACGGTTACACATTCCGCCACATCCCGATCTACAGTGACTCTCAAAGCGCCATTGCCATCACCAGCAATCCGGTTCACCACTCCCGCACCAAACACATTGATCTGCGCTATCATTTCATCAAGGATCACGTGGAGAAAGGAGACATAGATATGTACTTTGTAAGCTCAGAGCTTCAACTGGCTGACTTGTTTACTAAGGCATTGGATGAAAAAAAATTCCAGTTCCTGGTCTCCAACCTCGAGCCTGTTTAATTTTTGTCTCCACTGGTCTGAAAAGTGTGTGTGTGGGACTTGTAAAAAGTGTGTGTGAGTGTGATCTGTAAACAGTGTGTGTGCGTTGCATGTGTTGAGGGGGAGAAAATCAGAAAAAGAACAAAAAATAGTGTGCGTGTGTTGCATATGTTGAGGGGGAGAAAAATCAAAAAGAACAAAAAATAGTGTGTGTGCGTTGCATTTGTACATATTGTTTGTTGCATTTTTTGGGGGGGAGAAAATTTTCACTGATTGAGGGGGAGCTCTAATTTTTACTGGAATTGGGCCTCAAAAATTCTTTTAAAAGGACATTGTGTGCTAGCCCAAACATTCGGGCTCAACTGTTACGAAGGAGGTCCAAAATATTCTCGCGTATCTAAGCCTCGCGAAAAACCCTTCTCTTCCCATTATAATTTTTTCACGAAGGCCAGAGCTTTTCGCACTTCAGAGCTCTCAGACCGTCCCTTCTTCTTCTTCTTCCCAAACTCCTCTTTTCGCAAACCCTTCTCCTTCTCCGTTTCTCTTTCACGACAACCTTACTAAGGTAGTTCTTCGGTCGTTTTCGAGATCCATAAAAACGCTTACAACGGAAAAACGTTCTCGCAGAACGATCACCTTTTCTCAAAATCAAATTAGGGTTTTTCGTTTGATAATAGGTCGACATCTTGTTATTTATCGTTTTGGTATATCGTGTCTATGTCTTTGCAGGTGGATTCGTCTCTTCGAAATCATGATTTCGAGATTTTGTTTTTCAAGATCTCGAGATTGTCGATTCATCTTCGAGCAAGATCTCGAGATTTGCATCTCGACATCTTGATCTCGAGATTTGAGTCTCGAAATCAAGATCTCAAGATTTGCATCTCGACATCTTGATCTCGAGATTTGCATCTCGACATCTTGATCTCGAGATTTGCATCTCGACATCTTGATCTCGAGATTTGAATCTCGAAATCAAGATCTCGAGATTTGCATCTCGACATCTTGATCTCAAGATTTGAATCTCGAAATCAAGATCTCGAGATTTTCATCTCGACATCTTGATCTCGAGATTTGAATCTCGAATTCAAGATCTCGAGATTTGAATCTCGAAATCATGATCTCGAGATTCAGATCTCGAGTTTTGGACTTTGCAATTTTTTCTAAATTCCACCTGCATAAACTTATCTGAAACCTAAAAAAACCCAAACTCTTTCAATCTAATCAAACCGTTGAATTTCATATGCTGACCCCCTGCTTCTACAGTTTATAATGGCAGGAACAACTCAAATGCAGATCGACGATGCCATCTACCCCAAGGGGAAATGGATCAAGGTGCTGGACAACAATTTCCAGCTAGACCTCACAGTTTTCAAATGCCAGAATCTAGTGATCCCAGCAATCATGAAAGGTCACTATCTCTGGTCTGCACTTCACAACGCAAAACCAGTGCCAGAGATATACCTACAACAGTTTTGGGGTCACATGCATACGGAATCACCGAAGGATCGCTCAAAGATAAAGACCAAACTGAACGGCATGCGCGTGATTCTGACACCATCAACACTGCGTACTACACTAGCGCTGCCAGTCTGAGACATGTATGATGTGCTGCCATCCATCCCCGATCTACTAAAAGACGTGGCATCCCTCGGCTACACCTCCTTACTGCCACAGCTCTCAAACTTCAACGGAGCATATCTGTGACACCGTACCTGAACGTCCTAGAAATTCAAATTTAATTTCAAAGCTTATGTATTGAATTCTCCTATTTTCGAACAATTGTAAAACGATTAAAGTTTTACGGAACGTATGATTTATCATATTTCTATTTGGACTCATACAATGGTAACGGGCTTCTAAATAATTAATTGGGCCATATCACTGATATTGGGGCCCAACATCCTTATATAAGATATACAGCCCATCGGTACAATGTAAGAGCGGTCGGGCAGCCCAAATGTTATTTTGCGCCTAACCTGCTAAAAATAGTAATTATTCAAGAATGGCATCCCAGACCCATTGGAGGGTGACCCACACGATTGGTAGCCCATATATATATATATTTATATATATATATATTAACATCATAAATGAATGACGGAATGATTTGAGAAGAATACAAATGCCTATGGTCCCATCTTTGGCATTATTAGGCTAAATAATGGGAGTAGAGTTTTCTTTTGTAATTGTACATCAAATAAATTATTGGGACCACACTACACATATTAGAGACCAATAATACGATGTAGGAGGTTAACTTTATCTGAATAAATTGGAATGAGTACAAAAGACATCTTATGACAAAAGATAGAATAATAGGACCCATCTTTCCATCTTTGGAAGTATTAGTTGATATTTTCTTCCCAAAATAATTGGGGAACACTGAGGTGTGCTCAAAATCTTCTCATCACATGTAAAATAATCCTAGGGGTCGGCCATATCTGACTTTGGGGGCTGGACTTAGACATGGAAATTAAAGGGGGAGACCCACCTTGTCAAATTCCGCACAAATCATGGGGGTGATTTGTCTCCCTCCATATCTGGAGTTTTACTCGGCCAAATGAGGTGTATAATGTGTCCCTGGATAGCCCTTGAAGTCTAGTTGACGTATTGGGTGGTTTATGTGCGAAGAGAGGGATAGTGTCAGATAAAAACCGAGCTTGAGTGAACTGCTGCGCATAAACTCGAGCAGGGAGAGGGAGGTATTGTCCGGTTCGTATATTGAGCCCCAGTTGTCCAAATAAGGCGTTTGAGGTGTCTAAGGAACGATCTCGAGACGAGGAATCCGTGAAGGTCTGTATTGCATCAAACGGAGTTGTGGAAGGCCTCCAAATCGTCCGAACAAAACACAACCTCGCAGAATCGGATCTTCCTTTCCAAAGTGAGTTTTAACTTCAAAAACCTTTCTTTTCATTTGCCAAATGATATGAACGATTGGTTTAACTATTATACACTATTTCAAGTGTATAAAATGTTATTATAAGAGTACCTTATTTGTTGGAAAGGTTAGATACTAACCTAGACAATACCTTGAAAGGTTAGGGAGCAAATTCGCCGGAAAACACCTGTTCTAGGGGCGGTTTTCGTGTCTTCGGCTAGGAGTTGAACAAGCACCTTGAAGAGGCTGTTTAACACCTATTTTTAAGCAAGGAATCAGTTCTTAATCCACCTTGTGCGAAGCTTTGACCGTTGGATCAAGAAGGAGAAATTTATAGCTCATTTAAGGTGAGGATCGACATCTAGTTGCTTACAACTTGTAGGTTAAGCATGAGATTACCTAAATGCCTAAATCATGTTTTCCATGGATTATAATGACTGATTATTGATGAAATATTGATATATTAGATGAGTAATGAAATTGCAAATTATTTGGAAATCATATTGATAAAAATGGAGTTAAATGAACTATTGTGTGAAATAGGCATTTTTTTACTCATGTGTGAATGGTGTAGATACATAAATGATTATTTGTGTATTACATTGGATGATTAAGTTGCTGCTACATATTTCTAAATATGTAGGGATTTACAAATGAAACATATGATTGATGGGAATAACCTTAATAGTATTGGAATACTAGTTAATGATTGTTTGTAATTGTTAAGAAATTGAATCTAAGGATTTGATTGTAAGTGATATACTTGATTGTGGTTCAAGTGAGTAAATTGCTGTAATGTGATGCTAAGATCATGATAAGGCAGTCCGTAAGGATATCCCGAAATAGATTATTGGTATTACAATTCTAGGCATAGCGAGTGCTTAGGAATTGGGGTCTATGCCAATGCAAGGAGATGTACTTGAGCCCGATGCTCTAGAATTGCATTGGGTAGACATAAGCATTAGGTTCAGCCCATGTAAGGAGATGTATTTGAGCCGAGCTCTAGATTTGCATGGGTGAACATGACGTTGGAGATTGGTGGAGTAATTGACTTGTGATTGATATGCATGGTGATGTAGTCGAGTTGGACTCGAGAAATGCAAACATGTGTGTTAGGGTTGAACCCTATGTATTGTCGTGACTAGGGGTCACGGGGTTTGGTTTATGTTTTGAAAACGAACTTTGGGCCATGGGCCGACTACTTGACTTTATATATAAAGTAAGTATGTTTTAAAAAGGGGTAACTTGGGGTTACGACCTATAATTATATTATCACCCTATTTGAGGGTCTTGTGTTTGAAATACTTGTTGTATATCTATTAGATGTCATCCACACCAGTACTTTATAGCCGTATAGAGTACTGAACCCCTTTCGGGGGGGCGTCCCACCACCATTTCAGGTTGAGGCTAGAGCTTGCTACCTGTGCTCGTTGATCGGGCGATCATCTCGGAGGGGAAGACTTGGTTCGTGCTTCCTCCATTCTGATTTTAAACATTTTAAATCATGCTCATGGATATTGTTTTTTCATTATGGAGCCTGCGTGCTCGTGTTGGCCCCGTGTGGCACTTGTATCCAAACTATGATTTCCGCTGCGTATTCAATTACTTATTATGTATGTTTATGGATGACTTATGTGTGAATGATATTCGAGACGCCTTGTATAATATGGATGAGTTGGACTGCGGTTGACTATTCATATTGTACGGCGGATTGTTGACGTGTCCGGATAGGTCCGGGGCGTGACAATATCTTCATCATCCGTGGAAGAGCCTCTTCGGGCTGGTGAACAAGTGCCTGTAGCCTAAGCATGCCGGATTCGACAAGTGCAACAAGCAGATCCTGCTAATCTTTCATGGCATCGCATTCAACAAGAACTACGACTTGGCACAACTCTTCTTCTCAGAGCTAATGGACCTGGTCAAAGCGAAAGAGAAGAACAGGCCAGGTACCATCCCATATGCAAGATGGCTCGGGCTAATCATCAACGACTGCATGGTAGAGAACTCGTCAATCCCAAAACGCAGCTCAGATCCACACTACAATGCCCCGAAGCTGCAGTACTTCAAAGCAGACAAGAATCCTGTCTTCGGTCTGCGGATCCCTGGGTTTCTGCTCAACCTTGTCAAATCTTCAAATCCGGCAGTTCAACAGTACAAGGAAGCCACTGAGAGAACTGTCCCTATGGTTCAGCAAAACCCAGCTGGACCTACCCCGGGGACAAAGCCGAGTGTAGGTAAGGGTCCAAAGAAAACCCAAAAGCCACAGAAACCAGTGGCCGGTTCGCCCAATGAAGGAAAGTCTGACGAATCTCTAGGGATGAGTCAGGCGGCTGAGGGCACCGAAACAGACACTGAGGAACTGCCGATGAGTCGTCAAGTGATGCCCAACAAAACACTGACGATGAGGCATCTGAGAGCGTGGGCACGGATAGCGAGGAGTCTGGCTCGGATGATGATGACGACAATGACAGTGAAGACGTTGAGCACACATATGCTCTGATCCGAAAAGGAAAGTTGCCTATCGAATCTCCACAAAAGAAAAGGATCACTGCTGAAGACGCAGCACCGATAATAGCAGGCAGACCCCAAGTCTTCACTATCAAAGAGCTAGCTAAACCAAGAGCCGATCCCAGCGAAACAAACTGCTCCAAGGATGACTACGACGAAGCAGCTCATACGATAAAGAATTCAAAGGACGTCGTCATCCGGGAGAAAAGGGCCAAGGTTAAGAATGACAAGGCTGCTAAGTCAAAGCCCCAGCCCCGGGTCAGAAAGAGCCTAATTGATAAGGCAGACGAGCACATCTTCGCCGGCTGCGATACCTTTATCCAGATAAGCCGAGCTGAATCCTTAAGTACAGGAGCCGATCTTTTCGGTTCCCGGGTAGAAGTCGCAACATCTGTCTCAACTGCGCAAGCACATCCCTCACCCATCCACTCGATAGCCTCTCAACAGGTTATTGTTTCAAAAGAACGGGACTCAACCCCCTCACTGGTTCCTTCCAAATCAGTTGAGCGTGCAATTGACCTATCGCCCGAGGTCAAAACCCCTTCTTCATTCACATCGAGTCTAGGTGTCACATTCCCTACATTTTCTTCTTTTTCTAGGACACCTACACTATTCACTGCACATACAGGTGCACACACCCTGAAAGCAACAACCAGAGCGCAAGCTATGACGGTTGGAAGCCCTGCTACGCCCTCAATGATTCCATCATTGCACGCAGGCCACACATCAGCTATCTTCACTGATGCTGTGACAACAGTTACAACCCCCGTAACTGGTCACCCAACCTTTGAAGATGTCAACGTTCTACTAAATCGCTTCCTAGATTCCACCATTAAACCATGGGTGCAAGATGCAATGACCGCTCTAGCACAGGAATTTAGGACCACCCAAGTGGTTCGGTCTGAACAAACCCCACCCCAACCTTCACCTGAACCTTTCATTTCCCATACACAACCCGTATCCTCCACCCCTCTATCTCACCAATCCATTAACCAAATACCCGTTCCTTCACACTCTCAGGGAACCCAGGATACAGAACTAGTATTCTCCCCACGCCCGACCACACCCTCCATCGATCTCTCCTCACTACCCTTCGAATCCCTTGCATCGACCTTGCTGAACAATCTTTTAAACATCCCCGAAGCTAAACTTACCCTTCACCAGCAAGCCATACTCGAAGCCCTCCTTTCTTCACCGGAGACCAAAAGCAAGTGCAAGGAGAGTCCTCGTGGTCGCAAACGTTCCCATGAGGACCCCGATGATTCGGATCCTCATGAGGGGGAGAACAAGTGCCCACGATCACTTGAGCAAACTGCTTTACCTCGCCAAACTCCACAGCCCATCCAACCCGAAACCTCTACAAACCAACAGCCACCACCCGTAGCCAAAATATCTAGCCTGGTCGAGCTAGACTCAACATCCCGAGGCGTGTCTCCTAGAGATACCAACCGAGGAGGGGATGGAAGTCCTGATGATGCTACCACTGGTACATCTTTTACATCAGGCCATCAGTTAGAACCTAGTTCTAAACTGATGTCAACGGGCAATCCAAGTGAACTCGGTTGTGCTACCCAAGAACAATCACCGCTCCAACAACAGCAAAGAGTTCCATACATTTCCCCAGTCAAGGACATCCACGACGCACTGGAGGAGGCGGTGATACATGATAAATGGCCAAAACAATGGACGGAATGGGATGATCTCCGCAATGAGGCTGAGATAGATGACATGCAGAGAAATTGGTGGCTACGAGAGCTAATCAACAAATGTGCTGAAGATATCATCAGGCTCGAGGATGATGAACGAAAGGAAGGGGAGAACTACAAGGAATCTCAGAAAACTCTTGAATCCGTCGTCAGACAATCAGCGGGAAGACTTCCCAAGACAGAGAAACCTTGGGACAACGTTCGAATCAAAGCCCCCTTCCAAGAGGAAATCAGAGAGCATATTTGGCGTAGACCAGACAAAGTCAAACTGTTGAATGAACTAAAGCTACGAGGCCTTACCCATCTAAAAGGAAAGCAGGCTGGAGGTCATCTACATATGTTGTTGCAAAGGTCAACCGGTACTCAGAGAGAGCTGATGGAACAAGACTTGAAGTCCAATATTCTCCTGATTCATCAAATTCTACAAGTGAAGGCCGAGGATTATCACGGAGTGACATTCTATTCTTACAGGCTTCAACGCACTGACGGGAGTGAATTTACTTGTCAAGAAAATGACTTCATCATGCTTAAACCAGACGACATCTATCAAATGTTCATGGCTTATTGATACCTTCCAGTCAGGCAAAGCAGAACATACAGCGAAGGTCTTGCAGCAATAAAGAGATTCATGCTCAGACAAATCAGAGTGCACTCGTCACACGACCTACATATGGCTATTGAGTGTAACTTGACAAAAACAAATCTGACAAAGCCAAGACTGTATGGTCCAGAACTCGAAGACTTCCCAGCTTACCACATCTTCTTCACACCGCCAGCAGTCACATATCTCAACCACAAGAACGAAAAACGTCTGATGGTGGTCAATGAAATTGAGAAATACTGTGATGGAACGCTGAAGATAATCAAAGAACAGCTTCTAAAGATGAAGGCACAACTAGAGGAAAATCTTCAGGAGGCATCGTCATATGTTCAAAAGGAACACTCTACAGTAGAGACCATTTTAAAAGCCATTGACGATCGTCTAGAAAAGAGAAATATGCTAAGGCAATACGAGCATGCACTGAATATGAGGAAGCACTACTTCAAGTCTCAGAAGAAATAACAAAGTGGCACTTGATCACAAAGGGGGAGATTGTTGGAGATATTATAATTGTGAATCAAGTTTGTCATAGATTAGCTTTATTATTATTCCTTGTATTAAATAAGTGCATGTATTAGATAGAATGTGGGCCAAGTGTTAGGCCGATATAAACAGGCTAAAAGCCTTTCTCGCCTAACCTGAACCTCGCCTATAAAAAGGGAGCCGAGGGTTCATGATTAGGTTAACGTCGTACTTATTCATTATAGCCTTACGCGCATATCTTTCTGTGTACGAGTTCACGGTCTATCAAAGAGGGTTTTACATTGATTCAATCTGTGTTCATCTTTACGTTTAATCTTCTTTGTTAGATTGTTATTCATTGCTGTTACATAAACAAGGACTATCACAACTCTGGTTTCCTCATGATTGACTTCATGGGATAGTTAGTGCGGACGCAGATGGTGTGTGATTCGAAGGGTGTAACTTAACAGAAGCGGTAAGCAATGCTAATACTAGTTTTTCTAGAAGCGCGTACCTTGATTCCGGCCCGTTTAGTGACTTACTAACGTAATATACTGGGGTTTGCTGTCCATCTTCTCTGTTCAGTACTACACTGACAGCATGCTCCGACACGGCCAGATATAGTTGTAATTCCTCGTCGTCTTTAGGCTTGGCCAATAGTGGTGGTATCGTCATGTAATCCTTCAGGTGCTGCAATGCTTCCTCGTGTTGATTTGTCCACTCGAATCTTTTGTTTTTTCTGAGGACGTCGTAAAACAAACGACACTTGTCTGATGACTTGGATATGAACCGATTGAGCGCGGTGACTCGTCCAGTCAGCCTTTGGACATCTTTGACAGACTTGGGTGATTCGATGTCAAGGATGGCCCGGACTTGTTGTGGACTTGCTTCGATTCCCCTTTCATTAACAATGTAGCCCAGGAACTCGCCTGAGGATACCCCAATGCGCATTTTGCCGGGTTGAACTTCAGGTTGTATTCTCACAGCTTTTTGAACGACTCCCTCAAATGTTCGGCATGATCTTCTGTCATGTTTGATTTGACCAGCATGTCGTCGATGTACAACTCCATGGTTTTTCCCAGTTGCTCTTTGAACATCATTGTCACAATTCTCTGAAAGGTTGCACCTGCATTTTTCAGACCAAAAGGCATAACGATATAGCAATATGTACCTGTTTCCGTGATGAAAGCCGTATTTTCTTGGTCGTCAGGATGTAGTTGAATCTGGTGGTAACCGTTGCACGCATCCATCTGCTAACACATCAATGTGGGGCATCGGGAAAGAATCCTTCGGGCATGCTTTGTTCAAGTCTGTGAAGTCGACACATAATCGCAACTTTGCTTTCTTCCCTTTTTCTTCCCTTTTTTCTTCTGTACGACGACAACATTGGCCAACCAGTCGAGATATTTGACTTCACAAGCTTTGCCGGTGCGTAATAATGTTTCAATCTCTTGGTTAACAATTTCGTTCCTTTCTCTAGCAAACCGTCTCCTTTTTTGTCTGACCAGCTTGTGTGACCGATTCACATTCAGTCTATGAGTGATAATTTTAGGATGGATCCCTATCATGTCGGCGTGACTCCATGCGAAGACGTCTTTATGTTCTCTAAGGAAATCAATGAGTTCGCCCCTGAGATGTGTCGGTACATTCCTGCCAATACGGATTACTCGTTCTGGATGCTCCGGGTCAATGACAATCTCTTCAGTCTTGTTGTCATCTTTCTCATCCAGAATGGCGTCGCCCTTTAATTGCTATTCTGATGTAGTTGGAGCTACGGCCGGCTTCATCGCGGTTTGGTAACATGACTTTGCGGCGGTTTTGTCTCCTTGGATGGACTGGACCCCCCAAGGCGTTGGAAACTTGACAACTTGGTGATAAGTCGACGGATTTGCACCCATCTGATGTAGCCAGAGTGTCCCGAGTATCATGTTGTACGCGAGCAAATCTCGGACTACATCGAATTTGACCTGCAAGTTGAGACCATTTGCATAAATGGGTAAGGATATACTACCTATCGTGCGACTAGGTTCGCCGTTGAATCCAACCAAGGATGATCCAGAGTTCGCCACGTCTTCTTCTTTATAGCCCATTTGTCCCAACATCTTCATAGTGGTGATGTTGGCGGTGCTTCCATTGTCGACAAGGACTCGTCTTACTTCACAGTTAGCCACTCGAAGCGAAATGACCAGGGCATCATGGTGGACATCAGCGGGGTCCGCTCTATCAGTTTCATCAAATGTGATTGCCACATTCCTCCATTCATCTTCAATCTTGACCACTCGACACCCCTGTGATGACTTGTCTCGGGAGTATTCCCGAATGTGTCTTTTTGTTGCAGAATAAGTTAGTCCAGATATATCGAACCACCATTAATAAAATTGATTACCTTGTATGGAGCAGAAGGTGATAGCGGTCGTTGCCCTGATGTCGACGACCTCCAGTCTCGGTGTATGAGGGACTTGGTGTGTTCAGACATGATCTCCGCCAGGTACCCGTTCGGCAAGAGGTAGGCAACCTCTTTTCTCAAAGCGATGCAATCCTCTGTGTTATGACCAATGTCGTCATGGAAATCACACTTTTTACTAGGATCTCGTCGTCCACTTAGTTTGTCCGACTTCTTGGGCCAACAGACTTTCTCTCCTAGTTTATCTAGAGAACTGATGAGTCCTGAGGTGTCGACGTTGAAACATTATTCCGGGATAGCTGGCAACAAGTTTGGATCGTCAAGCCAACTGATTACCGATGCTACCGGTCGATCTTCATTCCTTGCGTAAGGCTTCCCAGTTTTGTAATCATGCTTCCGGGACGAATTTGCCTTTCGTTGACTTCCCTCATAACCATCGGGACGGTGACGGGATTGTTGATCCTCTATAAGTCGAATGAATGCTAGTGTCTTGGCCTGAACGTCTTCGAAAGTCCTGCAGGGGTATTTGGTCAACTCCCTGTACAGCTCCGACTCCTCCAGTAGTCCTGTCCTGAATGCTTCAACGGCCGTTGAAATGTCACATCTAGGAATTGACACTTTCTATTTGTTGAACCGATGCAAATAGTACCTCAGGGGTTCGCCTCGTTTTTGAACTATTCGGTAGAGGTCACTAGTCTGTTTCACGAGAGCACGACTGCTTTCAAACTGCTGACTGAACAGGTTGACCAACTCCACAAATGAATTGATGCCGTCATTTGGGAGGTTGACAAACCACGTCAATGCTGGTCCCGTCAAAGTTGTCCCAAATGCTCTGCACATACAGGCCTCCCACTGATCTGGTCTGACTGAGATGGCAAGCATTCGCTGCTTGTATTGAGCGACATGCTCCACGGGGTCGGTGGTCCCATCGAACAAATTCATCGTGGGGGCGGAAAACTTCCTTGGTATCTCGACATCTGTGATGTGTCGTCCAAATGGAGAATCCACGTAGCAAGTCTGGGAGGCGATGTCCAATGGTGGCGGTACCTCGGGAATACCATTGAACTTCTCCCGCATTTTTTTCAGTTCTTCCATGATGACGAACAAGGGGTCCGTAGAATATGTCTGCATTTGAGGATCTACTGGGATCGATGAAGTCGTTGTTCGGGTCACCTCATGTCTGGTTGGTGATGGTATAATGATGACTTCGGGCTCCCGTCGGCTCCTACTGTTGATATCGACATACCCGGGGACGTCGATATTATTCAGGGCTTGTCGTCTTCGTGTTTTTGCGAAGAGGTTACGAAATGTATTCCGCCTGGGATTTGGGAGAGGGACAGACCGAGATGAGGGTCCCGGACCCATGGGAATATCGGTTTCCAAACCGGGGATGGAAGGTTCCGACGGGGCCGATGTGGTAGCTGAAGGCGGCACCCTCTGGTTGACAGATTGTAGACCGGTCGTTGTTAGCCTTACTCGTAGCAACTCCAGAAAGAAACACACTGGGATGCTAGGGATCGGAGTTGTCTCCGGAACGAGGGGTACATATGGTATGACCTCTGAGATGACCGTGGATTGGTAATCTCCCGTCGGTGACAATCCCAAAGTGAGAGATAGTGAATCCGTCATTCCGACTTGAGGTTCAGCTGAAATTGGGATGGGATCCAAGTCCACCCTTGTTGTTGATGTCGTGGCCTCGCCCCTCCGATTGGGCCTCGAATTGGCGGCTATGGATGCCACTAATTGCACTTGAGAATGTAAAACGTCATTTTCTCGTTGGAGGTAGGCGATCCGTTGAGCCATTTCATGCCGGATGTCTTCTTTGGCAGCCTCCAACTGAGCATGAAATTCGACTAGAAAAGGATTAGTGCTTCCGGCCATGATCGATTCTTTCTTTTTGCGCGAATTTCCCACATATGGCGCCAAATTGTTTAATCTCAAATTAAACTATTCTAATTGTTAAATGTATTGGGAATAGAACAATCAAGAATCGAAAATGGATTAGCAGATGAAGAATAGCAAGTAGTTGGAATGTAATTGATTCAATATTCTTCGAATACGAAATGATAGTCCGTGCATGTGATTTGCTTTGAGCTTCTCTATTTATGGTGATCCTATGCCCAAATCATAACTGAAACAAACAATAACTCCTGCACATTAATTCCTCACTTATGCTTTACGTTTCTTCCATTTTTATCTCTAATTCGAATTGTTGCCTTTATTACATAGTCAACTATTATACCTAGTGGGTCGGGCGTTTCTATCAATAAAATACTATGGCCCAATGGGCTAGTTATTTCTCGGGCCCAACAATAACCGCACCAAATCTGTTTCCGGACAGACATAAGAATTAGTCAATTAGCATCTAGAGTTTGCCCAAACTCAAACACAGGCTGCCTGGTAATCTTACTACTGAAAACTGAAAGATATCCAAACGAAATCTTTATCGAAAACTAAAAAGTGAAAAAAATTAACTGAAATGAAAAATTATCAAATGACTAAATAAAGCAAGTTTCATAATAAAAACTGAAAAGAAATGAAAATTGAAAACTGAAAACTAATGAATTGTTTTCTGTATTCAAAGCACACGGAAAACCAAAAACTGAAAAAATATGGCAGTCCAAAGTATAAAACGGTCACCCTATATCACCCAATGATGTACAAGAAATTAAAATCATCATCCAAAGTTTCATAATAATTTAGAAAATTACCTCTTGCGCAGCCACATCAACTACGACTCTAGATCCTCCATGTTGCTTGCAACTGTCCCCACCGGCAATTCGATTCTTCTTACCTGACTTGGATGCCTTTTGAAATTGTGTTGACCTCCTATATTCTTGCATTGCAGCCCAAGTGAAGTCATTCACTCTTGTACCTCTATCAGAAGGATCAAACCATTCACATTTGAAAACAATTACCTTGTAATCTTTATATTCCAACTGAAATATTTCTTGTATCAATCCATAGTAATCGAGCCCTGATCCATCCAAACTTGTGCACTTCACCATAACCCCAAAATTACATGTAACCATGTCTTCAGAATGCTCGATTGTGTTGAATTTATAGCCGTTTATATTAAGCGTCAGGTAAGTAGTCACATATGGAGAGGGAAATCTAGATAATAAAGCACGAAGCCATCGTGGATGATCTATTCTGTCGTTTTCCACTTAAAACGCACAAAATCTTAATACATGCAATAAGGAAAATTGCATTTAAATATAAGTACATTCAATATATCATACTGTTGGTGATTTTAGTGTCACCGGCCATTTTGTGTAATTGGAAATGACATGAGTGTCAATGAGGATTAGAACCGTGTTCTAATACAAGCTAGGAGGTGTGGAGTGCACACTTGTATATAAGAACGAGTTCTATTCCAAAGTGTCTACGGCAGTGGAACTCGAGGTAGAACACTCAGTAGACCAACTCTGTGGTTCTAGACCGAGGTCTAGAGCGGTTGGGCAGTTTTGTGCAGTTTTTCCAAAAACTGTCACAGTTATTCCAGAACGTGTTGCAACTGTCCAGGACGTGTAATATGGTTATATATCACCATATTTCGTACAGAGAAGGATGAGGAAACATATTCAACATATCTTCATCATTTTTGGCATTCAACTTAAGATATCAATTCATGTACTCACTAGTTTGGCTCTAGTTCTTGTTCCTAAGTTCTAGAATGTCCTTAAGGATTATCCTAGATTGAATTTCTTGTAACCCAGGCATAGGGGAGAAATATCAATTCGGAAAGTGAACTTACACAATCCTTAAGCAATCCAAGTACTCATTATCACCCCCTACGTTATTTACCCCAACAATCGAATTGATATTTTCTTTGTGATAATCATGAGTACCGTGGAAGAGATGACATCCAAGTTCAACAAATTGGACAAGTTTCAAGGGAAAGATTTCCGTAGATGGCAAAAGAAGATGCACTTCCTTCTCACCACTTTGAAGGTTGTGTACGTGTTGAGCACTCCGATGCCGGAAGTGATGGAGGACGAAACCTTGGAACAAACTAGGAGGCGTAACAAGTGGGAGAACGATGACTACATATGTAGAGGCCACATTCTTAACGGTATGTCCGATGCGTTATTTGATATTTACCAAAATGTTGAGAGTGCGAAGGAACTGTAGAATTCTCTTGAGTCAAAATACATCGCCGAGGATGCTTCTAGTAAGAAGTTCTTGGTGAGTGATTTTAATAATTTTAAAATGGTTGACTCAAGGCCGGTTATGGAACAATACAATGAACTCCATCGTGTTCTTGGTAAATTTAAACTCCACAAGATAGGTATTGATGAGTCCTATGCCGTGTCGAGTATAATTAACAAACTTCCACCCTCTTGGAAGGATTTTAAACGTTCTTTATAACATCAAGATGAGGAATTGTCATTGGTTCAACTTGGGAGTCACTTGCACATTGAGGAGTCTCTTCGTGCGCAAGAGAATGACCAAATTATGGGCGAAGTTGAATCTAGACTGGCTCATGTTCATAGGGTATGCTGAACATTCCAAGGCTTATAGGTTTTATGTTATAGAACCTAATGATGCGGTAGCGGTTAACATCGTGATTGAGTCTCGGGATGTGATCTTTGATGAGATGAGATTTTCATCAATTCAAAGACCAAAGGAACTAGTTCCAAGAACTAGTGAGGTGCAAGTTCCAGAATGTTTGGATGGTGCTTTGAATCCCGAAGCACCACAAATAACTGAATAAGGAAAAGCAACCCAATTGCATAACATTCCCATTTGCTCACTAGAAAGAGTAAAAGGAGCCTTAGGGAATTTTCCGTGACCGTCCCTCTCAATACTCGGCCTATGTCTAATTTGTTCCATACCCATTCTGCCTTTAGCACGATCCTTTGATTTTCCTGGCACCCCCAAAATTGTATAGAACATATTCTCAAAGAAATTCTTCTCTATGTGCATCACGTCGAGATTATGTCGTATAAGCAAATCCTTCCAATACGGGAGATCTCAGAATATAATACGTTTCTTCCATTCAATATCTCTTCCAACTATTTTATTATGCTTGCTCAATACCTCCTAGTTCAGTCATGGGCATTAGGGAACCGACCTCATCATAGCAATATGAACCATCTCTCGGTAACGGAGGGCCATCGAATATTGATTTTCCCTTAGTAAAATTCTCATTATCTAACCGGAATGGATGATCACCCGGTAGGAACTTTCTATGATTATTAAACCAATTATTTTTTTTTTGCTTTGGGATAACCAAAAAGCTTCAATAAACTCAGTACAACATGGACATGCAAATTTTCCCTTTGTACTTCATCTAGAAAGCATGGCATGTGCGGGAAAATCACTAATTGTCCATAGCAAAACAACTCGCATATTGAAACACTCTCTTAAGAATGCATCATATGTTACAACCCCAACATCCCACAATTGTTTCAACTCTTATATCAATGGTTGCAAAAATACACATCTATCTCACTATCCCCTTTGTTTGGATTTCTCGGTCCAGGTACCAATATAGACAAAAATAAAAATTGTTGTTTCACACACATACCTGGTGGCAAGTTGTACGATTTCACTATGATAGGCCACCAAGATCAGAGTATTTCTGACCAAATTGTCCAAATGGATGGAACCCGTCACTGCATAAACCAAGCCTAACATGTCTTAGGTCTTCAACAAAATCTGGATGGAGATTGTCAGAATGAATCCACACCTTTACATCTGATGGATGGTGCATCACTCCTTCTCTATGGTGAACTTTGTACCACCTAATTTTCTCTGTGGTAGTGTCTGATGCATAAAGCCTTTGTAGTCTAGGAGTAAGTGAGAAGTACTCCATTCTTGCAAGTAGAATTTCTTTTTTTTGTTTGCTTATTGATCTGTTATCTTGCACCACCGCAAAACTTGCACTCCATTAGCTCACTGTCTCCTTTCCAATATATCATGCATCCTTGTGGGAAACAATCAATAGACTGGCTTATCATCCCCAACAACGATAACTTCCTTTTTATTTTGTTGAAATTTGGTATAGGCATATTAGGGAGTTTAGTTGGGAAAAATCTATTCACAAGTTGAGCAATTCTGTCTGTAGTAACCTCAAATAAATTCATCTCAGTCTTTATGTTCAACATTTCGGTCATTGTGCTCAACTCAGTCATTGGACAACCCTCAAAGCATGATTGACTCGTCATATCTAGCATCTCATGCATCTTCTTCGCTGCTGCACTAGACTCACCACACTACAAAAAATGTTCAATTAGCGACAGAATTTTAGTGACGGTAAAAACTGTCGCAAATTAGTGACGGCAATAGTGATGGTTTTCTGACGGTTACGTTGCTAATCCATTGCAAAAACCGTCGCATGCTTGAGATTCAATTACCATCGCAATGCCGTTCCATTTCCGTTGCAGCCCGATCTGGTTTCAAATTTTATGTCTCTATTCCGTCATTTTGAGCTTCTTCTCCAATTTTTCTATATATAAAATGCATACGACCAATGTGAAAGAAAAACATCTCCAGACTCTAAAAATGTTTCGTACAGATAGAAGTTGAATGTATGAAAGATGTGATCCATTCACCAAAAAAGTCTCCTTTTAATTTATCAGTAGTGTAAAGAGTTTTATTGAATTTGCTAGAGTTCAACATGAATTTATGAGTGGAGAATAATTTCATTGTCCATGTCGAAAATGTAAAAATCGGCGTTTCTATGACATAGAAACCGTCAAACTTCATCTTTTTTGACATGGATTCATCGAAAATTATTATATTTGGACATCTCAGGTGAATTATTCCCATTTCAAGCACCGCCAGTACTGGAGAACCAAATTCTCTCCTCTGAAGGAGATGAAAGTCATGTTGCCCGCATTTCTTCGACTTCTGGAAGTCAACCTCAAACACTCTGGGATCAAAGAATGCTTGGAGATATTTTTGCAGGATACGTACTAGGGCTGGGCATAATGGTTCGGGTCAACCGACCCGACCCGACCCGACCCGAACCGATATAATGGACTTTGGTTTGGTTTCGGTTATCCGATGTAAACCATTTGGTAATAATATTCCAAAACCGAATGGTTCGGTTCGGATCGGTTAGAAACCGACAAACCACTTGCGTATAACGGGTTGCATAGTAAATAACATTTAGAAACAGAAGCGGCTACCTGGGAGTAAAAGTCATAATCGTCAAAATGGGTTAGGGCTCTTCGCCTCTTCTTCAACGCCTACCAGAGACCTCATCGGCTCATCTTCTTCCGCTACTACACCAAATCACCAATCACACCTGTTCTTTGTCTCGTTTCTGATTTCTATAGTTCTGTGGCCGGTTCGCTCCTTCAAGCCTCAGCTTCGTCTGTCTCGTTTCTTCTCGGCTCTCGCAGTTTGCTTGTTCGACTCAGTTCTTGAGAAGGTATTAATCTCTTACTCTTTTTAGTTAAATTTCCTCATATATGTGTAATCTCCTCCTGATATATGGTCATATGGACGGGAAAATGCATATTATCATTTCGGTTTTACTCCCAAATAACCAAGATGAATGTGAATGTTCTGATTAAGAGGATAATATGGCAGTTTGGTTTAAAACAGCAATCTCTGGACATACTTGATAGTGTCTCTCTCGAATATCTCATATGTTTGACAGTTTGAGGCTTTGAGCCTCCAAATTATCCATGAGAGGCTGCAAACAAAATCAAGGTTGTCACAACGACTTTGCAATTGTGAGCATAAAGAAGAATTTATTATGAGTAGTTTCATCTTATTGATTCACTTTGTATATACTATGTTAGACTGTTAGTGGTTGGGTGAGCTGAAACACCCCAATTACAATTGTGGTATATATTGGGCATGTAGTACCTACTAATAATAACATATGTGTTTATGTGTTTGTACTTTATAGATGGCAGATTCTTCATCTTGTGAAGATAATGCTAACATGGTTGATTTTGACCTCACAATTGAGCCAATGGAACAGAATGAAGTTGGACAAAAGAGGAAGCAACAATCAACCTCAAATGTCAGTGCTTTGCCGCATATAGATCCAAAACAAAAACAAAAAAGGAAATAGCTCCAAGATCAAAGGTATGGCAACACTTTACTAAGTTTGGTGAAAAACAAGATAAGTGTAGATGTAACTATTGTAACAAAGAGTATTAGTGCGGATCAGCGAAGTGTGGAACTAGTACTTTGAAATCTCATAATGAAAGATGTAAGGAGTATAAAATACATCTTGAAAAGGAAACTCAAAAAAATCTTACACGTGTTGATAAGTTGGGCCTAGGTGTTAATTGTGATGATGGTAACATGGTTGATGGCCAACTTGTCGCTATAGAATTTAATCAAGAGGCGTGTAGACGTGCGTTAGTTAAGATGGTGATTTTGGATGAACTGACACTTCGCTTTGTTGAAGGGGCGGGATTTAGGCATTTCTGTCGAGTCGCTTGTCCTAGATTTATTGTCCCATCAAGAAGAACAATTGCTAGGGATATTATAGAACTCCACGTGAAAGAAAAAGCTGCCCTAAGAAGTTTGTTAGATAAACAAGAGTTTCTGTGACCACTGATATATGGACAGCTAACACTACCACTGTTAGTTATATGGTTGTTACTGCACATTTTATTGATGCAAATTTTCAGTTGCGTAGAAGAATCATTAGTTTCAAGCCAATATCAGATCATAAGGGAGAGACAATTGCTAAACATGTAGAGAGATGTTTAATTGACCGGGGTATTAATAAGTTGTTCACTATCACGGTTGATAATGCTATTGCAAACGATAGTGCAGTTAGGAACCTGAAAATGAATCTGAGTTCTTGGAGAGATAATCCTTTACTTTTTGATGGTGAGTTCATGCATGTGCGTTGTTGTGCACATATATTGAATTTGATTGTGAGAGATGGGTTGCCTGATGTATGTGACAGTGTTGTTGGTGTCCGTAATGCAGTGAAGTATGTTAGGTCCTCTAATGCTAGATTTCAAGCTTTTCAAAAACGTTCTGAACTAGATAAGGTGAGTAGAGGGAGTTTGATTTTAGACAACAATACCAGGTGGAATTATACTTACCTTATGTTGACTGCAGCACTTAAGCATAGGGCAACTTTTAATAGAATGGCTCTTGAAGACAAGCTCTATGATGCTTACTTTCAAGAAGATGAAAAAGGACAAAAAAGAGTTGGACCGCCACAATTTAGTGATTGGGAGAAAGTTCGTCGATTGGTAAGGTTCTTGAAAATCTTATATGACTCTACTTTAGCTTTTTCCGCAAGTAAGAGTGTGACATCGAGTAGTTGCTATAATGAGATTTGCTCACTTGAAATGAATTTGAAATCAATAATTAGCCATCTTGATGTCAATATGAGTAAGTCTGTAGTTGATATGAAGAGTAAATTTGATAAGTATTGGGAAGGAAGTGAGATTAACAAATTGCTCATTGTTGCAAGTGTGTTTGACCCAAGAAGTAAAATGACTTTTGTGACCATTTGTTTGGAGAAATTACATGGTAAAGATAGTAAGAAATATCTTGAAATGAAAGATGGGGTACTAACAGTGTTGCGTAGGCTATATGAAGCATACAGTGCATGTCATGCCAAACACCCTAGTTCACTTCTAAGTCAAAGTGAAAGCGGAAGTGTTAACCAGACTTGTTCCTTAAGTGACAGTTCACATGATTTCTTAAGTTTGGATGGTGATGATGGATTTGAGAATCTTTTTTCTGAATATACTCAAATGGTTAGTGATAAAGGGAGTTTGGAAGAAACATCTACTGAATTGGATGTATACTTGATGGAAAAAGTTGAAATGTCATCACGTAATAGATTGGGCATGCATTTTGATATTCTGTCATGGTGGAAGGGACATCGTGCGAAATTTCCAATTTTGGCTGAAGTGGCAAGAGATATTCTTGCAATTCCCGTTTCAACAGTTGCATCGGAATCTGCCTTTAGCACAGGAGGTCGCATTCTAGATCCTTATAGGAGTTGTTTAACTCCTCATATGCTAGAGGCCTTGATTTTGACCCAAGACTGGTTACGTGATTCACTTGATTCTGATGTCAAATTTGGCCTTCAACAAATAGTAGAAGATGCAGAATTTTTGGATTCAATTGCAGAAGGTATTTAAACATTTTATAGTCATTATACTTTTTGTTTTATGATAAATATTTTAAATATGTATGACATGTGTAAGTTTATTTTATAGATCTCCGTATATCAAGTGGCCGGCGTGATGATATTGATGCTTGGTGAAGAAAGGTTGTACACTGCAGACTTAATTTGCACCTTTTCTGGGATCTTTAATCTTTTGACTGAATTTGCACCTTTTCTGGAATCTTAAATGTTTTGTATGCAGGGACCATGTAGGAAGACAATAATTTGAAGCAGACAGTTTGTAATTTTGTATGGAGGCATCCCAGTATCATGTTTTTGTTTATGCATTGGTGTTGTAACATTTAGGCATATGATGGAAACTTGGCAGCATGTTTTTGTTTAAATATATGGGTGCTGTACCATTTAGGCATATGCTGGAAACTTGACAGCATGTTTTTGTTTATATATGGGTGCTGTTATGTTTATAACTTTATGTATGGGTGCTTAAACAGTTAAACATATGCTGGAAACCGAACCGAAACAACATGTTATGTTTATTTTAGTTTCATTTTATTTGATTTAGACTTTTATAAATTGTTTATTTGATTTAAATTGCTTTCACTTTTATAAATTGTTTTCAATTTTATAAACCGAACTAAAAACCGAATCAAATCGAACTGTTTGCAAACCGAACCGAAACCAAACTGAATTACATTTGGTTTTACTTTGGTATATTTTACCTTAAACCGAATAAACCGAAACCGAACCGAAACCGATAAAAACCGAACCGTAAACCGGTTTGCCCAGCCCTAATACGTACCACCGGTGGACACCACGAACTGTATTCCACAAACCACGGGTGAGGATTATAATAATGATTCTCCAAAGGGATAAGGCTCAAATTGGACATTATGGTTTTATGAGAATCTCATATTGGACACTAAGGTTTTAAATGGACCAAATTGGACACTATGGTTACATATGTATCTCATATTGGACACTGAAATTTCATAATTCATAGTTTTTGGACATTCACTTATGATTCTCTTCTTCCTTTATTAAAAATCGTTAGTCTTACATTTCGTTTCCTTTTTGGTGAAAGTAAACCAATTTAATTGCGTATATAATTTTGGAATATTTAATTTGAAGTTTTAGAATATATAATTTGATTATAATTAATAACTTGTTGTATTTAACAATTAAAAAATATATTTAGGATTTTTCATTCCTATGATTTTTATGGAACTTTAAGAAATATCGATTTGTTAAATTGATTTAAAAATATTAAAGAATTCAATTACATTATAATATATTTTCTTAATTGGAGCATCTAATTATATATTCTAAATCTAAATACACAAATTAAGTTATTTTTATTTTTTATGTACATAAAACCAGGAGAAAAAGGAATACTTATATCTTTCAAGGTGAAACTCTTTATGGGTGTTCGAAAATGATCAGAAAAACGTAAAATTTGATCAATTTGAAACTTTAGTGTCCCATATGAGACACACAAGTAACCATAATGTCCAATTTGGTCCATTTGAAACCTTAGTGTCCAATATGAGATTCTCAAACAACCATAGTGTCCAATTTGACACTTATCCCTTCTCCAAATGTAAACGATGTGTCTTATTTGGCAGATCAATTTCAAAATGTTCTACACACAGCATATCAGCCTTTATATAGGGATGTCTGGAAGGGTCACAATTACAATTTGTCTCTGAGGTAATGAGTATAAAATCTGACTTTAATGTGCCTCAGGATGAAGTAAATCGATGGTTGAAATTATTCAGTTGATATTTACCTCATGACCACACTTCCCCACATAATTACTATGAGACCAAAAAACTTACTTCCAACTTGGGTCTTCCAGTGATAAATATTGATGCTTGTCGTAACGGGTGTATGTTATTTTGGAAGGGTGACAAAGAGTTAACACATTGTTCATTTTGTGGTGAACATCGGTATAAGTAGCAGGAGGATGGACAATGCAAAACCACAAGATGAAATTGGACACTTGTTTCTGTATTGAGATATTTGCCCTTGACACCAATACTGCAGAGGTTATATGCGTCACGGCAAACAGCCGAAGAGAGGAAGTGGCATGCGATGCACAAAGCAACCAGAACTTTGATGGGTCATCCTTGTGATAGTGAAGCATGGAAAAACATTGACATGATGTATCTAGACCTCGCTGCGGAACCTAAAAAATGTACGCCTTGGCTTTTGCTCTGATAGTTCTGCCGCACATGGACAATATGGTGCATCGTACTTTTGTTGGCCTGTCATCCTAACGACGTACAATCTGCCTCCTGGTATGTGTATGAAATATCCCTACATGTTTTTATCGCTCATTATTCCAGGGCCAATATGTCCAAAAAAGAAAATTGATATGTACTTACAACCTCTTGTTGACGAATTGCAACATTTGTGGGAAGAGGGTTTTGTTAGTCCCTGTTTCTGTAACAGCAATGAATAATCGATCTAACAAGGAAGATTAAACGTAAAGATGAACACAGAATGAATCACCGTAAAACCTTCTTTGATAAACCGTGGAACGTACAACAGAATGATATAAGCGTAAGGCTATGAATAATAAGTACAACGTTCAACCTTTTCCTAAACCTCGGCTCCCTTTTTATAGGCGAGGTTTAGGTTAGGCGTACCAGGCTTTTGGCCCGTTTAAATGGGCCTAACACTTGGCCTGATTTCTATCTAATTTATGCACTATTTAAATACAATATAAAGCTAATCTATGACCAACTTGATTCACAATAAAATATCTCCAACAATCTCCCCCTTTGTGATCAAGTGTCATTCTCTTATTTCTTCTGTGATTTGAAGTAGTGCTTCCTCAAACCAAGTGCATGTTCATACTGCCTCAGCATATTTCTCTTTTCGAGGCGATCGTCAATGGCCTTTAAAATTTTCTCTACAGTAGAGTGTTCCTTTTGAACATAAGACGATGCCTCTTGAAGATTTTCTTCCAGCTTTGCCTTCATCTGTAGAATCTGCTCTCTGATTATCTTCAGTGTTCCGTCGCAGTACTTCTCGATTTCACTGACTACCATCAGACGTTTTTCGTTCTTGTGGTTCAGATAGGTGACTGCTGGCGGTGTGAAGAAGATGTGGTAGGCTGGGAAATCTTCAAGTTCTGGACCATACAATTTTGGCTTTGTCAGATTTGTCTTCTTCAGATTGCATTCAATAGCCATCTGTAGGTCATGTGAAGAATGTACTCGGATTTGTCTGAGCATGAATCTCTTGATAGCTGCAAGGCCTTCGCTGTATACTATGCTCTGTCTGACTGGAAGGTATCTGTAGGCCATGAGCATTTGGTAGATGTCATCCGGTTTCAGCATGATAAAGTCGTTCTCTTGACAAGTAAATTCGCTCCCATCGGTGCGTTGAAGTCTGTAAGTGTAGAATGTTACTCCATGGTAGTCTTCAGCCTTTACTTGCAGAATTTGATGAATCGGGAGAATATTCGACTTCAGATCTTGTTCCATCAGTTCTCTCTGTGTACCAGTTGACCTTTGAAGCAACATGTGCAGATGACCTCCAGCCTGCTTTCCTTTCAGGTGAGTAAGGCCTCTTAGCTTTAGTTCGTTCAGTGGCTTGACTTTGTCTGGTCTACGCCAGATATACTTTCTGATTTCTTCTTGGAAGGGGGCTTTGATGCGAACATTGTCCCAGGGTTTCTCTGTCTTGGGAAGTCTTCCCGCTGATTGTCTTACGACCGATTCAAGAGCTTTCTGGGATTCCTTGTAGTTCTCCCCTTCCTTGCGTTCATCGTCCTCAAGTCTAATGATATCTTCAGAGCATTTGTTAATAAGCTCTCGTAGCCACCAGTTTCTTTGCATGTCCTCTTGTTCGGCCTCATTCCGGAGATCATCCCATTCTGTCCATTGTCTCGGCCATTTGTCGTATATCACCACCTCCTCCAGTGCATCATGGATGTCTTTGCCTGGGGGGATGTATGGAACTCTTTGCTGCTTTTGAGGCGGTGATTGTTCCTTGGTAGCTCTGCCGGGTTCACTTGGATTGCCCGTTGACATCAGCTTAGAACTAGGTTCCAACTGATGGCCTGATGTGAAGAATGTACCAGTGGTAGCATCATCAGGACTTCCATCCCCTCCTCGAACAGTATCTCTGGGAGATATGCCTCGGGATGTTTTGTCTAGCTCGACCACGCTAGAGAGATAGGCTTGGTTTTGGCAAGGGGATGGTGGTGGTTGGTTGATGATAGTCTCAGGTTGTTCGGTTTGGGGGCTATGAGTGGTAGAGGCACCTTGCTCTAGTATCCGTGGCCTCTTGTTCTCCCCCTCATGAGGTTCCGGATCATCGCGATCCTCATGTGAACGTTTGCGACCACGGGGACTTTCACGGCAGGTGCCCTTGGTGTCCGGATTAGCGAGAAGGGCAGTAAGGACGCCTTGCTGGTAGGGAGTGAGGTCAGTGTGGGGTATGTTTAGGAGATGATCCAGCAAGATCGATGCCAGGACTTCGAAGGGTTGGGATAGTAGTTCGATGGGAGGTGTGGTCGGGTGTGGGGATGATACTTGTTCTGTATCATGGGTTCTCCGAGAAGAGATAGGGCTATGGACTTTGGTGGAGGTGACGGATATGACTGGAGAGGTTTGAGTTTTGGTGTGAGAAGGTGATGGGTGTGGTTCAGGCTGGCTGTGTTCACTATGCACTGCCGGGGTGGTCTTGGATTCTTGTGCCCAAGCGGTAAATGCTTGTTGCACCCATGGCTTAATGGTGGAATCCAAGAAACGGTGCATAAGAACGGTGACGTCTTCGGTAGTGAGGTGTTCAGTTACAGGGGTTGTAACTGTTGTCACAGCATCAGTGAAGAGAGCTGATGTGTGGCCTGCATTCAATGATGGAGTCATTGTGGGCGTAGCAGGGCTTCCGACCGTCATCGTTGGTACTCTGGTCGTTGCTTCCAGGGTGCGTGCACCTGTATGTGCGGTGAATAGTGTAGGTGTCCTAGAAAAATTAGAAAATGTAGGGAGTGTGACACCTAGACTCGATGTGCTCAAAGAAGTGGTGGTGACCTCGGGCTGTTGGCCACTAGTTCGCTCGACTGGTTCGGAGGGAACCAGAGAGGTGGGTGAGTCCCGCTGTTTTGAAACAATAGCCTGTTGGGAGGCTATCGAGTGGCTGGGAGAAAGCTGTGCTTGCGCAGTTGAGCCATATGCTGCGACTTCTACCCGGGAACCGAAAATATCGGCTCCTGCACTTAAAGATTCAGCTCGGCTTATATTAATGAAGGGTTGACAATCAGCGAAGATATGCATTTCGTCCTCGTCTACAAGGTGTCTTTTGACGAGGCGTCGCTTCTTGGAGTTGAGTGGCTGTGGAGCATCATTTTTTGCTTTGATGCGCTGCTCCCTGATGATGCCAGTAGCACTTTCTATTTTGTGACTGGCAGCCGTGGTTTTGATGACGAGCTCTTTGGGGCGTGTAGCAATAATGGGAGCTGCATCCTCAGCGGTGATTTTCTTTGGAGGAGATTCAATAGGCAGCTTACCCTTTTTGATGAGAGCGAAAGTGTGGTCCACATCGTCAACATCATCGTCATCATCATCATCATCGTTGTCACTTCTGGCCACGCTATCGGAAGCCTCGTCGTCAGCCTCTTTGTTGGCCGAGCTGAGCGAGTCATCAGCAGATTCCTCAGCGTTCGTCGGTTTGCCCTCAGTTGTCCGAGTCCTCTCGAGAGATTCATCGGACTCTCCTTCATCGGGCCGACGTGCCACTGGCCTTTGTGGCTTTGGGGCGCTCTTGGGACCCTTACTTACTCCTCGGTTTAGTCCCCTGGGTAGGTCCAGATGGGTTTTTCTGAACCATAGGGACTGTTCTCTCAAGGTTTTCTTTGTATGCGATGATGATTGGATTTGACTGATTTGCCAGGTTGAGCAGAGCATCCGGAATCCGCAGTCCCTGAGCTGCTTTCTTATCAGCTTTGAAATATTGGAGCTTTGGAGCTGTGAAGTGCGGTTCATCAATACGTCTGGGATTGGATGTGTTTGCGGTCATGCAGTCGAGGATGATCAGCCCCAACCACCTGGCGTATGGAATGGTGCCTGACTTGTTTTTCTCTTTGGCTTTTACAAGATCCATCAGCTCTGAGAAAAAGAGCTGAGCCATGTCATACTTCTTGTTATATGCGATGCCGTGGAAGACGCGGAGTATTTGCTTGTTGCATTTGTCCAGTCCGGCATGTTTTGGAGAGAGGCACTTGTTGACTAGCCCGAATAGGCTCTTCCAGGGACGATAAAGGTATGCTCCATTGAAGTTTGACAATTTTGGTAGTAGAGAGTCATAACCCAGAGCCGCGACATCTTTGAGAAGATCCGGAATAGAGGGAAGAGGATCGTAGTTGTCATGTTCGGGGAGCGCCAGTGTAGAGCGTAGAGTTGCTGGAGTCAGGACAATCCTCATGTTGTTGAGCTTTGTGAGGATTTTAGTGCGGTCTTTTGTGGACTCGGTGCGCATATGTCCCCATACTTGTTGGAGGTAGATTTCTGGCACCGACTTTGATTTGTGGAAGGCGGTCCAGAGATAGTGGCGCTTCAGAATCCCGGGGATGACTGGATCCTGACACTTGAAGACAGTCAGATCCAGCTGGAAGTTGTTGTCCAGCACCTTGACCCACCTATCTTGTGGGTAGATGGTGTCGTCAATGTTATGTCTCTTTTGTGTACCTGCCATTATGAGCTGTGGAAAAAACATGGGTCAGTGCAAAAGTCCATTTTTATTTTTGGTTTCCTGAAATTAGATGAACTGTCGTTTGGTTTGGTTCTTAAGAGTGGAGTGCAGGTGGTGGTCAAAATCGGCTAAGGCAAAAGCTCGAAAACCGTATCTCGAGATTTAAATCTCGAGATCTCAATCTCGAGGTTTAAATCTCGAGATCTCAATCTCGAAATTTAAATCTCGAGATCTCAATCTCGAGTTTTAAATCTCGAGACCTCAATCTCGAGTTTTAAATCTCGAGATCTCAATCTCGAGTTTTAAATCTCGAGATCTCAATCTCGAGTTTTAAATCTCGAGATCTCAATCTCGAGTTTTAAATCTCGAGATCTCAATCTCGAGTTTTAAATCTCGAGATCTCAATCTCGAGTTTTAAATCTCGAGTTTTAAATCTCGAGATCTCAATCTCGAGTTTAAATCTCGAGATCTCAATCTCGAGTTTTAAATCTCGAGATCTAGATCTCGAGTTTTAAATCTTGAGATCTCGTCGAGAAGTTCAAACGACGTGAGCGAGATCCTGAGGTTTAAAACAGGGGATATCGAGACTTTTTGCCTTTCGACGACCTATGACGAAGCCACCTGCAAACATACAAAGCACAGATATACAAAGAAAAGAGTACACAGTTCCGAGTTCGTCATTCATGTGCGAGATTTCGCAAGACAGAATCGAGTGTTCCGTTATGTTTTTGTTTTCGAAAACCATGATGAAGTTTGATGAAAACGTTGGACTACCTTAGCTTGGAAGGTGAGAAGAGGGAGAAGGATTAGAGAGAAAAAAATCCGAGAGCTCTGTGATGTTGGGACGGAAAAGAGAGAATGAAGAGATTCAGGGTTTCTCGGGAACCTTTTATACGCGAAAAGATGAGCTTTGCGAAAACTTGGTAGTTTGGGCCGAAAACAGAGAGCTGGGCTCAAAAAGAGTTTGGCCCAAACGATTAAAAACAAATTCTCCTCCTCGTTTTTGTCCCCCTTAATCAGTGAAAATTAGCTCCCCCTCAAACAGTGAAAATTTTCTCCCCCTCAAAAAATGCAACGAACAGTATGTACAAATGCAACGCACACACACTATTTTTTGTTCTTTTTGATTTTTCACCCACTCAACACATGCAACGCACACACACTATTTTTGTTATTTTTCTGGTTTTCTCCCCCTCAACACATGCAATGCACACACACTATTTACACATCCCACACACACACACTTTTTACAGGTCCCACACACACACACACATTTTTTAGATCAGTGGAAACATAATTAAACGGGCTCGAGGTTCAACATGCCCAGCTTGGAGACTAGGAACTGGAATCGTTTTTCATCCAATGCCTTAGTGAACAAGTCAGCCAGTTGAAGCTCTGAGCTTACAAAATACATGTCAATGTCTCCTTTCTCCACATGATCCTTGATGAAATGATAGCGCAGGTCGATGTGTTTGGTGCGGGAGTGATGAACTGGGTTGCTGGTGATGGCTATGGCGCTTTGAGAGTCACTGTAGATCGGGATATGGCGGAGTGTGTAATCGTAGTCCTTTAGCTGGGTCTTCATCCATAATATTTGTGAACAACAGCTAGCAGCCGCGACGTATTCTGCCTCGGCCGTAGATGTTGACACACAGTTCTGTTTCTTGGAAGACCAGCAGACTAACTTATCGCCCAAGAATTGGACTGCCCCCGATGTGCTTTTGCGGTCCATCCGGCAACCAGCAAAGTCAGCATCCGAATATCTGACTAGGTCAAAACCTGAGTGCTTGGGATACCAAAGGCCTAGATTCACAGTGCCTTTGAGATATCTCAGAATTCTTCGAACAGCGGTCAGATGGGATTCCTTCGGATTTGCCTAAAAGCGTGCACATAAGCATGTGGAGAAGACAATGTCAGGCCTGCTTGATGTGAGATATAGCAAAGATCCAATGATAGCCCTGTAGTTTGTAGCATCAACTGGCTTCCCGGAGGGGTCTGAGTCCAGTTTGTTGGTTGGGGACATGGGGGTCGTCATGGAAGATTTGCCATCAATGTTGAATCTCTTAAGCATTTCCAGAATATACTTTGACTGATTGATGAAAATGCCGTCAGAGAGTTGTCTTACTTGCAGGCCTAGGAAGAAATTCAGTTCTCCCATCATGCTCATCTCGAACTTGGTTTTCATCAGTTTCTCAAAGTGTTTGCACAGACGTGGATTAGAGGAGGCGAAGATAATGTCATCAACATAGATCTGAATCAGGATGATGTCAGACTTCTGTCGCTTGATGAAAAGTGTGGTATCAATCTTCCCTTTTGAGAAACCTGAGTCAATCAGAAATTCGGTTAATGCATCATACCAAGCTCTTGGTGCCTGTTTTAACCCATACAGAGCTTTCTTTAGCTTGTACACATGGTCGGGATATCTGGGATCTACGAATCCTTCGGGTTGAGTGACATAGACTTCTTCTTCCAAGACTCCATTTAGAAAGGCAGTCTTGACATCCATTTGAAAGACAGTAAAGTTCTTGTGGGCCGCGTACGCAAGAAAAAGGCGGATTGCTTCAATTCTTGCTACGGGTGCAAATGTTTCATCATAGTCTATGCCCTCTTGCTGATTATATCCTTTAGCGACCAGTCGTGCCTTGTTCCTTATCACTATGCCTTCTTCGTCCTTCTTGTTCTTGAACACCCATTTTGTGCCAATGATGGTTTTCTGAGGGGGTTTAGGCACGAGTGTCCATACATCTAGTCTGTCAAATTGATTGAGCTCATCTTGCATGGCAATCACCCAATCTGGATCAGCGAGTGCCTCTGAGACTTTGGATGGTTCATTCTTGCTTAGAAAGCATGCATAGTGACATTCATTTGTTGTTGCTGATCTCGTTCGCACACCTTGACTTGGATCACCTATTATTTGTTCAACAGGATGTGCTCTTGTCCACTTCCTCTCATGAGCTAGAGGAGTTGGAGTAATTATTGGTTGATCTGAGTCCTGATATGAATTTGAAGGCTCTGGGGCAGCTGTGGTGTGTAGTGGAGATGATTCCGGACTTATGGCAAAGCCGTGATCATCTGGTCCTGTGAGGAGCGGAATCTCTGCTGTTGGAGTTGATGTTGACTCTGGAGTGTATGCAGGAGGTGGAGATTGTGAGTTCTCGTAAAAGTTTCTGAAGAGAGAGTCGAGAATCACATCGTCGTGTTCGGTGTTTGGTTCAGCTTTATCAGAAGCTACTGGTACAGCAGTGGATGGATCGGTCTGGAGATGTTCAATAGCAAAGTCTGCCATTTCATAGAATGTAACGTTTACACTCTCGATGACAGTCCGCTTGTCTCTGAGATAGACTCTGTAAGCTTTGGATTGCAGTGAGTAGCCAATGAACACGCCTTCTCTGGCTTTGGGATCCAGCTTACTTCTCTCTGTCCGATCATTGAGTATGAAGCACTTGCAGCCAAAAACCTTGAGGAAAGAAATATCAGGAGTTTTGTTGAATAGGATCTCATATGGAGTCTTGTCGAAGCGCTTGTGGATGAAGGTTCTGTTCTGAGTGAAGCACGCGGTATTGATTGCCTCTTCCCACATGAAGTGAGGCAGTCTTGATTGGATTAACATGGTGCGTGCTGCTTCAACAAGGGTTCTGTTCTTTCTCTCAACAACTCCGTTCTGCTGGGGAGTTTTAGCTGCTGCAAATTGCTGAGTGATACCGAGTGATTCATAGAACTCAGTGAGAGTCTGATTTTTAAACTCGGTACCATTGTCAGTTCTCACAATTCGAACACTGTACTGTAGCAGTTTCTGGATCGTTCTGATAAAGGTCATAATGTTTTCCGCAGCTTCGTCTTTTGATCGAAGAAATTTTGTCCATGTATACCTAGAGAAGTCATCAACGATCACCAGAGTGTATTTGCGACCGTTGATGCTTTGTACTCTCATAGGTCCACACAGATCCATGTGTATTAGCTGCAACTGATGAGTAGATGAAGGTTAAGATTTTGACTTGTGGGAGCTTCGCGTCATTTTGCCCATTTTGCAGGCACTACAATGATTTTCAGCGGAAGACTTTAGCAGAGGAAGCCCCTTGACAAGTTTCTTGGAGGACAAGGTTGATAGATGTTTGAAGTTCAGATGGGAGAGACGTCTGTGCCATAGGTTGTTCTGTTCAGTTGAAGCTTTGGACAGCAGACAGATGGAAGTGGTGGATTGGACGCTTTTCAGATCAATAGTGTACAGATTTGATGTTCTGTAACACGTTAATAATGTATTCCCTGTGCTGTCAAGAACACAGCATTGTTTTGCAAAGAACCTCACTTCCATCCCGCTGTCACAGAATTGTCCAATGCTCAGTAAATTGTGTTTGAGCCCTTTGACGAATGAAACATCTTTTATTGTAACGCTGGCACAGATGACGTCCCCATACCCAAGGATAGGAGATGAGGCGTCATTCCCGAATCTGACATTTCCTCCGTAGCAGTTGGTGTAGTTGCTCAAAAGGTGCTTTATTCCAGTCATGTGGGTTGAGCATCCTGAGTCCAAGTGCCACACATGACCGTCCTGCAAAACAATAAAAAAGGATTAGGTACCCAACTTGGAGTGGGTCCTTCCTTATTATCAAGAAACACCTTTTTAAAACTTGCTTTGAGCAGTGATCCAATGTCAGCTGCTCTTTTAACAAAAGATCTATCTTCGATGGGCTTTCCAATTGCCAGATCTGCTTTTGCAGTGTGTCTGGTTTTTGGAGTCCACCTAGCACTTTCCATTTTGGTGGGTCTGATGTTGTGAACCCACCTTTCCATTTTAGTCCGTGTGGGTCTAAGTTTGGGGACCCACCTTTCAGTTGCAGTTATTATGGGTCTTCGATTTGGATCCCACCTATCAGTTTCAGTTATGATGGGTCTACGATTGGGAACCCACCTTTCAGTTTTAGTTTGGATGGGTCTTCGTTTGGGGACCCACCTATTCGATTCAGGTTTGGTAGGTCTCATCTTGGGGACCCACCTTTCCGTTTCAGCTTTGACGGGTCTTATCTTGGGGACCCATCTTTTTCGTTTTAGGTTCAGGAGGAGAGAAGACAGGTGCTTTGTGATTGAACGGTTGTTTCTTGAGTTTGGTTTTAAAAATCTCCTCCTTAGAAAGCCGATTAACATGTTTCCTAGAATGAACTCTAAGGGCATATTTCATATCTGGAATACAAAACGTTCCCTTAGAGGTTCCTTTCTTGGTTTCTTTTTCAGGTTTAAGCTTTCTGGAAGGCTTAGATTTAACAACATTCATATCACATTCATAATTATGGGGATCTGGAACAGAATAACCATAAGCAACACTTGTATTATAAATAGAACTTTGTCTAGAAGATGTCTCAGAAATATTCAGCTTGGGACTCAAGACTGAACTGTTAGAAGTTTGCTTTGTAGAGACAGAATTACAATTAACTTTTGAGTAAAATATTGAACTAGATCTAGGGCTGGCACTTTTCTCAAAAACATTCTTTTTGCCATCTGCGATTTCCTTCCTCTTTTTCCTCCACTCATTCTTCTCTTCTCCTTCTTTATTCACTTCATTCCCTGTAAACAAAGGAGAAGAGAGATGAGTGGACGAACCTTTAAAAGCATTGTTTTTCTCATGTGAGGTGTGTGAGCTGTCAGGCTTGGTCGTAGGAGGGTCTGTTTTAGCATGAAACTGCTCACTCAAATCATTAAATTTTTGAAGAAGTTCCTGCCAGTTGCGCTCAAAACCTTTCTTTTCAGTTTCAAATCTCTCTCTCTCGTTATCAAGAGTTTTTTGTAGATTTTTGAGCTTTTGAGCCATGGGAAAAATACATGGTTCCTCACCAGTTTTAGCAATACCAACTCTTGGGGGAGGGTCTAGAGGATGTCCTATGTGAGGAATATCTTTAGCATAGGGGTCAAGGCATTCACTAAAGCAGGAAGTAGGTTTTTCTTCTGAAAGTTGTTTTTCATTTACAGAGGGATAAACACAAGAAATCGCAGGTTTTGGTTTCTTTCTCTTTTCTTCTTCTGCTTCAGCATAATCTTCATCACTTCGGAAATACATTTTCTCACCAAACCCTAGTCCCATGTAATCTTTGTTATAGATTTGAAGGCAATTAACTTTCTTAAGATTACGTGGGTTAGTTATGCCCAGTCCTGTTTTAGCATTGTAGAATCGGTCATCCTTTTGTTTGTTGTTAAGCAGAAAAACAGTTTGTTCAGATTGACCTCTTCTAGCAGCTAGATCTTCTAGTTCCTTTACTTTATTTAAAAGCGTTCTTCTTTTGTTATGCAAAAAATCGCATTCAGCCTTTGCTGTGCTTTTTTCTCGTTCACTGTCCTCAAATTTCTTAGTTAGTTCAGCTATCTTAAGTTCAAAGTTTTCAAAATCTGAGGACACCTTTTTGACTTGATCTTTTGCAATTTCAAGTTGAATACTTAAGGAAGACTTTTGGTCTAGATTCTGTTTCAGAACTCTATGATTATTGTCTAGTCTCTCCTTTAGTTCTTTGATTAGATTGTCCTTTTCAAGTAAGGACTGCATTTGATTATTTAAAGAAGTATGGGAGGTACTTACCGAGCTTGTTGAGCACTTGCTTTCGGGGATCGCAGCATCACCCTTTATTTCATCTCCCTCCACACTTGCCATAAGAGCATAGTTGTCTTCCTCTTCCTCCTCCTCAGAAGAATCTTCTGCCCAGTTTTCATTCTCAGCAATCATGGCAGAGGTTTCTTCTTCTTTCTGCACCATCAGCATTTTCTGTTTATTCCACAGCATCTTCTGCTTGTAGAAGTTAGCATCTTTCTTCTTTGGGAGGCGGCAGTCTTTGATCACATGTCCTGGTTTGCCGCAATTATAGCATTTAGGAGCTTCTTCTGCTGATGATGCCTTCCTAGAAGATCCTTGATCATGGTTCTTCTGCTTGTAGTTTGAGGAGGAAGTTCTCAGCCTGTTGGAGGAGGTGTTCTTCTTAGCAAATCTTTTGGCCAGCAGTGCCATCTTCTTTTGTAAGTCTGCTAGCTCAGCCTCTAGATCAGATTTGTCATCATCACTTTCATCATCATCTGATTCAACCACCACCTTCTTCTTTTTCTTCTTTAGTGAAGTGGTTGTCCTTCTTGGCTGAGCATCCATTACAAGAGCTAAGGGGTTTGTGGTGTGATGATCCTCAGCGCAGGTAACCTCGTTGACGAATTGCTTCAGATGTTCATAGAGTGTGCAAAGGTAAATTTCGTCCAAATCTATCCGAGATCTGACATCCTTCACTGTCTTTTCCCATGCAGGATGTAGGCTAGATAAAAATCTAATATTCAGTTCCAGATTGGACCTGAATACTTTGATCTTTCTGAGCTCATTTACCAGTTGAACAAGTCTGTTTTAAGTCTCATTCAATGGTTCTCCTGGACCTGCTTTGAAGGAGTCATAAGCGATGAGAATCGTAGTTTTCTTTGTTTTGAGGCTGATGCTTGTGCCTTGTAGCAGCTTCTCAATTTCATCCCACATCTCCTTAGCTGTCTGCATGCTATCTATGAGAACATAAACCTCGTTTGGTATTGCTTGAAGGAGGTACGTTTTGGCCATAAGATCATCACGAAGTCTGAGCTTGTCGGCTTCTGTGTATTCAGACGGCACTTTTCTCCTTATTTCTGGAAAAATAGGAGGATTGTTCTCTGGATCTCCACCAACTGAAATCAAGAGTTCAGCTGGTCCTTCAAGCAAAGATTCGAGCATTGCAGAAGAGTTCTCTTTGTGCTCGAGGAAGTTTAAAAATCTGTTCCTCCACATTTGATATTCTCCCTTCCTGAGGCTAGGAGGGGTACTGCTGTTCCCTTGTGCATTGTATTCTGAACCCATTGCTGTACTAAACTGACCGTTCGAGAAAATTGATCAAAAGATTTTCAGAGGCAGAATCTCGAAAAATCAGATGTCGAGATCTGAATATCGAAATTTCAGATTTCGATAAAGGAGGCCCGGTATCGAGATTTGGGCTCGAGATTAAGGATCTCGAGATTAGGGATCTCGAGATTTCAAATTTCGAGATGCTGATCTCGAGATTTCAAATTTCGAGATGCTGATCTCGAGATTTGAAATGTCGAGAAGTTAATCTCTCGAAATCTTAATCTGATGAGTCAAATGTCGAGACAAGATGTCGAAACCTTTTCTCGAAATCAAGATTTCGAAATCCTAGATGTCGAAATCCTCAATGTCGAAATCTTTCAACCTGTAAAAATCAGATAATCAAAATCTGAAGATAGTTTCCTGTAGAGTTGAATGTCGAGATCTTCTGGTAAAGTTTTCAGCTCAAAAAACGTAGCAAAACCTGTGAAGAAGTAGGATGTCGAGATGCCTAGCTCGAGATATCTCGAAATCAAAAATTGCGTAAAACACAAACTGAAGTATACCCTTTGATCGCTTTGAAAAGGCGATTCCAAAGGTGTGACTTTTACAACTTTTGAACAAGAAACAAAATTACAGAGCAAAAAATCGACAGAATGAACTACGTTAACAAAAACAGAGTATTCTGCAGGAGTTCTTCTGATCGTTCTCGATCGGCTCTGATACCAATTGTTAGTCCCTGTTTCTGTAACAGCAATGAATAATCGATCTAACAAGGAAGATTAAACGTAAAGATGAACACAGAATGAATCACCGTAAAATCTTCTTTGATAAACCGTGGAACGTACAGCAGAATGATATAAGCGTAAGGCTATGAATAATAAGTACAACGTTCAACCTTTTCCTAAACCTCGGCTCCCTTTTTATAGGCGAGGTTTAGGTTAGGCGTACCAGGCTTTTGGCCCGTTTAAATGGGCCTAACACTTGGCCTGATTTCTATCTAATTTATGCACTATTTAAATACAATATAAAGCTAATCTATGACCAACTTGATTCACAATAAAATATCTCCAACAGGTTCAGTGACATTTGACGTTGCATCAAATTCCATGTTCTCAATGTGTGCCATTCTAATGTGGACGATAAGCGATTTTTCTGCATATGGAATGTTGTCTGGTTGGAGTACACCAGGACTCTTGGGGTGCCCTATGTGTGTATTCTGATATTCTTTGATATTTAGCACCGACACACATATCGAGCTTGTGAAGAAATTACGATAAGAAAGTTATTCAATAAAAGAATATCGAAATGGTTGAAGAACTGTTTTTTCTATTCCCGACATCGCAATATACGCCTGACGTGGATTTCACCAGAAGATTGGAAGGAAATGCTAATTAATTGAGAAACAAAAGAGTTTAAGCAATTGTGTGAAACAAATAAGCTCAATGCAAACACCGGGGCGTGTAGGAGCGCTCCTTATTGCGGTTGATCAATTTCTGTTCCTGTTAGAGCAGAATAGCTCGTAAGATTGTGCTATCTCTTAATACGCATATTTTATAATTTGTAATCGGTTTCGATATGAGAATTGTATATGGTGTTTTGAATTGGCAAAGGAAGAAAAATTGGGGAGGACCCCCGATGCGGAGGACATTTTGCATGACAGCTATACAAGCAAGGCAACTGGACAGTTGAGTGGTCCAAGAGTTAGAGAAATAGCGGTACGTATTAATTAAAATCATTATGCATTAAAATATATGTGTATACATTATGCTTTTTGTTTGGATATTACTTGGTTCATTTGGTATAAATGTGAATTATAATTAGGAAAAACTCAAGGCTCAGAAAGAGAAAATTTTCCAAACACAAGGGGAAAATGCAAAAGTGGACAAAACCGTACTGTTTTTAAAAACTGTCAAACCCAACCGAGGAAGATTTATGGGCATGGGGGATCTCTCCCCTGAGTTGTTGCGGACCGGGTCTTTGCAGCCCACACATTGTAGCCCCTCACAAAGTGATCCAGATAATGAAGCTATAAAGGAGGAATAGAAGGCTTTGAGAAAAGAAATGAAGGAATTTAGGGAGCAAGCGGCAATGGAAGCGGCATTGCAAGCAAATATGGGGCCTTCATGGATAAACCTGTTTCTTTATCACGGGTATGACCAATCTACTTCTGGTAGTCAACAACAAATGTCTCCAATGTTTCCTCAACAAGGTCCACCCATTTATCCTCAACAAAATCAATACATTTTCCCCCAACAAGGATCATCCATTCCTCAACAAAACCAATTCAATTCCCCTCAACAATGTACAAGGACGCTCCCTAGCTCTTTTGGTGGTAATCCGCAAGCAAATTCTTCTCAACTGGCGCCCCACTACCCGACAATGTTCCCGGGTTCTCATACGCAAGGACAAGCATCACTACAACCACCAACACAACCGTTCCGGTTTATGCCGATTCCTACTGTCAACATCTCTCAAGATGATAACGCAAATTTTCTAGAGAATATATTTGCAAGTGGAGCCCACAATAACAACAATGAACAACAACAATGAACTCTTGTAATAGTTACTTGATTTTAGTTTTATGAATGGTATGTTTCGATTTTGTGGAGGTATTGGCCTATGGGCCAAAGCAGTCCATCTCCCTCTTTGTTTGGCCCAACCCTGGTTGGCCCAATCACTTCAGCCAGCCCAGTAACTTCGCCCGTCTCTGTAACCATCTACTAGGGCTTACTCTTGTACCCTAGTATATAAGGCCCATTTTTTGTTCTTACCCAGTTGAGACCTAGATGCGTTGTGTTTGACTCTTAGAGAGAGTGAAAGATGAGTGAGAGAGAGAGCTAGGGTTTTCTGATACACCGGTCCTCATCGTACCTCTGTGCGAACTCTTCCTTTATTCTGCTCTCCCTGTCCGAAGTGCGTAGAGAAGGTTAAGGCTGGCTAAGTGTGTTTCAGTGCTGTGGTAAAAGTCGGCACCTACAAACTTAAACACCCAAATGGGTCTAGAATACCACGAACGTGGAATGTACATCACTTGGTGAAGTTCTATCAATAATCGGGAGGAGGCGAAGCCGGCAAAGCCCTCACCTCTTAAACGGGTTATTGATTGATTACCACCCTCGGCCTCGAACCACTTATCAATGAAAGTTGTGTTCAGCTTATTTTTTGAAAAATTAAGTAAAGAATACCGCACACCATGTCGACCCCTTAGAGCGAAACGCTCAGGTATGGCCAACACAGCACATCGCATCGACCCCTTAGAACGGAACGCTCAGGTATGGCCGACGATGTCCTAGGACGTTGGGCCCGCAAACGGCCCACGTCTTGAAATGGGAAGCTCACTGCGTCATCCTCGCGCTAAATTGCATGACCCCAGGCCTGAAAGAATGGCCAAGGTGGCAAAATCCCCAAACTTGGTGTTGGTAGAAAATATCCCGGGTAGAGAAACTAGCAGCATTTCAGTATAGTGAAAATAACTCCCAGAATACATGGGAGGTGATGGCCTATTTATAGGCATCCATCATAAGTCCAAAGTCTAATCTACGTGGACTTGGCCCAAATTAATTATACATCTCACGGCTAATGGGCCAACCGGCCCGATAATTAAGTAAATAATCTCGGACCAATACCCATCAGCAGAACTGTGTTTTGAGCTTGGTCGGGCTAAAGCTCGGGTGTAACGGGCCGATAGTCTCAGACCCGACCCATTATCCCAACACGAGTCCCCTACTCCCTTAGTCGAGTAGTAGACTTGGATAAAAGGGAGTAGTTAAGTTGTTTTGGAATTGGTCCGATTCTTGGTCCGATGTGTCGGTCATTAACGAGCATTGAATTAGATCTAATTGCTTGTGAAAGGATGGAGTCTTCCTTGTTCCGACCGGGAGACCTCTTCCTTTGTTCATGATGAGGGGGTGCCTCGTTAAAACCTTACTAGGAAAAAACTCGGTGGGAAAAAATCCAAGTGAAAGAAAAAGAGTACACCGGAACCTTAAAACAAAGCAAAGGAAGGCTAATTTCCTCGGTTCTTGATTAAGTGTCTGCTTTACTAGTAAGTTGAGATATGTTCCGGGGTAACTGAAAGTTTTACGTCGAGAGGGTCTCTCTCTAAGCGATTCACGCTTATTCGTAAAACTCCTTCTTCCTCACCGGTTTCAAGCTTTCTTCCTCCATTTTTCTCCTTCTTTGAGCTTGGATATTACTTACTCTACACTTCCTCTGTCTTAGGTGTGTAGATTCTCTAATTTTCGAGCTCTTTTTTGGAGGTCTGGAGTGTTTTCCGACTTTTCTTCGTTCGCAGCTACTATTCACGAAAAAAGGTCAACGCCTCTAGCTCCTTCATCTCTTGGTGGATTCTTGATTCGAGCATAGTTTCTGGTTCCCCTCAGCTTGGGGATTAACTTTCTCCAAGTTTTTCCATCATCGGACCTGTTTTGGGGTTGGCCGTACTCTTCTTCTCCAACGGCTATTTTGGGTGAACAGTTCGTTTTTCTCCATTTTTGCACCGAAGCTTCATGTAACTTTGGGAGTTGCTTCTCTTCTCCCCCTCTCGGTCACTATGCCTAAGGGGAAGACCAAAAAGAAGACTTCCAAACTTCCTACCAAATCCTCTACTCGGCTTAGAGCTAAGGCACAAGCCAAGGAGGTGGATGAGCTACTCTCGGATGGTGCTCAAAGTGAACAAAACTCGTCTCTTCAAGAGGATGCCACATACGAACCTAGCAAGGAGCATTCTTCTTCCTCGGCTACCATTGAGGTAGAGGTAAGTTCTCTCCCTCTTAGCTCGGATGATCCTATTATTGATAATGTTAGTGAGGATGAGGAACCTATTGTTGGTTCCAAAGTTATTGATGCTTCTATTGTGCCCGAAACTTTGATTGATGTTAATTCGGGTATAAAAACTTGTGTTGATGCTTCCTCTTTAAGAAAGGGTGATAAAATTGTTTGTGTTACCCCTATTTCTATGACTAATGCTTCCAAAACTGTTTCCATTGCAAAGAATATGGGCACCACCCATTTATTTGCAAGGTTTTAAAGGAACCTGATGCTGCTGTTTTTAAGGAACCTGCTCCTGTTGCGCCTGAAACTGTTGCACCGGAACCTGCTGGTGTAATTCAGCCGGAACCTGCTGCTGCAATTCAGCCGGAACCAGCTGGTGCAATTGAGCCGGAACATGCTACAATTGAGCCGGGAGTTGGTGCCACAGATTTGCACACTGATCAGGGAGATGCAAGGTCAGAGCCGACTGCCCAAGGGTCTTCCAAAGGTGATGATAAGAATGTATCGGCTGCCATGACTGAATCAGAGGGGGAAGAGGACATAGAAGATGAGGAATCGGATGATGAGCCAAGGGATGAAGAGGAACAGAAAATTCTTGATGACTACTGGGAAAGAATTACACAATATAGGAAGAAGAAGAAAAAGATGGAAGCTGAGCCTGTTCAAATAGGTTTAGGCTAATTTGATACAGATCCCACTGGTGGGTATTTCTTATGGTTGTTTTTTTATTACCCTGATTTGGTGGACATAGGGGATGCCCCATTATTTGATGATGCATTATGTTTAGGTTAGATTTATCTAACTTAGATAGCCTTTGTTGATTTCGTGTGATACATTGTATAATGTTATTTTTGGGTGACTTTTATATATACTTACATTTCATCCAAAAAAAAAAAAAAGATGGGGATGCTTCTGTTTTAGGGGTCAATGTCCCACCCTTGGACATTGAACCCTCGGTTCCTTTGGAGTGTATTGATAAACTGAATGGTACATCAAACAATCCTCAAAAATCTCTGGCTTTTGGGATGCCTACTAACTCTGCCCTCCCTACGGCTTTAGCTCATGCTATGGACACTGACATTGCCTTAGCCTCTACCTCTAATGCCGCGGCATTACAAGGTGAAAAAGGCAAGGGCGTGTTTAATGCTACTACTTCCAAGCCCCTACCTTGGGCATCTTTGTTCAAAGACAATAGGGAACCCGAAAAGGGTATGAAACTTAAGTTCATTGAACCGGTGGGAGAATATGTTGATCTTTCCAATAGAAAAATGTTTTCTATGATTCAAATATGGGGCTTTTGCCTTGTTGCCTATTTTGATGGGAAATTTCCCGGATTCAAAGCTATACATGAAATGATGAACAAATGGAAAGTGCCTTGCCAAGTTAGATCCCATGACAAAGGTTGGGTCATTTTTAAGTTCTAAAATGAGGAAGATAGGACTAAGGTCCTCTCGGATGGACCTTATACTATCCTTGGAAAAAACTTCCCTTTGAAACCCCTCTCGGATAATTTCACTATGACTAGTGATGAATTCCTCAAACTCCCTATTTGGGTTCAATTTCCCCATCTTCCTTTGAGGCTTTGGGAAGAAGATATTATAAGTGAAATTGCTTCCCGAGTGGGGGTTCCTTTGGCCACGGATAGGGTGACCCAAGAAAGGGTGAGGTCCCACTTTGCCCGGGTCCTAATTGAGATTGATGCTTCAAAGCCCCCTCCTCTTGAGCTTAAAATCAAGCTGCCAAATGGGAATTTTCATACCCAATATGTGAAGTATGAAACATACCCTAACTTTTGCTTTCATTGCAAAACTTTTGGCCACCATGCCTTCACTTGTAAGGTTTTGGCCGAAAGTGAAAAGAAAGAAAAGGAGGATAAAGAGGCTGCCAAGGTTGTTAATGACAAGCCTACTAATGATAACACTTTTGACAATGTTCCTAAAAGAAATGGGAAAGAGCATGTGACTATGGAACCCAACAAAAATGAGGGGCATAAAACTAAGAAAGGTGACCACCCTTTCTTTAGGGTTACTAGATGTAGGCGTGGACCTAACAAGCTCATTGTTGAGGATGAGGATGAGGAAAAAGGTGACCCACCTCCCCAAGAGGTGGATACTACTATTGACAAAACTGTCCATGTAGTTAAAACATCACTCCTTGACACCTTTGAGGATGAGGTGGTGTTTGACTTGGATCCCGTGGATCCCCTCCACCCTATTATAAAGTTGAAACACCAAGATGAGGTGGATATTCCTGTTATTAAGCTTGATCATAACCTTAGAATTGTGGAGGAAAAGACCTCCGGTGTGCAATTTACCAAAACTTGTTTGGAAGCCCTCCCTGGGATCAAACCAAACAAGCATGGTTATGTGTATTCCCCCAAATTCTTAAAGGGAGTGTATAGACATTGCCTAAACCACCACTTTGAGGATGGTATTTTACAAGGGAATGCTTGTAATGTCAAGGACCTTAGAGATGTCCCTAAGGATTCTATTCGTATTGTCCATGATATCCAAGAGGCATTTCTTGATGATGTGGTGGTCAAAGTTGACCTAAACATTGATGATAAACCTTGGATCCACCTTAAACATATTGAAGATGTTAAGGAAGATTTTACTAGACTTGATGACTATTTGGAAACCACTAAGAATCATTTGACAAAAGGCATCAACTTCACTATTGAATGTTTGAAGTCTTTACCCGGACTATACCCCACGGAAGAGGGATATGAAGTCTCTCCTCTCTTTATGGAAAAGGCTTACTTCCTCTTCTTGGATAGGTATCAACCGAGGGGTAATTTCAAGCATAGGCCGAGGCCTTTTATGACAAGGAAGTTTGGTGGGAGGAGGACCCTTAAACATTCTTAATGTTTGTGTCCTCTTGGAACATTAGAGGTCTTAATAAGACCTCAAAACAAAACTCTATTTGTTCGTTCATGAGGACCAATAAGGTCCATGTTTGCTGCCTCCTTGAAACAAAGTTGTCCACCTCTAATATTGATAAGTTCATGTCTAATAGATGGCCTAATTGGCTGTTTATGACTAACTTTGATTTAATTGAGGGGGGCAGAATGGACCTCCTTTGGGACCCTACTTTTGTTGATTTGAATGTCTTGGAAGTTGATTGTCAACACATCCATTGTGAGGTGCTTTGTAAAGTCACCCAAAATGTTTTCTTGGTGACTTTTATATATGCCCTCTATACGGTTGTGGAAAGAAGAACTCTTTGGGAGCATATTGCTAGCCTTGAACCCCATATTAGTCACCCTTGGCTTGTTATGGGTGATTTCAATTGTGTTAGTAACCCTAATGAAAGGATTGGACCTACACCTCCTTCGGCCTACTATATTCAACACCTTAATGATTTCAAGGTCCAAGCTAACTGTTGGAGATATTTAATTGTGAATCAAGTTGGTCATAGATTAGCTTTATATTTAATCCTTGTATTTAAATAGTGCATAAATTAGATAGAAATCAGGCCAAGTGTTAGGCCCATTTAGACAGGCTAAAAGCCTGGTACGCCTAACCTAAACCTCGCCTATAAAAAGGGAGCCGAGGTTTAGGAAAAGGCTGAACGTCGTACTTATTATTCATAGCCTTATGCTTATCATTCTGCTGTACGTTCCACGGTTTATCAAAGAAGGTTTTACCGTGATTCATTCTGTGTTCATCTTTACGTTTAATCTTCCTTGTTAGATCGATTATTCATTGCTGTTACAGAAACAGGGACTAACAATTTGTATCAGAGCCGATCGAGAACGTTCAGAAGAACTCCTGCAGAATACTCTGTTTTTGTTAACGTAGTTCATTCTGTCGATTTTTTGCTCTGTAATTTTGTTTCTTGTTCAAAAGTTGTAAAAGTTACACCTTTGGAATCGCCTTTTCAAAGCGATCAAAGGGTATACTTCAGTTTGTGTTTTACGCATTTTTAGATTTCGAGATATCTCGAGCTAGGCATCTCGACATCCTACTTCTTCACAGGTTCTGCTACGTTTTTCGAGCTGAAAACTTTACCAGAAGATCTCGACATTCAACTCTACAGGAAACTACCTTCAGATTTTGTTTATCTGATTTTTACAGGTTGCAGGATTTCGACATTGAGGATTTCGACATCAAGGATTTCGAAATCTTGATTTCGAGAAAAGGATTCGACATCTGGTCTCGACATTTGACTTATCAGATTAAGATTTCGAAAGATTAACTTCTCGACATTTCAAATCTCGAGATCAGCATCTCGAAATTTGAAATCTCGAGATCCCTAATCTCGAGATCCTTAATCTCGAGCCCAAATCTCGATACCGGGCCTCCTTTATCGAAATTTGAGATTTCGACATTCAGATCTCGACATCTGATTTTTCGACTTTCTGCCTCTGAAAATCTTTTGATCAATTTTCTCGAATGGTCAGTTTAATACAGCAATGGGTTCAGAATACAATGCACAAGGGAACAGCAGTACCCCTCCTAGCCTCAGGAAGGGAGAATATCAAATGTGGAGGAACAGATTTCTAAACTTCCTCGAGCACAAAGAGAACTCCTCTGCAATGCTCGAATCTTTGCTTGAAGGACCAGCTGAACTCTTGATTTCAGTTGGTGGAGATCCAGAGAACAATCCTCCTATTTTTCCAGAAATAAGGAGAAAAGCGCCGTCTGAATACACAGAAGCTGACAAGCTCAGACTTCGTGGTGACCTTATGGCCAAAACGTACCTCCTTCAAGCAATACCAAATGAGGTTTATGTTCTCATAGATAGCATGCAGACAGCTAAGGAAATGTGGGATGAAATAGAGAAGCTGCTACAAGGCACAAGCATCAGCCTCAAAACAAAGAAGACTACGATTCTCATCGCTTATGACTCCTTCAAAGCAGGTCCAGGAGAACCATTGAATGAGACTTACAACAGACTTGTTCAACTGGTAAATGAACTCAGAAAGATCAAAGTATTCATGTCCAATCTGGAACTGAATATTAGATTTTTATCCAGCCTGCATCCTGCATGGGAAAAGACAGTGAAGGATGTCAGATCTCGGATAGATTTGGACGAAATTGACCTCTGCACACTCTATGAACATCTGAAACAATTCGTCAACGAGGTTGCCTGTGCTGAGGATCATCACACCACAAACCCCTTAGCTCTAGTAATGGAGGCTCAGCCAAGAAGAACAACCACTTCACTAAAGAAGAAAAAGAAGAAGGTGGTGGTTGAATCAGATGATGATGAGAGTGATGATGACAAATCTGATCTAGAGGCTGAGCTAGCTGACTTACAGAAGAAGATGGCACTGCTGGCCAAAAGATTTGCTAAGAAAAACACCTCCTCCAACAGGCTAAGAACTTCCTCCTCAAACTACAAGCAGAAGAACCATGATCAAGGATCTTCTAGGAAGGCATCATCAGCAGAAGAAGAAGCTCCTAAATGCTATAATTGCGGCAAGCCTGGACATGTGATCAAAGATTGCCGCCTCCCAAAGAAGAAAGATGCTAACTTCTACAAGCAGAAGATGTTGTGGAATAAGCAGAAAATGCTGATGGTGCAGAAAGAAGAAGAAACCTCTGCCATGATTGCTGAGAATGAGAACTGGGCAGAAGATTCTTCTGAGGAGGAGGAGGAGGAAGACAACTATGCCCTTATGGCACGTGTGGAAGGAGATGAAAGAAAGGGTGATGCTGCGATCCCCGAAGGCGAGTGCACAACAAGCTCTGTAAGTACCTCCCATACTTCTTTAAATAATCAAATGCAGTCCTTACTTGAAAAGGACAATCTAATCAAAGAACTAAAGGAGAGACTAGACAATAATCATAGAGTTCTGAAACAGAATCTAGACCAAAAGTCTTCCTTAAGTATTCAACTTGAAATTGCAAAAGATCAAGTCAAAAAGGTGTCCTCAGATTTTGAAAGCTTTGAACTTAAGATAGCTGAATTAACTAAGAAATTTGAGGACAGTGAACGGGAAAAAAGCACAGCAAAGGCTGAATGCGATTTTTTGCATAACAAAAGAAGAACGCTTTTAAATAAAGTAAAAGAACTAGAAGATCTAGCTGCTAGAAGAGGTCAATCTGAACAAACTGTTTTTCTGCTTAACAGCAAACAAAAGGATGACCGATTCTACAATGCTAAAACAGGACTGGGCATAACCAACCCACGTAATCTTAAGAAAGTTAATTGCCTTCAATTCTATAACAAAGATTACATGGGACTAGGGTTTGGCAAGAAAATGTATTTTCGAAGTGATGAAGACTATGCTGAAGCAGAAGAAGAAAAGAGAAAGAAACCAAAACCTGCGATTTCTTGTGATTATCCCTCTGTAAATGAAAAACAACTTTCAGAAGAAAACCTACTTCCTGCTTTAGTGAATGCCTTGACCCTTATGCTAAAGATATTCCTCACATAGGACACCCTCTAGACCCTCCCCCAAGAGTTGGAATTGCTAAAACTGGTGAGGAACCATGTATTTTTCCCATGGCTCAAAAGCTCAAAAACCTACAAAAAACTCTTGATGACGAGAGAGAGTGATTTGAAACTGAAAAGAAAGGTTTTGAGCGCAATTGGCAGGAACTTCTTCAAAAATTTAATGATTTAAGTGAGCAGTTTCATGCTAAAACAGACTCTTCTACGACCAAGCCTGACAGCTCACACACCTCACATGAGAAAAACAATGCTTTTAAAGGTTCGTCCACTCATCTCTCTTCTCCTTTGTTTACAGGGAATGAAGTGAATAAAGAAGGAGAAGAGAAGAATGAGTGGAGAAAAAAGAGGAAGGAAATCGCAGATGGCAAAAAGAAAGTTTTTGAGAATAATGCCAGCCCTAGATCTAGTTCAATTTTTTACTCAAAAGTTAATTGTAATTCTGTCTCTACAAAGCAAACTTCTAGTAGTTCAGTCTTGAGTCCCAAGCTGAATATTTCTGAGACATCTTCTAGACAAAGTTCTATTTATAATACAAGTGTTGCTTATGGTTATTCTGTTCCAGATCCCCATAATTATGAATGTGATATGAATGTTGTTAAATCTAAGCCTTCCAGAAAGCTTAAACCTGAAAAAGAAACCGAGAAAGGAACTTCTAAGGGAACGTTTTGTATTCCTGATATGAAATATGCCCTTAGAGTTCATTCTAGGAAACATCTTAATCGGCTTTCTAAGGAGGAGATTTTCAAAACCAAACTTAAGAAACAACCGTTCAATCACAAAGCACCTGTCTACTCTCCTCCTGAACCTAAAATGGAGAGGTGGGTCCCCAAGATAAGACCTACCAAAACTGAAACAGATAGGTGGGTCCCCAAGATGAGACCTACCAAAACTAAAACGGATAGGTGGGTCCCCAAACGAAGACCCATCCAAACTGAAACTGAAAGGTGGGTTCTCAATCGAAGACCCATCATAACTGCAACTGAAAGGTGGGTCCCCAAACTTAGACCCACAAGGACTAAAATGGAAAGGTGGGTTCACAACATCAGACCCACCAAAATGGAAATTGCTAGGTGGACTCAAAAAACCAGACACACTGCAAAAGCAGATCTGGCTATTGGAAAGCCCATCAAAGATAGATCTTTTGTTGAAAGAGCAGTTGACCTTGGATCACTGCTCAAAGCAAGATTTAAAAAGGTGTTTCTTGATAATAAGGAAGGACCCACTCCAAGTTGGGTACCTAAACCTATTTGATTGTTTTGCAGGACGGTCATGTGTGGCACTTAGACTCAGGATACTCAACCCACATGACCGGAATAAAGCACCATTTGAGCAACTACACCAACTGCTACGGAGGAAATGTCAGATTCGGGAATGACGCCTCATCTCCTATCCTTGGGTATGGGGACGTCGTCTGTGCCAGTGTCACAATAAAAGATGTTTCATTCGTCAAAGGGCTCAAACACAACTTACTGAGCATTGGACAATTCTGTGACAACGGGATGGAAGTGAGGTTCTTTGCAAAACAATGCTGTGTTCTTGACAGCACAGGTAATACATTATTAATGTGTTACAGAACATCAAATCTGTACACTATTGATCTTAAAAGCGTCCAATCCACCACTTCCATCTGTCTGTTGTCCAAAGCTTCAACTGAACAGAACAACCTATGGCACAGACGTCTATCCCATCTGAACTTCAAACATCTAACAACCTTGTCCTCCAAGAAACTTGTCAAGGGGCTTCCTCTGCTAAAGTCTTCCGCTGAAAAACATTGTAGTGCCTGCAAAATGGGCAAAATGACGCGAAGCTCCCACAAGTCAAAAACCGAACCTTCATCTACTCATCAGTTGCAGCTAATACACATGGATCTGTGTGGACCTATGAGAGTACAAAGCATCAATGGTCGCAAATACACTCTGGTGATCGTTGATGACTTCTCTAGGTATACATGGACAAAATTTCTCCGTTCAAAAGATGGAGCTGCGGAAAACATTATGACCTTTATCAGAACGATCCAGAAACTGCTACAGCACAGTGTTCGAATTGTGAGAACTGACAATGGTGCCGAGTTCAAAAATCAGACTCTCACTGAGTTCTATGAATCACTCGGTATCACTCAGCAATTTGCAGCAGCTAAAACTCCCCAGCAGAACGGAGTTGTTGAGAGAAAGAACAGAACCCTTGTTGAAGCAGCACGCACCATGTTAATTGAATCAAGACTGCCTCACTTCATGTGGGCAGAGGCAATCAATACTGCGTGCTTCACTCAGAACAGAACCTTCATCCACAAGCGCTTCGACAAGACTCCATATGAGATCCTATTCAACAAAACTCCTGATATTTCTTTCCTCAAGGTTTTTGGCTGCAAGTGCTTCATACTCAATGATCGGACAGAGAGAAGTAAGCTGGATCCCAAAGCCAGAGAAGGCGTGTTCATTGGCTACTCACTGCAATCCAAAGCTTACCGAGTCTATCTCAGAGACAAGCGGACTGTCATCGAGAGTGTAAACGTTACATTCTATGAAATGGCAGACTTTGCTATTGAACATCTCCAGACCGATCCATCCACTGCTGTACCAGTAGCTTCTGATAAAGCTGAACCAAACACCGAACACGACGATGTGATTCTCGACTCTCTCTTCAGAAACTTTTACGAGAACTCACAATCTCCACCTCCTGCATACACTCCAGAGTCAACATCAACTCCAACAGCAGAGATTCCGCTCCTCACAGGACCAGATGACGTACCATCCACACCCTCAACCCCTCAAACCAATCCCAGAGGTGTGGATGATCACGGCTTTGCCATAAGTCCGGAATCATCTCCACTACACACCACAGCTGCCCCAGAGCCTTCAAACTCATATCAGGACTCAGATCAACCAATAATTACTCCAACTCCTCTAGCTCATGAGAGGAAGTGGACGAGAGCACATCCTGTTGAACAGATAATAGGTGATCCAAGTCAAGGTGTGCGAACAAGATCAGCAACAACAAATGAATGTCACTATGCATGCTTTCTAAGCAAGAATGAACCGTCCAAAGTCTCAGAGGCACTCGCTGATCCAGATTGGGTGATTGCCATGCAAGATGAGCTCAATCAGTTTGACAGACTAGATGTGTGGACACTCGTGCCTAAACCCCCTCAGAAAACCATCATTGGCACTAAATGGGTGTTCAAGAACAAGAAGGACGAAGAAGGCATAGTGATACGCAACAAGGCACGACTGGTCGCTAAAGGATATAATCAGCAAGAAGGCATAGACTACGATGAAACATTTGCACCCGTAGCAAGAATTGAAGCAATCCGCCTTTTTCTTGCGTACGCGGCCCACAAAAACTTTACTGTCTTTCAAATGGACGTCAAGACTGCCTTTCTGAATGGAGTCTTGGAAGAAGAAGTCTATGTTGCTCAGCCCGAAGGATTCGTAAATCCCAGATATCCCGACCATGTGTACAAGCTGAAGAAAGCTCTGTATGGGTTAAAACAGGCACCAAGAGCTTGGTATGATGCATTAACCGAATTTCTGGTTGATTCAGGTTTCTTAAAAGGGAAGATTGATACCACACTTTTCATCAAGCGACAGAAGTCTGACATCATCCTGATTCAGATCTATGTTGATGACATTATCTTCGCCTCCTCAAATCCACGTCTGTGCAAACACTTTGAGAAACTGATGAAAACCAAGTTCGAAATGAGCATGATGGGCGAACTGAATTTCTTCCTAGGCCTGCAAGTAAGACAACTCTCTGACGGCATTTTCATCAATCAGTCAAAGTACATTCTGGAAATGCTTAAGAGATTCAACATTGATGGCAAATCTTCCATGACGACCCCCATGTCCCCAAACAACAAACTGGACTCAGACCCCTCCGGGAAGCCAGTTGATGCTACAAACTACAGGGCCATCATTGGATCTTTGCTATATCTCACATCAAGCAGGCCTGACATTGTTTTCTCCACATGCTTATGTGCACGCTTTCAGGCAAATCCGAAGGAATCCCATCTGACCGTTGTTCGAAGAATTCTGAGATACCTCAAAGGCACTGTGAATCTAGGCCTTTGGTATCCCAAGCACTCAGGTTTTGACCTAGTCGGATACTCGGATGCTGACTTTGCTGGTTGCCGGATGGACCGCAAAAGCACATCGGGGGCAGTCCAATTCTTGGGCGATAAGTTAGTCTGCTGATCTTCCAAGAAACAGAACTGTGTGTCAACATCTACGGCCGAGGCAGAATACGTCGCGGCTGCTAGCTGTTGTTCACAAATATTATGGATGAAGACCCAGCTAAAGGACTACGGTTACACTCTCCGCCATATCCCGATCTACAGTGACTCACAAAGCGCCATCGCCATCACCAGCAACCCGGTTCATCACTCCCGCACCAAACACATCGACCTGCGCTATCATTTCATCAAGGATCACGTGGAGAAAGGAGATATTGACATGTATTTTGTAAGCTCAGAGCTTCAACTGGCTGACTTGTTCACTAAGGCACTGGATGAAAAAAGATTCCAGTTCCTAGTCTCCAAGTTGGGCATGTTAAACCTCGAGCCTGTTTAATTATGTCTCCACTGATCTACAAAATGTGTGTGCGTGGACTTGTAAATAGTGTGTGTGTGTTGCATGTGTTGAGTGTGTGTGAAAAATCAAAAAAAAAAAATAGTGTGCGTGTGTTGAAGTGTTGAGTGTGTGTGAAAAAAATCAAAAAGAACAAAAAATAGTGTGTGTGCGTTGCATTTGTACATATTGTTCGTTGCATTTTTTGAGGGGGAGAAAATTTTCACTGTTCGAGGGGGAGCTTTTTTTCACTGATTAAGGGGGAGCTCTCTATTTTTTACTGTTTGGGCCTCGAAAATTTTTAAAGGGCACTGTGTGCCAGCCCAATCATTCGGGCTCAATTGTTAAGGAGGAGGTCCAAATTAATTTTTCGCGTATTTAAACCCTCCTTAAACCTTTCCCTTCCCATTCTCACATATTTCGCAAACCAGGCACGGAACGAGAGCAAAATTCTTCATCTTCTCCAAAAACCCTTACGACTTTTCTCCTTCTTTCTTCCCACTCCGCTTCTCTCCGGCGAAGGTAGTTAAACGGGACATCTTTTTACCCATCAACATCGTTCGATATCGAAATCCTTAAAATCGAATTTCTCGCAAAAACGTTCGAAATCTCTCAAAACCAAAAAGGAAAAAGGGTTTAAGTCTAATTTCAGGTCGAAATCATATTGAAGTTTGTTTTTTGTATCTTGTTTATGCTTTTGCAGGTGGATTCTTCGTTTCGAAATCACGATTTCGAGATTTTGGATCTCGAGATCGTCGGTTCAACTTCTCGAAAACAAGATCTCGAGATGGGCATCTCGACATCTTGATCTCGAGATTTGAATCTCGAAATCAAGATCTCGAGATCTGTATCTCGACATCTTGATCTCGAGATTTGAATCTCGAAATCAAGATCTCGAGATCTGCATCTCGACATCTTGATCTCGAGATATGAATCTCGAAATCATGATCTCGAGATTCTAATCTCGAGATGTGGACTTAAATTTTAAAAAAAAAAAATCCACCTGCATAAACTTATCTGAAAACAACAAATCAAATTCTCTCAAAATCAATTCAAACAGTTGAACTTCATGTGCTGACCCCATGCTTCTACAGTTTAAAATGGCAGGAAACACAAAAGCACAGATCGATGATGCCATCTACTCTCAAGACAAATGGATCAAGGTGCTGGACAATAACTTCCAGTTAGACCTTGCAGTCTTCAAATGCTAAAACCCAATCGTTCCAGCCATCATGAAGGGTCACTATCTCTGGCCCGCACTTCACAACTCAAAACCGGTGCCAGAGATATACCTACAACAATTCTGGGGGCACATGCATACAGAATCTCCAAAGGATCGATCAAAAATAAAGACCAAGCTGAATGGCATGCGCGTGATCCTGACGCCATCAACACTGCAATCCACATTAGCGCTGCCAGTCAGAGACACATATGATGCGCTGCCGTCAATCCCAGACCTACTGAAAGACGTAGCATCACTAGGCTACACGTCTCTACTGCCACAACTGTCGAACTTCAACGGCGCATATCTCAGTCACCCGTGGAAGAATCTCTTCGGGCTCGTGAACAAATGCTTGTCGCCAAAGCATGCTGGCTTCGACAAATGCAACAAGCAAATACTGCTAGTCTTCCACGGGATCGCCTTCAACAAACATTACGACTTGGCGCAGCTCTTCTTCTCAGAGCTAATGGACCTGGTCAAGGCCAAAGAAAAGAATAGGCCAGGTACCATTCCGTACGCCAGATGGCTTGGGCTGATCATCAACGACCTCATGGCAGAGCATTCGGCAATCCCACAATGCAACTCCGATCCACATTTCAAAGCCCCAAAGCTGCAATACTTCAAAGCGGACAAGAACCCGACCTACGGTCTGAGGATTCCTGGGTTTCTGCTCAACCTTGTGAGGTCTTCAAACCCAGCTGTTCAGCAATACAAGGAAGCCATCAAGAAGACCGTCCCTATGGTTCAGCAAAACCCAGCTGGACCTACCCAAGGGACAAAGCCGAGTGTGAGTAAGGGTCCTAAGAGAGCCCAAAAGCCACAAAAACCAGTGGCCGGTTCGCCCAATGAAGGGAAGTCTGACGACTCTCTAGAGACGAGTCAGGCGGCTGAGGGCACCGAAAAAGACGCTGAGGATACGGCCAATGAATTGTCGAGTGAAGCCCAAACGAACACTGACGACGAGGCTTCCGAGAGCGTGGGCACGGAGAGCGGAGATTCTGACTCGGATGATGACGACGACGACAATGACAGTGATGATGTGGAGCTAACATATGCTCTAATCAGAAAAGGGAAACTGCCAGTTGAATCTCCTAAGAAGAAAAGAATAACTGCTGAAGATGCAGCACCAATAATCGCTGGCAGACCCAAAGTCTTCACCATCAAGGAGAAAGCTAAGCCGATAGTTGTTTCCAGCGAGACAAACTGCTCAAAGGACGACTATGACGAGGCGGCTCATACGATTAAAGCGTCAATCAACTCGAAAGAAGTCGTCATCCGAGAGACCAGGGCAAAGGTCAAGAATGACAAGGCTGCCAAGGCCAAGCCCCAGTCCCAAGCCAGAAAGAGCCTAATTGACAAGGCAGACGAGCATATCTTTGTTGGCTGCGATACTTTTATCCAGATAAGCCGAGCTGAATCCTTAAGCACAGGAGCCGATCTTTTCGGTTCCCGAGTAGAAGTCGCAGCATCTGGCTCAACTGCGCATGCACAGCCCTCTCCCAGCCACTCAATTGCCTCTCAAAAGGCTATTATTTCAAAAGAACGGGACTCAACCCCCTCACTGGTTCCTTCTGAATCAGTTGAGCATAGAATTGACCTATCTCCCGAGGTCAAAACCCCTTCTTCTCTCACATCGAGTCTAGGTGTCACATTTCCCACATTTTCTTCCTTTTCTAGGACACCTACACTATTCACTGCACATACAGGTGCACTCACCCTGAACGCAACAACCAGAGCGCAAGCTATGACGGTTGGAAGCCCTGCTACGCCCATAATGATTCCATCATTAAATGCAGGCCACACATCAGCAATCTTCACTGATGCTGTGTCAACAGTTACAACCCCCGTAACTTGTCACCCTACATTTGAAGACGTAAACGTTCTACTAAATCGCTTCCTGGATTCCACCATTAAACCATGGGTGCAAGATGCAATGACCGCTCTAGCACAGGAATTTAAGACCACCCAAGCGGTTCGGTCTGAACAGACACCACCCCAACCTTCCCCTGAACCGTTCATCTCCCATACACAACCCATATCCTCCACCCCTCTATCCCACCAATCCATAAACCAAATTCCTATCCCTTCTATTTCTCGGGGAACCCAGGATACAGAACCAGTATTCTCCCCACACCCGACCACACCCTCCATCGACCTCTCCTCCCTATCCTTTGACACACTAGCTTCGGCTTTGATGAACAATCTCTTAAATACCCCAGAAGACAACCTCACTCTTCATCAGCAGGTCATACTAGAAGCTCTTCTTTCCTCACCCGAAACCAAGAGTACTTGCAAGGAGAGTCTTCGTGGTCGCAAACGTTCCCATGAGGACCCCGATGATTCGGATCCTCATGAGGGGGAGAACAAGCGATCTCGATCACTTGAGCAAACTGCTCTACCAAGCCAAACTCCACAGCCAATTCAACCTGAAACCTCAACAAACCAACAACCACCATCCACAGCCAAACTATCTAGCATGGTCGAGCTAGAAATAACATCCCGAGGCGTATCTCCCAGAGATACCAACCGAGGAGGGGATGGAAGTCCTGATGATGTTACCACTGGTACATCTTCTCCATCAGGCCATCAGTTGGAACCCAGTTCTAAGCTGATGACAACGGGCAATCCTAGTGAACCCGGTAGTGCTACACAGGAACAATCACCGCCTGAACAAAGAATTCCATATATTTCCCCAGGCAAAGACATCCATGATGCACTGGAAGAGGCGGTGATATACGACAAATGGCCAAGAAAATGGACAGAATGGGATGATCTTCGGGTTGAAGCCGAGCAAGAGGACATGCAAAGAAACTGGTGGCTACGAGAGCTGATCAACAAATGCTCTGAAGATATTATACGGCTCGAGGACGATGAACGCAAGGAAGGGGAGAATTACAAGGAATCCCATAAGACTCTTGAATCAGTCGTAAGACAAACAGCGGGAAGACTTCCCAAGACAGAGAAACCCTAGGATAATGTTCGTATCAAAGCCCCCTTCCAAGAAGAAATCAGAGAGCATATCTGGCGTAGACCAGACAGAGTCAAGCCACTGAATGAACTGAAGCTAAGAGGCCTTACTCACTTGAAAGGAAAGCAGGCTGGAGGTCATCTGCATATGTTACTACAAAGGTCAACCGGTACACAGAGAGAACTGATGGAACAAGATCTGAAGTCGAATATTCTCCCGATTCATCAAATTCTGCAAGTGAAGGCTGAAGACTACCATGGAGTAACATTCTACACTTACAGACTTCAACGCACCGATGGGAGCGAATTTACTTGTCAAGAGAACGACTTCATCATGCTGAAACCGGATGACATCTACCAAATGTTCATGGCCTACAGATACCTTCCAGTCAGGCAGAGCATAATATACAGCGAAGGCCTCGCAGCTATCAAGAGATTCATGCTTAGACAAATCCGAGTACACTCTTCACATGACCTAAAGATGGCTATTGAATGCAATTTAAAGAAGACAAATCTGACAAAGCCAAAACTGTATGGTCCAGAACTTGAAGATTTCCCAGCCTACCACATCTTCTTCACACCGCCAGCAGTCACCTATCTGAACCACAAGAACGAAAAGCGTCTGATGGTAGTCAGTGAAATCGAGAAGTACTGCGACGGAACACTGAAGATAATCAGAGAGCAGGTTCTACAGATGAAGGCAAAGCTGGAAGAAAATATTCAAGAGGCATCGTCTTATGTTCAAAAGGAACACTCTACTGTAGAGACAATTTTAAAGGCCATTGACGATCGCCTCGAAAAGAGAAATGTGCTGAGGCAGTATGAACATGCACTTGGTATGAGGAAGCACTACTACAAATCTCAGAAGCAATAAGAGAATGGCACTTGATCACAAAGGGGGAGATTGTTGGAGATATTTAATTGTGAATCAAGTTGGTTATAGATTAGCTTTATATTTAATCCTTGTATTTAAATAGTGCATAAATTAGATAGAAATCAGGCCAAGTGTTAGGCCCATTTAGACAGGCTAAAAGCCTGGTACGCCTAACCTAAACCTCGCCTATAAAAAGGGAGCCGAGGTTTAGGAAAAGGCTGAACGTCGTACTTATTATTCATAGCCTTATGCTTATCATTCTGCTGTACGTTCCACGGTTTATCAAAGAAGGTTTTACCGTGATTCATTTTGTGTTCATCTTTACGTTTAATCTTCCTTGTTAGATCGATTATTCATTGCTGTTACAGAAACAGGGACTAACACTAACCTTGTGGATACCCCTTCCAAGGGGGAATTCCTCACCTGGAATAGGGGGTCCCTTTGGGCCAAACTTGATAGAGTTCTCATGAACTCTTTATGGTCTACCAATAATATTACTTGTAAGACTCACTTCTTTGAAATGGAAGTGGAGTTTGACCATTGTGCCTCTCTTGTTACTATCGGCCATAATATGCCTAATGGGTCTAGGCCCTTCAAGTTCTTTAACATGTGGCTTAAACATGACGCTTTTAATGCCATCCTCACCACTCATTGGTTCCAAGAGTTGTATGGCACCCCTCAATTTAGACTTGTCCGCAAGCTTAAGAGACTTAAAAGGCCTTTGAAAGAACTCAACTTCAATGCTTTTGGTCACATCTCTCTTAAGGCTAACGAGGCCAAAAAAGAATATAAGAGACTCCATGCTCTTTCACTTCTTTCTCCTCTTGATGATGTTATCAAGCTTGAGGTTAACCTTGCTAAGAAAAATGCTCTTTACTTCAAGAGAGCCGAGAAGGACTTCTTCAGACAAAAAGCAAAAGCTAATCACTTATTGCTTAGTGACCGGGGCTCCAAATATTTTCATTCCATTGTTAAGAAAAATGTGGCTAAAAACTCCATTACCTCCATCAAACTTGAGGATGGGAGTTATACCACTTCTCTTGACCAGGTGGCTGGTGAGTTTGTGAGATTCTACACAGATCTCTTTGGCACATACTGTCCTACTTTGGACATTGACCCTACCATTATTCTCTCGGGTAAATGTCTTGATAATAGCAAGGCCATTGAACTTGTTAATCCTATCTCAGATTTGGAGATTAAGAATGCTCTTTTCGATATTGGAGATGACAAGTCTCCGGGCCCTGATGGGTATACTTCTGATTTTTTTAAACATAACTGGAATATTGTTGGTCATGATGTGGTGTTGGCTATTAAAGGCTTCTTTAACTCTGGTAAGCTCCTGAAGCAGCTTAACCATACTGTGATTGCCCTCATACCCAAAACTTCCCATGATCCTACTGCGGCTGATTTCAGGCCTATCTCTTGTACCAATGTCATTTATAAGACTATCACCAAGATCATTGCCAATAGGCTGATCCCTTGCTTACCTGATCTGATTGACCCCTCTCAAGGGGCCTTTATTGATGGGAGGCTTATGCTTGACAATGTTTTCCTTGCCCAAGAGCTTATCAAAGGCTATACTAGAAAGCGTATGTCTCCTAGATCTATGATTAAGGTGGATCTTAGGAAGGCATATGATACAATCTCCTGGGACTTTCTTTACAATGTCCTTTTGACTATTGGTTTCCCGACCAGATTTGTCAACTGGATTATGGAATGTGTGACTACTCCTTCTTTCTCCAGTTCAATTAATGGGGTCCTCCATGGTCACATTAAAGGCAAAAGGGGGCTTCGGCAAGGGGACCCTATGTCCCCTCTCCTTTTTGTGATTTGTCTTGAATACCTATCTAGACTTCTTCATCACAGGACTAAAGTGCCCCCGTCTAAGTTCCACCCAAAGTGTGGGAAACTTAACATCTCCTATGTTGCTTATGCTGATGATCTCATGTTATTTTCTAGGGGGGACTTTCCTTCTATTAAAGTCCTTATTGACACTTTGGATGATTTTGGAAATGTTTCTGGCCTCAAAGTCAACTTTGATAAGTCTAACATTTTTATTGGTGGGCTGGCCGAACATGAGCTTAATCATATCCTTCATATGATTGACTTTAAGGAGGGGTCTTTCCCTGTTAGATACCTTGGTATCCCGTTAGCTCCTCTTAAGATTGCTGTCGCACAGTATGCTCCTTTATTGGACTCCATTACTAACTTTATCAATGCTTGGAACACTAAGACACTCTCTTATGCGGGGAGGGTTGAGCTTATCAAATCTGTTATTCAAGGGGTGCATTCTTTCTGGCTACAAGCACTCCCCATACCTAAGGCGGTACTTGATAGAATTACCTCTATCTGTCGTATCTTCCTTTGGGGGTGTAAGTATGCTAGAGTTGCATGGAGTGATATCTGCCTCCCCAAAGAGGAGGGTGGTCTTGGTATCCATGATACCCATACTTGGAACTCTGCTCTGATTGCTAAAACCCTTTGGGATATCCATACTAAAAAGGATAACCTTTGGGTTAGGTGGATCCATGGGGTTTATCTTAATGGAAGAGGTGTTTGGGAGTTCACACCTAATACTAGGGACTCCCAACTTATCAAGAAGATTGCTTTGATTAGAAATCAGATTCTGTCCCACTTTGGCAATGTTAATGATGCCATTACTTTTCTTGAGGGCTGCCAAATTAATGGGAAGCTGTCCTCGGCCAAGGTCTACAATCTCCTTAGAATTAAGGGGGGTACTCATATGTGGATGTCTTTCATTTGGAAGAACTACATCCCCCCCAAGTTCTCCTTCACGGCTTGGTTGGCTTTCAGAGATCGGCTTGCTACTTTTGATAATTTACATCGTTTGGATGTTGTTAACATATGTCAATTCTGTAAGGGTGGTCCGGAAACGGTACCACACCTATTTTTTGCTTGTTCTTTTTCAGGTAAGGTTTGGCACAGAGTGAGGAGCTAGCTGGATAGCCCAAGGGAGATGGGGACTTTGCATAGCGCATTGAAATGGATCAAGAGGATGAGGCAGGGGTCCGGCATCAAGGCTAAGGCGGCTAGGATCACTTTCTGTTGCTCCATCTATTGGATTTGGAGGACTCGGAATGCTACTTGCTTTGACGGTTTAGCTCCTAAAGATGAAGATGTTTTTGCTAAGATCCAGTATTTTGTTTACAAGATCCTTTACAGCATTTATCTGCATGAAAGTGTAACCTTTTAGGGTGCCTCTTGTTTGCCTTCCTTTCGTTTTAGGTTGGCTGTTTTTTGGTGTTGTTTTGGGTTATGTGTTTTTGCCTCCTTGGTGCAGCACCTCTCTTGTTGTTTTAGGAGGTGGCTGCTGTTTTTGGTGGTTTTGGTTGCTGGTTTTGGGGTTATCCTCTGTGGATAACCTTCAGTTTTGTTTTTTTTTTCCTGCTTGTACATTCTTTTCCCCCTCTTCTCTTGGGTGATTGATTAATATACTTACAGTTTACCCAAAAAAATTGAGATATGTTCCGGGAAGGCTAGCCCCACGGTTGATTGCCAGTGATGGCGGTCGAGCCGAGGTATGCTCGGGAGAGGCCAGTTGCACAATTGTCTGTTGATGATGCAAAACCGAGGTGTGCTCGGAAGAGGCCAGCGGCTCAGCTGTCTGTTGATGATGCCGAGTTGAGGTGTACTTGGGAGAGGCTAGCAGCTCAGCTGTCCGCTGATGATGATCAAGCGAGGTATGCTCTGAAAAGGCTGGTTGCACGTTGTCCACATTATTCCCCACTGCTACCGAAAGGATTTGGTTTCCTTCGTCTGGGTAGCAGTCCGGGTCTTGTTTGTTCGACCAGCAGCCCGGGGTCTTGTTTGTCTGATTAGCAGCTTGAGGTCTTGTTTCTCCGACAAGCAGCCCGAGGTCTTGTTTGTCCGATTAGCAGTCCATGGTCTTCTTCCAAATTCAGCAAAAAGGTGAGCCCTCCGGCCACTGCGTGCAGCTGCAACGGTCACCATCTGCTAAGGGATGGCAAAGACCAGTATTCACTTGTCAACCATGCTCGTCTGTCATTCTCGGGAGGATGCGGTGAGTAGTCCACCATGATAAGTAGTCCCTATTCATTGCTGTTATTACTTGTTACAGACATGGCAGGTAGGAGAGGTGCTCTCGCTGCCTTAGCTATAGTTCAAGATGCTAAGTCACGGCCTTTGACGTCTGGTGCTGGGGAAAAGCGAGAAGCGTCCCTGCTTTGCGAAGAACGACTCTCCAGGAAGAACAAAGTTATAAATCGCTCCTTAGGTCGAGTAAGGGGAGATATCCCAACCGGAAGAATCCTCGCTTACTCTGTTCATTTCCTCGTAGGTATGGCATGTCAAAGAAGAGCACCTGCTTCCCTGCCCTGACCTTCGTTTCCTCGTAAGTATGGCTGGTCGGAGAAGCGCACTTGTTGCCCTGCCTTGACCTTCGTTTCCTCATGGGTATGGTAGGTCGGAGAAGTGCAATTGCTTCCCTGCATGCGACGAAGGATGCTAAGTCTCGACCTTTGACATCTGATGTAAGTCCATCTAATGTCGGGGAGAAGCACACAGCTTCTCTACCTGATGCCGGGGAGAAGCACGCAGCTTCTCTGCGTACGTAATGTCAGGGAGATGCTTAGAGCTTCTCTGCCTGATGTTGGGGAGAGGCACGCACCTTCTCTGCCTAATGCTGGTGAGAGGCACACACCTTCCCTGCCTAATGTCAAGGGAAGCTAAGAGTTTCTCCGCCTGATGTCGGGAGATGCTCAGCTTCTCTGACTGATGTTGGGGAGAAGCATGCACCTTCCCTGCTTAATGTCGGGTAGATGCTAATAGCTTCTCTGCCTGATGCTGAGGAGATGCTCAGAGCTTCTATGCCTGATGCTGGGGAGAAGCACGCACCTTCCCTACATAATGCCTGGGAGATGCTAAGAGTTTCTCCGCTTGATGTCGTGGAGATGCTCAGCTTCTCTGCCTGATGTCGGGGAGAAGCATGCACCTTCCCTGCCTAATGTTGGGGATGTGCTAAGAGCTTCTCAGGCTAATGTCGGGGAGAAGCACACACCTTCCCTGAAGAACAATTTTGCTGAGAAGAGTAATGGCATGAAGCTGACCATCAACAAAGAAATAGGAACAGACCAACAAAAGTCTGGCTCGCCCCGCACAAACTTGATCTGGATATAGCCTTACATGAACTTGACTTGGAGGTAGCCCTGCACGAACTTGGCCTGGAGATAGCCCTGCACAAACTTGGCCCGGAGATGAGTGTGTGGCTCGGAATGGATGGCGTGGTGATAATCATTGGCCCCGTGTGTTTAGATTGAATTTTGAATCCTTTAAAGAACAGTTTGAACCAGCACCGGGTAGTCAGGCTCAACAATGGGCGGACAAAGTAGAGTCTGCTTTGAAGGTTACACAGCATGCCATGGAACGGATGATCTATGCATGCCCGAGCCTGGCTGCGACCAAGGATATGAAAGCTCTGTCTGCGCTTAAATTAAAGTAAGACCATCCTGAGGCGTCGTCCCGGGATGCAAGGCGTGAGGTAGTTGCAGTGTTCAAGGACTCTATAAAGTTTTTAGAGCTTGTCTCTCCTAGGATCGAGACCCGATCGGAGCATATCTGATCTTAGCTGCGGACCTAGGAGGATTGCAATCATCACGAAGATGAGATCGTATTCTCCTTTAGATTTGATCGACATGATATGCAGACTACACTATATGACATGTTGACGTATCAATCTCCAGGCTTTCACCCTGAGAAGCTTGGTTTGCCCGAGATGATATGTGACCCTGATGAGGCGGAGAAGGTGGGAAATGATCATCTTGGAGTTACTCTTCATGATCATCTTGTATGTATGCATCGTTCGTTCTTTCAATTTACTTAGTCATTTTTCATTCAAGAATACTTGGATAACTTATCAGGGATCTGGCTCCCCACCTAGGTCGCGAGGGGCGGAAAGTCAACAAGGTCGACCTTGACCGCGCCCTGCTGGGTAAGGTGGGGCTGACCCGCACACTGTCAGCCTAGGACCGATGAGTGGTGCAAGTTGTTCGACCGGTGATTGGACAATGGATGTACGAGAAGGGCTCGAGGCGTGACCTCTCGCATACCTTTGACCCGGAGGTCGGTCTTACACCACCTTGACTTGTACAGCTAGTTTCAGACTTAGGAAATATTTTGGTTATTCCCTTTCTAAAAGTCGAATTGAAGTCGGCCAAACGTAAGGGCAAGGCCCTGCATTATCAGACTAGAACGGACCCGCACTGTTGATCCTATCAACGTCAAACAACAGATGTACAAAAGGGGTCCGGAGCACAACCTTTCACATTCCTTTGGTCCGGAGACCAGTCATATAGTTGCCGCATCGTTGATTGGATCATACATGCATGCGATTTGTTTAGACAACAACGTCAGACAACGGATGTACGAGAGGAGCTCAGGCGTGACCTCTCGCATACCTTTTCGACCTGGAAGCCGGTCTTACAATTGCCCTGACCGAGCAGCTAACCCCGGACGTAGAAAATAGTTTGATTATTTCTTTGCCCGAGGGCCGAGCCGTGGTCGACTAAACACCGAGAGCGGGGCGTGGTATACATATACTCTCTTTTTTTCTCCTTTTTTTTGCTCTCCTTTTTTTCTTTTGCTCTCTTTTTTCTCTCTTTTTTTATTTGCTCTTTTTTTAGCCGACACCTGTTGATTTCCAAGTGAGGTCGGACCTCATCAAATTCAAGATTGGAAAATGAAATATTTTTTTTAAGTAATGAAAGAATTTGAGAACTTGAAGAGTTGCTCAGAATTCTGTACTTGATCTAAGATTTGTGATGATCGACTCCTAGAATGTGAGAGAGCTGATATGCAATCTACACTTGATCAACGAGCTTGCAGTGCTCCGCTCATAGGATTAGAGAAGGTTCCCCCGGTGCTCCGCACTTGATCTACGAACTTGCAGTGATCCGCTCATAGAATTTGACAAGGTGCCCTGCGCTTCGCACTTTATCTAAAAGACTGTAGTGTTCCACTCATAGATTTTGACCAAATTTCCTTCAATCTACACTTGATCTAGAAGCTTCCCCGCCGTGGTCTTCAACCCTAGATAGCGTATTTAACTAACTAGGTCTTCAACTTGTAAGATCGTTCGAGAGCACTATACTATACGGAACTTGATCTCTCATTCCTTCTCTCGTGGTTGACCTGGATTTCTTTGACTTCAAAGGTGGGTTCAGTACAAAGCTAACCCCCTTTGTACTTTGTATCTTTGTTGATGAAATGGGCTTTGAGGTCCGTTGCCTGAGCTGCTTACAAGCCTTCGGGTAAACTCTTGCACGCCTGAAACAGCTCTGCGTTGCTAGGTTTGTACCACTTTGACAACGATTCTTCCATGCCTTCGTGCAATAGCTCCACGTTGTAAGGTCTGTTCCCCTTTAGGAACAATGCTTTCATAGCTTCGAGTCACAGCTCCGCGTTGCAAGGTCTGTACCCCTTGGCAACAGTGTTTCCACACTACTGTGAATTTATGCGTCATAAAGTGTCTTCGTATTATCCGGAGGATGTCTCCATGTCCACAAGAATGGTGTGGCCAAAGCTTCTAGAACGTGGCATCAACCTCTAGAACCCTTGAGCCAAAGCTTCTAGAACGCGGGTGGCTTCCCGGAACGCTTGCACCCCAGCATGAAGTTGTGTCAGCTTCGTGCGTGGAGCACGATAGGGCTCACATCTAAGACGATCACGGGCGGATTGCCCGTTACGATTGTGACCTAGTTTACCCCTCGAGTCTCCAGGATTCAACACTTGATTCCAGATATCTTCTGTCAACATCATCACCTGGCTCCTCACGTGATGGTCGTTGTGTTGTCTATACTACTCGGTGTGAATGAAGACTTCCTGTCAATGTTCTCGTCTTCCGGGTCATCACGCTTCCCTTTGTCCTCTTTGTTTCCTTCTTTCCTTCTTCTTCAGCCTTCTTCCTCTGCTCGGCTTTTTTTTGCCTCAGCCTGGCGATCTGCACGCCCTTGTGGAATGGCTTCGCGTTGCAAGGTTTGTAACCTCATAGCAACGGTACTCTTGGACCTTCATGATCAGATCCGCGTTGCAAGGTCTGTACCCCTTTAGCAACGATGCTTCCAAGACTTTGAGTAACAGCTCCGCGTTGCAAGGTATCTACCCCTTTAGAAACGGTGTTTCCTTCCCGGGATGAGTGTTGTCGGGAGGGCCTCCTTCCTGGCTGTCGTTGTGTTGCGTTGCAAAGTCTGTACCCCTATAGAAACGGTGCTGCCTTCCTTCCCGGGATGAGTGTTGCTGGGAGGGCCTTCTTCCTCGCTGCCACTGCGTTGCAAGATCTGTACCCCTTTAGCAACGATACTTTCATGCCTTCGAGTAACAACTCTTTGTTGCAAGGTCTGTACCCTTTTATCAACGGTGCTTCCAGGACTTTGAGTAACCGCTCGACATTGCGAGGTCTGTCCCCCTTTGACAACACTGCTTCAATATGGTATGAGTGAATGCTTCTGGGATGTGGAGGTCAGCCGCGTATGGCTCTCCCCCAACGACCCTTCTCCTCAACTCGTCCAGCCTTAGCATCAGGTCTTCCACCGCATCAGGGGCCGGTTCTGCTCGTGCGCGTCCAGCACGGAGTTGAACTTGCGCAGAAGACTCTGCAAGCCTCTCGCGTACGTGAGGTCAAGATTTAGCATGACGTCCGTCCGGGAAGGCTGTACGCCTGCCCGGTCGATGGGGGTGATAAGACGAGTCGTCCTTCCTGGCTACCATGGCTACCCAACTTGTCGGGACACATACTCCCTTTGAGATCCATCTGTGTTGGTACATATTTGTTGATACGTCTCCCGGGGTGCCATCTGTCTACCCGGTCGACAGGAGTGATGAGACGAACCATTCCCTCCTTCCCGGAACGAGTGTTGCTGGGAGGACCTCCTTCTTGGCTGCTCAACTTACGGGGACACATACTCCCTTCGGGATCCGTCTGTGCTGGTACGTCTGTGGTGGTACGTTTCAACTTGTTAGGACACATACTCCCTTCGAGATATGTCTGTGCTGGTATGTTTGTGGTGGTGCGTCTCCGGACGAGCCAGCCTGCCTACCCGGTCAGCGGGAGTGATGAGACGAATCGTGCCCTCCTTCCCGGGATGAATGTTGCCGGGAGGGCCTCCTTTCTAGATGTCGTGACTGCTCAACTTGTTGGGACACATACTCTGATCCCTCCGGGATCCGTCTGAGCTGGTACGTCTCCCTCTTCAATCCGTCATGCTCCGAGCGTACGAGCATGGTGTATGGGCATCGAGCATACGGGCGTCTGGGGTGATAGCTCTGAGCGTGCATGATTTTGCGGCGATGTTACGCGACTGGTCGGCGCTGGTGACCACCTTGATCACTGCTCGAACCTCCCCAATTTCCTACCGAAAAAAGAGAATGACTCTCAATGAAAGCACCAATGTTGGTAGAAAATATCCCGGGTAGAGAAACTAGCAGCATTTCAGTATAGTGAAAATAACTCCCAGAATACATGGGAGGTGATGGCCTATTTATAGGCATCCATCACAAGTCCAAAGCCTAATCTACGTGGGCATGGACCAAATTAATTATACATCTCAAAGCTAACGGGCCAACCGGCCTGATAAATAAGTAAATAATCTCGGACCAATATCCATTAGCCGAACTGTGTTCTGAGCTTGGTCGGGCAAAAGATCAGGTGTAACGGGCCGATAGTCTCGGACTCGGCCCATTATCCCAACACTTGGGATTGGGAAACGGGAGTCGTCGGTAACCAACCAAAAGCCTAAGCCCGCACCGTAAATGGACGACGGGACCCCCTCCCCCCCCAGATTATGGACGATCCAGCAGGACTCCCTACCGGTCAAGGGAATAGCAACCCCCTCGGCTGAAGCCTGAAAGAAGGACACTCGCTCCTCGCTCCTCGCTCGAAGAAGTAAAGAGGAAGGAAATAAAAGAGGGACAACCGAAGGACCATGCACTCATCAGCCTCGTGCGAAATCCCCACAAAATAAAAGAGGGACAACCGAAGGACCATGCACTCGTTGGGCTCGTGCGAAATCCCCACAATGCAAAAGAGGGAAGCCGATGGACCGTGCACTTGCCGGCCTCGAGCAATAAAAATGAAATCCCCACAAATTTCGCTAAGTACATATCAGTTAAATGTTATATTTGGATGAACGTCCTCAGGACCATTAAGCATTATCCCATATCCGAGCCTGGTCCTAGATGAGTATTGGACGAAACATGCACGCACAAACTACCCCACAACACTTGGAAAAATTCAAAAGTGACATTTTGTTGGGCGACGAAGGCCACAGGGAAGACGATGCGGACTTAAAAGATTCGTGGGAAATATCCTCCCTTGGCCAAACAAGGATCGGACACCTTCATCGGCCACAGAATATGGAAACAACTACATGGTCCCAGGTAACATTTGGAAATATTTCGAAGTATGAAATAACAAACGCAATACAGGGACGGGGACGATGAAGTAAACACTAAGGCTAAAAGAGAAACTAAAGAGTTGCATTAGAATTTGAAAGTACAAAAGGGGGCACATCGGCCATTACAATTCCATGGGCTCACTGGCTTATACCGGTTTGGCACTACGGCCGTTACACTACACAACAAGGACAAAAAATATAAGGGAAGGGGAATCAAGCTTCCTTCTCAGCCTCGGCAGCTCCATCATCGGCCTCAGCACCGGCCCCCTCAACATCAGCGACTGAAGACGCAGTCGTGTCCTCCATGAGGTCATCATCGCTCCACTCATCCTCGCCAATGTCGGAGCTCTGGATTGGGGCTTGCCTCTCCTCCACAGGGAGTAGGAGTTCGGCCTCCGGGTCCTTCATCCTCCGGGGTAGCTTCAAGTTGTAAGCAAACTTCTGCGTAAGCCTCAGCTCTAGGCGGCATTGGCGCAACCTCCGGTAGATGAGCCGTTGCATCTGCTGCTGGCCGATGTGGTAGAACACATTCATCTCCCTCTCCCAGAACTCTTGACCGACAGCACTATGTTGCGTCCAGTCCTCGAACCTGGCCGCCACAACTTCAAAACACCAAGGCCGGCGCTCTTCAGCTTTCCAGCCATCGTCTAGAAACTTTTTAATGGCAGCCTCAGCAGCCGATTCGGCCTCGGCTCTGGCCTTCTCGGCCTCATCAGCACGACAACGGGTAGCCTCATGCGCCTCCTTCAAATCGGCGAGCTTTTTGAGGGCATCGTACCTGTCGGTGCTCAACTGGCGAGTGGCCGCATCGACATCATCAGCCTTCTTTTTCAAGGCCTCCACATCGCCCCGTAGCCGATCCAGGCAACTCAAGGTCTCATCGGCCAAAGCAGCCTTTTACTCAACTTCCTTCAACCGAGCTATCTCTTGTTGCTGCCTTTTGTGGCTCTTCATCAGCATGAAGGGCGCCTGCGCAAAATAATACAAGTTAGGATGACGAGGACATAAAAAAAGAAAATGACAAAGTATGGAAGGGCAACTCACTTGGACAAGATTGTCCATCCCACCATCATAAATTCGGACGTTACCCAGCCCATTGAGGTACGCCTGATCCTCGTAGGGAATGGCTAGGGAGATCACCTCGTGGCCACCAAGGATCTCATTGAATACCACGCCCTTCACGGGATACTCAACTTCGACTTTGTAAGTCCCCTTGACCAACTCTTGGCTGGCCCCCTTCTTTCGGGAAGCTTGAGTATCAAGGGGAGGCTGGGAGACAGCAGCGGACGAAGGACCATAAGTCAGGTCCACTATAGCAGCAACACTGGAACCTCCAACGTCTCCAGCCGAGACAGTCAAGGCTCCGGCATCAGCACCGGACGAGGGAGAGGCCCTCCTCGAGTTCTTGGAAGGCTGCAAACCAGCCTCAGTCAGCTTCTTCTGACCATCATCCGTCGGCCGTTTCTTCTTCGGCTGAGCAGGCAGGTTTCATTGCCTAGTCAGAGCTGGGCTGTTCACCGCCAGTCGGTGCCTGCTTCACAACCTGCTTGGCCTCTAGCTCCTCGGCCACCTTCTTGGAGGCTTTCTTCATAAAAGATCTGCGGTCCATGATGAAGCCTGCACAACAAAAACAAAAACAAACAAAAGGGGAGGTTAGATACGAATAAAGGCAACGACAGGCACCAAGGATGCTAGGAGGTTATTACCATCAGCCTCAGAAGGCACACCCAAGTAGGGTCCATCGGCCTCCTCATAAGAAGTAGTCATCTTCGGCCACAAATCATCATCTTCGTTGTCTCCATACACGAAGTACCTGATGAAGCCGAGGGCGGCCATCTTTTACTCGGTGATGTAATCCTTCACACTCCTCGGCCCGCCCTTCAGAAACGCCTCCACCTGAGCATTTAAAAGTGCGCTCTTCAGCGCCTCGTGGAGATTGAACGATCCGGTATGACCGACTGAAGGAAACTCGGTCCCCCTTCGCCCAACGACATAAAAACAAGTTTACTCTTCCAGCCGTGAATGGACGAAGAAAGGTCAGTAAAGGACCTCTTGTTCTTCACCTGCTGGAGGTTAGCATAGCTGGCACATTGTTTATGGCTGCCTCGGCTTATTTGGTACAGGTTCATGAACAGGGCCATCGTCGGCGCGATGTCCAACTCGGAGCAACGAAGAAGGAACCCGGCGATCAACGAATAACTGTTCGGGGTCAGCAAGGCCGGAGGAAGGCTCACCATGTCCAGATACTCTGTGATGAACGGATGAAGGGAGAACCTAAGCCCCTTAGCAAAACTCATGGGATATACCCCGAAATACCCCGTCGGAGGATTGAGAACATGATCTGTGGGCCTAGGCGCCCTGACTCTACCGTATGGCCCCACATACATCTGGGCGACGTAGTATTCACCCATGTTGCTCTGCGGCTTGATGATGTACAGGTTGGTAAGATCTAGATAGGACACACACGGGCCCTTCTTCGGCTGACGCCTCCTCTTCGATGAAACACCGACTACGAGACCTTTCCTCATGACGGCAGAAACCGGGTCAAGGCACGGAATGGTAGCCGATGTAGAGCCCCGTCCATTGCAGCAGAGATTCCTACATCCTAACCCTCTGACGACGAGGCAGCATCCTCGTCCATGTTCTCCTTGTCCCCTTACTCCCCTGATTTGAATGGGCTCAACTCCTCAATCTCCTCGCAACACTCGACCACTACTTGGTAATCAAGGGACTTGGCAGAGACCTCGTCGTCATACGGGTAGTACTCTTCGTTCAAGGACTTCATAACAACTACTCAGAGCCCTAAGAGGGAATACTTGGGATCTAAAAGGCTTTTTTACTAACACTAGATCAAAACACTAAGGGAGCAAAAGATATGACAACACAGAAGAACAAGTGAACACCTTATCTCTCTACAAAATCCAGCAGCGCTTTGTTAGCTCAGGTCACAAAGGAGCATCTCGCTTCGGGGGGGTACTTATACACCTCCTCCCAACGGTCACTACACGTGGCACCTCCCAAGTGGTCAGACGTACGGCCACCACCCCAAGGACCAATGAGGTTCCACCGCTTCAGAGATGGGTCAGGCTCACTTCCAGCGCTATCAGCCCAGTTCCAAGGGATACGTAACGGTTCAACGGTCACATCAAAGCAGTCAACATCACTTCAACGGTTTGCCCCATATCAGAACGCCACCTCGGCAACAAAAGCCCAAGTTGCGCTCGTGTCAGCCGCACATATCACCAACACCATAGCCTCTTCGACGGCCACACAAGTCAAGTAGGGTAGAACCTAACAGCCATCGGCCCTCGTATAAAACCTACTGCTGATAACCTCTTGAAAGCGACCTGCGTCCAAGGGTTCTCCCACAGGGTTACCTTGGTCAGGAATCGTCAAGGGGTTGGATTCAGGGGAAGTACAAGGTTCCCGCTTCGGCCTGGGGTTTTCTTTACTCCTTCACCCCTCACTCATCCTTCGGCCTGAAGCAGTGGGGGACTGGGGGACTACATCGGCCTTCAACGCAAAGATGAAAAAATTGAAAACCCAAAAAACCAAGCATACAACGATGACATCACATCGTCTGCACACCACAACGTCCAAAACGTGACACACACCACCCAAAGATATATGAAGCCCCGGCGGACACAAATCAAAACATGAATACCACGGAAACGTCCATAGCCCAAATGTTCCCCCTCCGGCCAAGGTAGGAGAACATCGCACTCATCGGCAACTCAAGCCGGGACGCTCATCGTCCTCAAGCATAAAAGCGCGCACCACCCTCAGAACAAGGACCTCCTTCGTCCACAGCAAAGGCCACACAACGGCCAAACACAGAGAATATCCACATCGGTACCGCGTCGGCCAAAAACATCAATGTTCAAAGAGTGGGGGACTCCTGATGGAGTATATGGGTCCAGCCCCCATGACCCACATACTCAGAAGAATAAGAGGCACAGCTGTCACCCAGCTGGTCCTCCGTCGGCCAGATGGCCCTCCATCAGCCAGAAAGCCATCAACTTGGAATGTGATCCAGATGCCAGGAGAACCGGAGTGTCCCCATCGGCCGGGTCTCTGTCGGCAATGGCTCCATCAGTCAGACCTCCGTCGGCCACAGAGAGCACACAGAGCCGGATTTCATACTTAGCTAATTTACACACCTTGTATTCGGCCCAATAGAGGCTCCATTGTAAACGGGTCTCCCAAATCCAAGACTTGGGAGCTCAGCCCACATTTTCTTTATAAATACTCCTCTTGGGGGTAGTTGTAGATGATTCACAAATATATTTATTACAGTATTCATTGCACTTCTCTCTCTAGCTCTCACTTCTCTCTAAGAGATTATACTCTATCAGTGACTATTAATCATTATTTGTGTAAATATGTTAAATTTTTAGTAATATTTTTGAAAAAAATCCACCTCTCAAGATCTCTACTCTCAGGCCAGATAAATCGCCTTGATACTCCCAACAATCACGACCACATGTAAGTATGTAACGAGGGCAACTACTTTACATGTCACCATTTTTTTTACGTAACCAACACTATTATGATACACTTGAAGTGGTAGACCATTTTGCAACTACCTCTTATATAGATCATATATATAGACGATAATTAATACTACTTCATCCCAATTTGATGGTTCTGATTCATATTCATTTCATCAACACAAATCACTCTTGATCATTTACTTTTTATATATCAGACTTTAAGATTGTTAGTTGTTTTCTAAAATAAAAATGAGAACTTTATATTGAATGTCTAAAAAAGAAGGCAAAAACTAGAGAGCTTATTCTATAGTTCACAATCCAAATATATTTTAATTTTTTATACTTCGTAAAAAAACGATGACACCCCATTCTTGAGATCCCCTTCAACTGGCCAGACAGCTAGCTATCTAGGAGGGCATAAATTAACTTTGATTTTACATTAATGGAAAGAGAGTGAGGCTCTATATCAAGTTTTTACTTGGCATTGAAATCGGGATCTCTCCCTTGTGATACTCTCTTTCTACTCTGTAATTTGTATTGGAAGTGGAGTGTACACCCTTTAAAGTGCACCTGTCGCCATGCATATACTCCCCCGTGACCCCGTCCCGAAATTAACTTCTTACTTTTCTTTTTGGGCAGTCCCGAAATTAATTTCCTGCTTCCTTATTTGACAAATTATCTACATCAAAGCAGTGCAAAACAATAGTGCTAAACAGTGTCACAACAGTAAAATTTACCCCATAGTAAATTTATTTCTTTAATATGTGTGAAATCCAAATGAGAAGTACCATCATATAATTTGTCTAATGGAAAAGCTAAATCCACTACGGTCTACGGTTGACAGTTAATGATGAAAATAAAGAATTAAAATAAATAAATAAATAAATAAATTATTGTACTTCCAATTGAACAAGCATAGAAAATAAGGGTACTCCTACAAATCCTGCAATCAAATCTAATACAGAAGACGTGCAAAAAAACATCCAGTACTGCTTCAATCAAATTTAGTGCACAAGACATAATCATAAAAAATGCAAATAATATTTGATGTCAAAAGTGAGGGATTGGGGTATGATCAAAATTACGGCTACCCGGGTCGGTACACTCACAGTGGGTGTGTAATCATACCTTGAATTTGAAACTCAATAATGACGTGGTACTAACTACAAAAAAATTACAAATGCAGAAGAGATGAATTTGTTGCCATATAATAAAAATACATAACATGGATTGCAGTATGTAACAGGAACATCCTTAAATATGGTATGTCTTCGTTTTTACCATATGCTTGCCGCGAGATGGAGCTTACCTCTGAAAATTTGATTGATCGCCAGCAGCCCATCAGAGTTGAGCAGCCTTATTGGCAAGTTCAAGATGTATCCTCTAAATAAAAATGCTGTGGAGTTGGGGTTGTGGGGACAAAACATCCTTAAAATTGTCAAACTGAATAAGACATCAGCTTTGTTTGGTTGTCCCACCCCACCTTCCTTCTAATTAAGTGCTTCCAGTCCAGTAACTTTTTACAGCAACAAGAATTTTCTCCGGGTTAAATGGTCCACTTTCATGATCCACAATCCGACTCTCCCATCTCATCCTATCTGTTATACTCTTCACCTTCACCAAAACCTCCACTGCATCTCTGAATATCACAGTCCCTTCAGGCCTCAAGATCCTGTCCATCTCCAGAAGAATGTTCGCTATGTCGCACCTTCATCCACAGAATTGAGTTTACTAGATTAGAGCCACAACATACTTGAAAATAGAACTCACCATTTAAACCATCGTTGTACAGTATATGTAATGTTACGATAAGTGTAAATTGGTAATTTCATCCCAAATGTGCATCTGGTGTAGAAAAATGCATGTATAGTTCTCATCCAGGTTTTACAACATATATTGATGACACTTCCAGAGTAAAATTGCCATTCTGGTTAGCAACATTTTATAATATATCAGAAATAACTTTAATATTAGTGTGTTTGGTTGATCCACGGTAAAGCACTAAAGCACCCTATCTCAAGAAAAAAAAAGCACTTTCCCAATAATATAAATCTTGCCTCTTAGAAATGGATTCCCTATTCCCAAGGAAGATAAATCCACTTTCAAGGGAAAGTGAAATATAGTTAGGTTTGGTGAACGAGGGAGCCATAACATCATCTTTTCATGTTCCACTGAAGAGACACTTTTAGGATTACTGAACATGCATTGTAAGTTTAAAATGCTAATTTGACCCCAAACGTTGTATGTGAACATTGCATGCTCATGGTTACGAGTAATGGAATCACCATTTTAACCATCATTGCATGGTAGAAGTAACAATAACTTTAATGTAAGGGTTAAATGGTAAAAAACACTCGAGTTACAAGTTACCTGGGCTGATATATGCTGAAGACGCCGCCAGCGTGGATGAGATCATATGTACGTGGATACGTGGAGAATGCTTCGCACCAATCATGGTATGTGCCGATGAAGCCACGTTCGTAGATCACTCCCAAAGTGTCGGGGTCTATGTTAGCCGGGACAACATTCATCACCCACACCGGATACTTCAACAAAGCGGCTGCAAAGCCACCTAAATTGGCATTCATGTCCATTACGTTCCGGTACTGCCCTTGGTGTAAGGGACTTGCAATTTTTTTGTAATATGTCACTCTTTGCTTCCACACTTCGTTATCCTCTTTGAATGTCTCTGTTGTGATGCTGCCCTGGACTGAACCACTGCTAATCCTTGGTGGAACGGCAAATGCACGCTCTGGCCACTTCACTAATGCACCGCCTGCAACTTCATCTGCTTTGCTTACCTCCGGCAGTGGGGTTATACACGACTCCATATCCTTGTACCTTTCTCAAGAAACAAAAGGCATTTGTGTGACTTCATTGACTTGTGAGGTAATACAACACAATAATAAATATTTTAATGTGGAAATCTCGGCCGAGTCCCCATTAATTCACAGACTGGACAACATTGCCTACTAGTAGCAGCCCATTAATAACATATATGTTAAATTGTACTGTTAATATATTTTCTCATGTAAGATAGATCTAGTTTGAAGCCCTCCAAGATAGTGACTCATTGGAGAAAATGTCAATCTTACAATCCAATAACTCCATGTACTTGTATGTGAGACTCACATAATCAAATTGCTTATTTGAGGTTTTCGTAACCTATTAATACTCGGGGTTCTATTCCTCAAAAAGTCAACTAGATAGGAGTAACCCGATAACTAGACCAATCATGAAATTCAATTACTCATTTAAGCTTAAAATCAACCTAATGGGAAGAATGACCAAAAACTTATATACGTTAGTTTCTGTTTATATTTTCAGATGCAAGATGGCTTGCAACCTAACCCTAGCAATCGTTACCTAGGCACTTATTACAATATATTGTTAATCAATTGCAATCATCAGAAGAAGACGTACCAAGCATCATCGGCATCACTGGACTTGCAAATCGATAATGATCTGGTACAGCCCAGATGGTTTATGGGCTTTTGCCAGACAGATAGATCTCCCTTTTCAGTTACCTTTTTCCAGCACAATCGTTTAGCAGCATCCTCAATGGAGTCTTGCTCTTTCTTCAAATCTTCTTTGGTCCTCTCCCACCCTCTCCAGTGTGTCTTCCAGTTGATAGGTGGGCCTGAAAGTATCCAGTACCCTCCTGGTCTAAGCACTCTGTCAACCTCAGTTAAATATAATCCATCTGTGAACACAAGACAAAAACAACACTCCAAACTGAGACAGATAATGCACCCACAAATCCAAAATATCCAATTTAAGGTTTCAAATAGAAGACAAATATAGGAATTTATAGTGTATCTCTTATTCCATTGTTATACTACCTCCATCTAAAAAGTGTCATGCTCAACCAAGGTATGGATTTTAAGTTTTAGTCGGGTCCAGTACAACTAGCTGAAAACCTTGTTTATAGGTATACTTTTAAATTCAGCATACTTAACTTGTTTGTGACACTTCAAATAAAATTACTGAGTGTAATGGAAATTAGCTTCTTTTGTTCAAAAAGGGAGCTCACCATTGACGGCCCAAGGTATCAAGCAGCGTGAGCAGTGGGCCAAATCAAAAGCTCTTGCAGGATAGGGAAGTCTTTGTGAACCCAAAACACCAATCATAGCTGGGACACCTCTCTCCAGGGCAAACCATACCTGCGCTTCATGTGTATCTCTCGGGGCAAAAGACATAGCCACAACATTTCTCTTCAACAGATATGCGCCCCAACTTGCCACCTTACAATATACATTCCAAATAAAATTTAATAAAATTAAACAAAATAAAGTTGTTATGATAGACAAAGCGTAATAGTAACTGCTATGTGAGTCTGAGTCTATTCTAATGATATTATGTGGGGCGCTCGTCCACAAGGTCACAAGATGGTTTGGGAGCCTATTTGAGGGAGAGTTTGGGCCCACATCACCACCCTTGCAGTGCCCATAATGTCTTGAGCAGAGGGAATGTGTTGAGTATTTGTTAGGTGGTGGCCCTATTGGATGTGAGCCAGATCTATATCTAATATTCATGTGTGAGTGAAACCTCATTGCTTGAAGATGGTACGAAAACCTGATCTAATTGTGGTTTGTTTGGTTATTGTGCCCCATTTGGACAGAGGGGGTAAGTGTCCCATATCAACATTATATAGATTTATTATATCTAATACTCTCTCCGTCCCTAAATCAACTTCTCATGTTTCTTATTATGGTGTCCCAAAATAAACTTCTCATTTCCATTAAAAGTAATTTTTAAAATGAAAATGTCAAAACTAACCTTATTTTTTATTTACTTTTATATTGATTTTGACATAAAGTAGGGGTATAATTAGAAATTCAAAACAAAAAATTATCTTGCATAAATATGTGTGTGAGTTAAACCGGGAAGTTGTTTCTGAGAAGGTATGTAAAGATGAGTTAAATTTCATCCATTTTGTAGTGAGTTGGGCCTGATTTCAAAGTATCTCACATCAGTTACTGCACCCCTCTGTCAAGTATCTTTTGGGGTGAGTTGCAACCAATTTAATTGTAACCACAAGGCTATCATATATGACAAGAAGAATGTTACTTACTCCACAGCCTGTATCAATGGCGGTTCGAATGGCCCCACTTGTGAGGGGAATGAGGTCACTAATATCATCAATGTAAGCATCAGCTCCACGGGGAAACATAGTGCCACCCCCAGGAAACCTAAGGCGGTCACCTTCAACCTGAACCCAATTCTGGACGGCCTTCTCGACGCTAAGCTCTTTGTGGGGAATATTGGCAAACCAAGCGTAATCCCTACTCTGAGGCCACTTGAAAGGTCTCTTGTAGTTTGGTGGGGCTGGAATTAGGCAGCTGAGGAGCTCTTCCTTCGAGGGGCAATGCCTCTCCCTGTATTTCATCATGTCCCGCGGAAACATCCTTCCCCTTGGTGGATGTTGGCATGGAGTATACTCACTGTATGACATGTTACATGGTGGGAAGTTCTTATGCTCCTCGGCATCATCTTCGTTCACTGCCAACTGATGATGGCTTTCAAAATCAAGCGGTGTTGATGATGATGACGATGAAGATGATGATGATGATGATGATGATGACACAGCCGGATTTTCGGATGATTGACTGTTATTGCATTCAACACTTGTGGAAAGGTGAGATTGGCCAACAGAAGGGATGGGAGAGTATGTACTCTGCCAAGCTCCTAGAATGTAGAATAGGATGCAAAGGCCACTTACTCCCAAAATCCAAGTCAGCTGTTTCCTCTTTGCTTCCAGCTTTTGAAGCTTTGGGGACCCGCTATGCTCCTTCGCCATCTACATTGGCAGCCAACCAGTAACTCATAAATAGTAGTTGAACAATGTATCTATATAATATATTATACTTTTTTATACTATATATATTATAATAATTATAATTATTATTAGTATTATTAATGTTGTTGTGGTGCAGTTTCTCACCAAAATCGAAAAGATAACAATTATCAAGGGAAATATAGGTAGCCTATAGATCAAATGTTTATAATTATATTCTACTACCTCCGTCCCTAAATGTTTGTCTTACTTTCCCAAAACGGATGTCCCAAAATGTTTTCCTACTTTTTTAACTTCCTTATTTGGTAAACAAATCTATACCAAACAGTGTCAAACAGTGCAAAACAGTGTCAAACAGTGCAAAACAGTGTCAAACAGTGCCAAACAGTGTAGCCGCTACAGTGTCAAACAGTGTTGCTGCAGTGTAAAGTCAAATTCATTTCCTTAAAACTTATGAAGTCAAAGTAGGACAAACATTTAGAGACGGAGGGAGTATTTTATTTTGCCTTCGGTGATTTCCAATAAAAAAGTACAGTGAGAGATTTGTGCTTAATTGTCTGCAAAAACTCTAGGTAGAACATTCACTTTTTTGAAATTTATCTCAACCCAAAGATTGGCTCTCATTCAATAAACTGAGTGAGTGTTCATATTTTATATTTAGATTGCTTAATTTATAATTCAAATTGAAAGTTTGTATCAGAGTATAGTAACCTAAGACATCTATGATGAAACAAAATAAAGCTTGTATATTAACAAAGATTGTAACTTTTAACAAGCTCAGATTTTTCGGAGTTCGGACTATAGTATGCATACATTTTAAACAGTTTGATAAGCACATTGATAATCATTGAAAGGGCATTACTTTACTAAACATACATCTTACTGCAGATGACCTGGTGGACAAATTTGTGAAAGAATCGTTTAGCAATAAACAATGACAAATGACACTCCAAAAAAACCACAAAAATGTGGTTTTAGTATACATTTGCAAACATCAATTTTAAAACTATAATGAATAGGGCAGCAAAGCAAAGGGATACTACCTATTTAGTAAAAGATGATGATTTGAGAAAAACTCGAGAAAAACTTGAAAACAATCAACATAAATAGGGGGGAAATGTATTAATGTCAATGTGCGTGTGATTTTAATTTTTATGTTTGAAGATTGAACTGTATACTTTCTGAACATATACATATAGGCATATAGCTATAGGGAATATATACTTGTCTATTTTGCCGAAGAATACTATTTTCAGAATTGCCCTTCGTGTCCTTTAATGTGGTAATAGCATATCAATGTAACCTTCTTAAAGAATGATCCAAACAATTCAATGAGAAATAGTACTTAAGAAGGTTACACAAATAAGATCAAAGAAAAATCATGAAAGGTAAAAAAAAATACGTAGTGGTATATTTTGAAGCAGCCAACACTTTAAACAGCTAAAAAAAGCGCAGATTTGTCAATGTAGCAGATGCTATAGAAAATTAAAATGCAGATGTTCTAATATAATATACGCTACTTACCTAAAAATTAAATACAGAGCTCAATCACTTTTTATAAATAAAACAAATGCATAAACCTGCAAAATTGGGGAGGGGGTACAAATCTGAATAATAAATAAAAAGATCTACCAATTGGTGTTTCAGATTTGGAATTTGTATGCATAGATCTGAAAATCCACCAATGATAGAAACATCTTAAAATGGTTTTTCATATTTGGATAATTAAGAAAGACTTGATTTTGGTATACAGTATTTGGCAAGGGTGGAAGCTGATGCAGCAAAGAATGATGACGATGATGATGACGAAGACAATCGATTGATGAGAATGGGACTTAGAAAATGAAATACCTGATTGGATGCAGAAAGTTTTCGAGTAGGAATTCCAAGTCGCAGGGAAGCAGGTTATATAATCCACTCTCGAAAATAAGGTGGAGTACGGACTACGGAGTAATAATGTACTGTATCCTATAAGTTATGGTAACAAATTCCTAGAGTCCCTGTTAAAAGTTTTTATTTTCTTTTTTTTTGAATTCAAGTTTTTATTTTCTATTTTAGCAAACAATTAAGACTTTTAAATAACAATTCAGTAATCAAATATTATAAAATAATACTTCATATATCTATAACATAACAATTATCATCAATAATCTATTATATTATATATTCATCAAAACCATTTCTAAAAATACTCGGATTAGTATAAATCGTTATTTAAAATTAATTTTGCATCTCAACATATAACACTTTGTGAAGAAAAAATTCTAAATAGGGTGAAAAGTCATAGAATTCTTAAGTAAAATGGAGTGGAAAGTCAAAGTTTTTTCAAAATGGGGTGCAAAGTCTAATATCACTCAAAACGTGGGATGCAAAGTCAAATTACTCATTTTGCCTTAGTTGCCTTTAGTGGGATGAGAATATTAAGGGCACAGTAACTAGTGAGAAGGTCAAATATGAGAATTGGACTGGACCGGGCAGGCCGATCGAGGTATCACATTGGTCTGGTACTTGCTGAAACCCGGAAAACCCTATAAACCAAAGGAACCAGTTAAAACCTCGTAACAAATTGTCAAATTCCAGTTAATTCGAATAAAACCGACCCGGAACTTTACCCATACCAATAACACGCGCATCACATTTAGGGAAGGGCACGGCCGGTTTGGTCCAATATTTTGCCAAACTCGTACCCATACCGTGATTATTGAAACGGTTTCGTTTAATTTGGTTCAGTCTTAGATCTAAACTCATTCGTGTGGTTCCATTTTCAAACAAGACAATTTATCAATTTTCAAATGCTAAACAATGTCACTTTTTCCAAGTGTTTAAGGTATAATTAAAGTTTAGCCATCCTCAAAAAATCAACACAATTTATCAATTTTCATATTTCATACTACCTCCGTCCCAAATTGATTTGCAAAGTCAACCTTTTTTGTCAAACTGTTTATTTTTATCACTTAATTAGGCACAAACGCAGCCACATGAGCTTTACGACGATGATCATGTTGACTTGTGATATTTGTATTTTACATTATTGTGTTAAACATGAACTAGTTGATAAAATTATTTATTGAAACATTTGATTTATTATCAACTTTATGTGATATTTCTAGTTGATATTTCTAGCAGATGTTTGATGTTTCTAAGTTGACTGTACTGTACTGAGCAGGTTTTTGTGTGTTTTTTCGATTGAATAAGTTAGTGTGGTAATTATTGTGCAGAAGAGCCGCCACATGGAGTGGAGGCTTTTGTACTGCAAGAGAAGAGCCGTCACTTGAAGTGACAACTTTTCTTCGCAACGGTTAACTCCAGCAGCATTTTGGGAATTATTTTTAACCCAACTGTATTGTGAGAATTCTTTATTTAATTAGCATTATTCTGGAAAAAAACTCTAGAATTTGGAATAGACAAAGGGTGTGTTTGACACAATTAGTTGAAAAGATACTTTTGTGAGCTTTTTAGTAACTGTTAGCCTTTAGTGACTGAAAAGATCTTAAAAAGAAAAGGTGATAGTTGTTTGGTAAAAAGTTGACTGTTTAATTTAGTTCTGTTTGGTACACAAGCTATTAGAACTGATTAGTACTAAAAGTCACGAGCTTTTCTCAGATGCTACTTCCTGTAGCATCTCAAAAAAGATCTTTTAACTTTTGAAAAGCTCTTAAAAATTGTCATGCCAAACATACAACTAAAATCTTTTAGAGACTTTTTAAACAAACAAAAGCTAGAAGGTAGAGACATATGTCTCCCAAACATGCACAAATTTTTTGTGTTTGGACAGAAAATACTTTTGTCTGTTACATACATAAAAAATTTGCCAAACACAGTTACACAGGTGTGTGTAACTGTCTGTGTAAACATATGTCTGGCAGTTACACAGACCTGTGAGATACCCGATCTGTTAAGATGTGTGCTTTCATCATATGTTTATAAACATATGTCTATATTTATGGAATTGTGCATACAACTGGTGGACGTAGCTCAACTCGTAGTGAGAGAGTTTACTATATAAGGGTTAGGTACCGGATTTGAATCCCGACAACTGCGATGAGAGTTTACTATGCTAAAAATGCATAGGGTCTCTGCAAGTACCGGGGACAGAGCTCCACTCTCTATCTGTCAGATTGGGATTATAGTCCAACTTACATCCTTCCAACGTACTGTCCGGTCGGGGTTGGGGCCATCAGGGATGGGATGTCATCCTTTTTTTATGAAATTGTGCATACAACTGATACAAGTACATATATCGATGACTTTCTTTAACCGATAAGACCTGTGAGATACCTGATCTGTTAAGATGTGTGCTTTCATCCTAAAAGGTCAAACGAGTAATCGGAATATTAATATATCACATCATTAGTTCACAATTATCCGATGAGGGACTTCAACACCCCTTCTCACGATCAGACACTTCGTCTGGATCATACCATTATTCAATTTTTTCTATCAGTTCCTCTTATTATGCGAATATTTATTTTGCTAACAATGTGTTAAAAAAGATGGAAATTCCCATTAATTAATTGATTAATATGATGTTTTTTTTGGGGGTGGGGGGAATTGATACTCATTCTTCAGTTAAGTAGGTAAACTTTGACTAATGACATGAATAATTTACTTGGCATATTTACTCAGTAAAAATTGATACTCATTGCTTTAACAAAATAGCTAGAACTAATTAATTAGTCGCGTGTTCTTTACGGCAGAAACCTAACTATTTGTCCTTTGTTTCTCAATGTTCCATGAACAATAATATGGGTGTGTTGTGTGTAATAATGGTTGTTGGGATCAAGATAATCCTAAACCTTTTCTCTTTTTTTAGTTAAGTTCTTTGGTAGTAATTATACTTAACTAGAACTAATTTAATTATCTCACGTATGATGTATCCAAAGCTGACTTTTTATATATAAACGATAATTAGGTCCTGAATTAGGAAAATGCAAAGCCATGTTAAAATTAAAAAAAAAAATCAATAATAAGCCAAGAGTAGACTCATTGTATCCTTTTTTATACATTGACTTTTAATAGATTTTCGTTTTCCGAGCCTCCAAAAATAATAAATGAATAAAGAAATAAATTGTGTAATTAAAGCTAAAAAATCCTATATTATTGTTGATCGACAACATAAGATTAATGGAAGAGAAATTGCGACTTATACCGAATCCTATAATTAATGTTGATCGACAACATAAGCTTTGCCATAATTTCTAGCTATGCAAATAAATACCAACCGAGTGAAAATTTTAAGATCTAATAGGTGAACTTATTATTTTCGGTCAACTAAATGAGAGTGTTTGGCAATCAACTTATTAATGTTGATAGTCGATTATCAAAATAGTGAATGAAGGTTATACCCTGGGAATGGAATTTTTGTTGGTGTACCTCTATAGCATTATTAGGTTGTAAATTCTGCTATAGTTCTTGTATCGTCGGTATTTGCTCCGTCATATCCTTAAGCTTCTGTTAATCCCCCTCTAACGTGTCTGTGTGTGTATTTCTTTCCATCTGCGTCTTTTTTACTTCCAACGAATCCGAGCACCGAAAATACGAAACCCAAAAGACTAAACATGCTTTCCCCTACAACAAAACTGTAGTGCAAACCAGTCACCTCATTTCCATCTCCTGGATATATACACCGCCAAAGCTAAAATGACCCGACCACCGTGCGTGAATTTCTTGGCCATCGCTCTCCACCGCACTCGCCGGCCAGTATCCCTCGTCAGTCTGCTGCACTTATTGGTTGTCTGTACCATCATTATTCGATCGCTCCAGTCCAAACGAAAATCCATTTATAGTATGACTAAATTCCTAATTTGAAATTGATTGTATTTTTTATTTGAACTCAATACCTTTTGGGATGAATTGCGATCTAACTTTCCCTATTTTGCTCCTCTTATTGCAACAAGTCACGGTACAAGTCATTTGCCGTCCTCAAATTTGATTCTTTTTAACTTTTTATTCATGTTGATTCAATTCTACAATATTTTATGTGTTCCTCTTGTACAACGTACAAGGTTTTCCAGTTCATCGGTTGAATCTTTTTTTTTTCACTTTCATTATATGTAAATTTTCCACATAAATTAATGTAGGTAGATGAATTTCATCATTAATCCATATGGCTGTACGTGAGTGTGTGGTGTGGTGTGGTGTGGTGTGGTATTGTGGTGTGATGTGTGTTGATATTCAAACCTCCCACACTTACTTTTATCCACAATTTTGTAAACTAATGAAGCAGAAGTGAAGGTAGACACTTAATTGTAGACAACCTGTCTTGTAATTTGTAAACAAATGATAATGTCCATCGCTCTCCAAGTCTCCATTGTACAAGTCGGGCAATATCCCTTACCAGGCCTCCCTACGCACATTAGCTGTCTGTATTATCATTATTCGATCGCTCTAGTCCAAACGAAAAATGCATTTAAATCCATTTACGGTATGACTAAATTCCTAATTTGAAATTGATTCTATTTTTAATTTGAACTACAGGGTATAATTTTTTTTTTTGCAATGAATTGCAATATAACTTTCTCTATTTTGCTCCTCTTTTTGCCGTGAGTCATTTACCGTCTTCAAATTTGCATATTCTTTTTAACTCTTTATTCATGTTGATTCTATAATATTCTCTCATACAACCTGGTTTCCAGTAGAATCTTTCTTGTTTTCACAGATGGATCTACATCTTGAAAACTTATAAGCGTGAATGAGAGTAAGGCTCACTTATGATTAAAAAATGTGTTGGTTTAATCATATTGCTAAATGTGCTTGTAAATTACACTTTCGGTTTACTAGGTTACAACTAATACCCCTTTGTATTTGTCTTCCTTTCATTGACGTCATTACCGCACATGTCCGCTTCTAGGCTTACCTTCCAATGAGGTTAGTAGATAACTGGAATCGGGAGTCACAAAGGGAGTGTTGCTTTCGAGTTTCATGCCCATATTAGCCGTATCATCACCTTATGGCATGTATATTCTCTCCAACTTATTGATATCATTCAAGTTTTCATTTAATTTCAAGTTTTCATTCAATAAATCCTCTAATGCTTTGAGTTTTAATTTGTGATGCAAATTCTATATTCTTAATTTTTAATTTACCTACTATTCTGATTATGGTTTCTATTTTTGGTAGATGGTGAGCTGGGTTATATTTGAATCAGGACTGGCTTTAATTGAAGGAAGATCTTTTAAAAACATAATACTGTTTGTGAATAATCTTAACTAGCATTTCATATGAGATTTTTTGCAGACCCATATGCACTTATAACATGTTAAAGAAATTGTCCAAATGAAGTCGTGCATTGATAAGTGGATAGGTTCATATTGATGGTTGCTATCTGCTAATGTTGCCACTATTCTGATTATGGTTTCTATTTTTGGTAGATTATGAACTGGGTTATATTTGAATCAGGAGCAGGCTTTAATTGAAGGAAGATTTTTTAAAACATGCTACTGTTTGTGAATAATCTTAATTAACTAGGATTTCATATGAGATTTTTTGCACACCCATATGCACTTGTAACATGTTAAAGAAATTGTCCAAATGAAGTCGTGCATTGATAAGTGGATAGTTTCATATTGATGGTTGCTATCTGTTAATGTTGCCACTATTCTGATTATGGTTTCTATTTTTGGTAGATTATGAACTGGGTTATATTTGAATCAGAAGTAGGCTTTAATTGAAGGAAGATTTTTTAAAACATGCTACTGTTTGTGAATAATCTTAATTAACTAGGATTTCGTATGAGATTTTTTGCACACTCATATGCACTTGTAACATGTTAAAGAAATTGTCCAAATGAAGTCGTGCATTAATAAATAGATAGTTTCATATTGATGGTTGTTATCTGCAAATGTTCCCACCATCCTTTTAGGTTTTTTGATCTAACTTACCAATTCAGTTGTACTCTAGAGAAATCACTTTATACAAAAGTATGAGAGTTTGTTGAGAATACTCTTGATTCTGCTGAATCAATAACAATGTATGTTAGCCTTTTTGAAGTTATGCATTTCTTGTAGCTTAATAATAACTATTAAGCAAATTCAGCGTATAAATAAAATTAAAATTTGGGCCTTGATCCTTTTCGGTTTTATATAGTGAGGAGGCAGCAAGATCAAAGTTTACTTCGTTGACTGTCCTGGTTGATCATCAAAGGGTCGGTGCAAAGCAAGATGATGATTGTGACACAGTAAAGGCTAGACTTTGCAAAAAGTTCATTATGGTAAATGTTGTTTATGCTTTGCACTTTGGTAGATTGAGCGGGGTCGAAAATAAGTCAGTCCTACATACCTTAATCAACCAATAAGAGTAATCTCTTATGCCACCTTTGTGTTACTATCAGGAATCTGAATCTGAGTAATCCAATACTTGTGTGCATAGTTAACGTAATGGAAAAGGATTCTTTCCAACATAATCTTTGTCTCAGTTTGTCTATTTAGCTACAAGATGTTTTTCCCAAAATTGTCAACTTTTATATTTCGTAAAAACAAATAGCTCTATATGACCAAAAAAATACCCCTTAAATTAGTAGATGAAATGAACAATATGATAGAGGAACATATTTTCCCTTACTGGAACAAACATGTTTTTTGTCATCAATGAGTAAATCTTCAATCTATTTCAGATAAGTCTTTGTTATTTCCATATATCTATTTCCATATTTCAGATGAGTCTGCTATGTTCATTTTGTATTTTATTTTTTGCTTTTCATACTTTTATTTAAAATGGATATACCTGACTTTATACCTCAGTTATTTCCATATATCTATTTCCATTATTCAATAAATATTCAAAAAATAAAAAAAATGAAAAATGATAACGAAAAACATAATACTACGTAACACTGACAATAAGTATCATCATGAATGTAATTCCCGTTTTGTAATGCGTAGTATTATTCTAAAAGTTACTAACAATCATTATATTTAAAAAATTATAACTAAAAATACATGACTTTGTGTATTATAATAGTTAAAAATAAGACAATTAATTTTAAAGCATTTATGTAATTATGTGTGCATGCATACACACACACACACAATAATTCCTGTCCGGCCAGGCCGGACAGGACCCTCGTCCGGCCACCTCAATTTTAGGTGTTTTCCGGTGGTATTGTTGGTTGAAATTTTTTCTGTATGTTCCTCATCAAGTCTAGATCCATACAAAATTTCAGCAAAAATTCAATCGGGAAGGTTGTCAAATGATTTTTGCATGATGACTAGGGGTGGACTCGGGCCGGGCCAACCGGCCCGGGAACCGGTTCGTTGGGCGGTTCGGGCCACCCGGCCCGGTGGATTCTCGGTTCGGGCTCGGGCCCTTCAAAAGGTGAACCGACCTGGCCGGTTCGGGCCCGGGCCGGGCCAATTTTAATTTTTTTTTTTGAATTTTTTTTGAGTTTTTGGGTTGGGCTGGTTATTTTGGGCCATTTGAGGTGGTTAGGGTTGGTTTGGGGGTGAGGGGGAGGGCTGGGGGTTAACTAGGAAAAGCCCCCAAAAAAAAAACCCCGAGGCCCGGACCCGAGGTTTACCCGGGCCGGTTCCGGGCCTCCCCTTCTTGAACCGAGGCCCGGTCGGGCCCAGGAACCGGGCCCGAACCGGCCCGAGTCCACTCCTAATGATGACTAAAATGGGAGGGTATATTAGAATTTTAATAATAATGTCAATATATCGTTGTAAAAAGTCACGTAGGGTGACTTTTCGTAGTAAACAGACGAATCAAAAAATTGTTTACGGATAATAGTTGTTTGACAAATCAAAGTGACTCCAAAAGGACAAAAAGTGACTGATAGACCAACCATGCACCCCCAATATCAATAAAGTTATATTATGAGAAAAGCATCACTAATATTACTAAGATTCATATGTTTACTTAGAAAAGTATCACTGATAGACCAACGTATGTTTTTTCTCTCTAATATTATTAAAGTTCATGTGTTTTCTTAGAATAATATGACTAATATTATTAAAATAATGCATCTTACCATTCACATCCATATATGTATGGATGAATAATTAATACTCATTCCTGTTTTTTAACCACAACCTAGCCATTCATAATTCCATTTATAGTGTTATTGATTTGTCCCTACTTCTATTCCGCGTGTCTTCCATGTTCAATTTGATCATACTCTATTGAACAGTCATATTTTGTTTAATTTAATCCGATGGGTTTTGGTAATATATGGAGTATTTTTTCCTTAACTAATACTTCCTCACTTTCATAAATTTGCAACATTAAAATTTTTGCATTATTCACATACCTTACGACCATGATTTTTACTGAAATGTTATTAAATCTTCTATTAATGTGAATTTCCAAAATATTAACTATTTATAATTTTTACTAATACATATCAAAGTAGTGTGTTAACAAACGTAAAAGTCAAACTGTTTTAACTTTTAAAGACGGAGGATAGTACGTAGTAATATTGAACAATGAGCACAACATATTAGATAATACCAAATCATCATTGACAATTTTGTTTATTAAAAGTTTCAAGTAATTATTATGTATTAATGAAATTTGCAATTTTATACTCAGTTACTAAAGATCACTTTTCATCTACATATTTTCACACTTTGTTTTTTTGAAAGAATTTTCACATGGTAGTTAACTTAAAATTTGCACGCTTTGGTTCTACTGAAATTTATAAAATTCTATCTGAAATGATTGCATTGACTAATTCTGCTGACTTAAGAAAAAAATACTTTTTAAAATATATTTTATTAATAAAATAAAGAAAAAATTTTAAGATTATATGTAAATATGTAAATAATAACCATAAGATTATATGTAAATATGTAAATAATTTTAGTGAAGTCTCCATAAGATTATATGTAAATATGTAAATAATAACCATAAGAGTCTTCCATAAAATACGTTCTCCTTTTGTGATTTAACAATTTGAACACACTTCCATTTTAGCATAAAACGTCATTATTTTCTCTCGTAAAAATTAGAACCGGCTTGGTTAGACTCCGTAACACCATCACATTTGTACCTTTTACGATAAGTGTTTGTTCAGAAAGAGGAAGAAGTTATTCATTACCCATGCTGCAGTGAATAGTAACAACTTGCAGAATGCCAAAACTAAATAACATTCCGTTAAAATTAACAGGTACAAAGTCATTTGACAAAATATAAAAACTGAAGAACAGAAGAACAACTCTTTTGTTGACCACTGTAATTATGCTTTGCTGTCGATGCTCATGGGTTCTGCCTCCTTCACTGTAGCTTTCTGTATATCACAAAATGCAAATCGTAAGCATATAAGTTTGATACGTTACATCTGTGTAAAAGAATAGATAGGAGCGATACGTACAGTTACGTTCAGCTTAGCAAACATGTTCCCATAGAACTTCGCATCCTTCTTGTTGAACTCTTTTACTTTCTCCTTCAACACTTTGTATTCCAATTTCACATCCCTTTTATCCAAGACAAAAAAAGGACAATCCTCACCTCAGTGTTACTTTCTCAATGGAAGTTTTTCTTTCCAAATTTAAAATGAACTACGCCACTAATTTTTTGCCACTAATTTTTCTTTTCAATAGTTAATTAAGAAGAATCAGCTGTACTTGAGTAGCAAAGGAAAACACATGTGTAGGTAAAATTCAGCATGAGAAGAAACGCACAGCTGTAGTAAAGCAAACAAAGCATTAGAAGAAACGCACAGCTGTAGTATCATGTCATACCTATTGTCAGGATCAATCTCAAGAGCCTTCTTAATATCAAACTCAGCCAGGTCAAGATCAGCCATGTTCATATGTGCTTGTGCCCTTCGGTAGAGTGCTTTGACATTAGTAGTCTCTAGTTCAAGAACCTTCACAGCAATACATACAAGTTAAAACAAGAAATAATACCAAGTAAGTACTAATAATAAAGAACCACAATGAATATGAAAGATACCTTAGTGCATAGTTTAATTGCCTCTTTGTAATCTTTCAATTTCAACTTGCAGGCCGCATTGTTCAGATTGCATGATATTTTCAAAGCCTTGGTTTGCTTTTTCTCCTCCTCACTAAAGCTACTGTCATACTCGACAAACTTACCTGCCTGCGTTAGCATAGCTATATTTATCACTCTGCATATCCAACTACTTTGAAGGATTTGAAGAGAAACAAAAAAACAAAAGAATGCAACACAAGGGGTGGCCCAAAATGATGTCAGATGTAGCATATGAATCAAGCTAAATCTGTTTGTGCTAATATGATTCATGTATTAGAGCTTGGAAAATGTAGTTAAATTAAATCGATAGATTTTGGGTCAGTTTTATCATCTGCTTTAGTGTTTAGTATTTCATTTCCTTTTTCATCATACTATCATGACATAAAACCAACAAGAACCAAAACCTCATAGCGATAGTTTAAAAGGAATTCCATAAATGGGCCTACCTTCTCGTATCTCTTTGAGGCTCTTGCATATTTTCCAGCTTTGAAAAGAGCGTTTCCTTCTTCTTTCTTTCTGATAGCAGCTTCAATTTTTTCATCATTTTTCATATCCCATGATTCCTTTTCCTGGGGGAACGGCAGAAATTAAATCAATAATATTATGGACCAGTACAATTTACATACCAATATTAACGAAAAAACTAAACGTACCTTAACAAATGATACAAGCTCTACTTCGTAAAACACAGTGGAGTTGGGAGGGACCACAGCCAAGTCTTGCTTTGTCTCCGATGAACCAAACGCGTATTCGGGAGCAATGGTCAGCGATGCCACTTCACCCTTCTTCATAGTCATGACAGCTTTGTCCAATCCATCGATGACTTGCTCTGTTCCATAAATCGAAGTTAGTGGGTACCTTACATGGAAAATATTGGTCTGGTAACTTAACATCCCCTATTTGATAAAGCTTTAAAAGGCTAAATAGTTCAATTCAGTTAAATGGAAAGCTCAAAGTTGCATTGTAAAGTGTGCACACCCTCATCAGTCTTGAACTCAAAAAGCTGATCTTCACTATCAGCATCATGACCCTTCTTGATGAAGACTGTACCGTCCTGCAGCTTTCCAATCAATTTCACTAGAAGAAGGAATAACGTAGTTAGATACCACAAACTGTCTGAAAGAACTATCAATAGACATTGCAAGCATACTCACATTTTACAACAGTTCCATCGTTGGGGCGCTCGTATCCTTCCCCTTCTTTCAACATCTTTTTCACAACTTTCTTATCATCAGTAACATTTGTAACTGTCTTCCAAGAAACAAGCTCCAAATCAATTAGCAATGTTGCATTAGCTGGAACAGCACCTTCATCAGCTGATGCTGGCTTTCCTTTCTCACCAAAACCATCTGAATTTATGTGAGATTAGTACGTTAATTATAGAGCTACTTGACATGTGAGTTGAGTGCTCAAAATACTACTTACATTGAGGCTTCACTGTGAGCCGCACCTTCTCTCCCTTCTTCATGGTCTTAAGAGCTCTAGAAATAGCAGGGCAAAAATGTCCTGATTGAAAAATCAAAATATTATGAGGATAAGGAATATAATTGTTACATTATGTAATGATGTAATGACTTGTTTCCACATTGCAAGCCGAGAAAGTACCTTCCCCAACAGTGAACTCCAGTCCATTTGATTTTGAGATCAAAGTTCCATCTTCAAGACGAACTTCAAAATTCACTGAATTGCAGAACGTATAAAGTAAAATAGTTATTAAATGCATTATGTCAAGACAAATGGTAACATAATTTCACAATAAACTAGAAATGAAATATACCTAAAACCTCATCTGGGTCTTTAGGGTTTTCCCATTTCTCTCCTTTAGCCAAAACCTTCTTGAAAATTCCACCATCTTTGCAAATATCCTTAACACTTGACCATGACAGCAATTCAACATCAAACTGCAATGTTGCATTGGGAGGAATGGTAGGGGGAGAACCAGACTCTCCATAGGCAAGCTCAGGAGGTATGGTGAAAATGGCATTTTCACCCTTCTTCATTGTTTTGATACCATGATCCCATCCTTTAATTACTTGTCCTGTTAATCAAAAGATATGTATGATAAATTGTTAAGTATCCAATCTGACACCATCCTACCCCATAGAAACCTCTAAGAAATGGTGAACTAAAAAAGGAATGTATATTGCTCTGAATAATTAATCCACATATTACACAATCTCGTTAAGCTTGCATGATCTCAGAATAAACTCGAAATCAGTATTCTACAGTTAATGATTTTGCAGAGATGTAATACAGGCATACAGAACGAGAACTAACCTTGACCAAGAGTGAACTCAAACGTATCGCCTCTATCTCGGCTGGAATCGAACTTAGTCCCATCAAGCAGTGTGCCAGTGTAATGCACTGAAAAATTAACCAGACAAAATCACTCAGTGATGAATCAGCATTATCTAATTGTACAACAAAATACTTCGTACTTCATTATAATTAGAACTTAGAAGCAGTACCTTCAACCTCGTCCCCGGAATCAGGAGTCTCAAAGCCTTCCCCTTCTTTAATAAGCTTCTTCTTCAAGCCCTGATTTCCGATCTCCTTCTCCTCGCCGACCTTAATTATCGGATTGTCGTCAGGCAGATCCATATCTTCCATCTCCTCAGCAGGTGGCATGTCGAAGTAGTCATCCATTTCTGGCAAATGCACAAAGAACAATTAGGTGAAGCGATAGAAAATGATTGGTTGGATTATCAGTTTGCGGCAACTCTGTTGGGGTCGTAAAAAGGAAATCTCGGAATAAATAGAGCAAGGTTCAGGGTTCTAGAGTGTTCTAAGCAAAAAAAACAGTACGAAAAGCCAGGATGATTCCAGAGACTCTGACGAGATCCGCGGCTTCTCGCCAATGAAGATAATATTGGGCGGGCCGATGGATAAGTTGAACCAGTTTCGAAATATCCGGAACAGAAAGATGGTCGATCAAGGTACAAGGGTGCGGTCCAAGAAGAGTTGGCACAGGCCGCTCTTAGGCCCAATTTTGCAATAATTAGGAAAATTCTATTCACAATCTCTATATTATTACTAAATAAACTCCCAATTTAATATTAATAAATCAAATAATTTTAAATACCTAATTGACCCTTAAAAATAGATGTTAGTATGTTGTAATGTGTACTTGAATATATTGTTAGAAGCCCTTCAATCGAGAATAACAACAACAACATCAAGTTCTCATACAGTCATACGCAAACATCCGATCTTAAAGACATCTTCAGTTTTAGTTTTACTCACCCAATTTCAGGGTTGAGCAACTTCAGCATAACCCTTTTTGCTTCATCCTTTTTAAAAGTAAGAGCTCTATGCAATAGCTTTTGAATCTGGGCAAGTGACACCATTCACTTTGACAATAAACTCCTTATGCTTCATATTATTCCAGTCATGCATCTCATAAATGTCCAAACAACTAGTACAGAGAGAAAACACCATAAAACAGTACTTTCATATTGAAATCATCAAGTTTGTTTCATATTATAGCTGATTAACTTTCACTTTCAACCTAGATGCCCTTCTTGTGCTGACGTGAATTAGCTATTTAAGAACGACCTCTAATGAAACTATCCATGAGTTGTGTGTCGTGTGAAACTTTTGCTTTCCTTCTTAAGATTGATGTTGATATGCTTTGCTGAATTGAGAAAGGGAGCTTCTCTCCTTATACAAATTTGTGTTCAACTTTTTTCTCGTTTCTAAGAACCACCTTCCCAAAACATGGTTGAATGAGATGATGAGGATGTGTTAATTTTTTCAATATGGGTATATTAAGAATCATAAATGTGTGTGGCTTTATTTGGCAAATGGGTGGATGGCTGTATTTAGAATTTCCCCAATACTTATCACGGAGTACTTATTTTTTCGTTTGCATGGCTATATGCACACATGGATGGAAACACATAAAAGTAAAACGGCATTTTTAAAAAACTAATTTATCACCAAATTAAAATTATAAAAAATTGTGATCATCGTAATACATAACTATTATATTTGATATGTGTAGCTACTATAGTAGACTGAAAGTGATGATACAATTAAACTAGTATTAATTAGTTCAAAATTTGAATATTTTACAAAATCGATAAGAAGTATGAAGTACTATCGTATAATTCAACTTCACTATAAAACTAATTACTAAAAAATATAGTGCAATATAATGAAAAGTTAGATGCACTGGGTAATTTTTAATTAGAAAACATGTTGATGGTACCATGGTCCAAGATTGAATTAAAGCAAAGTTCATCAACGGGATCAGCCCATCAACGGAATCAGCCCTTCACGTGATTAGTATTAATTAACTGCTAGACTTAACTAGGGATCCAGCCCACACAAGGAATCCACAACCACGTCTGGATGAACAGCAGACATCGAGCCTGGGTGGAGTTTTAGTGAGGCCGGGATATTCCTAGGGTTTATGTGGCAGGCTATTATTCCAGCATAGTTATCTAGCAACAGCCGGAACGTTACAAGAGTCTTGTTCGAATTAATATGCAATTAATAGAATTTATTGCATCAGTTTTATACTAGAATACTAGTTCTTGTAGCCTATAAATACTCTTGTACATCTCCTGTAAAGGGGGTTTTCTCGATTAATAATACAGTCATTACTTTCTTTCCCACAATCATGAATATTTGATTGATCACGCTCTTCTCGCTAGAATTATATTCCATCATTGGTGCTTTCATTGAGAGCTTTGAACACAATCAAGTTAGAAATCCTCCCAAAATCCAGAAATCCATCATCATCTTGTGAATCTACAAAAGAAAAATCGTCAACTACTCTTGAATTTTAACTGCAATTTCATATCTAAATCTGGAATTCGAGATCTGAAGAAGGCAAGATCAATCTGTTCGGAGGAAGGACCTGAGCTGGGATCATCGAACCCTTGTTTCAGAGTCTGTAGTTTTTCAGATCCGGAGTTCTAGGGGTCTGGCCGGTGAAGTTTCTGGGAGGAACATACGACCCTCAAAACCTCACTTTTGGCGATAGATCCATGCCGCCATTGTATGTTTCCGCCGCCGTAGATCAGCCCACAGTCGATGATGCTTCTGCCGCATCCAGAATCTTCTTGTTCTGGCTCAAGGACTTATGGGATTCGGTCACACAGCAGCAACGATATTGCGGGGGAGGAGCAGAATGAGCACCCTGCGCCATTCACTATTTATAATCTGCCATCCACTACATAAAAAGCTTCCATTAATGGCGGATGGAACTGGGCGGCTTCCCTGATTTTCTGATGACCTGGCAATCTGCCGGCTGTCGCAACTGGGCGGCTTCCCTCTCGGAGGCGACGTTCGCTGTGAATGGCGGCCCTACACCTCGACGCCCCTGAGTCAAGCGCGCGGCAGTAGAGGTGAAGGCGATTATCCCTAGAACGGCTATGCCTCTACCCTAGGAACGATGAGGAAGGCCGACGAACCTCTGCTATGTCCAATTTGCGGCCTGGCGAGGATGAGGAACCTACCTGCTACGGACTCTCTTACCTTCCGATTTCTGGAACCTGATTTCCACCATGGGGGGAGGATTTGAAGTCCATCTGGTCAAGCTACTTCACGTTAGCTAGACAGACCAGTGCAGCCAACCCATCTTGGGCCCACTCATGTTTTTCAGCACATTTGATTTCCAAACAATGTACTTGGATTTCAGCCCATCAAAAGATAAGTACAAAGATGACTTTACTCGTCTTCACTCGTTTTAAGGAATGGGGGACTGGGGATTTACAATCTTCAGGAAAGCAAGGAGGAGCGAGAGAGAATCGATGAATCCAAGAGCATGGATGAAGTCAAGCTCATACTAGGCCGAGCCGAGCTCATTCTTGCCGAGCTCAAGCTCATTCCCGACAAGCCTAAGCTCAATACTGCCGAGCTCAATCTCATCCCCGCCGAGCCCAAGCTCAATCATGATGAGCCCGAGGTCAATGCTGAAGGTCATTCCTGTCGAGCCCGAGCTCATTCCCGATTAGCTCGAGCTCATTTCTGACGAGCCCGAGCTCAATGCTGCCAAGCCCGAAGGTCATTCCTGCTGAGCCCGAAGGTCATTCTTGCTGAGACCAAAGTCACTCCCGACGAGCCTGATCTCAATGTTGTCGAGCCCGAGCTCAATGCCGCCGAACCTGAGGTCATTCCTGCCAAGGCTGAGCTCATGTCAGGCGATTTCAAGCTCATACCCAACGAGCACGGGCCATGACACACTTGGCACTTAGAAGACCGGTCTCAGTCATCCTCCTCCTGGATGGCGACCGTTGCTTATTCGAAGACCGGTGCAGGTCATCCTCTTCTCATCGCCTCTCAGCTTGGCATAATGTGCACTTTCCCTCAGCAAAAGACATGTGATCTTTGATGGGGGACGAGAGGATATGCCTGGCTAAGCTCAGACGTAGCAATTCACAGACTTAGAGTAGATCCCAAAGCTGCACCCGTGAAACAAAAGAGAAGATACCTGTCTTTGGACATCAAGCTTTACAAAAGAAGTTACAATGGAGTGCTTCTAAAGTGCCTGAGGCCAGACCAGGCTCAGCAAATGATCAAAGAGTTACACGAAGGGATATGCTCATCACATCAAGGTGCGTTTACTCTAAGTAGAAAGGCTATCTTGCAAGGATACTTTTGGCCAACCATGATAAAGGTCTGTGCAGACTTCGCACGAAAACGTGAGGTCTGCCAGAAGTTCCAAACGAACCCAGGCAGGCCTGCTACCATGCACATCCCCATCAGCACAACAATCCCCTTCTCGAGGTGGGGAATAGACATCATGGCTCCCTGTCCACAGGGCTCAGGAGGTCGGAAATTCTACCAGTAAGTATGTAATTTCCTTTCGGCATGAGTCTTTAATCAAAGTTTTGTTTTCGGTTACAAATGTCCTTTATGCATGATTTGTGAAGGTTTCTTAACCGGCCAAAAAAAGAGTAAAAGGCTACTCCCAATTGGTACTCGCAAAAAGACAAAGTACAAATTCCAGACTCATCTAAATTCCAAAAAGCTCAACCTAGCCTTTCTAAAGACAAAGAGCGGGAATAAAACAACCTTTCTCAAGGTTAAACAGGCTTACAAACGAAGTCAAATTTCCTTAAACAGGAAAAGACAACCTTTCCCAAGGTTAACATTGATTTTACAAGGCTAAAGATGAAATTGAAGGAATTAACTTTACACTGGAGAGGCTCACAAGCCTCACCAATTAAGAGGCTAATCACCGAGGTCAAAGTAACCTAAAGTGAAGCCCACCAAGTCTGGCTCAACTATTAAGAGCCTAAGGGTTTAAAATTGGTAATGTCATCCTTAACAAAGGAAAGATGACCTTGACCGGAAAATCAAGGTAAAAATATGTTAAGGACAGAAGTGATTGAAAACAAGCAATCAGGAAAGCCTGGAGGCCATCCCGGAACTTATGAAGTACACAAGCTCAAAGTCAGAGGTCAACTCCCCAGAATGAAGAATCAAGGGGAAGAAGCCAGCCTAAATAGGACCGGAAACCTCAAACAACATTGAAGAATTAGACGGATCAGATCAAGCAATCAACAAAGATGATCAAAAAGCGGCACGCAGGCCTGGAAAGATGTTTGTATGGGTGTTTTTAGAAATCAGATCAATTACCGGATTGAGCGGGAGGAAGTTCAGCGGCTGTAATGGATGGGACTGGGCTCTCTTCAGCAGCCTCTAGATTCTTCATCAGCTCCGAAAGCCCCCAGGCCTGGGCAGAGAAGGATGAGTCTCTTTTCTGGAGGAGACCATACAGGGATTTATGCATTTCAAACCGTCCCAACTGGAAGCACAGGCCCCCCTCCTCGTCCTACTTGGCCTCACCTTCAGGGGTCTGGAGCCAGTCCTGGGCTATCTGCGCCCGACGACCTGAAACATTCTGCTCCACCTCAGCCAGGAAGTCTGCACTCCCCCGGAAGACCTGAACAACAGCAGGGCCAGCCTCCTCAGCTTTCCTCCTCTGCTCTTCCTCCATAGCCCGGTGCGCAGCCCCAATATCACCCAGCCTTCTCTGCAATGTGTCCCCTCTCAGCACCGCCGCTTCCAGCCTCCTCTCGAGCTTTGCAGTTTGCTCCTTAAGGCCTGTCATCAGGGTCTAAGCATCAGTTTGCCCTTCGTCTAAAAACCGGGAACCGGAGGAAGCCAAAATGAAGGCCTGGAAATAGTGAGTCGGGAGTACGAAAGGGAAACGAACCGGGAACCACAAATTAAAAATGGAGAATGAGGATCAGAACATACCTCAGATAGAAGAGGGACAACTCCCTGATAATTCCAAATTCCGTCTGCGTTAGCCTAAAGTCAGCTGCCTGGAGCCTATTTTTCTTTATGAGTGATGGTACCATGGACTCTGACCATGGCCCCATTACGTAGTCCAGCCCATAACGGGATCAGCCCTTAACGGGATTAGGCCTAATTAACAGGATTAGCCCATAAACGGGATCAATCCCTGAACGGGATTCATATTGGATAAGCCGCTAAGCCCAACTAGGAGTCATGCCCACGGCCAGGCCGGGCTGGATAGTAGACCTCGAGCCTGGGTGGAGTTCCAATGAGGCTGAGATATTTCTAGGGGTTTACGTGGCAGGCTATCATTTAAGCATAGCTATTTGGCAACAGGCAGGACTCAACCGGGAAACGTAGACTTGAAGAAGATAATCATTGCACAATGGCCGAGACGCTAGAGGAGTCCTATTCGAACTAATGTTAGATTTAGCTCTAGTAGTTAGATTAAACTCCACCAATGAGCAACAATTCAAGGTTCTCTATCAACATCCTTAGGATCGATAACCAACGGAGAATTTGGGCTGAGTCAGAAATGAAGAAAAGTGAAAGCTTACACATACTACAAATCCGAAGCTAAGTGCTCTTTATCTTTAAAATTTAAATTTTTATCTATTACTAAGTATTACAATTCGAAAAGTGAACTTTATATTATCAAATTCAGACTATGAACCCCGAGTGGTGAGTTGAGTCCTGGATATGGATCACGCTCTGCTAAGCACGAGAATATGTATTGTTGGGAATTTGAGGCCATTTACTTAGGCTCAAATCCAATAGCAAACTCCAGGAATTATCATAATTTTATTTAAATGTGTAGGTACACCTGGATAAGGACTATCATACCGATCTCTCAAGCTTGTCTCGGTTATCTACCAAGCGAAAATGATGCCACGAAGAAAACGGATCGGATGCATCAGGCGGTCATTGTAGCTAAATACATCGGCCAAAGGGTCCACCCTTTTGCTTCATTTTGGGGGCATTCGGTGTACTCTTTTTCCCTCGCTAGGATTTTTCCCACTGGGTTTTTCTTAGTGAGGTTTTTAACGAGGCATCTCCCCATTGTGGACAAAAGATGACGACCATCAGCCCCTGGAGGAGTCATTACGAGGCATTCACTACTCTACTCATTTCCATTTCACCAGAGCCCGCCTCAAAGAATGAAGAATTTCAAGAATAAGAAAGGAATCAAATTATTCTCTTTTGTTGAGCCTGGTCAGCTCAAGAGAGTAGGGGCTCGTGACGGTACCATGGATCATTACCATGGCCCAAGATTGAAGTAAAGCAACGCCCATCAACGGGATCAGCCCATCAACGGGATCAGCCCTTCACGGGATTAATATTAATTAGCCACTAGGCTTAACTAGGGATCCAACCCACAAAAGGAACCCACAACCAGACCGGGATGGATATCAGACCTCGAGCATGGGCGGAGTTTTAGTGAGGCCGGGATATTCCTAGGGTTTACGTGGTAGGCTGTTTATTCCAGCATAGTTATCTAGCAACAGCAAGAACGTTACAAGAGTCCTATTCGATAATAATCTATTATGTAAAACTAAAAGATTTCTATGAATAGTGTTTGTGTGTGTCGATATATGGAACAAAGCAAATATAGTGATATACAATTTCTACAAAAACATTGGCCTAGTGAGGGCTGTCTTTAGGAGTTTTGGTGCCCTAGACAAAAACAACTGTCCAAAGCCGAAGAAAATTTGTTCTTGACCAACAAATAGAAGTAATCTGCAAAAATTACATAACTAGATTATTTTTAAGTTTTTCTTTGAATTCCTTAAATCTTGTTTCTTTCCCGTTGTAATAAAAACTACGCAATAATAATTTAGTACTAATTATTATATTACAAATTAAAATCTAGTAATATAACTTAAAAAGGACATGTTTCAGAATAATTTTGATAAAGAATAATTTCAAAAACCAATTTAAAAGACAATTGAAAAAATTCGTTAAATAGATTTTAATAAGAATACACATTAAGAAATCAAAATTTGATTTAAAAATAAATACAACCACTAATATTATAGAAATGAATATGAAAATAGTAAAAATAGATACAATATAATAAATATTAACTTCTAGAGCATAGAGAAATCAAATATTACAACTCTTCAAAAAGTAATTACAATAATAAGTTTGTAAAATCTAAGTAACCCACATTTACAATTGTTATGTCTAAGTTGCAAGCAGGGCCGACATGGGGGCATTTCACCTAAACAAATGTCTAGGGCCCTCAAATTATAGGGTCTCCAAATTCTAAAATAAACCTATTAATATTATTGATGGAGTATTGACTCCTAGAGAGAAGTGAGAGTTCAAGAGAGAAGTGATTTGTGTTAATGATTTTCGAACCCTTTACATGACTCCCAAGGGGAGTATTTATAGGGAAAAGTGGGTTGGGCACCCAAGCCTTGGGCTTGGGAGGCCCATTACAATATAAGACCTCTATTGAGCTGATTACATAAGGAGTCTAGTTGTGAGAGCTCTCTCTTTGTAGCCGACAGACGTCTGGTCGAAGGAGCCCTGGCCGACGGAGACCCGGCCGAGGGAGGCACCCCAGTTCTCTTGTCTTCCGGACCGTATTCTGAGTTGACGTCTATCCGACCGATGGAGGGCCATCTGGTCGAGGGAGGCACGGTCGAGGGAGGCACGGCCGAGGGAGGACAAGTCCTATCCTTGGCTTCCGGAGCGTATTTTGGATTGACTCTTCTTTGGCCGATGGGGTGCCATCTGGCCGACGGAGGGCCCACTGGATGACAACTGTGCTCTTAGTCTTTTGAGTATGTGGGTCATGGGATCTGGACTCATGTACTCCATCAGGAGTCCCCCACTCTCTGAGCTGAGATATAGACGAAGCGAAAGGGAGTAGATCTTTGTTGTCTTGATGCTTTTGGCCTTCGGAGGATTATCTGGGAGTTCTGGCGTTTCTGGCTGAGGCGGTGCCATTTTTTAGCCGTCAGGAACGTCATTCACTTGGAGGTCGAGACAGTGCCATAATTGTTGGTTGCTTTGTCCCTCACTTCGAGGCCGAGGGATGCCCTTCATTTTGAGGACGATGAATGTCCTTCATTTCAAGGATGATGAATGTCCTTCATTTTGAGGACGATGAATGTCCTTCACTTCGAGGACGATGAATGTCCTTCATTTCGAGGACGATGAATGTCCTTCATTTTGAGGACGATGAATGTGACCCCTATGCAGCCGAGGAGGCATCACAATTTCTTTCGGTGCTCCAGGCCGAAGCGAAATCACTCGTAGTTTGTGTTCAATGGCTTTGAGGACGACGAGGGTCCTGGCACAGAGGACGTTGTGTGCCCTTGGCGCTGCGAACCGGTCACTTTGGCTTCTAAGTCTGTTCTTGGACTTAGGACTACCTTCCAACTCCTCATTCTACACTTCTAAACGCGCAGAACAATCCTTTGGGCCCTCCATATGATATATAAGTCTTATGATAAATAAAAAGTAGATGAAAAGTTATAATAAGGTCATTACCTTAATTATCCAAATTTTTCCTCACTTTTTCCTTCTTAGAACTCTTTCTTTTGAACCACCCTTGCTTGAGCTCGAGCTGAAACAATGAAGGCTGGTCTTGCAGCTCTCTCTTTCTATTCTTTGATGCTTTGACCGAAATAATGCATAGGAAGGAGGTAGGAGAGCCTCTCTTTGTCTCATTTGGCAATTATGAGAGTGAGTGAGGTCCACACTCATTTTTGTTCTCAAATCCTTTACTCCAGCCCACACCAACCCATGTTGTGCGGCCTACTCTTGACAAATGTGAAGCTTAAAAACGTGGAGTGACCCCCACTCATGTGGGAGGTCATTCCTTTGTATCCCAAAGTGTACACTCGGCCCCAAAAGTTGTATTTTTCGGACTGTTTTAATTATATTTTATTTTATCGGGTCAAATAAAATATAACATATGTTCCTAATCATTATAGGCCTTTAGAATGGATGTACATTCCCCAACTTAAATTTAGATGTCTCCGAAATCCGTTTCGGACTGTTATTTGATAAATTACCAATACCGACAATTGGGCCTCATTTGATCAATGGGTCAACTCTATGCCATTTCTATGGCCCAAATAAAATATCCACCACCATATACATATTATCTAGACCAAGGTAAATATAATATGTGGTCCTGCAATTATCGGGTGGCCCCCTGTTCCCGTTGTGGGCCCTGCGTGCAATTTATTATTCACGCAAAAGAATTAATAAAAATCTACAACCACGTAAATTCATAAATCATCCTTCTAGGTTTATTACATAATTTACTAAAAAATAAATACACTTGGGGACGGTGTTACACTTGTTCCTTTGACTTTAGTTGATGGATCTTACGCTTGCGGACGTTCGTGGTGCGTTTGTTTTGTTCGTGATATGGACGATGAATGTCATTGTCCTGGAGACGATGCTTGCCATTGGCCTTGAGGACAAGGAGTGTCCTTGGCTTTGAGGACGATACATGCCCTTGATCTTTAGGACGATGTGTGTCCTAGACATTGAGGACGATGTGCATCCTGCTTTGCGCTTCGGCTTGGCCGAAGGGTGACCACATGGCTGTGGACGTTGAGACATCATTGTCATTGGTTTTGAGGACGATGCCTGCTCTGCGATTCGGTTTGGTCGAAGGGTGACCACATGACTGTGGACGTTAAGATACCATTGCCATTGGTTTGTGTTCGTTGCATTTTTGAACTTGTTTATCTTGGGATCTTTTGGAACCCGTGGAGTCCGATATAGTCCCCCAGTCCCCCACTCCTTGAGGCACATGTAATGTTGTGAAAAGGAGTAGAGTAATGCGTTTCTTCAAAAGGGGGACGAGGGTGACACCTTTATATCCATGATGGGGCGATGCCTCGTTAAAAACCTCATTAGGAAAAACCCTGCGGGAAAAAATCCTAATGAGGGAAAAATAGCACATCGGATACCCCCAAAATGAACTCCAAGGGGTGAACCCTTTGGTCTGGGTGTGGAGCTACAGCGGTGTCCGTCTGCTGAGGGGACGTCCATCTGCTGGTGAGGATGACAGCGCCGATGAGCCGATCTGAATCTGAGGACGACGCGATGGATGCTTGTCTGAGCATGAGGGATGAGGTGGTGGACGTGTGTCTGGATATGAGGACGACAGTGGTGATTAGCCGTGTGTCATATGAAGGCGACGGTCGCTATCCGGGTGGGGATTAGCGAGCCCGATCGCTATAATAGTACCTCGGCGTTGGGAGCCGGTCTCGAGATATAGGGACGACGACAATGAGGGGCCGGTCCGAAATCCATGCAACGGTCACCATCTGGTAAATGAATGGCTAAGACCGGTCTTGAGATACAGAATCACGCGAAGGCCGAGGGTCCGTTCGTGACCTGAGGACAACGGCAGTGATGAAGCCGGTTGATGTGAGTTTTCTCGCACTTAAAATAGATCGTAATATAGTGGTATAAGTACGAGTATTGTCTCCACAGGGACGGACAAAAGGAAATCAAGAATTAATTAAATTCAGCGAAGAAAAAGAAATAAAATAAAATAAATTGTGCGAGATTGATTGATTGGGAAAATTAAATTGCGAATAATAAAATTAAACTAATGAGTTCTTTCTAATTAATGACGAAGGGAACAAGGACTAATTCAAGGGTAATCAGATTTCTGGCAGATCGAGCCTAATCACATGAAATTAATTTAATTAAACCATCAAGAAACTAGACATACATCATGATTAACCTCTTCATCAATCCCAAATCCCTAATTAAAACTACTCACAACTCATAATTGAAGAATCAACAGAATCGGAAAGAATAGAATTAATTGTCATTAATTAAAAAGATGGAACTTACAAAGAATCCCAAAAGATTGATGAAAAGGGCTGAAAAGCTCTCTAAATTTCGTGTTACACACTCTCTCTAAGCTCCCTCTCAAAACAAGGGTTTACAAACTGTTTAAATAGAAAAAAACGAGCAATTCGGGTTGAATTAGGACTGAAACGTGGCACGCATGGCGCCCACGCACGCGTGCCTGGCGTTCGTGCGTCCGACAGACTTGCGCGTAAAAACGTTGGACGCACGCGTGCGTGATTTCCAGTGAGTTTTCCGGCTTCTCTATTCCAAATTTGACAAAACATCCTTCATGAAAGTTGTAGATAATGAAGTCCTCTATCCACTGCAACTTGCCGAATTGGATTTGAATCATCCAATCAAGAGATGTGAATAAAATGGTGGACATTCTCATTCTAAAATTGCAACAGGGATCATCTGAATTCATCATCTTTTTTCACCTTCTTCCTCTAAAATTCTCGAAATGGTGTCTTCATATGATTTGTAGCACGTGAAGTTGTTTTTCATATGGAACTTGAATCGTGTGCTTTGGATGCTTCTACAAAGAGATATGCGTGAACGATTGACAGAAGGTCACCCCGATCGTCATTTTCAAGCTCTATTCGTCTTCTTTTGATCTCATAGCCAATCCTAGAGCTCTTTTATCATCAAATTTTCATCGTGAACCTCCCGGTGACCTCCAAAGCTCTCAATTCACTCTAAAATGCTTCTTGAATCATCCCTTTTTCTCCTCAAGCGTCGGTGCCGGACTCTAAATTTCTGAGTTTGACTCCAAACAACATAAAACTCGAACCAACGCCCGGTAAACATAACTTGAGCTAAAATTGAGACTTGTGACACAAAATAATTAGGGAAACCATCAAAAATCGATCTAAACATGCATCAAATGTGTGTCTAAATACAAACTTATCAGATTCTCCCACACTTAAGCCTTTTCTTGTCCTCAAGCAAATTGAACAACGAGACTTACAATAATCACCACACGAAATTAAAATCATCAGCATGCACAGGTAGTTACAGGGATATTGTAACACCCCCATTTTCCCTAACCAAAAAAACATTAAAATAATGATTTATTCAAAGAAATTATCAACTTTATTTGAAAACATCAGAGATACAGCGAAAGTCTTAATAGGGAAATGAGTGTTACCGCCACACTCGGTTCTCACATAACCGAATGCACAGGCTAAACCACCATCCAAAAATAATCCAAGTATTTAAGTACTGAAAATTTCAAAAAATATTTAGGTGATTATAAATACTAAACGACGTGATCTAACGCAGCTCTCATCATCATGCATAACCTTCATCACCTGCACAATTAAAGTGCAGAAAACAAAACAAAGAAAAGGAAACAAAATTTAGCTTTTTAGCTAAGTGAGGCCCACCCAACCCCGTAAAATAATCACGTTTGGCGAAAATAGTTTTATACATAACTATAACTTTAAAAATTCATTTTCTTCCCACAAAACTAATTTGGTGTTTAAAATAATATTTATAAACTCTTATTAACTCACACATTCATATACAAGTATCACTTTTCAAAATATAATTTATAGCTAATCACTCTTTTTAAATATACTCAATTGCTCTTTGAAAATAACCTCCATAGTCTTCCTCTTTCCAAAACCAAAATCTCCTACTTTCTTTTAAGATGGGCGGTACTTTCGGATACTTATGCCCGAAGCCCAATGAGTCGTTGTGTCACGCCCCGGACCTAGCCGGACACGTCAACAACCCGCCGTACAGTACGAATAGTCAACCGCAGTCCAACTCATCCATACTATACAAGGCGTCATGAATATCATTCACACGTAGTACATCCGTAAACAAACATAATGTAAAACAGGCATTTAAAACAGCGGAAGCAATTAATAAAAATGTCTTAGCCACACTTTGGCAAACATGGGCATACAAGCCCCAAAATAATTATTCAAAAAATAATATCCATGAGCATTGTTATAATTATTTTGAAAACAAGAAACAGAAGAAGCACGAACCACGTCTTCTCCCTTGAATATCCCCGAAGCAACGGGCGCCGGTAGCAACCTTCAAGTTCTACCTGAAACTGTGAGGTGGCCTCCCCCGTGAAGGGGAGGTCAGTACTTGGAAGCATTTGACAAGTACAATGACAACTATACTAAGTATAATCAACGTTTAATTTCCAAGACCCTCAAAATAGGGTGATATCATGATATAAATAATAATTTATATTTCCCACTTATTATCCTTGCAATAAGTAAATTCATAATTTGTTTGTTTGGCACACGGTCCTTCTTATATGTTCCTTTTCATTTATCCTTTGCACAACCCAAATCCTTGGGTCTCAATATTTCTACGGGACTTGCTACCGCTGTCCGAGACCTCATGAGGCTCTCGGTTCGGATTCCAACATCCCGCCCCTGGACTCATACCCATCATCCCGTAGGAAGGTAAGGCCCTTCGGGGTCCTATCTTATGTGTTACCGCTACCGGAACCTAGTTAGGTCTCCGATTCGGATTCCACCCTAACCCGTGATCACGATGTAAGTCCATGCTATCCAACCCCGCTCTCTAGAGTCAGGAAGGGCCATGGTCCTTACTTATTTCCATAATTCAACCAGCTATCCACAAGGACTACCGAACACACCCGTAGGTCAATCCTATACCTAGGATCAATTTATTACTTACTTTATCTTGGGTATCCCTTAAGGCCTACCCCTAGTATAACTTAGAGTTCATACTTTCCTACCTTAAAGCATCTCTTAAGACTACTTAAGGCATAACATTTCACAATCCAACCTTAGGATCAATCTTAACAACATTTCATTTTAATGTCCAACTAGTATCTTAATACTAGTCAAATTAATACCAACAAACCAAGTTCTCAACTCATAGTCATATAGACAATTCCAACTGATTTTCCTTTGAAAATATCATTTATCTCAATATTTAAAATATCACTTTTAATCACTCATATATTCTAATATGAAGAAAAAGTATATTTCAACATATGTTTCATAATAAATTCCACTCTCAAGTCAACATACTCTTAACACATGATCATACACAATTTACTCTTAAATTTGTATATCATGCTCCTTTTTCTTTAGACATTAGTCTTTTCATTCTTAGGCATGATTAAGCATTAATAATCCATAAAAACACGTGTAATTACCTTCGGTAATCTCATGGAATTAACTCACTAATTATAAGCAATATAGTCAGCCATCCTCACCTCGAATTTGCTTGAAAAGCTCTACCCTTCTAGGTTGAACTCCGGCAATACTCCGGTGAACTCCGGCGAAACTCCGACGAGACTCCGGCGAAACTCCGGCGAATGTTAGGAACACTTTAGTCAAGCTCCTAACAAGGTTTTATAATCACAAAACCCATATCAACACAAATAACCCCTAAAAGGTTATTTTCCGGTGAACCGGTCATTTGGCTTCTAAGTCCGTTCTTGGACTTAGAACTATCTTCCAACCCCTTGTTCTACACTTCTAAACATGAAGAAAAATCCTAGGGGTCCTCAATATGATATATAAGTCTTAGGGTAGCTAAGTAGTAGAGAAAAAGTTAGTATGAGGTCATTACCTTGATTCGTTACACTTTTCCTATCTTTCTTCTTCTCCAAACCTCTTTCTTTTTCTTGTTTGAGCTTGAGCTCGAGTTGGCTATGGAATGTGAGGTTTTCAGTGCTCCTTGACCTTCCTTTCTTGGTGCTGGACGAGTACAATGAGTGGGAGAGGAGGGAGGATGGTACTTTTATCTTTGGTTGACAATTGGGTGAGGTTAGGGGTCCCTTAGGTGTCAAGATGGTCTCCCCCATCCCTTCAATGGATTTCAGCCACAATTTAACTCAAGCCAGCCTCCAAGATCTTGGAAATTTCGTGGGTTGGCCCCCACTTGTGTGGGAGGTCACCCCTTTTTGTCCAGAAGTGCACAATCGGTCCCTAAAGTTGCATTTTTCGGCCCGTTTTAATCATATTTTATTTTATCGGACCAAATAAAATATATTACGCGTTCCAAATAATTATGGGCCTTTAGAATAGATGTACATTCCCCAACATTAATTTAGGAGTCTCCGAAACTCATTTCGGGCTGTTATCCACTAAATTACCAATACCGGTAATTGGGCCCCATTTAACCAACCGGTCAACTCCATGCCTTCTTATGGCCTAAATAGAGTGTCCATCACCATATAGATGTCATCTAGACCAAGATGAATATAATATGCGGTTCGGGAATTATCGGGCGGTCCCCGTCCTCACTGTGGGCCCCACATGCAATTTACTATTCACGTAAAAGAAATAATAAAAATTTACAATCACTCAAATTCTTAAATCATCCTTCAAGGTTTATTACATAATTTACTAAAAGTAAATATGCTCGGGGTCGGTGTTACAAGTTCACCCCCCCTTAACGGGAATTTCGTCCCCGAAATTCACAATGCTCATTCAAACAAAAACGCGTATTGCTCTTTCATCAAAGCTTCCGTTTCCCAAGTTTCCTCCTCAACTCGGTCACTTTTCCAAAGGATTTTAACCATTGGGACTTTCTTGCTTCTCAATTTCTTGACTTGCCTGTCAAGTATCTTCACCGGTTGCACGACATAATTCAAGTCTTCCCGTATTTCCACGGGGGGTTTTTCTAATACATGGGATGGATCCGGCATATACTTCTTAAGCATGGACACGTGGAATACGTTATGTATCTTCTCCAATTCTGGAGTCAACTGTAATCGGTATGCCACGGCCCCAATCCTCTCAAGAACCACGAATGGCCCTATGTATCGTGGGTTAAGTTTCCCTCGGCTCTGAAATCGGATGATTCCCTTCCAAGGTGAAACTTTCAAAAATACTTCATCTCCCACCTTAAACTCCAAGGCTCTTCGGCGCTTATCGGCATAACTTTTCTGTCTATCCTGGGCCGCCTTAAGTCTCTCACGAATCATCTTCACCTTAGACTTGGTGATCTCCACCAATTCCGTGCTCTCGAGTTTGGCCATGCCAACCTCATCCCAACACAACGGCGTACGACATCTCCTCCCATACAATGCCTCGTATGGAGGCATGCCTATACTCGACTGATAACTGTTGTTATAGGCAAACTCCACAAGTGACAAATGGTTGTCCCAACTCCCTTGGAACTCCAATGCACAGGCTCTCAGCATATCCTCTAATATCTGTATAACCCGTACAGATTGCCCATCCGTTTGTGGATGAAAAGATGTACTGAATTTCAACTTTGTCCCCATAGATTCTTGGATCTTCAGCCAAAATCGTGATGTGAATCGCGGATCTCTATCAGATACAATGGTTATAGGAACCCCATGTAGCCTCACGATCTCGTCCACATACAACTTGGCTAACCTCTCCAGTGCATAGGTAGTGTTGATAGGTAGAAAGTGTGCACTCTTCGTGAGCCTATCGACCACAACCCATACGGCATCATAGTTCTTAACCGTTCATGGCAGCCCCACCACGAAATCCATAGTCACGTGCCCCCACTTCCATTCAGGAATGGAAAGTGGCTGTAGTAACCCAGCCGGATGTTGATGTTCTGCCTTAACTTACTGACAAGTAAGACACCTACTGATGTACTCGGCTATTTCCCTCTTCATACCCGACCACCAGTAACTTTCCTTCAAATCCCGGTACATCTTCGTGCCTCCCAGGTGCATGGCATACGCCGATGAATGAGCCTCCTCTAAGATGGACTTTCGGAGCTCATCATCCAACGGTACACATACTCGGTCACGAAATAATAAGAGACCATCGTCTCTCTCCCTAAAATCCTCAACCGGTCCCGCTAGCATGCGTTCACGGATCTTCATAAGTTCTTCATCGGTTTCTTGACCCTTCTTGATTTCATCAAGTAATGTAGGTCTCACCTCGAATCTAGCTAACAAGGCACCATCGCTAGATACCTCCAATTGGGCTCTCAATGCCCTCAAGCTAGTCAATAATGCCCCAGATGAATTTTTTCGGCTCAAGGCATCCGCTACCACGTTGGCTTTACCGGGGTGGTACTCGATAACTAGATGGTAGTCTTTTATCAACTCCATCCACCGCCTCTGTCTCATGTTCAGCTCTTTCTGAGTAAACACGTACTTCAGGCTTTTGTGGTCGGTGTATATATGACATGTTTCCCGTAGAGATAATGTCTCCAAAACTTCAATGCGAACACCACCGCCCCCAGCTCTAAGTCATGAGTGGGATAATTTACCTCATGCTTCTTCAACTGTCGTGAAGCATATGCAATCACCCTCCCATTCTGCATCAAGACACATCCAAGCCCTTGGATGCTTGCGTCGCTGTAGACATCGTACCCCACACCCTTTTTGGGTAGTGCGAGTACCGGTGCCTCGGTCAATCTCTTCTTCAGTTCAAGGAATCCCTTCTCACATCGGTCATCCCATACAAACTTGGCCTCCTTTCGAGTGAGCTTTGTCAATAGCGATGCCAAAACTGAGAACTTCTCCACAAATTTTCGGTAGTGCCCTGCCAATCCAAGGAAGCTACGAATTTCCTTGACGTTCTTTGGCCTCTCCCATTCAGTAATGGCCTCAATCTTCTTGTTATCTACGGCAATCCCTGATCCTGAAACCACATGCCCGAGAAAGCCAATCTCCCTTAGCCAAAATTCACATTTGGAAAACTTGGCATAGAGTTGCTTCTCCCGTAGTGTCTCAAGAACAAGTATCAAGTGCTCCTCATGCTCTTCTTCACTCTTCGAGTAAATCAAGATATCATCTATGAACACAATTACAAACCGGTCCAAGTATTTATGAAATACCCGGTTCATCAAGTCCATAAATGCCGTCGGGGCGTTGGTTAGCCCGAACGACATAACCAGGAACTCGAAATGACCATACCTTGTGCGGAATGCACTCTTCGGTATGTCATCCTCCTTTATCTTCAGTTGGTGGTACCCCGACCTCAAGTCAATCTTCGAAAATACCGTCGCTCCTCGGAGCTGATCAAACAAGTCATCAATCCTAGGCAAGGGATACCTATTCTTGATTGTGACCTTGTTCAGTTGACGATAATCAATGCACATTCGAAGTGTCCCATCTTTCTTTTTCACGAAAAGGACCGGTGCTCCCCACGGAGAGTGACTCGGCCTTATGAAACCGTTATCCAATAGCTCTTGCAATTGGGTTTTCAACTCGTTAAGTTCAGCGGGTGCCATTCTGTATGGCGGTATAGAGATTGGTTTGGTGCCGGGTTCAACCTCGATCACGAACTCAATCTCCCTATCGGGTGGAAGCCCCGGTTAGTCTTTTGGGAAGACATCCGGGTACTTGCACACTATTCTCACATCATTGATGTCTACCTCTTCTTTGGTTTTGTCCACCACGTAAGCTAGATATGCGTGGCATCCCTTTCTCATCATATTCCTCGCTCTCACGGCGGATATGATACAACTGTTTGATTTGCCTCTATCTCCCTCGAAACGTAAGGTCAAACCTTCACCGCTTTCGAGTTCAAGAACCTTCGTATAACAATCAACCCTAGCATGATGCTTCTCTAGCCAATCCATCCCGAGGATCGCGTCGAACTCGATCATGCTCAGCGGTACGAAGTCACACGTCAAGTTCTGTCCCTCCACCTCCACCTCACACGATGGATAGTGGCTCTCTTTCGATATCATCCCCTAGAGGCGTGGATACCAATAGGGTTTGAGTCATCGGTACAAGTGGTCCGTTGAATCCGTTGGCGAACGCCTCACTCACAAATGATCGTTGCGCCCCGGTATCAATAAGGATCCTTGCGTCTCTCCCGTTTATCTTTAGTGTTCCTACATTCATAAGTAATGTAAGACACACTATCTAATTAATAGGCTCGTTTCTTAAGTCGCAGGATATGTTGGTTATGGTTCGGGTGGAGTCCGTTCGACACCCTCCCGAAATTTCCCGGTTTCTAACCTTTAGGACCGTTCTAGGACCAAACCAGGTGAAAGCCGGCCGCTTTTCACGAAAGCCGACCGGGTTTCGTCTGCGAGAACAATTCCTTGTACATAAATCACGAAAGTCGGGCGGCTTTCACGAAAGCCGGCCGGTTTTCATCGTCGTAGTTTTATTCGGGGAATGGGTTTCGAAGCCGGCCGGTTTCTACGAAACCCGGCCGGGTTTCAGCAGCGCAGGAATCCCCAGGCCCAACGAAAGCCGGGCGGCTTTCACCAAAGCCGGGCGACTTTGAGCGCCGCAGATTATTCCGGACCAAATATTCCAAATGCCGGCCGGTTTCTGTGAAAGCCGGCCGGTTTTCGTTTGCGAGGACAATTGCTGATTTATTATATACGAAAGTCGGGCGGTTCTCGGTGGAAGCCGGTCGACATTCGTTGCCGTAATATTTTTCCCAAAAAAATCAAGACGAAAGCCGGGCGGCTTTCGTCAATGCCGGGCGGCATTCGCCCAGGGCGAGGATTCTCCTCCCCTTTTCCTTCTCAAACCCGACCAAACTCGTCGGGGTTATAAATTTACAAGTCCCACACTCCTATTGTTTATAATAGAATAGTACGTGAGTTTAAGGAATTACCCGCAACGGAGTCCGGGTTGGCACGAGCATCCGCCTCCGTCATAGCATAGACCCGAGCTTGGGTCCTTCCTTGATTTACGTATGGCGCGTTGCTTGCACTCGCCCCACCGTGCCCACCGCTAGCATTTGGTGCTCCGGTTCGGTTCCTGCTCACCGTCGTTCCACTACTTGGCCCGGCCCCCATGGCTCGCCCAAGTTGTGGGCAACTCACCTTCAAATGCCCGCCCTCCCCGCATTGATAACACCTCGGGGGGTCGCGGCACTTGCCAAAGTGGTTCTTCTTGCAGTTGCTGCACTTCTTCACGCCTGAGCCTTGTGACGCAGAGCTTTGCCCGTTCGGGCCTTGATTTCCCCTTACCGGTGGTGCAGGGGTTATGAAAGATCCGCCTCCCCCGTGGTTCCCCTTCTTGTTGGAACCTTGAGGGCCATGGTTCTCCCATTTTCTTTTCTTTGCCTCATCGGCATTTCTTCGTTTTCTTTCCTCCCACTCTTTCTCCCCCTTCAAGCCTTGTTCAACCACTTGACTAAACGTCATATTAGGCAATTGTGTTGCCCTCTCGCGTATGTCAAGGTCCAAGGCATCCCCAAAGTGGTTCACCATCCGGTTTTCATCACAAATGTACTCCGGTATGAACTCAGCAAGCTTTCTGAATTTGTGCTCAAGTTCCTTCACCGTACATTCACCTCATTGGGTCAAATTCGTGTACTCCCTCCTCTTCAAGTTCACCTCGAAGTCGGAGTAGTATTGACTGAAGAACTCCTGTCGGAAATTATCCCAAGTGACAGCCTCGCCGTACTTCCCTTTTGTTCCATCCCACCATGTGGACGTCATGCCTTCTAGTAGCCTCGTGGCTACTCTCAACTTCATGTGGGGTGGTAGTTGCATGTCGAGGGTCGCCTCGTTGAATCTTTTGATCCACTCGGCCGCCACGGAGATGTCCCCCGTTCCATCAAACGGTTTACATCCCAAGTCTCTTGCCTCTTTGAGGTACTTTGAGATCCTTATTATAGGGACCTCAGCACCTCCCCCTCCTCGGGATTCTATGATCTCCCTAGGAGTCACGCGGCTTCCTCTCCTTGAAGCCCCTTCCAAAGCACGCCTTGCCCGGCGCCTTTGGCGATCTTGGTGGTACTGTCGGAGTAGTTCCTCTATTCTTTCAAGAGCGTCATTATCGTCGCTCTCTTCGCTCACATCATCATCTTCCCCATCATATGGGGTTTCCACCGGTTCGGTTCCCGGTTGGTAAGTTGAATCCTCCTCGGACTCATATTGCTCATCAATCGTCTCCACATGACCGTCACTCACCGTTAGTGAGTGGCCTGCACGGCCCTGCCCCTGAGACACCCTCGACCCTCCCCGGCTGCCACGTTGGGATCCTCCCGGTGCCTGGCCAGTCGGGTTCCGTCGAGTAACTTTACCGGTACGTTCCATTTCTGAAGGAAATTGAGAATGAGTCGTTAGACTCGTATCAAATGTCAATTGACGGATAGGCACTTAAAGACATCCTTTGGCTCAAATCACCGCCATGCCAATTGTTAAGGGTACCATCTTAACAATTAGAGACATTGCAACTCAAGTACCAAAAGTTCTATAAGTACAAAACTTTATGCTCATGGTTTTTCAATTTCACTTTCAAAAAGAATTTTGAAGCTTCATTATGATGTTTACGGACTAAGGCTCTGATACCAATAAATTGTCACGCCCCGGACCTAGCCGGACACGTCAAAAACCCGTCGTACAGTACGAATAGTCAACCGCAGTCCAACTCATCCATACTAATACAAGGCGTCATGAATATCATTCACACGTAGTACATCCATAAACAAACATAATGTAAAACAGGCATTTAAAACAGCGGAAGCAATTAATAAAAATGTCTTAGCCACACTTTGGCAAACATGGGCATACAAGCCCCCAAATAATTATTCAAAAAATAATATCCATGAGCATTGTTATAATTATTTTGAAAACAGGAAACAGAAGAAGCACGAACCACGTCTTCTCCCTTGAATATCCCCGAAGCAACGGGCGCCGGTAGCAACCTTCAAGTTCTACCTGAAACTGTGAGGTGGCCTCCCCCGTGAAGGGGAGGTCAATACTTGGAAGCATTTGACAAGTACAATGACAACTATACTAAGTATAATCAACGTTTAATTTCCAAGACCCTCAAAATAGGGTGATATCATAATATAAATAATAATTTATATTTCCCACTTATTATCCTTGCAATAAGTAAATTCATAATTTGTTTGTTTGGCACACGACCCTTCTTATATGTTCCTTTTCATTTATCCTTTGCACAACCCAAATCCTTGGGTCTCAATATTTCTACGGGACTTGCTACCACTGTCCGAGACCTCATGAGGCTCTCGGTTCGGATTCCAACATCCCGCCCCTGGACTCATACCCATAATCCCGTAGGAAGGTAAGGCCCTTCGGGGTCCTATCTTATGTGTTACCGCTAACGGAACCTAGTTAGGTCTCCAATTCGGATTCCACCCTAACCCGTGATCACGATGTAAGTCCATGCTATCCAACCCCGCTCTCTAGAGTCAGGAAGGGCCATGGTTCTTACTTATTTCCATAATTCAACCGGCTATCCACAAGGACTACCGAACACACCCGTAGGTCAATCCTATACCTAGGATCAATTTATTACTTACTTTATCTTGGGTATCCCTTAAGGCCTACCCCTAGTATAACTTAGAGTTCATACTTTCCTACCTTAAAGCATCTCTTAAGATTACTTAAGGCGTAACATTTCACAATCCAACCTTAGGATCAATCTTAACAACATTTCATTTTAATGTCCAACTAGTATCTTAATACTAGTCAAATTAATACCAACAAACCAAGTTCTCAACTCATAGTCATATAGACAATTCCAACTGATTTTCCTTTGAAAATATCATTTATCTCAATATTTAAAATATCACTTTTAATCACTCATATATTCTAATATGAAGAAAAAGTATATTTCAACATATGTTTCATAATAAATTCCACTCTCAAGTCAACATACTCTTAACACACGATCATACACAATTTACTCTTAAATTTGAATATCATGCTCCTTTTCTTTAGACATTAGTCTTTTCATTCTTAGGCATGATTAAGCATTAATAATCCATAAAAACACGTGTAATTACCTTCGGTAATCTCATGGAATTAACTCACTAATTATAAGCAATATAGTCAACCATCCTCACCTCGAATTTGCTTGAAGAAGCTCTACCCTTCTAGGTTGAACTTCGGCAATACTCCGGTGAACTCCGGCGAAACTCCGATGAGACTCCGGCGAAACTTCGGCGAAAGTTAGGAACACTTTAGTCAAGCTCCTAGCAAGGTTTTATCATCACAAAACCCATATCAACACAAATAACCCCTAAAAGGTTATTTTCCAGCGAACCGGTCATTTGACTTCTAAGTCCGTTCTTGGACTTAGAACTACCTTCCAACCCCTTGTTCTACACTTCTAAAGATGAAGAACAATCCTAGGGGTCCTCAATATGATATATAAGTCTTAGGGTAGCTAAGAAGTAGAGAAAAAGTTAGTATGAGGTCATTACCTTGATTCTTTACACTTTCTTCTTCTCCAAACCTCTTTCTTTTTCTTGTTTGAGCTTGAGCTCGAGTTGGCTATGGAAGGTGAGGTTTTCAGAGCTCCTTGGCCTTCCTTTCTTGGTGCTGGACGAGTACAATGAGTGGGAGAGGAGGGAGGATGGTACTTTTGTCTTTGGTTGACAATTGGGTGAGGTTAGGGGTCCCTTAGGTGTGAAGATCGTCTCTCACATCCCTTCAATGGATTTTAGCCACAATTTAACTCAAGCCAGCCTCCAAGATCTTGGAAATTTCGTGAGTTGGCCCCCACTTGTGTGGGAGGTCACCCCTTTTTGTCCAGAAGTGCACAATCGGTCCCGAAAGTTGCATTTTTGGCCCGTTTTAATCATATTTTATTTTATCGGACCAAATAAAATATATTACGCGTTCCAAATAATTATGGGCCTTTAGAATAGATTTACATTCCCCAACATTAATTTAGAGGTCTCCGAAACTCATTTCGGGCTGTTATCCGCTAAATTACCAATACCGGTAATTGGGCCCCATTTGACCAACCGGTCAACTCCATGCCTTCTTATGGCCCAAATAGAGTGTCCATCACCATATAGATGTCATCTAGACCAAGATGAATATAATATGCGGTTCGGGAATTATCAGGTGGTCCCCGTCCTCGCTGTGGGCCTCACATGCAATTTACTATTCACGTAAAAGAAATAATAAAAATTTACAATCACTCAAATTCTTAAATCATCCTTCAAGGTTTATTACATAATTTACTAAAAGTAAATATGCTTGGGGTCGGTGTTACACGTTGTTATTTACGAACTCATCCCGGAATCCAGTTCCCATCACTATCTCTTGAATCAAAACGGCCACTAAACTTGTTCTCTTCAAGTAGTAGTAGCCCTAACCATCCTCCACATTTATCCGGATGTGAAAACCGACACCACGGATTTCTCCCGGGGTGCTCACCTCTTATGAAAATGTTAATTTTCATCTTGAATCAAGATGCACTTCAAAATATTTTCCAAACTCTCTAAATAGTCTAAAAGGTGTTTAAAAGTATTTAATACCCCAAAAGTACATAGTTTGTATTTCTCAAATACTATAGATTAAATATCTCTTTAAATAACACATATACATAATTCAAAAACTCAATACATAATCACATAGCACATAATAATCACATAGCACAGAATATTTCTCAAGTCTCCAAATATTCTCAATGGTGTTTAAAAATATTTAATACCCCAATATCTCAACTTTCTCAAATACTATAAATTTAATGTCACTTCAAATAATACATATTCAAAATTCAAACTTTAATCAAATAATAGCATATAATACGAGGAAACCATTTTGGATCGGCAGAGAAACTTACAATTTAGGGTTTATCCAAAACTAGTTCCAAAATAGTATTTAATACCATATTCAAAATAATCCAATAAGGATATTTATAACTCCAGAATATATATGTAAATTTTCATACCAAATTATACATTTAAAAATAAATAATTTATCCCAAAAGATTTGATCTCACAACACTTTCCAAAAAGAGCGTTTAATCCAAACAACCACTTCCCAAAAGTAGCATTTACTACTACCACCAAAATAATCGAATTGGAGTATTCTGAACCCATAATATATTTTCAATATAACCAGTTATAATAGTCTCAAATCATTCTTCAACTCATACCAAAACAATCACCAAAATGTTCCATTCCCAAAAGAACAATCATCAAAAATCACAATTTTAGCCATGATAAACTGATCTGATAAATTCACCAAAAATCACACGTTCATAAATTCCCAGAAAAGCATACATCATCATACTCATACTATTATAGCCGAATTATCCATAAATTTTCAGAAAGAAACTCAAATCATAGCACAAACCCTAGTTTATACAATATAGGGGCAAAATAGTAATTTTGGTTGCAATAGTCCTTACCTCAAGGCTAGCAACGAATCCTAAACGTCAAACCTAGTTTGATGGATCATTCGCACGTACCTAGGAAGTGATAGGTTCGAAGGATCTCAATTTAGGAGAAAGAAATTTAGGAAACGGATGAACGACGCGAATTAGGCAACAAACGCACTTACCGGAATATTGGATTGTTTGATCTCATCATTGGCATAAAATTTCGTGCTGGATACGTTAATATTGAAGAGCTGGAAGGGATAGAGCTTAAAGAGGCGGTCCTAGGGTTTTTGGAATGAGGAAAATCGGATTAGGGATGTATTTATAGTGAATTTCCGAAGTTTGAGTTGCATTAGGATATAACAGGAACGCACGCGTGCGTACCTTCCACGCACGCCGTGCGTGACCCCCAGACGCCCAAACCTTAGTTTTTGCCCCGTTTCTTCCCCATTTGGACCCCCCTTTGTCCCAAACACTAAACCAAACATAATAAACGACCTAAAGACCGTGTAAACAACATGAAACACAATTTTAATTATTTCCCAAATTCTCTCAAATTTTCGGGGTATTACATCCCCCCCTTAAAGGACGCTTCGTCCCCGAAGCTCAAGTCAAAACACAGTCGAGATGAAACACTGAAGGAAATACCTTATCAAAAGGGCTCTAGATATAGAATACTAAGAGTTTACTTACCTCAACCACGATCCTATGGGTTGCCATAGATCTTACAAAAGAGAGACGCAAAGTTGAGAATACTAGGAACTCTTACAGATCCCTACCAAGTTCTACCTAAGATCACAAGATATAGGATACTAGGAATATACTCATAACTATTCTCAAGTTTACTAACTCACAATATACTCTAGGATAAGGAACACCTACAAACAACCATTCGAAAAATTCCATTCAATTCACAAATCTCAAATCAATCCAAGACATCACAAAATACAACAACAAAAAATCAATCACACAATCTCACACGCGCCTAAGCCATAAAATTCTTCCCTAATAAGATTCATTAATCCTAATTAATGAAAATAATATTTCAATTCAAAAAGTTTTTTGAAAATCTTTAAAAGATTTTGAAAAACAAAGTCTCTGATACCAATTTGTAACACCCCCAAATTTTCCACCCAAAAATACATTTAAATAATGATTTATTGGAAAGTATTACTAACTTTATTTGAAAAATCAGAAAATGTGCAGTGGAAAATTCAAAGGGAAATAGGGATGCTACCGCCACACTCGGTTCTCACATAACCGAATGCACAGGCTAAACCACCATCCAAAAATAATCCAAGTATTTAAGTACTGAAAATTTCAAAAAATATTTAAATGTCTACATGTTCTCAAACTGAAATAAACAATAACTAGGTGATTATAAATACTAAACTACGTGATCTAACACAGCTCTCATCATCATGCATAACCTTCATCACCTGCACAATTAAAGTGCAGAAAACAAAACAAAGAAAAAGAAACAAAATTTAGCTTTTTAGCTAAGTAAGGCCCACCCAACCCCGTAAAATAATCACGTTTGGCGAAAATAGTTTTATACATAACTATAACTTTAAAAATTCATTTTCTTCCCACAAAACTAATTTGGTGTTTAAAATAATATTTATAAACTCTTAGTAACTCACACATTCATATACAAGTATCACTTTTCAAAATATAATTTATAGCTAATCACTCTTTTTAAATATACTCAATTGCTCTTTGAAAATAACCTCCATAGTCTTCCTCTTTCCAAAACCAAAATCTCCTACTTTCTTTTAAGATGGGCGGTACTTTCGGATACTTATGCCCGAAGCACAATGAGTCGTTGTTATTTACGAACTCATCCCGGAATCCAGTTCCCATCACTATCTCTTGAATCGAAACAGCCACTAAACTTGTTCTCTTCAAGTAGTAGTAGCCCTAACCATCCTCCACATTTATCCGGATGTGAAAAACCGACACCACGGATTTCTCCCGGGGTGCTCACCTCTTATGAAAATGTTAATTTTCATCTTGAATCAAGATGCACTTCAAAATATTTTCCAAACTCTCTAAATAGTCTAAAAGGTGTTTAAAAGTATTTAATACCCCAAAAGTACATAGTTTGTATTTCTCAAATACTATAGATTAAATATCTCTTTAAATAACACATATACATAATTCAAAAACTCAATACATAATCACATAGCACATAATAATCACATAGCACAGAATATTTCTCAAGTCTCCAAATATTCTCAATGGTGTTTAAAAATATTTAATACCCTAATATCTCAACTTTCTCAAATACTGTAAATTTAATGTCACTTCAAATAATACATATTCAAAATTCAAACTTTAATCAAATAATAGCATATAATACGAGGAAACCATTTTGGATCGGCAGAGAAACTTACAATTTAGGGTTTATTCAAAACTAGTTCCAAAATAGTATTTAATACCATATTCAAAATAATCCAATAAGGATATTTATAACTCCAGAATATATATGTAAATTTTCATACCAAATTATACATTTAAAAATATATAATTTATCCCAAAAGATTTGATCTCACAACACTTTCCAAAAAGAGGGTTTAACCCAAACAACCACTTCCCAAAAGTAGCATTTACTACTACCACCAAAATAATCAAATTGGAGTATTCTGAACCCATAATATATTTTCAATATAACCAGTTATAATAGTCTCAAATCATTCTTCAACTCATACCAAAACAATCACCAAAATTTTGCAATCCCAAAAGAACAATCATCAAAAATCACAATTTTAGCCATGATAAACTGATATGATAAATTCACCAAAAATCACACGTTCATAAATTCCCAGAAAAGCATACATCATCATACTCATACTATTATAGCCGAATTATCCATAAAATTTCAGAAAGAAACTCAAATCATAGCACAAACCCTAGTTTATACAATATAGGGGCAAAATAGTAATTTTGGTTGCAATAGTCCTTACCTCGAGGCTAGCAACGAATCCTAAACGTCAAACCTAGTTTGATGGATCATTCGCACGTACCTAGGAAGTGATAGGTTCGAAGGATCTCAATTTAGGAGAAAGAAATTTAGGAAACGGATGAACAACGCGAATTAGGCAACAAACGCACTTACCGGAATATTGGATTGTTTGATCTCATCATTGGCATAAAATTTCTTTCTGGATACGTTAATATTGAAGATCTGTAAGGGATAGAGCTTGAAGAGGCGGTCCTAGGGTTTTTGGAATGAGGAAAATCGGATTAGGGATGTATTTATAGTGAATTTCCGAAGTTTGAGTTGCATTAGGATACAACAGGAACGCACGCGTGCGTACCTTCCACGCACGCCGTGCGTGACCCCCAGACGCCCCAAACCTTAGTTTTTGCCCCGTTTCTTCCCCATTTGGACCTCCTCTTTGTCCCAAACACTAAACCAAACATAATAAACGACCTAAAGACCGTGTAAACAATATGAAACACAATTTTAATTATTTCCCAAATTCTCTCAAATTTTCGGGGTATTACAGATATTACTAGAACAGACAGACTGAATCAAGAAAATTATTCCCTAAACTACATCTTTGTACTCTAGCTAACTTAAATGACAAAATTATTCACAACATCCTTGAAGTAATGGCATCAAACACTAGTGAATTAGCTACTGATCAGAAGGACTTGTGAAGGTGGTGGCGAATGGTAAAAGAATGAACAAACCCTTTTTTTGAGAGTTTTTGAATAATCTGACAAAAACTTAATGCTTTCAAGAGTTTCGGGGCTATTTCTAGGATCAAGAAATTCAGTAAGCCACTAATTAGGAACTATCATTTAAACCTATGCACATAGTAGACATGGTGTACAACTAAGCTAAACCGTCGCGACACATTGGTGCTTTGACGTATACTTGAAGTACGCGAAGGACTAATGCTAATTTTGCAATAGCCTGCAAGTTCAATTAATTAAGTTCAATTTTCCTTGTCATGTTGGCATGAGAACGCCATTTCTTTCGTGCAGAACACTTATGCTTTTTGACCGGGTCTCCCATTCTCTTTTTCGCAAGGTAAGAGGTCCAACTATATTAATTTTTTCGATTTTCAGATTTTTACTAGAAATTACCACATTATAATCTCGGCCTCACCAAGGAAAATTAGCAATTAAGGTTCAATTATTCAAAGTGAATCCATGCCTACAATGCAATCCTTGAAAATATCAAATTCCTAAAAAGTGACTGCTCTTACCCCATTTGGGGCATAGGAATAGTGCCAAAGTTGGCTCCTACAAAAAATTCCCTAAACTTAGCAAATTAATACCCTAGTTCCCTTAACACCAAGACTATGTCAGAATTATTCACAGGTACGGAAACAGGCCATTTGGCTATGGAGCTCAATTGATTGGGTAAAGAACAAAACAGTCAAACTCAAAGTGGCTTCTCCTTAAAGACTTTTTCAGGTCAGGTGGATGATTTGTGAAACGATTCAATGGGTGAGTAATGCCTTCATCCTTTCAACAACTAGATTACCATGAAAGCGATTTAAGCCTAAACACTTCAAGGATGTCCTAAAAGCATAGTCAAAACGTTAACCAGCTCACAAAGACATAGTTTAAAGAAAAAATTTCAAAAAATTTGACATGACTTTCCTATGAATATACAATTAACACCTGTGCATGCTAACTCTAGTAAACACATGTAACAAGTACTATACGGATGTCCAATTCACTCCCCCACACTTAAACTTTGTCATCGCCCTCGATGACCAAACATGCACCATGCATAAGGGGGTAAAGGGGAAAGGGTCACGCGTGCTCAAATTCAACTCAAGTCAACAATCGACACAGGCATAAAGAATGATCACGAAAACTTCCCTAAGGGTGTTGATCGGTGGAGAATCGGAACTGGGTCAAACTGTGAACCTTGGCGCGTCATCCAAACGAAAAACCCTGAGCTGCAAAACAAACACAGAAACACAAAAACACACAAAAACAAAAACAAAAAACATTTAGAAACCAAAAGTGCAAAAATAAGCTTGGGTTGCCTCCCAAGAAGCGCTACTTTTAACGTCGTTTGCCCGACGATACCTCATATGCTCTCAAATAGCAAAGATTGTAATGGTGCACTAATTTTCAAAGTTTCTAACTTTCGCTCTACAAATTATGTAGTCTTCATGAACCTTATCAGCACAAAAGTAAAGTATGAACCTCACAACCTCATGTTCAAAGTGCATCACAAATGCCTGTTTTCCTCTCTCGAGTGTACCATGAAAATTTTGAATACCCCCTCTTGACTCGCTATCACTCTCCATGAATGCATCCCAATTCGTTTTGTCACTCTTCTCATTAATATCCTCCAAGAAGTTGTGATCATTCTCCACACAAAAAGAAATATCATCACCAAGGAATGGATCAAAGAAATCCAAATCTACCACATAAGAGTGGATCGGTGCATGTGTTTAAGAGGGGTAATCTTGCTTGTGGAGTGGGACTTCTTCATATGAACATCATCTACCTCGCCCCCTCTCTCTTGGAACGTATAATCATCTTTTCCCAACTCATCTTCAATGCCCAAACCTACCTCAATAGCACCATCATCATGACTTGTAACACCGTCCCAAATTATATTTACTTTTATGTAAATCTTGTATTGAATCTTATGAACTGGTTAATGAATTTATAGTGTTGTAAATATTTGTTATTACTTTTGCGTGAATAGTGAATTTCACGCGGGGCCCACATCGGAGCGAGGACCACCCTACATTTATGAAACCACATATTATATTCATCTTGGTCTAGATAATATGTATATGGTGGTGGATATTTTAGTCGGTCCATGGAAAGGGCATACGGTTGTCTGGTCGGTCAAACAAGGCCCAATTACCGATATTGGGGATTTATCGGATAACAGCCCCAAATGAACTTCAGAGACTTCCAAATTAAAGATGAGGAATGTATATTCATTCTAAGAGTCCATAATGATGGGAAACACATAATATATTTTATTTGACTCGATAAAATGAAATATAGTTAAAACAGTCCGAAAATACAACTTTCGGGACCGATTGTACACGCCGGGACACAAAGGGTTGACCTCCCACATGGGTGGGGCCAATCCACGAATTTAGCCACTCAATTAAGGGGGGTGGGCGGCTGGTGTGATGGAAGTGCATGGGAGGGGAGTGTGAAAGGAGGGGAATGGCATCAAAGGTACAATAGGGAGGACCCATCCCCACATTATTTTGAGAGAAAAGCCAAAGAGGCTATCTCCTCACTCACCCACTCAATTATTTTCGGCCAATCTACCAAAAGAGGAGGAAAAGGAAGCTGTCAAGTCATTCTCCATTGCTGCAAATCGAGCTCAAGCAAAGGTGGTCCAAGGAAGAATATAGGAGGAAAAAGCTAGGAAAAAGTGTGAAAATTAAGGTAATAACCTTATCATAACTTTTCCCTTATTTTTTATTCTATAATATGAGATATATATATCATATGAAGGACCCTTAGGATTGTTCTACATGGAATGAGTGTGGAATAATGGGTTGGAAAGTGGTTCTAAGTCCAAGAACGGACTTGGAAGCCAAAACGACCGGTTCGCCGGAAAATAACCTTTTAGAGGTTATTTGTATTGATATGAATTTTGTGATGATAAAACCATGTTAGGGGCTTAATTAAAGTGTTTCTATAGTTCACTGGAGTTCGCCAGAGTTTAGCCGGAGTTCAACCGAGGAGCTTAAAATGCGCTTAAGCTCATTTAAGGTGAGTGGACGGCTCAATATCTTATAACTTTGGGGTTGATTATGAGATTACTTAAATAAATGTTATATGTATTCATAATGATGTTTAAAATATATAAAAACATGTGATTAGCCAAAATGTTTGGGCATGTATGAAATGAAGTACATGAATATGCATGGAATATGATATGAGAGTTTCTATGAAATTGCATGCTATGTTTGAAAGGTAAAGGAGAGCATAGAATGAATATTATTAGCTTAATATTTATGATGATTAAGTTGATATGTATAAGGCTTGAAATGAAGGTTAACAAAAGCGTTTACCGATTGATGATGGATTAATTAATACCGGTTGGTATTAGTTAATTAATTAATATAAATGCATGGCTTGCATGAATCGAGATACATAAGCTTTATGAAGTTATTTAGCTTTGAATATGATATAGACTCTATCTAGGTTGATAGGAGGTTGATCATATATTATAAACTTGGTGGAGGATCCTAGGACTAAAAGTTCTTAACATTCAAATATAAATTTGGTAGAGGACCCTAGGACTTGAAGTCCTTAACACTCAAATATAAACTTGGTGGAGGACCCTAGGACTTGAAGTCCTTAACACTCAAATTTAAACTTGGTGGAGGACCCTAGGACTTGAAGTCCTTAACTCTCAAATATAAACTTGGTGGAGGACCCTAGGACTTGAAGTCCTTAACACTCATATTATAAATTGGTGGAGGACCCTAGGACTAAAAGTCCTTAACACTCAAATATAAATTGGTGGAGTACTGATAAGTCCGAATTACAACACGCATTTGATGCATGTTGGGATCGATTTTTGATGTTTTCCCCTTAACTTTTAGGTGTCCAAAATCTCAATTTTAGCTCAAGTTATGTATACCAGGCGTCGGTTCGAGTTTTGTGTTATTTGGAGTCAAAATCAGGAATTTAGAGTCCGACACCGGTACTTGAAGAGAAATCAGGACAACTTGAGAAGCATTTGAGAGTGAATTGATAGCTTTGGAGGTCACCGGGAGGTTCACCAATGAAGATTTGATGACAAAAGAGCTCTAGGATTGGCTACGGGATCAAAAGAAGACAAATAGAGCTTGAAAACGACGTTCAGAATGTCCTTATGTCAATCGTTCAAACATATCTCTTTGTAGAAGCATCCAAAGGACACGATTCAAGTTGCATATGAAACCCAACTTCAAGGGATATAAATCATATGTAGACACCATTGCAAGAATCTGAGAGGAAGAAGGTGAAAACAGATGATGAAGTCAGATGATCCCTGTTGCGATTTCAGAATGAGACCTTCCACCATTTTATTCATATCTCTTGATTGGATGATTCAAATTCAATTCAGATGTTGTGGTGGATAGAAGACTTCATTATCTACAACTTTCATGAAGGAAGTTTTGTCAAATTCGAACTAGAGAAGCAGGAAAACTCACTGGAAGCCACGCACGCGTGTGTGTCGTGGACGCACACGTGCGTCCAACGTTTTTTACGCGCAAGTCTATCGGACGCATGGACGCCACGCACGCGTGCGTGGGCGCCGTGCGTGCCCCCTGGAATCCTAATCTCGCTCGAATTGCTCCGTTTTTACTATTTAGAAAGCCTGTAAATCCCTGTTTTGAGGGGGGGAGCTTGGAGAGAGGCCCAGGAACGAAATTTCTTCTACTTTTCCATCTTGTTCTTCAATTCCCTTGGATTATTTGTATGTTCCATCTTTTTAATTAATGACAATTAATTCTATTCTTCCTAATTCTATTGATTCTTCAATTATGAGTTGTGAGTAGTTTTAATTAGGGATTTGGGATTGATGAAGGGGTTAATCATGATGTATGGCTAGTTTCTTGATGGATTAATTGCATGAATGTCGTTTAATTTGTGTTTGAACAATTTAATTGCTATCTTTTGTAACCTGGAATCGCGGCTAGATTTACAATTGCTTGTAGAATAAATTAAGAGAGATCTAATTTATTCTGAGACACATTCACACACACTTAATCGCTCGCTAAGAGATTAGTAGCGATTAAGGGGTCGTAAGCTCGCTCGTTTTGACAATAATTTAGGATCCTGTCGCATGTGAGATCAGCCTGGTCTCCTAAATTATTGTACTCTACTCCGCGAGAGCGGTAAGAACTTAGTATTGATTCGCTAGGCTCAATTAAATTAATTTCATGTAATTAAGCCCGATCTGCCAAAAATCCGATTACCCCGAAATCAATCCATGTTCCCTACTGTCATTAATTAGAAAGAACCCATTAGTTTAATTTCTTTTATTTTAATCATTCATTCGCATTAGTTAATTTTCCCAATCAATCAAATCTCGCACGACGCATTTATTTTATTCCTTTTTTTTAATCGTTGAATTTATTTAATTCTTAATTCCCTTTTGTCCGTCCCTGTGGAGACGATACTCGTACTTACACCACTATTCTACAATCTATTTTAAGTGCGAGAAAACTCACCTCAAGTACCCAAGGATTATGTTATCCTCAGAACTCTTATATTATGATATTGAAATAAAGATAATGAGGAGTCCTATACACTCATAAGTATATGGGTGGGCTGGGGTTTTTTAGTTAAGAATATTGACTATTACTATTTTCCCCAAATAAAACGGTGATCTACGGATCGGGTATTTTCCAAGTGTATATATACTATCAAGTATTTCTTAACTTGGGGGAAAGGACTATTTACATAAGTATCACTCTACGTTTGAGTCTTATACTTGAAACGCCAGTTATTCTATATTCAGCTTGCTACTCGCTCGGTACTTGTACTAATCCCTTTGGGGGGCCCCCACCATTTCAGGTTGAAGCTAAGGATTGTCATTTACACCTTTGCATGGGTGAAGAGAATCTAGAGGAAGACGTGGTTCATGCTTCCTTTACCATTTCAAACGATAAACTATGCTCATGGATACTTTTGTATTGATACATTGTTTTTGGCCTTCGAGCCTACGTTTTGGCCATGTGTTGCCCACGATTGATTATTGAATATTTCCGCTATTCGATTTATCTAAACTATAATATTGTTATGTATGTTTACTACTGAGTATGGATATATTATGTTCATGGACGCCTTGTATGATTAAGACACGTTGACTTGCGAGTGACGTCACTTGGTCATACGGCGGTTGTACACGCGCTTAGATGCGGTCTGGGGCGTGACATGACTGATCTTCTGCTTTCCCTCCTCAGGTGTTGAGACTAATGGTAAATAAAATGGCTGGGGGTTTCTTATGAAAATCACAGTGATTTGTGACTTCATCACTTACAGCTTGTACCGTTTCAAACTTTTTCTTGTATTCTTCGAAAAATAACTTGACACTCTTATCTTCTTCTTCATCTTCAAACATAGGTGAGTCTTCAACAACATCAGGAAGTGTATCATCCATTGTATTCCCACCTTCGCAGTCCGACTCACTCACATGATCATCCCTATTGGTCTCCTCAGGTAGGGCGTTAAACAGCTGATCCAAGTGATTACTTAAATTTTGCATTCTGGCTGAAGGAATGTGCATGAACTGTATGAACGTCTCTTCCAAGTCAGAAAGCCTCTTTAAATTTGCCTCCTCTTGTTGATTATGAGGCTCATTACTCGGCAAGTATGTAGGAGTGGCTGAAGCATTTGTGTTTGTAAGTTGTGGGGAGGACGAAGTGGGGTATGCAGTTGCCCAGTAAGGATGGTCGTATGGAGGAATGAGGCAAAGACATGAATGGTGACCACCTCCACAGAAGGAACAAATGTTATTTTTAGGAATGCAATCAACCAATTCATCGGGACTTTTAGTTCGAATGAGAAATTCCATCATGGAGCCTGGTTTTGTCCGAAGATATTGTGGATAAGGATAATGATTAGGAGAATGAGATTGGTAGTATTGCGTATTTGGAAGCGGGTAAGAATAGGAAGATGGAAAATTTTGTGGTGTAGAAGAAAAATATTGGTGAGGTGTGTAGAATTGAGGATGAGGAGGAGGAATGTAAGGAGGGTATAACGTATATGGTGAATATTCCATGGAGGTTTGAGGGTAAGGAATTCCTCTAGGAATTTTGCTGAATGGGTTCATCACATGCCTCTTTGAAAATTACCTGAAAGGTTAACACAGAAAAATCCTACGGAAAAACAAAAAGAAAACTAACTAAAAAAATTTCGCTGAAATTAATTAACCCTTAAAACCGACACCGTCCCCGGCAACGGTGTCAAAAACTTATGTGAGTTTTATCGCACTTAAAATAGATCGTAATATAGTGGTGTAAGTACGAGTATCGTCTCCACAGAGACGGACAAAAGCGAATCAAGAATTAATTAAATTCAACGAAGAAAAAGAAATAGAATAAAATAAATTGTGCGAGATTGATTGATTGGGAAAATTAAATTTAGAATATAGAAATTAAACTAATGAGTTCTTTCTAATAGAGGGATTGATTTCGGGGTAATCAGATTTCTCGCAGATCAGGCTTAATCGAATGAAATTAATTTAATTGAGCCTGACTAATCATTACTAAGTTCTTACCGCTCTCGCGGCGTAGAGTACAATAATTTAGGGGACCAGGTTGATCTCTCATGCGACAGGATCCTAAATTATTTCCAAGACGAGCGAGCTTACGGCCTCTTAATCGCTACTAATCTCTTAGCGAACGATTAAGTGTAAAAACGTTGGACGCAAGCGTGCGTCCCCCCACGCACGCGTGCGTGACTGCCAGTGAGTTTTCCGGCTTCTCTATTCCGAATTTGACAAAACTTCCTTCATAAAAGTTGCCGAATTCGATTTGCATCATTCAATCAAGAGGTATGAATAAAATGGTGGAAGTTCTCATTCTGAAATCGCAACAGGGATCATCTGACTTCATCATCTGTTTTCATGTTCTTCCTCTCAAATTCTCGCAATGGTGTCTTTATATGATTTGTAGAACTTGAAGTTTTCTTTCATATGGGTCTTGAATCGTGTCCTTTGGATGATTCTACAAAGAGATACGCTTGAACAATTGACAGAAGGTCATCATGATCGTCATTTTCAAGCTCTATTCGTCTTCTTTTGATCTCATAGCCAATCCTAGAGCTCTTTTATCATCAAATTTTCATTGTGAACCTCCCAGTGACCTCCAAAGATCTCAATTCACTCTCGAATGCTTCTCAAATCATCCCTTTTGCTCCTCAAGCGCCGGTGCCGGACTCTAAATTCCTGATTTTGACTCCAAACAACACAAGACTCGAACCAACGCCCGGTAAACATAACTTGAGCTAAAATTGAGACTTGTGACACAAAATAATTAGGGAAACCATCAAAAGTTGATATAAACATGCATCAAACGGAGTGTGGAGAGATATGTCCGTACGACCTCCCCGCTCGTTGGCTGACGCTATCAGCCATGCTTTGACCTTGAATTTCGAGGTAGGGCCCCATTTCCTGCCCACATTTTTCTCGTCGATTTATTTTTTCGTTCGTCTCTTCATAATTTTTTCCTTTTTAGACTGGGTTGAGCCTCCTGCAGGCTGAGGCCGCTCGGGAACGGGATGTCGCCGAAACCAAAAGGCTGAGAGCTGATGCAGCTCTGAAGGCAGAACGGGAGGCCGCCCGGGTGAAGCTAGCAGCTGCAGCGGTGGAGAAGAAGGAGATCCAGGCCGCCCTGGACCTGGCCCCGAAGGAGAAACAAGATCTCCTTGCCAAGGTGGCCCTAGTAGAGAAGCATGGCATTTCTTTTGTTCCTGCTCCTGCCCCGGATCCAAGGGGTGCAATTGTTGGAGCAGAAACCGCTCAGTAAGGTATGGATGCTTGATCTGGCGGACGATAGCTTCACCAAGGGGTACTACCTGGGCATGAAAGGCCTAAAGCAGATCCTCCCCCAGACCTGTTGACCACCCTTTAATTTGGATGACCACACGGACGACCAGGAGCTCCGGAGGGTTGCTGCCAAGGTTGACCGAGATCAGAGGAGGGCGGAGGCTAAGTAGAGAGGAGAGATCCTGGAACCTCCTACCCTTGAGGTCGTCTTTGAAGATAAAGACGAGGAACCGGATTCCTCCGCCCGTCGTTCCCTGGCCCATGGTTTCTTGGAATGATTCCTCTTCCTTTCCTCCTTTTGTTTTTGATCTGTATACCTCCGGCCGGTAGTGCCGAAGAATAAAAACTTCATTTTTGCTTCTTGTATATATATGTATGTATATATATTGCTTTTTAATGGCGTTTCGTATGGCATGACCCTCGTCACTTGGGATCATGTTCCAAAGGTCAGGGGACATACGTCTTCTTGGTGTAGAGTGGAGTAGTGCTCCAGACACGTGTATTCGGCCGGCACGGGTATCGAAGCGTTGTGCCCACCGCAAGATCTACCAAACACGATTTGCCACGTGTTCCTCCTGGGTTTGGGGGAACCGGCGGTGAGGCCTATAAGTACCCCCCTTTCCTGATGGGATTATCGCGCTTCGTTTCTTAGCTGTTATTCTGCCAGATTGCTTTCTCTTTCTAAACCCCTTATCTCTTCCCGGTAAGTTCTTGTTTTTCTTCCGCACGTTGCCATGGCCTCATCTTCCCGTAGGCGTTCTGAGGGGTCATCTGATGACGGTTTATAAGCGTGGGATGCCGCCTCATGAGCGGGGACTGATCCCTCAACTGTTCCGTTCCCCACGAGGCTGGGACGTTCGGACCATCCGTCATCCCATGCGACATTTTCCCGGTCATGTGGTTGTCCACCTGGACTCCGTGTTTCCCGGGCTCCTTTTTCCCTTGTTACCTTTCCATCTTTCTTTGTTTAGGGGCCTTGGCATAACCCGGCATAGCTCGTCCCAAACTCCAATCGGATTATCGCTAACTTCATCATTCGCTGCCACGATGCAGGGGTCACCCCTTCTGTGAATCTGTTTCTTCATTTTTTCCGGCTCTCCCCCAGTGGGCAAACAGGTTACCTTAACATTGTGGCCCGTCCATGGAGAGTCCTCTTTTCCACCAACCCGTCAAATCCGAACGGCTGGGAAGAGAGATTCTTTTTTGCCGAGGTTGGGTCCCCTCTCCCATTCTCTGACCGGTGGAATGCCTTCCCGGTCAAGTTTGAGCCTCCGACTCTGAGCTGGGTCGAGCTGAAGCAAGCCACACGTATTGCTAGTTCAGGGGTCCAAAACTTGCATTTGTTGGTGAATGACACCAATCTGAACAAGGCTAGCATAGGTATGTCCCCATCACAGCTCGGGTTTTGGACCTTCGTATCGTGACTTTAATGATCGCTCTGACTATTGTGTTTTCTTTGTGCAGGGCTTTTCCCCAAATCCCCCGTCATGGTTTCTCGATGTGACCTTCCTCCTACCTCGGACCGGGCCGATGTTGGTAAGGGGAAACAAATCGTGGGCGACGATCAGGGCCTGAAGAGGCTCAAGGCCGAGGACCGTGTTGGGGACAAGCGGCTGCTTAAGAAGCCCCGTCAGAAGGAGGGATCTTCCAAAGCTGTGGTGATCCTGGACGGGTTGGATGATGAAGCTGTCTCCCCTATTAAGAAGCAGTCCTCTATTTCGGCGGGTAAAGCGATGTGTGCTCCCCCACCGCCTGGGTCTGAGGATTCCTCCTTCGGCATAATCGAGTTCTCCGGGCTTGGTCCCCGTGCGGAGTCGAAGAGACTGTTTGGTCAGGCGGCCTCCTCCATTTGGTGTTCTTTGGGATTGAAGGTTCCCCGTGATTTTGCTGCCTACGAGAACCCGGTGGATCTTCATGAATGTGGCCTCAACACTCTTAACAAGGCTGCCATTTACTTCAGCAAGGCGCGGTTTGCCTATGAGGCGCAGGACCGTGCCTCCGCCAAGTTGCGATACTGAGGCCCTTGTGAAGAAAGCTAAGGAGCGTCTGCTTAAGATGCAGCAAGAGTTTGATACCATCTTTTTCCATGCCAAGGAGAGTGCCTCTTTCCAAGAGATGGTCCGGAAACAAGCTGAGGAGCTACAGCTGCTCCGCGCCAAGATGGTCGCTAGGTTGGTGTGGAGGGAGCCGTTCCTATCTTTAAGGCCGATGTTTCCAAGATCAAGAATGCTGGATCCATTGAGTTCCAAAAGTCCAAGGCCTATGTTGATGCTGTGGACATCCGTGCGAAGAGGCACCTCGCTTCCAATCTCGGGGCGTATTTGGCCAAGAGCCCCGATATGCTGCAGGATGACATTAAGTCACTCCAGAAGACCCCTATAGGCCGGGAGTTCCTCAAAGAGCTTGCTGATATCTCATATGCCAAGGGGATGGTCGGCCTTGTGGCTGGTAACCTCCTGATTCTTGAGCGTTGCTCCCTTTGACCCTGAAGCTTCTGGGCTTAATGCTTCGTTCGTCGAAGCTCATGAGGGTGATATGAAACTTCTCCAAAAGAATGCGCATGGGCAGGAGGGGAAGGGCAGCCCTTCTTCCTAATCGAGGGAATTTGTCAAGTTCTGCAGCCCTGTTGACCTTCTTAACTCAATTAACTGCTCTTTAATCATCCCACCACGAACAATCCCTCTGACCGGATCCTGGTGAGACTTGTAGAGATCAGGGCGTACTCCTTGACTTGGTCAATAAAACATGACAGCTTTCACTATGTTGTAATTCCGATTTCACTCCAAACTCGTGTACGATATGTACTTCCTGTCTGGTAGAGCCGATAATAAAGCCGTTCCTCACTTTATTATCTTTGTTCCGTTACCCGATCGTCGTATCCGCCCTTTTTAGCTCAGTCCATTGGATCCTAAGCTTGAGCTAAACCGTCGAATTTGGTGAGGAACAGATTTGTCCCCTTCGGGGATTTCCTGATTCTTTGTTTCATCGTCCGTTCATCGTACCCGCCCTTTAGCCCGGTCCTTTGGATCCTGAGCTTGATCTAATTCACCGAATTTGGTGAGGAACGGCTTTATCCCCTTTGGGGATTTTATGATTCTTTGTTTCACCATCCACTCGTCTTACTCGCCCTTTAGCCCGGTCCTTTGGATCCTGAGCTGGGCTAAGCCGCGATTGTGATGGGAAACGGGTTTATCCCATTTGGGGATTCCCTGGCCCTCATTTTTTAGGCTTTTCTTCGTTTCACCATCCGCTCATCTTACCCGCCCTTTAGCCCGGTCCTTTGGATCCTGAGCTGAGCTAGGCCGCAATTGTGACGGGAAACAGGTTTATCCCTTTTGGGGATTCCCCATTTCTTCGTTTCGCCATCCACTCATCTTACCCACCCTTTAGCCCGGTCCTTTGGATCCTAAGCTGAGCTAGGCCGCGATTGTGACGGGAAACGGGTTTATCCCCTTTATGGATTCCCCATTCCTTTGTTTCGCCATCCGCTCGTCTTACCCGCCCTTTAGCCCGGTCCTTTGGATCCTAAGCTGAGCTAGGCCGCGGTTGTGATGGTAAACGGGTTTATCCCCTTTGAGGATTCCCCTTCTCTGGGAGTTCTGTCTCCCTCTTCCCTTTTTTTGGGTGGAAGGAATTTTGAGTGAGTTTATTGATAGAATTTCTTCAGGTGTTCCACGTTCCACATGCCGGTGGCTCGGCCATCCAAGGTTTGGAGGAGGAACATCCCCCAGGAAAGCTTCTTGTAGACCCTGTACGGCCTTTCCTAGTTCTTGGCCATCTTACCGCCTTCGAGTGGTTTGCTCTTTTCCCGTTTCCGCAGCACCAGGTCCCCAACCTTGATTTCCCTGACCTTAACTGCTTTGTTTAAATACCTCTCGGTTGCCCGATGGTATTCCTCCATGCGTCGTGCAGCAAGGTCCCTCCTTTCTTCAATGAAATGTAGTTCGGCTCGTTGGTTCTCTTCATTTAGCTCTGGCTGGAAGTGCAACATTCGGTGCGTAGGCACGAGTACCTCAGTGGGAACTTTGGCCTGGAAGCCGTACGTCAGAGCAAAAGGAGTTTCCCCGGTCGCTGTCCTCGGGGTTGTCCTATACGTCCACAAGATGTAGTTCAGTTGCTCCGGCCAGGTTGAGGAGTAGTCTTCCAATTTCTTCTTGATACCATCCATGATGGTCCAGTTCATGTTCTCTACCTCACCGTTGGCCTGCGGGTAAGCCACTGAAGTCATGGAGTGTCTAATGCCCCATTTGGCTAGGTATGCTTCAAACCCTTTTCCGATGAACTGCCAACCATTATCTGTGATGATCTGCTCCGGAATGCCGAAACGGCATAAAATGTTCTGCCAGACAAAACACTGACACTGGAATTCTGTGATATTCTTCAAGGAATCAGCCTCTACCCACTTGGTGAAGTAATCGATAGCCACAATTATGAACTTCTTGCCACCGGTCGTCCTGGGTAGAGGTCCTAGCAGATCTATCCCCCATCTTGCAAAGGGTAAGGCGACGATCATCGGGGTATAGAAGCTAGCCAGCCTTCCCGGCATGGGTGTGTACTGCTGGCACACTGCACACTTCTGGGTGTGGTTGAAATAGTCTCGCTGGATGGTCGGTCAGTAGTACCCCTGTAGGATGATCTTCCTTGCTAGAGTCCGGGGCCCCTGGTTACTGGAGAATATGCCTTCGTGAATCTCCTCCATGACTGCTGCAGCTAGGTCCGGCGGTAAGCACCTGAGGTATGGACCGCCAAACGTCTTCTTGTATAACTCCCCATTGATAAGTTCAAAGCAGGGAGCTCGTTTCTTTATCCATGGGGCTCTCCCAGAAGTTCGCCCATCTTTGTCAAGGGAAAGGGTTCCATCTTTGATATAATCAGCCACCTCCTTCGCCCAACTAGGATCTGCAAAAGAAACAACATGTACCTAGATGGTCTCCGTTGCTGGTTGAAGGAACACCTCCTGCCGGACAAAACCCTTGATGTGCTCGGGGACGAGCGTCGCCTGATCCTCGGGTAGATGATTGCCTAGCTTGGATAGAATGCCAGCCTCGACATTCTCTACCCGGGGTACCAGATCGATGATCACCTGTTCGAACTATGCAGTTTGATCCTCTGCCAGCTCTTTGTAGGCCTTCATCCGTTCCTCCTGGGTTTCGGCGGTGCCGTTCATCTGTGTGACTACCAGCTGGCTATCTATCCTTACCTTCAGACAAGCTGCGCTGAGGGCCTTTGCATATTTTAGACCTGCAACCAGTGCCTCGTACTCGGCCTCGTTGTTGGTAACCTTGAAATCAAACTTCATGGAATAGTAGGCCTTGAAGCCTTCAGGGGAAGTGATGACCGCACCCCCCCTGCATCCCTTGGCGCTAGATGCCCCATCAGTGTACATCTCCCACCAACTGTCAAAATCGTTGCCTCCAGGAGTCCCATCCTCAGTTCGTGTCGTACATTCGGCGATGAAATCTGCCAATGCCTGCCCTTTGATCGTCGGCCACGGGTTGAACTCCACATTGTATTGCCCGATCATCAAGGACCACTTGGTAATCCTTCCACTGGCCATAGGATTCCTGAGGACGATGGCAAGGGGTTGAGTTGTGAACATCGTCACCGGGTGTGCCTGGAAGTATGGTGCCAAGCGCTTGATCGATGCGATCAAAGCGAGGTTCGTTTTCTCCATCAACGTGTATCTTGTCTCTGGGCTGTTCAGCGCCTTGCTCACAAAATATATAGGCCACTGAACACCCTCTTCTTCCTTCAACAGAACAGAGCTCACCGCCAGGTCGGCCACTGCTAAACACATGTACAACTGCTCCCCGGGACCCGCCTTGGTGAGGACGAGCGGCGAGGAGAGGTACGTCTTGAAATCTTCAAATGCTGTTTGGCATTCTGTGGTCCTTCAAAAGGGTTGGATTTCTTCATGATTTGAAAAAAGGGAATCGCCCGGTCTGTCAGCTTTGACATGAACCTGCTCAAAGCTGCTAGGCGCCCGGTGAGCCTCTGTACATCCTTCAAGTTCTTGGGTGCCTCCATGTCCACGATGGCCTTTACCTTCTCTGGGTTAGGCTCGATTCCTCGTTCACTCATCATGTAACCAAGGAACTTCCCCCCTTTGACGGCAAAAGCGCACTTCTTCGGATTCAACCTCATATTTGCCCCTTCCATGATGGTGAAGACCCTTCTTGCTTTTCCTTCATGACAGAAAACCATGTCTTGGATGTGGTTTTCCTTCTTCTTGATTTTAATGAGGATATCATCCACATATGCCTCCATGATTTTGCCAAGAACTTCCTTGAACAATATCTCGATCATCCTCCGGAAGGTTGCCATCGCGTTCCTTAAGCCGAACGGCATGACAACATAGCAGCACACCCCGTCCGATGTGACAAATGCAGTTTTTCAGCGTCGTCCAAGTGCATGAATACTTGGTGATATCCTCTGAAGGCATTCATGAAGCTGAGCAGCTCGCAACCTGCGGTTTCATCCACCAAAAAATCAATCATGGGCACGAGATAAGGATCCATTGGACAAGCTTTATTGAGGTTGGAATAGTCGACGCACATCCGCCATGTCAGCCCCTTGGGCGGCAAAACCATGTTGGATAGCCACTCCACGTGCATGACTGACCGGATGTGGCGTATGCTGAGCAAGGTGGTAACCTCCACCTTGATGAAGTCTCTCTGCTTGACCGCCATGTACCTCTTCTTCTGTTGTATCGGCCTGGCATCCGGCCGAACGGCCAACTTATGGCAGATAATTTCAGGGTCAATCCCCAGCATGTCTTTCGGTCCCCTGGCGAACAAGATCTTGAACCTTCGGAGGACCAAGATTTTGCCCTCTCGGATCTCGGGCTCCAACCCAGTCCCAGTGGATACCTTCCGGTCAAAAGGATCGTCCAGCTTTATCTCTTCAAGTTGCGTCGTCGGCTCCGGTCGAGATAAGGCATCTTCCCGCCGAGCGGTCTCCACGATGCTGTTGACCCTCATACCCTGGTCGGTCATTTTTTTCACGACCTCTTTGTAGCAGGCCCTTGATGTGTCTGGGTCCGTACGGGCTACACCCACCCCTTTCTCCGTGGGGAACTTGATGCAGGAATGTCGTATGGAGCAGATAGCCTCTAGTCATGGCCTCCCCAGAATGGCGTTGTGGGCACACTTCAGCTGCACGACCACAAAGGACATGGGGATCGTCGCACGATGTTCTCCATCTCCAACCTCTACTGGCAGGACAATTGTTCTTTCGGCTTCGATGCTGTGGCCGGTGAACCCGGCTAAGGGCGTTTGCAAGGGGGTCAATTCAGTTATGCTTAGATGCATTTTCTCGAAACCGTCCCAGTACAGAACGTTGACGCTGCTGCCTGTGTCAATCAGGACTCGCCGAATAATCCAATCCCTGACATCCATGCTAATTACCAGCTCATCCCTATGAGGCCCCGGTGACTGGGGCAAGTATGTCGGGCCGAATATGATAGGCTCGTCCTTGTGCTTCTTGGGGGGAGGTGCGGAGATGGAATTGATTGGAAGGGACCTTTCGAACTTCTTCCTCTCTGTAGGGGTGTCCTCGGTTTCCGCGCCTCCGAAGATCATCTTAATTTCCAACTTCTTCTTGGAACCGATCGGCCCGAGAGATGTTTCGGGCCGCTTGTCACCATGAGAGAGGTCTATGTCCTTGACCTCGGCCTCCTGCCGATCGTCCCGACGCCAGCTGTTGGGTTTCCTGTGAGGTTGTGAGTTACCCTGGGGGATGCCCTCACGGTGAATTCCCTGAGGTAACCCCTTTCGATGAGCTTCTGAATGGCATACTTTAGACTGTGGGAATTGTCCGTACAGTGCCCAGGCTTTCGGTGATACTCGCAATAGGCCTCTCTGTCTGTGCCCAATGTCTTCCCCTTGCTAGGCACCGGCTCCCCGAGCAGCCCATTGTCCTTGATGGCCCCGAAGATTTGGCTTATGGGGTAGGCCAAAGGAGCGTACTCGGTATCCCTGTAGCGGTCGTCCCCAGTGTATTCCTGCAGGCCCAAAGGAATGTAACTGCCGATGCTCTTCTTCTTCTTTGGTGCTGGAGGGTCCTCTGGCCCGGGACCCAGTCGGTCCACCACTTTGCGTGTTGCAGGGGTTATGACTCCATCCCGCTGAGCAATTTCCTCCTCGATTGCAGCGAATTTTTGTGCCCTAACCAGCACCTCAACGTAGTTATTTCCGGGGTTCCTTTTCAGATTCCGATAGAGATTCTCGATGGTGAGTACGTTGGTGAAGAGGGTAATGCCGGTGTCTCCCGGAAGATCCTCCACCTTCAGAGTTTCGTCCCTCCACCTGATGAGGAAGGCAGATAGGGACTCCCCCTTATTTTGGCGGACGTTCGTCAACCAGCTGAAATGTTTCTTCGGTGTAGAGCTAGAGGTGAATTGCGCCATTAATAGCCTGGAAAGTTGCTCAAAACTGTCAATGGACCCGGGCCTGAGATTCCCGAACCACTCCTCTGCTGGCCCTCTGAGGGTGTTGAAGAACAGCCTACAGATGGCCTCATCGGAGGCTCCCAGCATGGAAATCGTTCCCTAGAAGGAAATCAAATGAGCTTTGGGGTCCCCAACCTCGTTTTAAATGAGTGCCGCAGGGGGCCTGATGTCTCTAGGAATCTCCACTGCCATAATCCTGGAGGAGAAAGGAGAAGATAGAGCGATCCTAGGCTGAGCCGGATTTGTATCCGCCCGTTGGCTCAACTCATTGATCTGCCTCTGCACGTTCATAAGCATAGCGTCCCGAGGGTCAGCGATCATAGGTGTGGGGTTCATCAATGCTAAGGCATCATCCCTCCGCATGGCCCCGAAGTTGTGTTGTCCATGGATGACACGGGCCTCCTGCCTCATGCCTTCCATCAGGGGGGGGGGGGGGGTGCTCCCTCGCGGCCTGATCATTGCGGGGCATCACAGAGGTGTGGTCCCGGTCGGTGTGCCGCCGCGCCCCTCCGAAGAGCCTGGTTCCCCCCGTTGCCTCCCATATCCAGAGAGTGAATGTTCCTAACGATCCTGGTATGGACCGATTGGCGAGAATCATCGTTCTCACCAGTACGCTCGCCAAGCTTCTGCATCGAACGGAGGGGGGAGAACGGTGTTCGCTCTGTGTTAGCGGAGTACACAAGTTCTGCCTCCTGTTCGTCCACCAAACGGAGGCTGAAATGTTTCTTTGGTGTAGAGCTGGAGGCGAACTGCGCCATGAATAGCCTGGAAAGTTGCTCAAAACTGTCAATGGACCCGGGCCTGAGCTGCCCGAACCACTCCTGTGCTGGCCCTCTGAGGGTGCTGAAGAACAGCCTACAGATGGCCTCATCGGAGGCTCCCATCATGGAAAGCGTTCCCTTGAAGGAAATCAAATGAGCTTTGGGATCCCTAGCCTCGTTGTAAATCAGTGCCGCAGGGGGCCTGATGTGTCTAGGAATCTCCACCGCCATAATCCTGGCGGAGAAAGGAGAAGATAGAGTGATCCTGGGCTGAGTCAGGTTTGTATCTGCCCGTCGGCTCAACTCATTGATCTGCCTCTGCATGTTCATAAGCATAGCGCCCCGAGGGTCGGCGATCACATGTGTGGGGTTCATCAATGCTAAGGCATCATCCCTCCGCATGGACCTGAAGTTGTGGTGTCCATGGACGACACGGGCTTCCTGCCTCATGCCTTCCATCAGGGGGGTGTGCTCCCTTACGGCCTGATCATTGCGGGGCATCACAGGGGTGTGGTCCCGGTCGGTGTGTTGCCGCGCCCCTCCGAAGAGCCTGATTCCCCCGTTGCCTCCCATATCCGGAGAGTGAATGTTCATGACGATCCTGGTATGGACCGATTGGCGAAAATCATCATTCTCACTAGTACGCTCACCAAGCTTCTGCATCGAACGGAGGGGGAGAACGGTGTTTGCTCTGTGTTAGCGGAGTACGCACGGTCCGCCTCCCATTCGTCCGCCAAACGGAGGATGGTGTCTGCTATCTCCCTTAGGGCATTCGGATCCCGCCGGACTTCTTGGGGGATCAAGTCAGTGAGTTCCCCGAAGTCCTCGCGAGACCATAGGCTGCTGGACTGGTCCCTTGCTGCTTGGTTGCGGCTCCTCGTGCTGTGAGCTAGCCGCGAAGAGAGGTCTTGGGAGTTTCCTGCGTTGTTAGCTGCCATCTCACTTGTTTTTTGGTGGTTTTTGGAGTGATTTCTTAGCTGAGAGCTTAGTTTGAAAGAACTTTTTAATCAAGTTCCCACAGACGGCGCCGATGTTGAGGTTTATTCCTTCAACCCGTAGGCCCAACATGTAACCTAAGGGTCTCGAATGGGTGGATTAGTGAGTTGGATGAAGAACAAGCAAGGAAAGGCCCAATGATGAGTTTCAATACACTAATTCGATTACAAAGCCGAAGGGCCATTCATACAGTGCTATGCTACGTGCTGATACAATTGCTAGAATGCTAGAGTGCTAAATTGCGAACCCTTTACAGTGAAATAAATGCTACTATTTATACTATCAATGGGTGGTTGGATGTGTTGACGTGGCTGGCTGTGGACGGTATAATCCCAACCACCAAATCTTCTGCATTAAATGTGTTTCCCATCTGGATCTTGGATTCCTGCCACGGGGTTGGGACGTTCGTCCCCAAGGGCTTGCCTCATGTCTCCTGCTAGAGTCTTGATCCCCTGCCAAGGGGCGGGGATGCTCGTCCCCATGCACTTGAGCTATCCTTGAGCTATTCTTGAGCTATTCTTGAGCTATCCTTGGCATCCTGCCAGGGGTGGGGACGTTCGTCTCCATATACCCTGTGGGAGTCTTGGGCCTGGACCCCTGCTGATAATGGGTTACGTACGTCCCCTAACCATTGGTGTTGATGCTTGTCTCTCTTCGAGATGACTCTCTTTCTGAACCAGCGGACAGGTAACCCCTCGTCTTGGGCTTTCAATAGGACGTTCGTAGGAGGTCCTCGTGGGCCTTCGGGGGGCGTTCGTAGGAGGCCCTTATGGATTGATGGGACATTCGTATGAGGCCCTGATGGGTTGATGGGCCGGCCCTTGTTGGGCCATTAACCCAACACAATTCATTCTCACTTTATTTACAATTTATCAATTCTACATTAATCACACAATTCTACTTTTTCTTAAAAACCACACCACACCCCTTTGTCCTAAACTTAGGGGTACGTAGGTAGTATTTAACTTTATATACAATACCCTATAAAACATCTTAATATACGTGAAAAGCCTACTAAGACTCTTATATTGATGGAGAGGGAGTAACTTGTACTATATCCGTCCCAAAAAACTTTGCCATTTTCAAAACTTTGACCGACTATATCTTTTTATTGAAAATGATTTATAATATAAAAATTATATGAAAATGTACTTTGTTAAAAGTACTTTCATAAAAGTATAAATTTTTTAACTTCCATAATAGTATACTTATCAAAATCAAGGTTCAAATTTTTTGAAATAACAAAGTTTTTTGGGATGGATGTAGTATTAGAAACTCAAATTTATACGGAGTATTCACATTCTCTAAATACGATCTTCTAAGAAAAAATGACAGGGATGTTAATACGGGTGTTTGCATTTCCAAAACTATCACCCTTTTTACCTTTTCCAAAAATGTGATTCAAGGTAAATGAGTGGTCTAAATAAAAGCCCAAAACAATGCACCCAATTAAAACCTAAAATGAATCAACACATTGTTCATCGACAACTTCACATCTCCTCTGATCATAGGTCTGCCGCTCCGCTCACCATAGGTCTGCCGCTCCGCTCACCATAGGTCTGCCATAGCTGCAGCTTCCACCCGCTGCCTCAGCTCTCATCTGGCCGCTGCTGCATCATCTTATCCGTACGCCGCTACTTCATCTTACCCGGTCGCCGCCGCTTCATCCCTCAGTCATCGACCGCCGTTGCTTCACTTCTCAAGCGCCACCGGGAAAGAAACGTCACTGGCCCACCGCATCACCGCCTATCTCTTCTCGATTCTTTTCTGTTAGACCGTCGCGCCTATGTTACCGGATGGACGGCCAACGTTCAGATTGACGGGGAACAACATATCTGAGGCGGAAGGGTGTAGGGGGTGTGGGTTGGGCAAGGTGCAGGAGTCTGGGATAGGGGCTGGGGGCTGGGGAGGTGGCTTAAGGCTAAGGTAGGGGGCTAGGGAGGTGATTGGGAGTGAGGCGGTGGTTGGCGGGGTGGTCCACGGTGATGGTCGGCGGTGGCGCTAGGATGGGGTAGGCCGGGGATGGGACTGAAGGGGGCTGTGAGGAACATGGGAGGGTTGGGGTTTGGATATCGGAGATGGCGTGTCACTGTGGCCGGAGACGGCATGTCACTGTGACGGGGGACGAGCTGTTATTGGGGCCGGTGACGGGCAGTCATTATGGCGGTGCGCAGTCACTATGATCGATGGCGGGCAGTCACAGTGACCGGAGTCATTGTGGTCGAAGCCACTGTGGCGGCGGAGTCACTGTGACGATCAGAGTCACTTTGACGGGAGTCACTGGAATAGTGACTGGCGGCGGCGGTGACGGCGACGGCGGCCACAGAGGTTCTGGTGGCTGCAAATATGGACTACTAATCAAATATATTAAAAGAATATTAAAATAATAAATGTATCATAAAATACAAGGAATAAATGACTTTTAGTCATTTTTTGGGAAAATTCAAAAGAGGTCACATTTTTGTGTTTTTGATTCATTTTAGTAATATTGACATAAAATGGCCATATGCAAATACTCCATATTTTTTTTGGTCATCAACTCCAAACATTCTTATTAATCCAGATAATCAGTAGCCACAAGGCTAGCAATACAATTAGGCGCCACATAATAGTTACTATACTGATCTGGGAGAGCTACATGTCCTCTTGCAATAACATGAGCTACACTGTTCGCAGATCGATTACAATAAGAGAGAAAAATTACTCTTAGTTTCTAACAAATCTCTAATATCATCAATAATAATGTGTAAATACGAGCACCTTTCCCTTGATCTTTTATTTTTCACCACAGTCAAGGCATCTGACTCAAACTCTACTCTAGTCCATCCTTCTCGAATAGCTCCCTCCATAGCTTCCTTCGGACCATAGGCTTCCGTCTCTGCCGCGGACCAGTTCACCGTTGCCAATCCTCCTTGAGCTTTCAAGAAATTGCCTTCATCATCCCTAGCCACCCAACCCCAAGCTCTTACCCCCGGTCTCATTAACCGCACCATCAACATTGATTTTTATAAAATCCTTGTTTGGTTTCTTCCACTTTTCCTTAATTGAGGGTCGTTTAATAGCTTGCTCCCCCCTTGATCTTGAGCCTCCCTCCAGCTTCCTATCATTCCTGTAGCTCCATTAATAAAACTAGTGGTATCTTGCTTTTGATTCTTCCAGATTGCATTATTTCTACGTTTCCACAAACTCCATAGCAGGGTCATAAACCTGCTCTTCTTTTCCGCATCCCCCACCTCTATGCCGCTCCGTAGCCACTCTTCCACCGGTTTCCCTTCTTCCATGTTGAAGCCTGCTTCCTGCCAGACCGACCGGACCCGGCTGCAATTCCTAAATGCATGTTCAAGCCACTCAGTCGGGTCATCACATAATTTACACCCATTCGACACAACAATTCCTCTTCACCGTAATTTATCCACACTCGGAATTGTCCCGTCCAAAACATGCCAAATAAAGTATTTGAATTTAGGAGGTACCTTCGCTGCCCATAGATGCGGCCACACCCCATTCGTTGCCCCACCGGTTCCTCTTGTAGACTGTAACCGCTCTTAACCGAGTAAATCCCATTAGATTCTCCTTTCCACCAATATCCGTCTGTTCTATCCCCTACGCTGATTGCAATGCTCAAAATTCTTCTTCTATCTCCCTCATTAAAAATTGCTCTTATTCTCTCTTCATTCCACTTCTTCCCCGTAAAGTCGCGTAAGGCAGCAACATTCATATCACGCACCCCCAAAGGTTTTGCCGACGTTATCCTTCCTTCGTCTGTCCCTGGTAGCCACGCGTCTACCCACACGTGAACATCAATTCCATTCCCCACCCTTCTCCTTGTGTTTTGTTTTAATAATTGTTGTGTCTCAAAAATACTTCTCCAGACAAAGGAAGGGTTATTTCCCAATTTTGCATTAAGGAAATTAGAATTAGGAAAATACATTGCCTTTAAAATCTTCTCCATCAGGCTACCTTTCTCGTTGATCAACCTCCACCCCTACTTGGCTAGCATAGCCAGGTTGAATTCTCTCAGCTGCTGGAAGCCCAATCCACTTAGCTCCTTTGGTTTACACAGATTCTTCCGACTTCTCCATCTCATTCCCTTCTGATCTAACTTAGAACCTCTCCACCAAAAACCATTCATCATTTTTTTCAACCTCGTCACACAACTCCTTGAGCAATAAAAAACATTCATGGCATAAGATGGCATTGCCTGGACCACATTTTTCAGCAGAACCGCACGTCTAGCCCTAGATAGAAAACGGTTATTCCAAATCTTAATTCTATTATAAATCCGGTCCTTCAGATAACTTAGGATGACTCCTTTATTTCTCCCTACCATCGCCGGCAAGCCCAAGTAACGCCCATTCACCCCTTCAGTGAAAACTCCCAATTTCTGCCTACACATATCTCTAGTCTGTTCTGCTGTGTTAGGACCAAAAGAAACTGTAGACTTGGTAAAATTCACTACCTGCCCGGACAGCTCTTCATAGTAATTTAAGATTCCTTTAACATTATCACATTCAGCCGGAGTGGCCTTAAAGAATAAGAAACTGTCATCAGCACAAAATAAGTGTGATACCTTCGGAGCTACCCTGCAGACTGCCACCCCATGCACATCTCCTCTGCCTTCCGCCCTCCTCAATAAGGAGCTCAACCCCTCGGTCACTAATATGAATAAATAAGGGGACAGAGGGTCCCTTTGTCTTAACCCCCTTCCTTGGATTATCGGCCCCAACACACCCTTCTCATATTGGACAAAGTAGCTGACTGTGCTGATACACTCCATGATTAGCCCGATCGAGCGGGTCTCAAAACTCATTCGCTCCATAATTTTTCCCAAAAAACACCAGTTCACTCTGTCATAAGCTTTGCTCATATCAAGCTTTAGTGCCACAAAGCCCTCCTTACCCCGTTGTTTTCTTTTCAGACAGTGCTGTGTCTCAAAGGCGACTACAATATTATCCACAATTGATCTACTTGGGATAAAGGCACTCTGGTTTTCTCCAATCAGATCACCCAGTAATCCTTTCATATGGTTAGCCAGCACTTTTAAAAAAAAATTATAAACTACATTACATAGAGCAATTGGTCTCCAATCCCCCATATTCTCAGGCCTCTCCTTCTTAGGGATCAAAACAATATTAGTAACATTTATTTCTCTAGGAATTCTTCCGCTATAAAAAATTCCTCTACACATCTCCACCACCTCTGGCCCCACAATATCCCGAAACTTTTGAAAAAACACTTGATTCATTCCATCTTTACCTGGCGCCTTCTCCGGATGCATGTTGAAGGCGGCATCCTTCACTTCCTCTGCCGTAATCTGCCTTAGCAGTCTGCCATTCTGTGCCAAGCTCAATGTCCCCAGCGGCCCGAGGACCTCTTCCCCAACTCACCCCATCTGCTCTGTGACTAAACCAGAGAAGTAATGAAACACCATACGTAATACTTAAGAATTTGATTATTTAAATTTAGTTAATGTTTCGGGACGAAACATCCTTTAAGGGAGGTAGAATGTGACACTCCAAAGATTTATATATATATAAAAAATATTAGTCAGATAAAATGTTACGGAAATGATATTTTAATTTTTAAGTGAGTCAAACAAAAATTTAACAGTTGTGACATTCTAACCAGATAAAAATTTCCAAGTTTACAACATTTTAGTCAGAAAAAAAATGATCCGATAATAGAAGTAACATTCTTTTTACTTATTATGATAACAATGTTATATATATGGCAAAAAAATAAAAATAAAAATTATTTTAATACCTAAAGCTATATACGTAATAATTGTAGTAATTAAGTACAAAAGAAAAAAAACACTACTTGAAGTCCTAGATACATAATACTTCGAACGAGCAAGGAGTTCACATCCAAGAGGAGTCTGGCTACTTCAGCTACACCTACAAGATGAACTTGACTGTGATCTCGCACAAATGAAGAGCCCAACGCGAAACAAACTGCAGCTTCAACCTACGAAATGAAGAATTCAATTGCAACAACCATGAAGCTTCCTCCATGTGCAAGCAACAACCATGAAGCTTCATCCATGTGCAAGAATGACAAAGGGAGCTTCCTCAAAGTTTCCTCATGTTTAATCCCACCTTCCTCCCACCTTTATAGTACCCAGTTTTGGTGCTATAAATAGAGAGCTTGGAGAGTCTTTCTATCATCAAGTAAATTAGAATAGATCATCATAGCACAACCAAGAAGAGTTGTGAATATCCATGAGAGATATGTGAGGTGTTGTTTTGAGAGTTTTTAATTAGAGCTTGTATGTCTCTTCTTTCTATTCTTGAAAGTAATAGAAGTGTTTTTCTCTCATATTAGCACGATCCTGTTATTCCCAACAAGTGGTATCAGAGCCTGGCTGAGCTTTTGGTATTTTTTCCCCAGAATTTTCTGATAAAATTCTACTGTCTGAAAATTCGTGTTTTTCAGTTTTGCTCGGAATTGCAATCTGAATACACCGTTAGATTCGTCTCATCGAGACGAGAAAAACTGGTATTTTTGGTAATTTTTAGGCCACCGGAAGCCACCACACGCGCCGCCTACGTGCCGGTGGTGAGGAGCTCGCTGACGTCATCCCTGACGTCATCCTGCACGCAGGCCAGAGGTTGAAGACAGCTGACGTCATCAGCCAGTCAGAGCTGTGTCAGCGACACATCAGCGCCACGAGTGCACATCCGCCACATCATCAGCTCACTACCATCTTCCACCAGCGCCCAGTCAGCTGCCACGTCAACGCCCAGTTAGCGCCACGTCATTTGCCACGTCATCTGCCACGTCACCGGTCAGTTTTTAAATTTTGAAAAATTGCAGTTAGGTCCCTCAATTTTTGGAAAATTATAATTTCCACCTATAATTTTTCGAAAATTGTATTTTGACCCCGAAAGTGTCTACCCACCATTTTTGGCCGTTCCGGACGCAACGGCGCTGCCCGTTTTTCAAAATTCTGCTCCGATTTTTCTCAAACAGAATATTAAAATTATTTAGAAGGTGAAAATGACCTTTGACGAGTCAACTTCATCTTCCAGATCTATGATTATGCTCACGGCTACCAACTACACGCTATGGAAACCTCGAATGGAAGATTTCCTTAGCTGTAAAGACCTTTTTGATCCAATAGAGATGAAAGGTATTAATCCTGACCCACCCAAATCAATAGAGTGGAAGAAAATAAATAGAAAAACTATTGGTCAAATCCGTCAATGGATTGATCATAGTGTCTTCCACCACGTTGCACAAGAAACCGACGCTTATGCCCTTTGGAAGAAGCTAGAAGATATGTACCAGGCCAAGACCGCCAGGAATAAGGCCCTACTGATGAGGCGTCTTGTCAATATGAAGCTCAAAAGTGGAACTTCTGTTGCCGAACATACTAGTCAGTTTCAGAGTCTGGTAAATCAACTATCTTGTGTAGAAATGCCACTTGAAGATGAAATGCAATATCTACTACTTCTTAGTTCCCTTCCTGATAGTTGGGAGACACTAGTTGTTACTCTCAGCAACTCAGCCCCAGATGGCAAACTTACCATGTCTGTGGTCAAGGATGCATTGTTCAATGAGGAGGCAAGGAGGAAAGACATGAGCACAGATCAGACTCATGCTCTTGTGACGGAGAATCGAGGAAGATCACAAGGAAAGCAACAACGAAACAGTAGAGGAAAGTGGCAAAGAAGAGGCAAAAGTCGGGGGAGATCATCAAATGGCCAGAAACCTTCTTATACCTGCCACCATTGCGGTATAGAGGGTCACATGAAGAATAATTGCTACAAATTGCTAGAGGAGCGAGGCAAGAGCAATTCTCAAGCGAAGAACAAGGGTGGTGAAGCGCTCATCACAATCTCAGGTGATGTGGCATATTGTACTAACAATGATGAAACATGCCTGCACGTCTCAAGAGAGGACACTGAATGGGTGGTAGATACTGCAGCATCCTACCACGTTACTCCCCACAGGTACTACTTCACAACTTACAAAGCTGGAGACTTTGGAGCAGTAAAGATGGGCAATTCCAGTTCCTCTGGAATAGCTGGAATTGGTGATATACAAATAAAGACGAGTATTGGGAGCACAATCACTTTGAAGGATGTCAGACATGTCCCAGACCTTCGGCTCAATCTCCTATCTGTGGTATGTCTTGACGAACAGGGGTATGACAACCACTTTAACAGGGGCACCTGGAAAATGTCAAAGGGCGTTTTGACAATCGCTCATGGACATGTTTGTGGCACATTGTACAAAACCCATTTGAGGATTTGTATGGATAGCCTCAACATTGCAGAGGAGACTTCTCAGAATCTGTGGCATCTGAGGCTCGGCCACATCGGTGAGAAAGGGTTGACTACCTTGATGAAGAAGAACCTTATCAACATTGACAAGAATTCTACACCGGGTCCTTGCAGTCATTGTCTATTTGGTAAGCAACATAGAGTATCATTTAGTTCTACTTCAACTAAAAGAACGGAGTTGTTACGTTTGGTACACTCCGATGTATGTGGTCCTTTCGAGGTAGAATCAATCGGTGGAAGCAAATATTTTCTGACTTTTATCGATGATGCTTCTCGGAAAGTGTGGGTGTATTTCCTGACGACGAAGGATCGGGTCTTTGAGAGCTTCAAGACATTTCACGTCTTGGTGGAACGTGAAACAGGAAAGAAGTTGAAATGTCTCCGATCTGATAATGGAGGCGAATATACATCCAAGGCATTCGATGCATATTGCAGAGAATATGGCATTCGACATGAGAAGTCAGTACCACGCACCCCTCAGCACAACGGTGTTGCTGAAAGAATGAACCGGACTATCATGGAGCGTGTCCGGAGCATGCTAAATGTGGCTAAACTTCCAAAGTCATTTTGGGGAGAAGCAGTCAACACCGCATGCTATCTTATCAACCGATCACCTTCAGTACCACTGAACTTTGAAGTTCCAGAGAGGCTATGGACAGGTAAGGATCCTACATACTCACATCTTAGAGTTTTTGGTTGTTCATCATATGCACATGTATCCAAAGAGCTCAGACAGAAGCTCGATGCAAGAACTATCCCATGCATTTTCGTTGGCTATGGAAATGAAGAGTTTGGATACAGGTTATGGGATCCTAAGGAGAAAAAGGTGTTCACAAACAGGGACGTTGTGTTCCATGAAGATTTGACAATAGAAGACATTGAAAAATCCACAATGTCTCGGAAGTCAAATGAGGGTGTTCAAGTTTCACATGAAGCACCTGAATTGTTCTTGAGAAACAATGATGAAGTGCATGAAAACAACTCAGAAGCAGAAGAGGATGAGGAGACAGAAGAGAGTACAGAGCAAGGGGAGTCACAACCCACCTCGCCAGGCACAGATGATGGTAGCTCTTCTGAGATGGTTCCAACTGTTCGTAGATCTGAACAAGGCCATATACCATCGAAAAGGTACACATCATCTGAATATCTTTTGTTAACTGAAGATGGAGAACCGGAGAGTTTTCTAGAAGCTGTGTCTCATAAGGATAAAGAAAAATGGCTAATAGCAATGCAGGATGAGTTAGAATCTCTGCAGAAAAATCAAACTTATGAGATTGTAGAACTTCCTAAAGGGAAGAAGGCACCGAGGAACAAATGGGTGTTCAAGCTGAAGAAGGATGCAAGTGGACAAGTGGTGAAACACAAAGCTCGGTTGGTTGTCAAAGGATTCCAACAGAAGAAGGGAATTGACTTTGATGAGATCTTTGCACCAGTTGTCAAGATGACCTCATTATACTTGGCTTGGCAGCAAGTATGAACTTGGAGCTTGAACAGATGGATGTGAAGACAACATTTCTTCACGGAGATTTGAAAGAAGAAATCTATATGCAGCAGCCGAAAGGTTTTGAGAGCTCAAATGATAACTTTGTGTGTAAGTTATCTAAAAGTTTGTATGGCTTGAAGCAGGCACCAAGGCAGTGGAATAAGAAGTTTGTCTCATGCATGAAGAGTCAAGGCTACAAGAAGACTACTGCAGATGAGTGTGTATACATCAAGAAACTCCCAGACGGTACTTTCATTGCTCTTCTACTATAAGTAGACGACATGTTGATTGTTGGGAAAGATGCAGCGATGATAAACCAGCTGAAGAAAGAACTCTCTAAGTCTTTTGATATGAAAGACTTAGGACCGGCTCAACAGATTCTTGGGATGCAGATCACTCGAGACAGGAAGAATCGCAAGTTATGGCTTTCTCAAGAGAAGTACATTGAACGAGTACTTGAGAGATTCAACATGAATGATGCCAAACCAGTTAGTGTTCCACTCGCGAATCACTTCAAGTTGAGCAAAAATACATGCCCTACATCCAAGGAAGAGATCGGGGAGATGTTAGCAGTTCCATATTCTTCGGCAGTTGGGAGTTTGATGTACGCCATGGTATGCACAAGGCCAGACATCGCACAAGCAGTGGGTACAGTAAGTCGTTTTCTCTCTAACCCTGGGAAGGAGCATTGGGAGGCAGTCAAATGGATTCTTAGATACTTGAAAGGTACCACGAAGTTATGTCTTTGTTACGGAGGAGCTGATCCAAACTTGGAAGGCTACACAGATGCTGATATGGTCGGAGATATTGATAGTAGAAAGTCTACTACAGGATATATCTACACTTTTGCAGGGGGAGCTGTTTCTTGGCAATCAAGATTGCAGAAGTGTGTCGCTTTATCTACAACAGAAGCAGAATACATTGCTGCCGCTGAAGCAGGTAAGGAAATGTTGTGGCTAAAGCGTTTTCTCCAAGAACTTGGGATCCACCAGAAAGAGTACCAGGTACATTGTGACAGTTAGAGTGCTCTAGACTTGAGCAAGAACTCTATGTACCATTCTCGTACAAAGCATATTGATATTCGGTATCATTGGATACGGGAGACGATTGATCAACAACTGTTGAGACTAGTGAAGATCAATACAAAGGAGAATCCATCAGACATGCTGACAAAGGTGGTGACACGAGATAAGCTAGAGCTATGCAGAGACATAGTCAGGATGCTTGTTTTGAATATGCCCGGAAGGGGAGAATTGAAGAATTCAATTTCCAGGACATATCCAAGTACAAGCAAATTGAAGAATCCAATTGCAACAACCATGAAGCTTCCTCCATGTGCAAGCAACAACCATGAAGCTTCATCCATGTGCAAGAATGACAAAGGGAGCTTCCTCAAAGTTTCCTCATGTTTAATCCCACCGTCCTCCCACCTTCATAGTACCTAGTTTTGGTGCTATAAATAGAGAGCTTGGAGAGTCTTTCTATCATCAAGTAAATTAGAATAGATCATCGTAGCACAACCAAGAAGAGTTGTGAATATCCTTGAGAGATATGTGAGGTGTTGTTTTGAGAGTTTTTAATTAGAGCTTGTATGTCTCTTCTTTCTATTCTTGAAAGTAATAGAAGTGTTTTTCTCTCATATTAGCACGATCCTGTTATTCCCAACACGAAAGATGCAGAGATAAGAACGGAACCGATTAAATTCAACACAAACTCTAACTCAACCTGGACCTGCGACCTACACCTATAAATAGCGCCCTTCGTCTGTGTTTATTCTCAATCACAAACACGAGCAGTATATACATATACAATATATATACAACGCATATACTATCTATATATATAGGTGAAAATCCCATCTAGCGTTATACTTAAAACCGAGCCTCCAAAACATATAGAAACCTTCCCCTTCGTGAGACGAATCCAACGGAGAAAGAATCGTTGAAAACGGTCGTGAAACGAGGGAGAAAAGCCTCGCCGGAGTTCGCCGGGCAAACTTCCACGGCGGAGAAACGAGGAAGAAGGAGGACACCGCCGCTGCCGCCAGTCCATTGCCGACCGTCTCCAACCCAGGAGAAGCCCCTACCGCTGTCGTTCGTGCGCCCACGAAGTAAGTCCCTCCCCCCTGCGTTTTCACTTCGTTTCCGGCGAATACTTTGAGGAAGACGAAGATCTCTCCTCCTTTTTTTCTTTTTTTGTTGTTAAATGGGCTGAATATGTTACTTGGGCAGGTACTTTTAAAAGTGTTGGGCTGGCCGAAAATCTGTACTAATAATACTAATAATAATAATAATAGTAATAATAATAATAGTAATAATAATAATAATAATAATAATAATAATGATAATCTGCAAAATGGATCTATTAGAGATGAGAAATATTAATGATGAAATTGTCTTGATTAATTGATAGTAATCACTTGGATAAATTTGTTAATTGTTATTTAACATAATTAAATAATGTTAAATGAAAAAAATGAATTGATGGTTTAATTAATAAACATTTATCATATTAAAATAATAATTATTTATTGGGACTTAGTATCATAATTAGATTAAATAAAGTTGGATAGATGTTATTTTCACTAATTATTGGATTAATTGAAGTAAATTGATCAAATTAACATAATTACGGAACCGGAACTATTAAGTGTTTGCGTAAGCTAATAAAACCAGATTAAGTTAATGATGATTATTTTGTTTAAATAAATTATTATAATATTCTGATTTATTAATAATGTTGATTAATATAAAGTAATTTGAATAGTTTACTTAAAAGAAAATAATTCGGATATGTTTCCTATATTTTAATAATATTAAAATATAATTAATGTTTTATAAGTAGAGTAAATTAATGGTGATTATTAAATTAAAAATTTGATATTGTAGTTAATTATATTCGGATATTTTATAGAATTCAAATATTGAAATTAAAGGCTGATTTAGTAAGGTAATTTAATTAATAAAAAGTGATTAATTCGGATAGTTAATTAATTAAATTAATAAATTTGAATAAGGAAATAAAAAGGGGAAAATCGGGTAAAATAATTACAAATAGAATAAGTGACTAATTATATCATCTTAATTAAAAAGGTGATTTCATAGAGACCGGAATTGAGAAAGAGATTAGGAGCACCAGGACTTAAGGTAAGTTTCGCTGCCAATCCAAAATCGTTTCATCGTATTATATATGTATTATGTGATACGTGATTTTAGTGTATGCATGTGATATGAAATTTTCCAATCTATGATATTTGAGAAGAAGTGCTTTTGAGTATTAAACATTTTATTTAATTATTTTCGAGGCAGTTGAGAAATTGGGGAAATATTTTGAGTATACTAATTCAAGATAAAAGAATGTTTTCATGAGATAGGCATCTCGGGAGTAATCCGAGGTGTTGGTTTTCCACGTCCCTTAAAATGTGGAGAGTGGTTAGGGCTACTACTAAGAATAGATTTTTGAGTAACTTTCGGATCGATGATCCCTTTTAAGAAGGAGAGTTGTGGTAGTAGTAGTAGTTCCGACGTAAAAGAGCTGCTACTGCTAAGGGTGAGGATAAGTTTTGAGTGATAATTGGATCGATGATCCCTTTTAAGAAGCAGAGTTGTAGTAGTAGTCCCAAATCATTCAGAGATATCTTATTCAGGGGTAGTTGGTAGACTGAGTCCCGATTACTCATGACGACTTACTACTCGGAGGGCTTGGAATCCCTTTTAGGGGGGGTGAACACTTAAGGTAGTCGTTTCGTTTCCACAAGAGCAGTTGTGGTACTGGCACTTGATCGGGGTGGCCGTCCGTAACCACGGTCCACCGGGCTCAGTCGAAAGGTTGAGCACCGCCCTTCTAAATTACTATGAAGTTAGAGAAGAAGTGATTTTCTTAAGAAGTTTAAAGAGAAGAAATACTAAGAGATTTTCGAAGAGAAGTTGAGGATTTTAGTAAAGAAGTAATTTTAAGAAAAATCAAAGAGAAAAGAATTTTGGTGGAGTGAGTTCTTTTTATATAAGTATTATATAAAAAAACTATTTTCACCAAACCTGATTATTTTACGGGGTTGGGTAGTACTTACTTAGCTCTAAAGCTAATTTTTGTTATTTCTCTTGTCTCTCTCTTTTCCCTTAAATTTTATCAGGTGATGAGTTGGATGCCTATGTGGATTGATGGATTGCTCGAGCTTGAGTGCGAATTAGAAGATGCCTTAGTTAAATTTAGTCATGAAATAAACATTTATTTACTATTTCATTAGTTTTAATATTTTTGTTTGGTTTGCCTGTGCATTCGGTTAAGAGATGACCGGATGTGGGGGTAACACCCATTTCCCTTTTAGACTTCTGCTGTATTTCTTGAACTCTTTGATGAATGAATAAAGTATTTCTTTTAAATATATTATTGTTTTGGGTGGGAAATTTGGGGGTGTTACAAATTGGTATCAGAGACTTAGGTTTTCTGAAACGACTAGAACACGAGGTAATAGGTCGTAGGGAGAAATTCTGTCACAAAGACGATAACAGTCTAAGCTGGTTGGTGCATAATTGAGCCTTGCGCTCGTCCAACTAACTGGGAATTTCTCCTTGTGCTGAAACTTCGTTGTTCGAAATCTTTGACGAAAACTATAGTTTTGATGCGGGGATTTTCAAAATGTTTTTGTAAAATTAGGAGAATTAACATACTAGGAAAAAGACCTTTTAGGACGCGGTGAGAAGGAGAAACCTTTGCGATATTATTGAGTTATGAAATGCATGAAATTCGTGCTTATGTGAAGTATGTGGAGTAAGTAAGATCCTTTGTATGTGTTTATCTGTTTGAAGTTAGTAGAGAACTTGTATAACGTAGAAGCCTTATGCATGCCTTAGAACTTAGTACGCGTTTTCTTTATTAAGAGTCATGCCGCCGAGGAGAGACACCCATGCGACCCCAACTGTCGAGGAGCTGGCCCAAATTGTCCAGCGAATGGCGCAGCTCATCGGAGCAGCTCAACCTCAAAACCCTGGGATTGACTACACAACAAGGGTTGCCGGGCGAAACCCTCCAAAATACTTGGGCGAGGAGGACCACCTTATCTTGGAGGACTGGATCCGCACTTTCGACAAGCTCTTTGATTCACTGAATTGCCCGTTGGAGCAACGAGTGAACATTGCGGTGTATTATCTGCACCAAGAAGCGGACCACTGGTGGGCCGCCAACGGACCAGCACTTCTCGGGCAACCGGGCTTTGAATGGGAGGACTTTATAGTAGCGTTGCGGGATCGCTTCTACCCAGATCACGTGAAGGAAGCAAATTATGAAGAATTTGTCAACTTTAAACAAGGTGACCTGACTGTTCAGGAGTACTACACGAAGTTTGCTCAACTGGCTCGTTTTGCCAAGGACCTAGTGTCAACAGAGGCCAGTATGACCCGCACGTTTGTTAACGGACTTAACTATGGGGCCCAAAAGTTCGTGACGGTAGCGGAGCCACGGAATTTGAACGAGGCTTATAGAAAGGCTGGTAAGTACTATCTGGTACACCAGAAAGAAAGAGAGGCGCAGAAGAGAGATCGGAAGAATGCAGAGGTGGAGAAACAACAAAAGAAGGCTAGAACCGACCGCCCTGAGCAAAGGCAAAACAATCAAGGCGGGAGACCCTTCCAAGGCCAGGGACAGGGGAGAAACCAGCCAACTCAGAGACGGTAATACAAATGCAAATTGTGCCCAAACAACCATCTTGGGAAGGATTGTGCGGGAAATCCGGTGCAGTGCTATAACTGCAATCGTATGGGGCATAGGGCATATGAATGCTTGGACGAGAAGAAACCCCGGGGCCAGGGGCAGAACCAGGGGAACAACCAAGCCGGGGTTAGGGATAATCACGCCAACAACAATCGTGGTAATCCCGGTAACCGCCCAGCGGAGGCCAACCGTAATCAAGGCCAGGGAGGGCAGAACAACACCCATGGCCGGATTTACGTCATGAACCAGGCTCAAGCAAACGCCCACGATGTGGTGTCAGGTACCTTCCTTGTAAACTCCACACATGCTCATGTACTATTTGATTCGGGTGCGTCCCACAGTTTTATAGCCTCAAAATTTGTGGAAAAGTTAAAGTTAGAACCTAGCTCTAGACTTAATCTTAATGTAAAAACGGCATCCAACAAAGTTGTAGCATGCGGAAATGTTTTTTCCAATATTTCCATAGTCATATCCGATACCGAACTACCCGGAGATCTAATCCAGTTTGACTTGGAGGATATCGACGTGGTGTTGGGTATGGACTGGCTAGGGAAATATAAAGCCAAAATCCTATGTGATGAACAAAAGGTGGTCTTAAGAGGACCCAACAAGAAGCGTGTATCCTACAAGGCGGTCACATCTAAGCCAGGCGTGAAACTGGCAACCATGCAACAAGTCAAACGATACGTCCAGAAGGGGTATGAGGTTTTCTTGTGCATGATCAAAGACTTGACGTCCGAGAATCCAACCATTGACCAAATCCATGTGGTCAATGAATTTCCGGACGTGTTTCCAGAAGAAATTCCGGGGATGCCGCCGGAGAGGGAAGTTGAGTTTTCAATAGATCTAATGCCAGGCACCGCACCCATTTCAAAAGCACCATACTGAATGGCACCGAAGGAGATGCAAGAGCTAAAAGAACAACTCGAAGAACTGTTGGGGAAGGGCTACATCAAACCGAGTGTCTCACCTTGGGGCGCTCCGGTCTTATTTGTGAAGAAGAAGGATGGGAGTCTGAGACTCTGCATCGATTACAGGGGGCTGAACAAAGCGACCATAAAAAACAAGTACATGCTACCTCGCATTGATGACCTGTTCGATCAACTGAAGGGAGCGGGTATATTTTCCAAGATTGATCTTCGATCTGGCTACCATCAGGTGAGGATCGCAGAGAAAGATATACCGAAAACTGCATTTCGTACAAGATATGGGCATTATGAGTTCACCGTGATGCCGTTTGGTTTAACCAACACACCAGCAGTGTTCATGGACCTAATGAACCGTGTATTTCGCCCATACCTTGATACATTTGTGGTGGTGTTCATTGATGATATTTTGGTGTACTCGAAGAACGAGAAAGATCACGAAGAACATCTGAGGCTCGTCCTGCGGACTTTGAGAGAAAATCAGCTTTACGCCAAACTCTCAAAGTGTGATTTCTGGAAGGACCGGGTCGCATTCTTGGGCCATATCATCACTCAAGAAGGTGTATCCGTTGACACATCCAAGATTGAAGCGGTGATAGACTGGCCTGCACCCACAACCGTGACGGAGGTCCGGAGCTTTCTAGGCTTGGCGGGCTATTATCGCAGATTCGTGAAGGATTTCTCAAAGATAGCAAAGCCTTTGACTAATCTCACGAAGAAGACCACGAAGTTCATATGGAGTGATGAGTGCAAGAAAGCTTTCCAAGAGCTGAAGCAGAGATTAACAACTGCACCTGTCTTGACCCTACCATCCGGTACTGAGGGGTTTGAGATTTACACCGATGCTTGTTTGAAGGGGTTGGGTTGCGTATTGATGCAACACGGCAAAGTGGTGGCCTATGCATCAAGGCAACTGAAGACCCATGAGGTCAACTATCCGACTCATGACTTAGAACTGGCAGCGGTTATCTTTGCTCTAAAGCTGTGGAGGCACTATCTCTATGGGGCACACTGTAAAGTTTACACCGATCACAAGAGCCTGAAGTACATCTTCACCCAAAAGGAGCTTAACATGAGACAGAGACGCTGGCTAGAACTCGTCAAGGACTACAACTTGGAGATCCAGTACCATGAAGGGAAAGCAAACGTAGTTGCCGATGCGTTGAGCCGAAAATCAACTCACTCCTGCAAAGCAACATGGATACTTCCTGATGAGCTATATCGGGACTTTCAGAAGCTAGACTTGGAAGTTCGGGATTTCGGAGAGGTAGATCAGGAAACGCGGTTACTCACCATGACAGTTACCCCATCTATTTTCGACGAAATTCGAGAAGGGCAGCCTGGAGACATAAAGCTAGACAGAATTCGAGCCGGTATGAAAAATGGAGTAAACGGACCGTTCAAACTGCACAAAGATGGGAGCATTCGACACAAAGGAAGGTGGTGTGTTCCGATGAAATGCGAAGAGCTTAAAAAGAAAATCATGGAGGAAGGGCACAACACGCCCTACTCGGTGCACCCTGGAGGCGACAAACTCTACAAAGGCATCAAAAAGAATTTTTGGTGGCCGAACATGAAGAAAGAGGTAGCTGAATTCGTGGCTTGATGCTTGAACTGCCAGAAAGTGAAAGCCGAACGTTGCAAGCCCAAGGGACTCGTGCAATCCTTGGAAGTACCAAAATGGAAGTGGGATTCCATCTCCATGGACTTTGTTGGGGGCTTACCCCTAACCAAGTCTGGCCAAGACAAAATTTGGGTTATAGTCGATCGGTTAACAAAGACCGCTCGCTTTATCCCGATGAACGAGACTTGGAGCATGGAGAAGTTAGCCCGAGCCTACATCAAACACGTGGTTAAGTACCATGGAGTTCCTCAAGACATTGTTTCTGACTGAGATTCCAGATTCCTATCTCAATTCTGGAAGGAGTTGCAAGCTGCTAAGGGACGAAGTTGAGGCTGAGTACTGCATTTCACCCGATGACCGATGGACAAACGGAGCGAACCATCCAAAAACTCGAGGACATGCTGAGAGCATGTATGTTAGACCTACAAGGATCGTGGGACGAACACTTAGACTTAATCGAGTTTTCATACAACAATAGCTACCACGCTAGTATCAAAATGGCCCCGTACGAAGCTCTATATGGTCAAAAGTGTAGAAGCCCACTATGCTGGGGTGACATGGAAAATCAAGTGGTGTTAGGGCCGGATTACCTCCAAGACACCATAGAGAAAGTGAAGATGATTCAAGCAAGGATGAAAGCTGCACAAGATCGTCAGAAGTCTTATGCAAACTTGGGAAGGAAGCCAGCCGAATTCGAAGCGGGAGAGAAAGTCCTACTCAGAGTCTCCCCGACCAAGGGAGTAATGAGATTTGGAAAGAAGGGAAAGCTAAGCCCGAGGTTCATTGGCCCATATGACATCCTTGAACGAGTGGGAAAAGTGGCATATCTACCCACCGAGTTGGCTAAGGTATAACATACTATAACCGCTATTTAGTGAATACCTTAGTAAATATCTCTCAAATACTAAAGTGTGTTATGCGTAGGTACACAATGTTTTTCATATCTCCCAATTGAAGAAGTATGTCCGCGACGAATCCCATATTCTTAGCCCCGAGGTACGAATCGTAACCTTATGATAGTTGGATCAAAGTATCACATCTAACCTCGACTTTCTTAGGTGGTCGAGTTGGATGAATCGTTGACTTACGAGGAGAGGCCGATCCAGATTTTGGATACCAAGACTCGTGAGACTAGAAGAAAAGCTGTTAAGATGGTGAAGGTGTTGTGGTCTAACCACTTGGCCGAAAATGCCACATGGGAGACTGAGGAGGATATGTGCAAACGCTACCCAGAGTTATTTGACTAAGGTAAAATTTTAGTTACGAGGACGTAACCTCTCTTTAAGGAGGGTAGAATGTAATACTTAAGAATTTGATTATTTAAATTTAGTTAATGTTTCGGGACGAAACATCCTTTAAGGGGGGTAGAATGTGACACTCCAAAGATTTATATATATAAAAAATATTAGTCAGATAAAATGTTACGGAAATGATATTTTAATTTTTAAGTGAGTCAAACAAAAATTTAACAGTTGTGACATTCTAACCAGATAAAAATTTCCAAGTTTACAACATTTTAGTCAGAAAAAAATGATCCGATAATAGAAGTAACATTCTTTTTACTTATTATGATAACAATGTTATATATATGGCAAAAAAAAATTAAAAAAAAATTATTTTAATACCTAAAGCTATATACGTAATAATTGTAGTAATTAAGTACAAAAGAAAAAAAAACACCAGGAGCATTAACAGATCGAGTATGTATATACTATAGTACTACTTGAAGTCCTAGATACATAATACTTCGAACGAGCAAGGAGTTCACATCCAAGAGGAGTCTGGCTACTTCAGCTACGCCTACAAGATGAACTTGACTGTGATCTCGCACAAATGAAGAGCCCAACGCGAAACAAACTGCAGCTCCAACCTGCGAAAGATGCAGAGATAAGAACGGAACCGATTAAATTCAACACAAACTCTAACTCAACCTGGACCTGCGACCTACACCTATAAATAGCGCCCTTCGTCTGTGTTTATTCTCAATCACAAACACGAGCAGTATATACATATACAATATATATACAACGCATATACTATCTATATATATAGGTGAAAATCCCATCTAGCGTTATACTTAAAACCGAGCCTCCAAAACATATAGAAATCTTCCCCTTCGTGAGACGAATCCAACGGAGAAAGAATCGTTGAAAACGGTCGTGAAACGAGGGAGAAAAGCCTCGCCGGAGTTCGCCGGGCAAACTTCCACGGCGGAGAAACGAGGAAGAAGGGGGACACCGCCGCTGCCGCCAGTCCATTGCCAACCGTCTCCAACCTAGGAGGAGCCCCTACCGCTGCCGTTCGTGCGCCCACGAAGTAAGTCCCTCCCCCCTGCGTTTTCACTTCGTTTCCGGCGAATACTTTGAGGAAGACGAAGATCTCTCCTCCTTTTTTTCTTTTTTGTTGTTAAATGGGCTGAATATGTTACTTGGGCCGGTACTTTTAAAAGTGTTGGGCTGGCCGAAAATCTGTACTAATAATACTAATAATAATAATAATAATAATAATAATGATAATCTGCAAAATGGATCTATTAGAGATGAGAAATATTAATGATGAAATTGTCTTGATTAATTGATAGTAATCACTTGGATAAATTTGTTAATTGTTATTTAACATAATTAAATAATGTTAGATGAAAAAAATGAATTGATGGTTTAATTAATAAACATTTATCATATTAAAATAATAATTATTTATTGGGACTTAGTATCATAATTAGATTAAATAAAGTTGGATAGATGTTATTTTCACTAATTATTGGATTAATTGAAGTAAATTGATCAAATTAACATAATTACGGAACCGGAACTATTAAGTGTTTGCGTAAGCTAATAAAACCAGATTAAGTTAATGATGATTAGTTTGTTTAAATAAATTATTATAATATTCTGATTTATTAATAATGTTGATTAATATAAAGTAATTTGAATAGTTTACTTAAAAGAAAATAATTCGGATATGTTTCCTATATTTTAATAATATTAAAATATAATTAATGTTTTATAAGTAGAGTAAATTAATGGTGATTATTAAATTAAAAATTTGATATTGTAGTTAATTATATTCGGATATTTTATAGAATTCAAAATTTGAAATTAAAGGCTGAATTAGTAAGGTAATTTAATTAATAAAAAGTGATTAATTCAGATAATTAATTAATTAAATTAATAAATTCGAATAAGGAAATAAAAAGGGGAAATTGGGTAAAATAATTACAAATAGAATAAGTGACTAATTATATCATCTTAATTAAAAAGGTGATTTTATAGAGACCGGAATTGAGGAATAGATTAGGAGCACCAGGACTTAAGGTAAGTTTTCTGCCAATCCAAAATCGATTCCTTGTATTATATATGTATTATGTGATACGTAATTTTAGTGTATGCATGTGATCTGAAATTTTCCAATCTGTGATATTTAAGAAGAAGTGCTTTTGAGTATTAAACATTTTATTTAATTATTTTCGAGGCAGTTGAGAAATTGGGGAAATATTTTGAGTATACTAATTCAAGATAAAAGAATGTTTTCATGATATAAGCATCTCGGGAGTAATCCGAGGTGTTGGTTTTCCACGTCCCTTAAAATGTGGAGAGTGGTTAGGGCTACTACTAAGAAGAGATTTTTGAGTAACTTTCGGATCGATGATCTCTTTTAAGAAGGAGAGTTGTGGTAGTAGTAGTAGTTCCGACGTAAAAGAGCTGCTGCTAAGGGTGAGGATAAGTTTTGAGTGATAATTGGATCGATGATCCCTTTTAAGAAGCAGAGTTGTAGTAGTAGTCCCTAATCATTCAGAGATATCTTATTCAGGGGTAGTTGGTAGACTGAGTCCCGATTACTCGTGACGACTTACTACTCGGAGGGCTTGGAATCCCTTTTAGGGGGTGTGCACACTTAAGGTAGTCGTTTCGTTTCCACAAGAGCAGTTGTGGTACCGGCACTTGATCGGGGTGGCCGTCCGTAACCACGGTCCACCGGGCTCAGTCGAAAGGTTGAGCACCGCCCTTCTAAATTACTAAGAAGTTAGAGAAGAAGTGATTTTCTTAAGAAGTTTAAAGAGAAGAAATACTAAGAGATTTTCGAAGAGAAGTTGAGGATTTTAGTAAAGAAGTAATTTTAAGAAAAATCAAAGAGAAAAGAATTTTGGTGGAGTGAGTTCTTTTTATATAAGTATTATATAAAAAAAAACTATTTTCACCAAACCTGATTATTTTACGGGGTTGGGTAGTACTTACTTAGCTCTAAAGCTAATTTTTGTTATTTCTCTTGTCTCTCTCTTCTCCCTTAAATTTTATCAGGTGATGAGTTGGATGCCTATGTGGATTGATGGATTGCTCGAGCTTGAGTGCGAATTAGAAGATGCCTTAGTTAAATTTAGTCATGAAATAAACATTTATTTACTATTTCATTAGTTTTAATATTTTTGTTTGGTTTGCCTGTGCATTCGGTTAAGAGATGACCGGATGTGGGGGTAACACCCATTTCCCTTTTAGACTTCCGCTGTATTTCTTGAACTCTTTGATGAATGAATAAAGTATTTCTTTTAAATATATTATTGTTTTGGGTGGGAAATTTGGGGGTGTTACACCATATCCCCCACCTCTCCTCTGTCAGTTGCCCAACTTCCGTCCGACCTTCTTAGTCCCTGCATTTTATTTCTCCTTCTACGAGCTTTAACTGCATTATGAAAAAATCGTGAATTGATATCCCCTTCTCTCAGCCAGAACTCCTTTGCTCTCTGCCTCCAATATTGATTTTCTTTTTCTAGTAAGGAATTCAGTACCAGTCCGGTTCGTATGTACTCCGTTATACTAGCCCGGTCCTCCTTCCACTTTAGCCATGCTAATCTTTTTTTACAGGTTTGGATTTGATGCCGGAAACCCTTTACTCTACTACCATCCCATCTAGCAAGTTCCTTCCCACAAAAGAGAATATGGTCATTCACTTTCATCTGGTCTCCTGCTCGCCAACTATTAACCACAATTGTTCTGCATTCCTCCTCTTTCAGTCAGTTATTCTCAAAGCGAAACTTCTTCTTCGCCTTGCTAAAGCAAGTTGGTCTAATACGAATGAATAAGGCCATGTGGCCACTTGTAGTAGCTTCTACCGAGCTCGCTCTTGCCTCCCTGAAAATATCCCACAAGGAGTCATTAACTAGGATCCGGTCCAGTTTTTCCTCTACCCGGTTTGGAGTTCCTTTTCCCCGTTCCCATGTCCAATGGTATCCATCAAAGGGGAAATCTCTTAAATCGCTGGCTGCCACCGCTTCTTTAAACCACCGTAATCGCCATGGTGGGTGCGGGACTCGACCTTTCTTTTCCGATGCATACATAATATCATTCATGTCTCCCATGACCAGCCATACGGCAGAGTTGCTCACCGCCAAACGCTTTAGAAGATCCCATGTCGCTCATCGCCTCATCGTCTCCGGGTATCCATAGAAGCCGGTAAAACGCCACATAACACCTCCATCCGTGGAACTCACTTGGCGTCGACAAAATTGGCCTAAGATTCCAACACTGAGACGTCGCAGTCTTCGTTCCATCCCAATATGATTCCTCCTCCTTGACCCTCCGCATCCGTTCCTTCACTGTTAGCAAAGCCTAGCGACCGAAGGATATGTTTCGCCCGACTGCATCTCAATTTCGTCTCATTAAGAATAGAATTGACGATCTATTCCTTTGCACCAGTTCCGTCAAACACTGCACCGCCGCCGGGCTCCCCAGACCTCTGCAATTCCATGTCAAAATACTTATGTTCTCGAGTACCACCAAGCGTCGAATCTCGATCCGAAAGCACTCAACCTCGGCGTTGTACCCCGTTGACCAGGGCACCACGGGACCAACAACTAGGCAGTGCCGTTGACGGCAACCCTAGAGTTTTTTATAAGTAAATTTAGCCAATACTCCATATTGAAAATTGGGAAAATAAAAGAAGTTTTGACCTTTTTTGACAAACAATTTAGTAAGTTCTCCCGTGTGGGAAAGATTTGGTCAAAATTCAAAGAGACCAAAATAGAAAAAACAAAAAGAAAGATTGGAATGCCTTCTTGTTATCTTCGCGGGTGCCACATGGCCGCTGCATTTTCTTCCTTGTTCTCAAGCCTCCTGAATTCAAGCGCCAAAACTTTTCTCCTTCTTTGCTTTTGTCTCTCTCAGTTACCCGTTCCCGATGGTGGCGATCATACGATGACGGAGAAATACGGGAACGCCGCCGCCGCCGCCAGCCTCAGCCGAGAAACCCCATCACCATCTCATGCATCTCGGCAATAATGAATGGAGAAAGAAACGATCTTTTACATGAATTCCGTCTGATTGTAGCCATCTTCGCCGTTCTCATCCCCAACAACCGACACGTCTCCGCCGATGACGCCACCATCATGGCGAGTTTCGCCAAATCCCTCTCCCCTCTCCCCGTCGGCTGGTCAGGGAATGACCCGTGTAAATGGCCCGGCGTGGAATGCGACGGTATGGGTCGTGTCAAATCGATCAATCTCTCTTCCATGTTCGTCACCGGCCGGTTACCTCCGGATATCAACCAGCTCTCCAGCCTGAAGACTCTGAACCTCGAAATGAACAAACTTTCCGGCCCCTTACCTCCATTTTCGTATCTCTCTTCCCTGGAGGATCTCAATCTCGACAACAACAATTTCACCTCTGTTCCGCCGAATTTCCTCTCCGGCCTGACTAATCTACGAACGATTAGCATCAATGACGTCCCCAGTCTTGCACCGTGGACGTTCCCGGTAGAAATCACGGAATCTTCATCCCTAGTCAGCTTTTCATGCGGCCGGTGTAACCTCGTGGGCCCCATCCCCGACATTTTCGGCTCAATACCCACCCTCCAGATCCTGAAGCTGTCCTACAACAACCTCACCGGAGCCCTCCCGCCGTCTCTGGCTCAGTCCGGGATCCAGGTCTTGGTACTCAACAACCAGCTCTCGGGTCTTTCAGGTCGGGTCGACGTTCTGGGAAATATGGAACAGGTGACCCAGATTTGGCTCCATGTCAACAAATTCACAGGCCCAATCCCCGATTTTTCCGGCTCCCAATTCCTCTCCGACCTTGAACTCCGGGATAACCTCCTCACCGGAGTGATTCCCAACTCCTTCGGCTCACTTCCTAAGCTCAGCAATGTCTCATTGCAGAACAATATGTTTCAAGGGCCAATGCCCAGTTTTCCAAGAAACGTTCAGGTGAATCTCGGGAACACGGACAGCTTCTGTTACCCTGTCCCCAAACCGTGCGATCAGGAGGTGAATCTATTGCTTGAAGTGGCTAAAGAGTTGGGATACCCTCTAGTTCTAGCAGATTCTTGGAAGGGGAACGACCCTTGTGAAGATTGGGACTTTGTTGCTTGTGATGTCAGCGGGAAAGTTTCTGTCATCAATCTTTCAAAGCATAACTGGGTTGGGACAATCTCTCCTGCCATAGGTAACCTCACTGGATTAAGACAACTGCTCTTACACGACAATAAACTCACAGGCGTCATCCCAGAAACTCTAACTAACTTGCCTCACCTTCAGCTTCTTGATCTCTCAAACAACAACATTTCAGGAAAGATCCCGCCTTTTTCTTCAAATTTGACCATTAAAACAGATGGCAACCCGTTCATAGGGATTGACCTGCCAAAGCCATCTCCGCCACCCCTGTTTCTAGACAAGTCATCCTGGTCATCCCAAAAGAGAGAGCAGAAGAACAAGAACAAGATGACAAATAAGAAAGGCGAAGTGTCTCATGGCGTGATAGCTGCCATTGCTATCGCGGGCACCCTACAAATCGTAGCCATCTGTTGGGTAATACACAAGCAGTGCAAGAAGACTAGAAGCAGGAAAGGCAACTCTAAGGAAAAGCTCAACCCTTCCTATTATGATTGCGGAAATGTCATGATCCCCATTGAAATTTTAAGAGAAGTGACCAACAACTTCAGTGACCTAAACATTCTGGGAAAGGGTGGGTTTGGGGTTGTGTACAGAGGGCAGCTTTATGATGGGACTCAAATTGCTGTCAAGAGGATGGAATCTAATGCACTTAGCTCAAAAGGGACTAATGAGTTTAAGGCTGAGATTGAAGTCCTGAGTAAGGTGAGACACAGGCACTTGGTGGCACTCCATGGCTTTTGTGTCAATGGGAACGAAAAACTTTTGGTTTATGAGTTCATGCCACAAGGAACACTAGGTCAACATTTATTCCGGAGGGACGGAAACCGACCTCCGTTGACATGGAAGCAGAGGGTGACTATAGCATTGGACGTGGCCAGGGGGGTTGAGTATCTGCACAGCTTGGCACAACAGAGTTTCATACACAGAGATCTTAAGCCTTCTAATATTCTTCTTGGGGATGGGATGAGGGCTAAGGTTTCCGATTTTGGGTTGGTAAAGAATGCCCCTGATGGCACTAACTCTTTGGAAACTAAGTTGGCCGGAACTTTTGGGTATCTTGCACCAGAATATGCTGGTATGCACCCCTTCATCAAATAAGCACTCCTTCACTCCCTCATTTAATATACGAGTATAAAATATAGCTAGTTTGACTTTTTTATTTGAAAATATTATCTTGTAGGAGTAAAGATTGGGAAAATGCAAAAACAAGAAATAAAAGCACCAATCTTTAATTCTCAATCAAAATGGGAGTTCGTTTTACTTTCTTTTTATTCTACCACAAAAAGGTTCAAGGTTTAGCGTTAAAGTTTAAGCATTTAAAGCTTTAAAAAGACTAAAGAAAACACGAATTGTATCAACATGAGTATTTCGAAATAATATTAGAATATAAATTACATGAACAAATTGCTTAAATTTAGGCTCTCCGGGTTTAGCATTTAGGGTTTAATTTCGTGGTGTCATTGGAGGAGGACGACCTGTAGCGGCAAGCTGTGGCCTGTGCGGTCAACGTCTAGTGACTGTGTGATGGGATTCAATATCCATGGGCGGGGAAGGGACGAGGGATGACCGGCTGCAGTGACGAGAGCTGCCAATAGAGTGGTAGCTTGAGTTTCATAACTGTATTTTTCTTTTTCTTTTATATTGTAAATATATTTGTTGTAAGGAAGGGTAAAATTGTGCATAGATTGTTTTTACTTCTATAGAATATGTTACTCTTATTTTGTGTATATAACTATGTCTTACTCCTAATTTGTAAATTTATCCCAAGGAAAAAAGACTGCCCTTAAAAAGGCTATGCATGGTTTAATATGAAAACTAAACCACCGTCATCCTTGTGTTTTGAAACAGCAACAGGGCGAGTTACAACAAAAGTGGACGTGTACTCATTCGGGGTGGTGCTAATGGAGATGATGACGGGCAGAAAGGCACTGGATGAGAGCTTACCGGAGGACAAAGTTCATCTGGTCCCTTGGTTCCGGAGACAACTGGCAAACAGAGAGAAGTTAAAGACCATTCTTGACCCTTGTCTTGAGCCAGATGGAGAAACCTTTGACAGAATATGCAGAGTGGCAGACCTGGCAGGTTACTGCACGGCTCGCGAGCCTCAACAGAGGCCCGACATGAGCCATGCAGTTAACGTCTTGTCTCCCATGGTGGAGCAATGGATTCCCGTGAGCGCAGACGAAGATGATGATGAAAGCTTTGGGGTTGACTTGCATATTAGCCTACCTCAAGCGTTGCAGAGATGGAAGGCGAATGAAGACAGTAGTGCTTCTGTTAGTGAAGATATGTACGATAGTAGTTGCAACTCTACAACCATGATGTTGGGGAGATTGCCCTCAGGACATTCAAGTTCTTTTAGAAACTGTAAATTCTAATGTAAATCTTGGATGATGGGTATCTTCCTGCCTGCAGATTTTATACTTAGAAATAAGGTAGAATTGTAGATAGATCTTACAACTAATTTTGTTGTTCTTGCTTGCTAGTGATTAGTATATATATGAAGCTAACTTTTATATATGGTGAACTGGTATCTCATTCACATGCCTTGTTTCAGTTGTGTGGAATACAATTTTCAAATATTGGGAATTCGCACATATCTATGAACTTATATAAATAAATAAATAATCTCATAACTAAATATGCCTATTTAAACTTCTTTATATAAGAGTATACTCACACATATTGTTACATAAAACTTAATGTATGTGAGAATTCCAGTGTACACTAAGGTTGTGCAAGAGCTGGGTGTGGGCAGAGGCGGCTTGAGCATTTTGGAGGCCCCAGACGAAAAATATTTACTATGTACAAATCACTTTTAAAATCAGATAAATTGAATAAAAATCGCCTTATGAAAAAAAGCATATTCAAATTCCACGATATAATGTTTGTAATATTCAAAAGGATAAATTTTAAAATGCAAACTTATTCAAAACACAAGGCAAACTTGTACTTGTAAAAGTATTAAGAGACTTCAAGAACGAGACTCGGAGAGAAGAGCTGAAGAGTCTTAGTTGATTCACTAACCAAGGACCCATGTCGACGGCGGGCAGTGAGGCATATATACAGTAGCCGATTAGCGGTCTGTGTTGGACGTTGATGCGTGTTGAGATCGGCTTTTGATAGTTTTTTCCTAACTTTAAGGTGTCATAAGTCTCAATTTTAAGCTCAAGTCATATTTACCGACCGTTGGTTCGAGTTTTGGTATTTTTGGAGTTAAAATCAGGGAATTTGAGCCTGGCACTGGTGTTTGAGAAGCAATAGGAACGAGTTGAGAAGCATTTTAGAGTGGATTAGGAGCATATGAGATCAGTGAGGTGTTAAAGACAAAGTTTTGAAGACAAAAGAGCTCTAGAATTGGCTACGGGATCAAAAGAAGACGAATAGAGCTTGAAAACAACGGTCAGGATGACGTTCTGTCAATCGTTCAAGCATATCTTTTCTTAGGAACGTACAAAAAACATGATTCAAGTTTCATATGTAAGCCAACTTCAAGGGCTACAAATCATATGAAGACACCATTGTGAGAATCTGAGAGAAGCAAGGTGAAAACAGATGATGAAGTCAGACAATCTCTGTTGAGATTTCAGAATGCGACCTTCCACCATTTTATTCATATATTTTTATTGGATGATTCAAATCCAGTTTTGCAAGTTGTGTTGGATAGAAGACTTAATTAGCTAAAACTTTGATGAAGGAAGAATAGTCAAAAGTGAACTATAAAGCTGATTTCTGCTTGCAGTTGCCGCTTGGTGTATTGGCGATCTGCGAATAACACCTAATACTAATACCGGAGTAGAATTTTTTGGAGGCCCCCTTGGTAGTTGAGGCCCAAGGCAGTTGCCTGGCCCAACTGCCCTCAAAGCCGCCCCTGGGTGTGGGAAGCTGATCTGGTGTAGCAGACTAGCAGAGCTGGGAACAAGCGGAGCGGGATCCCAACAATGGGATTAGAGTGAGCTCAGCCACCGCTGCTCTACCATCCTACTACCGCCACGTTGTCGTCGGAAAACTTTGCTTGTTTGGCAAGTCGATATTCCTTTCTTGGAATTCCATTCAGCTAAACTAATGACAAACTCCCTAATGGCATCAACAGTTTAGGTTTTTGTTAATGTTGATTTCTTGATATTAGTTGCTCTGGTTTTATGACTTGTGTGATTTCATGTATATATTCTTTTTCTTGAGTTTATGTTGTCATTATGTATTCCTCTATGAACTAATATGAAATGCTTCTTTTTAATAGAAAACTGATTTTGATATTTGAAAACAAAATATAGATGTTTTTAATCCACCATGAATCTTTCAAAGATGCAAGTAAAACGTACTTGAAAAATGGGGATGACAATGCTAAGATACTTAAAATGTGATAGAACAACTCGAGGTATACAAGAATTTACAGAATTTGATGAAAAGTATTCAAGAAAACTCAAAGTATTATTAATGGTGAAGTGAATACAGCTGAAGCCCCAAAGAAAGAGATGATGAGTCTCAATCCTACCAGTCCAGACTAATCTGTCTAACAACCTACCCTTTATGACTCCCCTCCCCTTCTATGTATACTATATGTACATTTATTATTATTAATACTATTATTACTATTGTTGTTGTTGTTATTGTTATTATTATTATTATTATTATTATTATTATTGGTATTATTATTATTATTATTATTATTATTAGTATTATTATTATTATTATTATTATTATTATTATTATTATTATTATTGTTATTATTATTATTATTATTAATATTATTATTATTATTATTATTATTATTCTTATTATTATTATTATTATTATTATTATTATTATTATTATTATTATTATTACTACTACTACTTCTATTCTTAGTCTAATAAGCCCGATTCCTATCAATACCCTCCCCCCAAACAACCACCTTGTCCTCAAGGTGGGTGATAGGAAACAACCATGATCTTCAGCTCCCTCTTCATCTTTGCGCCTCTCCCTTCCCAATATTTGGCAATATTTCCTTCATGAAAGTTGTAGTTAATGAAGTCCTCTATACACCCCAATTTGCCGAATGTGATTTGAATCACCCAATCAAGAGATATGATCAAGTCGGTGTAAGGTATCATTCTGAAATCGCAGTAGAGATCGCAACAAAGGTGTCTTCATATGAGTTGTAGTTGATGTGTTTTCACCTTCTTTCTCTCATATTCTAGCAAAGGTGTCTTCATATGATTTGTATCCCTTGACGTTAGATTTCATATGGAATTTTAATCGTGTACATTGAATCTTTCTACAAAGAGATATGCTTGAATGATTGGCGTAAGGTCATCCTGATCGTTGATTTCAAGCTCAATTCATCTTCTTTTGATCCTGTAGCCAATTCTAGAGCTCTTTTTCCTTCAAATCTTCATCGTGAACCTCCCGGTGACCTCCAAAGCTCTCAAATCACTCTCGAATGCTTCTCAACTCATCCTGATTTCTTCTCAAGCGCCGGTGCCGAACTCTAAAATCCTCATTTTGACTCCAAATGACACAAAACTCGAAGCAACACCCGGTAAACATAACTTGAGCTAAAATTGAGACTTGTAACACCTTAAAGCTAGGGAAAACCATCAAACCCGATCCAAACACGCATCAAATGCATGTCTAAATACGGACTTATAACCATACATATAAGTACGAGGCAAAACATTTTTGGTTGACAGAGAACTTACCTTAAATTGTGATAATCTCCTTAGTAAAATCTCTAACTTAGTCTTCACTTGAATTTTCCTTCTAATATTGATCAAAATTCTAAATCAATAACTATTCTATTATTTTTGTTATTTCCTATATATTCCACCTTTAATTATTTTAATTTCACGATTCCTTCTTTAAATATAATTATTAAATTAGATTAATAAACCTTATTTAAATGTAAATTTCGTGTCCAGCCTTATTATTTTATTTAATCATACTAATTCCCTTCATAATTTATTTGGTTAATTAGGTAACTAGTCTAATTAAATTAACTACGTGATAATTTCATTATTTCGAATTAAATAACCAATTTTAGTCCAAAATTCAGTTTACATAATTTGTATAATTTATTTAATAAACCTTTAAATAATAATTTGGTGTAAGCAATAATTTGAAATAATAGTCATTAATGATAATCTCAATAACAACTTTAATTAGTTTGCTAGTTTATTTATACTAACTAACCCAATTATATTAACTAATTCAATCCTCCAGTTTTACTTATTTGATTAACTAATTTAATTGAACTAACTTCATCAACTAAATAAGTTTAATTATATCAATATAGCTAAATACATTAATCTAATTCAATTAAGGCCAAAAATCAAATTCTAATTTCGTTTTAGTTTTCTATTTTTACTATATAGTCCAACAATATTACCAAGTCCATAATTTAACTAATTTGTCCATTAAACCAATTGATTTAGTTAAACAAGTCCAATGAAGTCAATTAACTAAATTATTAAGTACACATTACTTAATTAATTTATTTATATTAATCAACTAATTTTTATGAGTTCAAATAGTTTAATAATTTATATGAAGTATGAATCAATAATAATCAAGCATAATAATTATTAATTTAATCAAATTAATTTAATTAGTCCACTAATTCAATAATATATTTATGAAGTCCAAATATAGTCATCCATTTATGCTAGCTAACCCAACTTTATTTTCTTTTCCTTATTTTCTTCCAAACATCATTTTTTGTTCAGAATATTATTTTCAATTCAATCTCAATGATTTATTTATTTCACCATTAATATAAAAATTTCCTTATTTAATTACTTAACTAGTTTTATATGGCCCAATCAAATCAACTCAGGTTGGTTAGAATATTTATATTTATATCAGGTATTTAATTTATATTTTTCCAGATTTTATTTATTTCATTGATTATTTTATTTTACATTTTTATTGAAACTGGGCCGAACCGGCCCAAATAGGCGATCCGGCCCAAGAAGACAGAGTTGTCTTCTTCCCGGTTCTTCTCCAAGTCGCGATTCCGACGACCGGAATTACGAAAACTTTGGCTAGCGATAACTTTACTCACAGGTAAGAGATTTAGACGATTCAAGTTGCAAAATGATCTAGACGGCAAGATGAAGCTCTGACACCCCTATCTACGGCCAAATATCTGCTTTTACTGAAGACCCGTTTCCACGAATTGCAACTCCGGCAACCGCTAGGAAGCTCCGATGACTACGAATTGGTCTGAAATTTATTGGGAAGTATCTCTAGACTTCTCACGACTCTCCTCTCTTGCTTATAAGCAATTTCTTGCCTATATGTATATATATGTATATAGGTGTTCTCACTCGTTTTCTTCAGTTTGTAGTGATTTAGAATGAAAAGGTATCTTTATTTATAGTTGTAGATCGATCCTTGTGAGCTGTGTGAATTTATTGTGAATTATTTTGTAAGATACATACATTTTCATAATTCATAATGTATATACAATATATATATGGTAGGTGTGAGATCATGAGGCTGGTTCTTGGCATGTGATGTTGTTTTCCCACATCTGGTTTAGTATCATTGTTATTATTTTATTATCAAAATTCATATTACTCCATCCGTCCCCCTAACTTTGTCACATTTTACCCTTTTCGTCTGTCCCATTAAGTTTGTCCCATACCATATTTGGTAAAATTTGAGTGGTTAGAGTTTATTCACACTTTATCAATTCAATATCAACCGCACAATTCTACTTTATCTTAAAAACTACACAACAATCCTTTGTCCCAAACTTAGGGGGACAGAGATAGTAATACTTTAATAGATGTATGTGTTTTCTATGTATATATTATTTATATTATCATGTGTGTGTTATATATCTTATACTCCGTATATGATTTTTATTTCATCTTATATCATTATGTTTTGTACATACTCTGTAATGTACTCTTTTAACATTTTCAGTCTAGACCAAATCAGTTTAAGTACAAAATGTCCGTTTATAATTTTAACACTTTTGCTAACAATGTTAGTGTTTATAACATTTTTGACGTGTCCGGGGGTGACATTCTCAATCACAATCGTGCATGAATTAGAAACTTTATGCAGTAAATCTTCCCTACTTAAAAGGTTATGATCTAATAACCACGTCTCATCCTCCAAAAATATGATTCAAATAAGGAGTAATTCTCAAACTGTAGCCATGGTGTCCCAAAATATAAAAACATGATAAGGCACGTACCAACTACCGACCATGGTTGATTCTGATGAAATTTATGAAATTCTGGTTGATGTGGTTGTATTGATTGATTCTTTTGATTTGTGAAAATTAATAATTTAAAATACATTTTATTAATAAAATAAAGAAAAAATTATATAAAAAATAGCTAAAATGGTTCTCTACAGTAACTTTAGTCGATATAGCCATAAAAGTAACTCAAATCTTACATTTTTCTTATTATTACACAATTCAATCCGTAAAACAAAAAATTACGGACATGTAGTTGACTTATAAGTCTGAAAAGTAAAAAATCATGACTAAGAAACGAGCATGTAGTTGACTTCAGTAATTGCCCCTTAACTTCATCGGGCTGTAACCGGTCACAAAGCCTTCACATGTACTTAGACGGAGATTCCAAAAGCAAGTGCTAAGTTTAGGTTTAGCATCACCTAGTTTCAACAATCTTTAAGTGCTTGATACTCTTTGGAATTACATTTGTCCCATTCAAGATAATAATTACTTCATTAATTAATCTACAACTTTATTTTAAATTTCATAAAAGAACTTAATAACAGGCAAAGTTAAAGAAAAATTCTAGTAAAGCCTTAATTAGTACGGAGTATGTTTAAAGACTTAAATAGTATGTTTAATATTCTAGAAAAATATGTTTAAAGCCTTAATTAGTAACAGTATTCTAATCATACTTTTGTCTTTAAAATTTACTGTAGTATACTGTACACATACGGAAGACTTATATAGTCTAGTTAACAGAATTACTCTTCCTGAAGAAAAGGCTCGTTGAATATGGCCTTCCTCGTTTTTCTTCTTCTGCTTTCTCTCTTCGCCTTATTTTCCTATTCCGGTAAGTATCAAGTAATCAATCCCGGAGTTTTGGAACTAGTCTTATCGTACTCATTTATTGATGATTGTTCTTCTTCATTTATGAATTCCAGGAGCAGAACTTACCCGTGGAATAGGAATATGCTACGGTCAACTGGGGAATGATCTTCCCGTCCCTGCAAAATCTGTGGAGCTCATTAATGGCCTCAAGGCGGAGCAGGTCAAGATCTACGATGTCAACCCGGATATCCTCAAATCTCTTCAAGGATCCGACCTCCACGTCTCCGTCATGCTCCCCAATGGCCTCATCCCCAATGTCTCCTCCAACCAGACCTTCTCAGACCGGTGGGTTCACACCAATCTCGTCCCCTTTTACCCTAGAACCATGATCCGTCACCTCCTAGTCGGAAATGAGATTCTGAGCAGCCAGCCGAACAGTACCTGGTTCCAGCTAGTCCCCGCTATGCGCAATATCCGACGATCCGTCCGGAAATATCGGCTCCACAAGGTCAAAGTGGGTACCCCTCTGGCTATGGATATGTTGGAGACGTCGTTCCCGCCGTCCAATGGAAGTTTCCGGTCGGATATCACCGATACCGTTTTCCGGCCTCTATTAAACTTCTTGGCCGATTCAAGGTCCTTCTTCTTCTTCGATGTGTACCCGTATTTCGCTTGGGCGGCTCAACCCGACGACATTGACCTTGACTACACTCTGATGAAGCACACGAATGTGACGTATTCGGATCCGGGTTCGGGTTTGACTTACACGAACTTGTTGGACCAGATGATTGATTCGGTATATTTCGCCCTGAAGCGACTCGGGCACCCGGATCTTCCCCTGTTTATCGCGGAAACGGGTTGGCCCAGCGCGGGCGACTCGGACCAAATCGGAACGAACATTTACAACGCCGCCACTTACAACCGCAATGTCGTGAAGAAGTTCAGCTCTAAGCCGCTGGTGGGGACGCCGGCCAGGCCGGGGATTGCTGTGCCGGCCTTCATTTTCGCTTTGTACAACGAGAATCAGAAGCCGGGTCCGAGAACGGAGCGGCATTTCGGGCTGTTATACCCGAACGGCACCAACGTGTACGAAATCGATCTGTCCGGCAAGACGCCGGAGTCGGAGTTCAAACCGCTTCCTAAGCCGACGAATAACAAGCCATTTAGGGGGAAACTGTGGTGCGTGGTGAATACGGCGCTGTCCTTGAATAAGACGGCGTTGACCGCCGCCTTGGATTACGCATGTGGGCAGGGTAATGGGACCTGTGACCCGATCCGACCCGGTGGCAAATGTTACGAGCCGAACGATCTGATCCGAGATGCCAGCTATGCTTTCAGTGCTTACTGGGCACAGTTTAAGAGCATAGGTGGGACCTGCAGCTTCAATGGCATTGCTCATTCCACGCCGAAGGACCCTAGTAAGTATCCTAATTAACCACTAATTACTGTATTATTATTATGTGCCATCCATGAAATAATTTGATCTGACTGATTTCTTTTTGAAAATATTACAGGTGAGTTGTGTTTTTCCACATGAAAAGTTAGCCGTTATATTAACTTATTTGCAAAGTCAGCCGTTAAGATGCAAAGTCAAATGATTTTATAGTAAATTGGGGTAAAGTCAAATAGCATTCAAAAAATGTGGTGCAAAGTCAAATTCTTTCTTCTTTCTATTGGTAAAACAGCACCATTTGGTACTTTTCTGAGTGAGTTCATATAGATTAATCCAAATTTTATCAAAGCAAAGCATTTCTACATAAGTTAATTTCCATATCAAAGCAAATGAGTTCTGAGATTACTGTGAAATAAGCTCATGTTTGGAATAAATACTCAGGCAATAAGTTGTGCAAGTTTCCGAGTGTCAAAAACTGAAGGAGCCTACACGATTATATTCTCCAATGATGAACCAAGATCCGGCATTTTGGTGATTGTGGAAATGTGGAATTTTGTCTGCTGATGGAGCCTATAAGTGTCAATGAAGAAGAATATAATCATCTTTGCTTTGATGATTTTATATTGTGTTTTTTTTAAAGTACTTAGAAAGTTGGATTGATTTGAGAGTAGAATCGTCACAAATTCATACATGTTATCATTTTTTATATGGACGTCGGGGTTTTCAACCCATGTTTGGTTGCTTGGTACAATAGCGTGGTTTATTTGATACAAAAGCAAAATTCTATGATATGATAGTGTTAACCGTTAAGTGTAAATGAATGATGAAGATGCTATATCAAGATTAAATACATAAAATATTGAATCTAAGATATAATGACTCTAAATATGTTAAATATGCATTATAGTGAGTTATTAACGCAGTGATATTTTTGTAAATAAAAAAAATCTTCTTTGTAAAAAGTGGACTTTTTGTGTGCAAAAGAGTACCGTGGATGACTAAAAGTGGATAAACAAAATCACAAGTGCAATCGTGCATTTTAGACTATCAAAAGCAGATATTTACATTTCTCATGAAAAGACAACTTGTTATTGAAACAAGACTATATACGATTAATCTTACCCAGTTGGATGGACAAGACGCCGGTTGGAGTCGGAAGTCAAGCCGCTTCCCCAGCCAACGAATAACAATGCATTTAGAGGGGAATTGTGGTGCGTGGTGGATACGGCGCCATCCATGAACAACAATGCTTCTTGTAGTCACCCCTTATACCCACCTTATACTTACCTCTGTGAAGGTTTTCTTATTGTTTGTGAGTCCAATTCACAGATAAATGTCTTCTTTTGTCAGTGCAAATTTGCACAGACAAAATAAGACATATTTTGTTTGTGAACGGAATTCACAAACCAAAAAATCTTTCGCAAACATGAATGAGTATAAAAAGGGGTATATGAGTGGATACAAACATCATTTTTGATCCGTGAATAAGACAGCGTTGATGGCTGCCTTGGATTACGCATATAGGGGTGGGCAAAATTACCGGAAAATCGGTATACCGCACTTACCGTACCGAAAAATACCGGACTATTGGTATACCGTCATTTTCGGTATGGTATCATACCGTACCGATTGATTTCGGTACGGCGGTAAATGATTTCAAATACCGCGGTATAACGGTATAATACCGTACCGACTCCCTACCCAACAATTACTTTTAATTTTAAAAATATTGTAAAAGTCCATTACAATTTTGAAGCCCAAAATTAATACTTACGTTGGTTAAAAATCCCTAATGACTAATGGGTAATGTACTAATACCCAAAAACAAGTCCATCTTGTTCCAAAAGCTTGCGAGTCGCGATGGTTGAATCGCTCAGTAACTGATGAGTGAAGAGGGATACACTTATGTCACAGGTGTATCTACACAGGGATTCCATGAGTCGAGGCACACAACTTTGTCCGAAAGTCTTATTCGATTTTTTTAAATTATAAAAATAACTAAATACACAATATCATATTAGGAATAAATGATTTTATATCCATGTTGTTTGATTTTTTATTATTATTGTTAGAGATCACTGTTGATTTAATTATATCTATATTGTTCAAGTTATTCTAGGAGAATGTGTCATTTTTTAATACGTGGCATGTTGAACTGCTTAAATATATTAATAATGATTATTGTTCAATATTGAATATGACATCAATAGATTATTAATTGTATTTCTAACTTTTTAATAATGGATTAAATATGTCTAAGTGATGGAGTATATGGGTCTGAGCCCCCGGACCCACATACTCGGAAGAACAGAAAGCACAAGACAACAAAGTGGCGCCCTCGTCGGCCAAGACGCCCCCGTCGGCCGAAAAGGGCCAACTCAGATTACGGTCCCGAGCCCAAGGAACCCGGGTGCCCTCATCGGCCGTGCCCTCGTCGGCCGTGCCCTCGTCGGCCACGCCCTCGTCGGCCACGAAGACCTCCCAGAATCGGATTTTATACTTGTTCATTTATACAGCCCATTAGTGGCTTTGTATTCGGCCCAGTAGCGGTCCAGTTGTAAATGGGCCTCCCAAGCCCAAGGCTTGGGAGCCCAACCCTAATTTTCTCTATAAATACTCCCCTTGGGAGTAGTTATAGGGGTTAGAAATTCATTCTATTGAAGCATATATTGCACTTCTCTCTCTAGCTCTCACTTCTCTCGAGATATACTCTATCATTTGGTGCTCTCATTGAGAGCTAGAACAATCAAGTTAGCACCCTTCGTCGCTACCAGGCACAGCTAACCACTGATCATGGGGAGAACTAAGTCAAACCGCAACCTCGTCAGCAAAGCCATCCCTGAGGACCAAGAGCCCAGGGAGCACGATGAGGACGCCACGGCCGACCAGGCCGGCGGAGGGGACCTCTTCCAGGAGGCCTTCAACCTCACAACGGACCTCCGCAACCAACTCAACGGCGGAGCCCCTGATGCCCGCCTCGGCTTGGACAAGAAGCGAGCTGAAAAGACGGATCACGCCCCGACTCCGCCTATGGCCGCGGCCTCTCCGTCCGTAGATCCACAGGTCCAGGCCGCGCTGTCGGCCATCATCTCCAGCCTAGCTCAGAACCCCACCGTCCTCAGCGCACTCTTGCCAAGGACCGGGGGGAACGTCACTCAACCTCCTCAGCACCAACCGTTGGCCGTCCAGATAGGCAACGATGAGGGGGTGGTGCCCCAGGACACGGCGTCGTCCCACTCCCACCCTGCTTCCCCTCTTCGGCCCGGGCAGACCCCAGCGCGTGGAAAAGCCTCTGCCTTCAATAGGCTAGGTGACACGTGCCGTCGTCCGGTTTCGGAGAGGATGGCGGGACGGATTGGTGATCCTCGTCCTGGCTCGCCAAGGGAAAGCTTGGGGTCTGTGTCCCGGACAGCGGACCAGCCCCGCCCGGACAAGGGCAAGGGGAAGTTGCACGAGGATGACGTGCGTCACCGGATCAACGCGGCTCACAACGAGCGCCTGAGAAACCAGCCGGGCGCCGCTGCGGCCGACAGGGACCCCCGGGACGAGGTCATCGCCCAGCTGGAAAGGAGGCTGGCTCAGATGGAGGCCAAGCAGTCGGCCAACATCCCTACGGCCGGCGCCTCCAACGACCCCGGCCTCAACGCGCTCATGAACAAAGTTAGCGCCCTGGAGAGGGAGCTGGCCGAAGGGCGAGGTGACCCCATCATCCAGGTCAGGACCAGGACCCCTTTCACCAATAGGGTCCTCTCGGCCCCCATCCCTGAGAAGTACAGGGGGAACGCCATCAAGTCCTACGATGGCCGATCAGACCCCCAGGAGCACTTCAGCCGTTACCAGAACAACATGCTGATGGTGAACGCGTCCGACGAATACCTCTGCCGTTGGTTCCTCTCTACTCTCGAGGGGCCAGCGTACGAGTGGTTCAACGGGCTCCCAGAAGGAAGCATCGACTCATGGCAGGATCTCGCCCAGCGCTTCCTCACTCACTTTGCCGGGAGGAAGCGCGCCAAGAAGTATTTCACCCACCTCCTCTCCGTCAAGCAGCAGCACGAGGAGTCCCTCCGGTCATTCATCGATCGGTGGACGAGGGAGACCGAGGAGGTCGAGGGGGGCCGATCGATGAATGACCGGAGGGACAAGGCGAGGAGGGTGCGCTCATCGGCCCCCTCGACCTCCTCGGTCTCCCTCGTCCACCGATCGATGAATGACCGGAGGGACTCCTCGTGCTGCTGCTTGACGGAGAGGAGGTGGGTGAAATACTTCTTGGCGCGCTTCCTCCCGGCAAAGTGAGTGAGGAAGCGCTGGGCGAGATCCTGCCATGAGTCGATGCTTCCTTCTGGGAGCCCGTTGAACCACTCGTACGCTGGCCCCTCGAGAGTAGATGTACGCCATTATATCTCCGGCCATATCAGCGATATGGCCGGAGATATTGATATGGCCACGCAAGAACACTTGGGTAAACACCGACAAACATGGGGGCGAACCCTCTGCGAAGAAGCGGGAGATTGGTAGGCTCAGCGACGACGAGGACTTCGAAGAGCCTTCGCCGAAGAAGAATCACATCCACCTCATCGTAGGTGGGAACACTGGGGGGGACTCCGCCATTCAGAGAAAGAAATGGGCCCAATCCCTTTACATTGGGGAGGTATCCCACGTTCCCCCCCAGCCGAAGAAGCAGCGAACGGAGGCGATCACCTTCACCGACAAGGATCTGCCTCCAGGTACGGAATCACACAGGGACGCCCTCGTCATGCGGTGTGAGATCGGTGACTCCATCATCCACCGTACTTACATCGATACGGGGAGCTCCGTCAACGTGATGTACCTGGACACCTTCAAGCAGCTGAAGCTGGACAGGGCTCTGCTGAAGCCGATCAAGACCCCGTTATCCGGCTTCACCGGGACTCTATCGACGCCGAGGGCACGATAGTCCTCCCCGTGGAGGTCGGTGACAGCCCCCACCACGCCAAAATTGACATGGAATTCATGGTGGTCAACCTCCAGTGCACCCACAACCTGATCTTGGGTCGGCCAGCGCTGGAGGACTTGGAGGCCATCATCTCCATGAAGCACTTGTGCCTGAAATTCCCCACCAACGACGGCATCGGCTACGCCAGAGGAAATCAGAGGATAGCCAGAGCTTGCTACCTCAAGCTAACGAGGCCGGCCGAAAGGGAAGGACAGAGGATAGACACCATTACGGCCGCCGTCGCCATAGACGAGGAGAGGCCACATGCGGAGCCGGCCGAGGAGGTCGAGGAAATCCCTCTGGATACCTCCCGGCCGGAGCGGGTTCTCAAGGTCGGAAAGCAACTCCCCCAGGACCAACGAGACGCCATCCTCCTCGTCCTACGGTCGTACGCCGTTGTCTTCGCGTGGGGCCCGGACGATATGCCAGGCATCAGCCGCCAGGTGATCACTCATCGGCTGACCGTCGATCCGGCCTCCGCGCCCGTCAAACAGAAGCGGCGCTACTTGTCCGCCGACAGGCGGGACTTCGTCAAAGGGGATGTCGCCATGCTCCTCTCAATCAAACACATTAAGGAGGTGAAGTACCCGACGTGGTTGGCCAACGTCGTCCTCGCCCAGAAGCCACCGACGTTCAGAATGTGTGTTGATTACACTGACCTGAACAAGGCGTGCCCCATGGACCCGTTCCCTCTCCCCAACATTGATCAGCTGGTGGACGAGACGGCGGGGTGCGAGTTGATGTCGTTCCTCGACGCCTTCAGAGGGTACCACCAGATCTCCATGCATGAAGATGACGCTGAGAAGACAACATTCATGACCCCAGAGGGAATCTTCTGCTACCTCGTCATGGCCTTCGGACTCAAAAACTCCGGCGCCACCTACACTAGGATGGTGGCCAAAATCTTCAGAACGGTCCTTGGCCGGACGATGGAGGCGTACGTTGATGACATGATCGTCAAGAGCAGGCAGGCTTCCTCCCACGCCGACGACCTCCGGGAAATCTTTGAAATCATGAAGGAGTTCAGGCTCCGGCTCAACCCCAAGAAGTGCGCCTTCGGCGTCCAGGGTGGCAAGTTCCTCGGCTACATGGTCAGCCGAAGAGGCATCGAGATAAACTCGGAGAAGACGCAGGCTATCATCAACATGGTGCCGCCCCGTAACGTCAAGGAAGTACAACGACTGACGGGGCGCCTGGTGGCCCTGAACCGTTTCCTCTCCAGGTCGGCTGAGAGGGCACTCCCCTTCTTTCAGATCATGCGTAAGGCAAACAGCTTCAAGTGGACGACGGAGTGCCAGGAAGCATTCGACGAATTGAAAAGGTACCTGTCGTCCCCACCCGTGCTCTCCAAGCCCAAAGCCGGCGAAACCCTCTTCTTGTACTTAGGGGTGAGCACGTCGGCCATCAGCTCCGTGCTCATCCGTGAGGACGAAGGGGTGCAGAAGGCCATCTTCTACATCAGCAAGACACTCAGGGAGGCCGAGCTCAGGTACTCCCCCATCGAGAAGACGGTGCTGGCCATCATCCATACAGTGAAGAAGCTTGGACACTACTTCCAGGCCCACACCGTCCATGTGCTGACCCAGCAGCCTCTCAGCGCACTCATGAGGAGCCCCACCAGCTCCTCGAGGATGGTGAAATGGGCAATTTTCCTCAGCCAATTTCAAATTGAGATCAAGCCAAGGCCATCTATCAAAGGGCAAGCCTTGGCCGACTTCGTCATTGAATGCACAGCAAGGGAGACGGCCGTCGCCAACTCCGGGCCGGAGCCGGACGATAAGTGGACCCTGTTCACTGACGGCTCGTCGGCCGCGAAATCATGCGGCGGCGGCGTCGTCCTCATATCCCCTGAAGGATTCAGAGCTTACTATGCCATCCGCTTCAACTTCAGGGTATCCAACAACGAAGCCGAGTATGAGGCCCTCCTCAGCGGTCTCAGACTCGCCGCCGGCCTCAAGGCCAAGCACCTCAAAATCAAGTGCGACTCCAAACTAGTAGTGGGCCAGGTGGAGGGATCGTACGAAGCAAAGGAAGGCCAGATGAAATAGTACAAACAAGCGGCGGAGGAGTTGCTGAAAGCGTTTGAAACCCACGAGATCACTCAGATCCCAAGGGCCGAGAACGCCGAAGCCGACATCCTCTCCAAGCTCAGCTCGGACACCCCAGAGCACATCTCCCAGTTGGCCAAGATCGAGGAGTTGAACATGTCCAGCATCCATGCCAGCCCCGTCTTGTGCGTCCAACAGCGACCAGAGGACTAGATCTCCGACATCGCCACCTTCATCAAAACGGGGGAGCTGCCCCCGGACGAGGAGAGGGCCAAACTTGCCAAACTCAGGGCCCCAAGCTACAACATCGAAGATGGCAAACTCTACAAACGGTCCTACAACGGCACCCTCCTCCGATGCCTGCACCAGGACGAGGCCGACATAGCCATGGAAGAAGTTCATTGTGGCGTCTGCTCCTCACACCAGGGCCCTTTCAACTTGTCCCGACGTCTCGTCGTCCAGGGCTTCTTCTGGCCGACGATGGCACGCGACTGCGCTGACCTGGCCAGGAAGTGCACCACATGCCAGGTACTCCAGAAGGCCCCTGGTCGGCCAGCTGTCAACTATGCCCCTGTCAGCACCGCAATTCCATTCTCCAGATGGGGGATTGACCTGGTCGGCCCCCTACCCAGAGCCGCCGGGAATAACCGCTACATCATCGTCGCCGTCGACTACTTCACCAAGTGGGTCGAGGCGGAGCCCTTGGCCAGCATCACGGGGGCCAGATGCCAGAAATTTGTTTACAAGAACATCATCACACGCTTTGGCGTCCCCCAGGAGATCATATCAGACAACGGCACCCAATTCGAGGCAGCCCCTTTCCAAGAACTCCTCCGGGAGTTTGGGGTAAAGCATCGTTTCTCCTCCGTTGCCTACCCTCAGGGCAACGGGCAGGTCGAGAACGCCAACAGAACAATTATGGAGGGGCTGAAGAAGAAGCTCCAGGCCGCAGGAGGTAGTTGGGTCGACGAGCTCCCCAACATCCTGTGGTGCTACAGAACCACGCCGAGGAGGGCGACAGGTGAAACGCCTTTCGCCCTATGCTACGGCTTCGAGGCAAAGGCGCCCACGGAAGTTGCCATCCCCAGCCGACGGGTGGAACAATACGAGCCTGACGCCAATGAGGAAAGCATGAAGATTGACCTGCACCTGGTCGATGAGAGGCGTGAACAAGCTTACGTCCGAGCAGAGAACTACCGGCGTCAAGTAAAATCATACTATGACGCCAAGGTACGTTCCCGGGAATTTCAGGTGGGGGACTACTTTCTCCGCCGAAGGGAAGCAAGCCAGCCGACAGAGGGCGGCAAGCTAGCATTGAAGTACGAAGGGCCCTACATCGTCAGCGCTGTGGTCAAACCCGGCACCTACAAGCTTAAACGCCCGAATGGGTCCAATGTACCACGAACGTGGAATGTACACCATCTGGTGAAGTTTTATCAGTAATCCGAAGGAGGTGTAGACGGCGAAGCCCTCACCCCTTAACGGGTTACTGATTGAACGCCACCCTCGGCCTCGAGCCACTTATGAATAAAATCATGTTCTGATTTTTTCTCTGGAAATTCAAAGTAAAACATTAGCAGGTGCCCCCATCGGCCACCTTAGAGCGAAAGGCTCAGGTATGGCCGACATGGCCCCTTGCATTTGCAGCCTACGAGCGACAAGCTCAGGCACTCCATTGTATTTTGTATCAGCGAAGGGCTCAGGCCTAGCTGAGAGAGCACATCGTCCTGGCCCCGTAAGCCTAGAAGTGAAACACTCAGGTATGGCCGACGATGTCCCCAGGACGAGGGGCCCGCGAACGGCCCACGTCTTGAAACGGGAAGCTCACCGCGTCGTCCACGCGCCAGAACGCAGGACGACTGACCTGAAATCATGGCCGAGGTGACAAAATCCCAAAACTCAGGGATGGGCAACGACAGCCGTTGGAAACCGACCAAAAGTCTAGCCCGCGTCATAAATAGGCGACGGGACCCGCCCTGAGATCACGGACGTTATAAACGAAGTCCGAACCGGCCAAAGGACGAGCACACCCTTCGGCCGAAGCCTGAAAGAAGGATACCCCCCGAAACGAAAAAAAAACATACAAGGGAAAAAGAGGGAAGCCGACGGCCGTGCACACTTGCCGGCCTCGAGCAATGAAAAAATAAAATCCCCACAACTCAGGCTCAACTAGGCCAAGTACATATCAGTTGAACACAAGTGTAGTACCACTGACAGGCAACATGGACGACACGTCCACACACTACAAGGGAATAATCAAGGCCGATACACACGCCTATAAAACCCTAACCGCATCGGTTGGGTGACACGCGAAAGGTGACCTTCATCGGCCATAGTCCTTTGAGGCACCAACGCTTGGTATGAAACAAAGCATCGCAATCCTGAGGATGACCAGGACGAAGCGGGCACTCATCACACCCGCGAAAGGATCAAGCAATCAAGAAACAACCTCTACTTGCCACAGCATCTCGGATGGCCGACGCAGGCACTGGAACCAGGGCTGTTGGTCAAGCGAAAGTTCTTTAGGAATTCGTTTAAGTGTTTCCCAAACACTTAGAAAAAATCCTGAGAAAAAAGAGGGTTCCTCAACAAGGGACCATGGCTAGCCGACGAAGGTAGGACCATCTCCTTGGACAAGCCATTCCTTATCCAGCACCCTCATCGGCCACAAGCCAGACCTTGGCCGACAGCGGCACCGCAAAGAAGTAAATGCCTAACATTTATACTTAGGAAATTATCTAAGTACTCAAATGAAGGAACTCTAGCCGAAGCGGGTACCAGTATACTCCAAAGCCGTTAGCTACCTACACCTCTGCATGTGTACTTGGGAAAAATTCAAAGTCCACAAGACTATGGTGAAGGTGCCCTTATCGGCCACAACACAGGGATGCAGGCCGACAATGACACTGGTTCAACACTTGGCAAATCACCCCAACCATTTGCCAATAATGGGGAGAGACTAAACCCCATGGACGTAGCGGACACCACGGTCAAGGTCAAAAGGAAAGCACCTAAGTGGATCCAAAAGACTTAGGAAATTTTTGAATTTTTTTTTTCCTAAGTGTTATGATACTGCATCATCACCGGTCAAGCCGACAAGGCCACCAGGCCAGAAGGGAAGCAACTACAAGAATCAAAACACTTAGGAAATTTTTGGAAAAAATCCTAAGTGTTGTGATAGTACAGAAATGACGGTCAGGCCGACCAAGCCACCAGACCGGGAATAAAGCAACTAAGGGGATCAAAACACTTAGGAAATTTTTTGAAAAAATTCCTAAGTGTCCTGATAGTAAGGCAAAGATGAAAAGGCCGACCAGGCCACCGGACAGGGAGGCTGACCTCATGGATGTAGCGGACACTCGCGGATGACCCAAGTTATGACCTTGACACTTGGACATTTCAGAATTGAAATAACAAATAGCAAAACAAGCATACAAGGAATTGAAAGCCGATCAGGACAGCAAAAATATTTCGTTATATTCAATTCAATGCAAAGGTGGGCTCTTCGGCCGTTACATCATTTGGGCAAAAATGAAAACTAACTACAAAGGAGTAGCCGATCAAGCCTCTGGAGCACCGCCATCTGCGGCTGGCTCTTCGGCCTCGTCTGCTCCCTCTTCGGCCTCATCCTCCTGGCCGGCGGTGGCTGCAGCACTTGTGGCATCGTCCAAAAAATCAAACTCAGTGTAATCCGGCTCGCCAAGGCCGGAGCTTTCAATTGGGGACTCCCGCTCCGACAAGGGAAACTTTGCCTGCTCTTCTGGATCCTTCATCAGCTTCGGCAGCTTCAGGTTCCGTCTAGCCCACCCAGACGTATAGTTCATGGCTTTCAAAGCACGAGAGAGCCGCCGACACAGGAGCCTTTGCATCCGCTCCTGGCCCATGTTATAATACACGGACATCTCCCGACTGAAATACTCCCGGCCGGCGGGGGAGTTCATCCCCCAACTCTCAAGCCTGGCGGCCACCACCCCGTAGCACCAAGGAAGCCTCTCATCGGCCTTCCACCCCTCGGCCAGGAACTTCTCGACGGCCTCGTCAGCAGCCCTCACGACGGCGGCCTCGGCCTCAGCCTTCGCCTTGACGGCCTCCTCGCTCTTGCGCCGCTCGGCCTCCAGGGCCCTTTGGGACTCCTCAAGCTCCCTTTTGCTCTCCTCGAGCTTGGCCAGGGCATCGTCCCTGGCTGCGGCGGCTTCATCGGCCCTGGCCTGCAACGCCCTGGCATCCTCCCGGAGCCGGTCCAGGCAAGCTACCGCCTCGTCGGCCGAGGCGGCCTTCTGCTCCAGCTCCTTCAAGCGAGCTATCTCTCGGTATTGCCTCTTGTGGCTCTCCATAAGCATGAAGGCACTCTGCAGAACAAGGGAAACAAAGGTCAGGTAAATAACTCTACACAGACGACGAGAAAGACAACGCATAAGGAAGGTAACTTACTTGGACGAGGAGGTCCATACCGCCCTCATAAACATTCACGTCCCCGAGCTTCCTCAAGTAAGCCCGATCCTTGGCCGGCATGGCCTGTGCCAGGACGTCGTGGCCAAGGACGACGTCATCGAAGACACCCCCGCCGACGGGGTATTCTACCATCTTCTGGTAGGTGGCACCGGCAATCTCCTTGCCGGCCCTCTTCGTCCGTGGCTCCTGGACGAGAGGTAGTGATGGGGCAGCATCGCCAGCAGCAGTAAGGTCCACGACAGGACCACTATCGTCCACGCTGGGGACAGCCAGAGTACCGGCCTCGGTAGCCGGAGAAGGGGAAGGAGCCCTCTTCGTCTTCTTAGAGACGCTCAGGCCGGCCTCAGTTAACTTTTTCTGGCCGTCAGTGGCCGGCCTCTTCTTCTTTGATGGGGCAGGTTTTGGGGCCGCATCAGCAGTAGCCCCGCTCCCATCGGCCGCGGCATGTCTGGCCGCCTCGGCCGCCTTGGCAGCTAACTCCTCGGCCGCTTTGGCCTTGGCAATAGCCATTATGGAACGACGGTCCATGGAAAAATCTACAAAGGAAAAACACAACAGATTAGTAAGGCAAAGGACAAAAACATAAACACAGAAAGCCGAAGAGATAATTACCATCGGCCTCAGCAGGAACGCCCAAATCCGGGCCGTCGGCCTCTTCAAAGGTGGTGGTCATCCTCGTCCATAGTTGGAGGTCATCCTCCTTATCGCCATACAGATGATATCTAAAGAAGCCGAGGGCGGTCATTTTATATTCAGTAATGTAATCCTTCACGCTCCTCGGCCCCCCTTCCAGGAAAGCCGCCACCTGAGCGTCCAAGATAGAGCTCTTCGGCGGGTCATGGAGATTAAACCTCCCGGTATGGCCGAGAGAGGGGAACTTTGTGCCACTCTCACCAATGGACACAAACACGAACTTGCTCTTCCACCCATGAATGGACGTAGGAAAATCCGTGAAGCTCCTCTTCTTCGGCAGCTGTTGAAGAGTAGCATAGGCCGCACAGTTCTTGTGGCTTCCTCGGCCGATCTGGTACAAATTCATGAATAAGGCCGTTGTCGGCCTGTAGCCCAGCTCCTCACACCGGAGTAAAAAGCCCACCATCAAGGAATAACTGTTCGGCGTCAGCAAGGCCGGAGGAAGCCCCACCATGTCCAGATACTCAGTGATGAAAGGGTGAAGGGGGAACCTCAACCCCTTAGCAAAACTCATCGGGTATACTCCAAAGTATCCCGGTGGCGGAAGTAGAACATGGTCCGTCGGCCTGGGTGCCCTAACCCACCCGAACGGCCCCACATACATCTGGGCAACAAGATAGTCGGCCGCACTGCTCTCCGGCTTGATCAGGAATATGTTGGTGAGGTCCAGATAGGAGAGGCCCGGCCCATTCTTCGGCCTCCTCACCCTCTTCGGTTTAGCTGCTCCCTTCACGGCAGACACCGGCCTCGGGCACGGAATGACAGCAGAAGTGGACGCCCCGTCCACCACTCGGGACGCACCTACGTCCTCACCCTTTGAAGAGGAGGCGGACTCCTCGTCCTCGCCTTCCTCGTCCACCGGCTCTCCGGATTTGTAGGGACTTAAATGCTCTATCTCCTCTTCGAACTCCTCGAGCACCTCGTAGTCAAGCGACCTCGTGGAGGGCTGGTCGTCGTAGGGGTAGTAGTCTTCGTTCAAACTCTTCATAACTACTACTACGGGCCTAAGGAGACTAACTTAAGATCTAAGGGTGTTCACACGCCTAACACTAGATCAACAACCTAGGAAGCAAAGTATGAAAAGTGAGGAAGATCGCGATGAACACTAACCTTGAACAACGAAGAACACGAAGAACAGGCTTGGGAGTTTATCTCTCTAGAAAATCGGCCAGCACTTCGACAAATTCAGAATGCAAATACGTTTTCTCGTCGGAGGGGGAGGGGTATTTATAGAACCCCCCACCCAACGGTCATTACACGTGGCACCCCTCAATGGCCACACCAACGGCCACCAATGGGGGGCCATCACGTCACCAACGGGCCAAACTCAATATCAACAGCCCACTGGCAAGACGGACTCTACGGCCTACACACGCTTACCGGCTTTACAAATACCAGCAAGCGCCCACAACGTCCCACTTGCTCTCCAAGATCACGTCTGCCAAACAATAAGGAGACGGCAACGGCCAGGAACGTAACGGCCACAAGATCTAAGGACCCAGGAGCCCGCAAGCCATCGGCTCCTCGTCATGACCTTTGATGATAACTCTCTACCAGCGATCTGCGCACAAGGGTTCTCCCACAGGGTTACCTTGGCCAGAAAATCGCCATGAGAGTTGGATTCAGGGGGACTACGGAGAGGCCGCTTCGGCCAGGGACTCAAGCAACTCCTTCACCCCTCACACTCTTCGGCCTGAAGCAGTGGGGGACTGGGGGACTACACCGGCCTCAGCAAAACAAAAAGGAAACACTAGAAAGAACCATGAATGTGACCAAAAAGCATGGCCACACCGTCCATGCAGCACAACGGAGCTTCATCGGCCAAAGGCCCACAACGTCATTACCAACGGCCAACTGGCCACCTAAGGCAAGGGCACTTATCGTCCTCTGCCAACGGTTAACCATGATGGGCTCTTCGGCCAAGAACATGAAAGCCAATCAGTGACGGCCATAAGGAGTGCGCAAACACCCTCATCGGCCACCCAAAGGAAAGGACGCCATCGTCCTCAAAGCAAGGTCCAACCTCAGTGGCCTCGTCGGCCCAAACATAAACTTCAACCATCAACGACCAGGAAAGGGAAAGCGTGCCTTCAACGGCCACCATTGAAACAATGCCTTCATCATCCCCAAACGAAGACATCAAGTAAACAACGGCCTCCCTGTCCACAACAAGGAACAGGTAACGGCCAAGGGCAACAAAGCATAGGAATCTACTCTCCTTCACTTCGTCTACGTCTCAGCTTAGAGAGTGGGGGACTCCTGATGGAGTATATGGGTCTGAGCCCCCGGACCCACATACTCGGAAGAACCGAAAGCACAAGACAACAAAGTGGCGCCCTCGTCGGCCAAGACGCCCCCGTCGGCCGAAAAGGGCCAACTCAGATTACGGTCCCGAGCCCAAGGAACCCGGGTGCCCTCGTCGGCCGTGCCCTCGTCGGCCGTGCCCTCGTCGTCCACGCCCTCGTCGGCCACGAAGACCTCCCAGAATCGGATTTTATACTTGTTCATTTATACAGCCCATTAGTGGCTTTGTATTCGGCCCAGTAGCGGTCCAGTTGTAAATGGGCCTCCCAAGCCCAAGGCTTGGGAGCCCAACCCTAATTTTCTCTATAAATACTCCCCTTGGGAGTAGTTATAGGGGTTAGAAATTCATTCTATTGAAGCATATATTGCACTTCTCTCTCTAGCTCTCACTTCTCTCTAGATATACTCTATCACTAAGTTTGCCAAGTGTGGCCTGAACACCTGTAATATTGTTTCCGCCGCTTTAATGAATATTTGACATTATGTTTGTTTATGGATGTACTACGTGTGAATGATATTCCAGACGCCTTGTATAGTATGGATGTGTTGGACTGCTGTTGACTATTCGTACTGTACGGCGGGTTGTTGACGTGTCCGGGTAGGTCCGGGGCGTGACACTATCATTCCAACATAGCTATCCAGCAATGATTAAAACGTTATAAGAGTCCTATTCGAATTAATATGCAATTAATATCATTTATTGTATCAGTTTCATACTAGAATACTAGTTCTTGTAGCCTATCAATACTCTTGTACATCTCTTGAAAAGAGAGCCTTTCTCGATTAATAATACAGCTATTACTTTCTCTTCAACGATTCATGAATATTTGATTGATTAAGTTCTTCTCGCTGGAATTATATTCCATCAACCTCCATTTTGGTGATATTGAAACATCAACAAATGACACAATTGTTTTAAGAAATGTGGAAGAAGTGACACATAAATTTTAGGAAAAGTGAAATTATATGATTTTATTGAATTTATAATATATAAATAAATACTCAATCAGTACTATATAAATATAAATAAATCTACTATGTCATAAACTCAATGAAGTGAATGAAATAGGAAAAGATCCTCGAAAAGTCTAAGATGCTTCGAAAATGTTGGCGAAAGTGACTTAGGTTTTTTAGTGTGAAAGGGCAAAAAGTTAGGAAAAGAATTACGGGTTGAAATAATTTGATTTGATCACCAACAATCTTCAGGTCCGAACGTTTGGATCTGGGCCTCCGTCCAAACACCACCGTTCCGGACAGTTCCGGTAGAAGTTTTTGATGAAATTGTTATGGTATATTCTTCATCAAGTCTAGTTTATCCACAAAAAAGTTCACTTCAAAACTCAATCGGAAAGGTCTTCAAATGATTTTTTTAAGTTAACTGCGTTTTTCTATGTTTAATTTGGCGCAGTCAACTTCAAAAAATCATTTGAAGGTCTTACCGATCGAATGTTGAGCTGAAATTTGGTATGGATAAACTAGACTTGATTAAGAACATACCATAAAAATATCATCAAAATATTCCCCCGGAAACCGTCCCAAATGGCGTTGTTCGGACGGTGCTCGGGCTGAGAATGTACGGACCTGAACATTCCTCTTGATTTGATTTAATATGATTGCATTTTGTTGTGCCGTGTAAAGGACCATGCAAAGTGACCCACTTGGAGTCAACTTCTTATTTTATTGTTGTTCGGTTATTATTATTATTTTTTGTACATGTATTTATCTTTTGATTAGCTGTACAATAGTAGAGGTTGTTGCGCATCTTTATCATTTCCTAGTTTGTAGCCGAAAGGGAACTCCCTCTGATGGAGTATATGGGTCTGAGCCCCCCGAACCCACATACTCAGAAGAACAGAAAGCACAAGACACAGAGTGGCGTCCTCGTCGGCCAAGGGACCCCCCGTCGGCCGAAAAGGTGCCAACCCAGATTGTGGTCCTGAGCCCAAGGAACCCGGGTGCCCTCGTCGGCCGTGCCCTCGTCGGCCACGCCCTCGTCGGCCACGAAGACCTCACAGAACCGGATTCTACACTTACTCATTTGTACAGCCCATTAGTGGCTTTGTATTCGGCCCAGTAGCGGTCCAGTTGTAAATGGGTCTCCCAAACCCAAAACTTGGGAGCCCAGCCCAAGGCTTGGGAGCCCAGCCCGTATTTTCTCTATAAATACTCCCCTTGGGAGTAGTTATAGGGGTGACAAATTCATTCTATTGAAGCATATATTGCACTTCTCTCTCTAGCTCTCACTTCTCTCTAGATATACTCTATCATTTGGTGCTCTCGTTGAGAGCTAGAACAATCAAGTTAGCACCCTTCGTCGCTACCAAGCACAGCTAACCACTGATCATGGGAAGAACTAAATCAAACCGCAACCTCGTCAGCAAGGCCATCCCTGAGGACCAAGAGCCCAGGGAGCACGATGAGGACGCCACGGCCGATCAGGTCGGCGGGGGGGGGGGGACGTCTTCCAGGAGGCCTTCAACCTCACGACGGACCTCCGCAACCAACTCAACGGCGGAGCCCCGGATGCCCGCATCGGTTTGGACAAGAAACGAGCTGAGAAGACGGACCACGCCCCGGCCCAGCCTATGGCCGCGGCCTCTCCGTCCGTGGATCCACATGTCCAGGCCGCGCTGTCGGTCATCATCGCCAGCCTGGCTCAGAACCCCACCGTCCTCAGCGCACTCTTGCCAAGGACCGGGGGGAACGTCACTCCACCTCCTCAGCCCCAACCGTTGGCCGTCCAGATAGGCAACGATGAGGGGGTTGTGGCCCAAGACACGACGTCGTCCCACTCCCACCCTGCTTCCCCTCTTCGGCCTGGGCAGACCCCAGCACGTGGAAAAGCCTCTGCCTTCAACAGGCTAGGTGACACGCGCCGTCGTCCGGTTTCGGAGAGGATGGCAGGACGGATTGGTGAGCCTCTTCCTGGCTCGCCGAGGGAAAGCTTGGGGTCTGTATCCCGGACAGCGGACCAGCCCCGCCCGGACAAGGGCAAGGGGAAGTTGCACGAAGACGACGTGCGCCACCGGATCAATGCGGCTCACGACGAGCGCATGAGGGACCAGCCGGGCGCCGCTCCGGCCGCCAGGGACCCCCGGGATGAAGTCATCGCCCAGCTGAAAAGGAGGCTGGCTCAGATGGAGGCCAAGCAGTCGGCCAACATCCCTACGGCCGGCGCCTCCAACGACCCCGGCCTCAACGCGCTCATGAACAAGGTTAGCGCCCTGGAGAGGGAGCTGGCCGAGGGGCAAGGCGACCCCATCATCCAGGTCAGGACCAGGACCCCTTTCACCAACAGGGTCCTCTCGGCCCCCATCCCGGAGAAGTACAGGGGAAACGCCATCAAGTCCTATGACGGCCGATCAGACCCCCAGGAACACTTCAGCCTTTATCAGAACAACATGCTGATGGTGAGTGCGTCAGACGAGTACCTCTGTCGTTGGTTCCTCTCTACTCTCGAGGGGCCAGCGTACGAGTGGTTCAACGCGCTCCCCGAAGGGAGCATCGACTCATGGCAGGATCTTGCCCAACGCTTCCTCACTCACTTTGCCGGGAGGAAGCGTGCGAAGAAGTATTTCACCCACCTCCTCTCCGTCAAGCAACAGCACGAGGAGTCCCTCCGGTCATTCATTTATCGGTGGACGAGGGAGACCGAAGAAGTCGAGGGGGCCGACGAGCGCACCCTCCTCGCCTTGTATCAGGGAGCCCTCCGCAGCTCCCCGTACGCTAGGAGCCTCATCACCGACCCTCCGAGGTCGTACGCCAAGGCGCTCCAGCACGGAGGCTTGTACGCCGACGCCGACGAGCTCCACAATCACAAGAAAGAGGGGGGCCATCCCTCCAAGAAGACAAATCCTTCGCCGGCCCCGGGTCCGTCCCCGGCCGACAAGGGTGCCCAGGGCCGTCACGGCTCTGGTAGACAGAGTAAGAAAGATCGCCACTGGCGGCCGAGGTTGGAGCGGCCGGGGGTTGCCCTCACTCACCCGGTCGGCATCATCCTCGACTATGCCGAGAAGCACGGCCTCATCGAGCAGGCTCCTCGGCCGGCCGAGGAGGTCCTTGCCATCCAGCAGGGCGGCACATACTACCGGTTCCACAAGAACTCGTCGCACAACACCGACGATTGCATCACGCTGAAGAAGGCCATCGAGCGTCTTATTCGCCAGTGGGAACTCTCCCAGTTTGTTAAAGGTGGCCCACGCAAAAACACATGGGTAAACACCGGCAAACATGGGGGCGAACCCTATGCGAAGAAGCGGGAGATTGGTAGGCTCAATGACGACGAGGACTTCGAAGAGCCCCCGCCGAAGAAGAATCACATTCACCTCATCGCAGGTGGAAACACTGGGGGGGACTCCGCCACTCAGAGAAAGAAATGGGCCCAATCCCTCTACATTGGGGAGGTGTCCCACGTTCCCCCTCAGCCGAAGAAGCAGCGAACGGAGGCGATCACCTTCACCGACAAGGATTTGCCTCCGGGTACGGAATCTCACAGGGACGCCCTGGTCATCCGGTGTGAGATTGGTGACTCCATCATCCACCGCACTTACATCGATACGGGGAGCTCCGTCAACGTGATGTACTTGGATACCTTCAGGCAGCTGAAGCTGGACAAAGCTCTGCTGAAGCCGATCAAGACACCGTTATCCGGCTTCACCGGGGACTCTATCGACGCCGAGGGCACGATAGTCCTCCCCGTAGAGGTCGGTGACGGCCCCCACCGTGCCAGGATTGACATGGAGTTCATGGTGGTCAACCTCCAGTGCCCCCACAACCTGATCTTGAGGCGGCCAGCGCTGGAGGACTTGGAGGCCTTCATCTCCATGAAGCACTTATGTCTGAAGTTCCCCACCAATGACGGCATCGGCTACGCCAGAGGAAACCAGAGGATAGCCAGGGCATGCTACCTCAAACTGACGAGGCCGGCCGAGAGGGAAGGTCAGAGGATAGACACCATCACGGTAGCCGTTGCCAAAGACGAGGAGAGGCCGCATGCTGAGCCGGCCGAGGAGGTCGAGGAGGTCCCTCTGAATACCTCCCGGCCGGAGCGGGTCCTCAGGATTGGGAAGCAGCTCCCCCAGGACCAACGAGACGCCATCCTCCTCGTCCTACGGTCATACGCCGTTGTCTTCGCGTGGGGCCCGGACGATATGCCAGGCATCAGCCACCAGGTGATCACTCACCGGCTGACCGTCGATCCGGCCTCCACGCCTGTCAAACAGAAGCGGCGCTACGTGTTCGCCGACAGGCGGGACTTCGTCAAAGGGGAGGTCGCCATGCTCCTCTCAATCAAACACATTAAAGAGGTGAAATACCCGACATGGTTGGCCAACGTCGTTCTCGCCCAGAAATCGCCGACGTTCAGAATGTGTGTTGATTACACTGACCTGAACAAGGCGTGCCCCATGGACCCGTTCCCTCTCCCCAACATTGATCAGCTGGTGAACGAGACGGCGGGGTGCGAGTTGATGTCGTTCCTCGACGCTTTCAGAGGGTACCACCAAATCTCCATGCATGAAGATGACGCTGAGAAGACGGCATTCATGACCCCAGAGGGAATCTTTTGCTACCTCGTCATGGCCTTCGGACTCAAAAACTCCGGCGCCACTTATACTAGGATGGTGGCCAAGATCTTCAGGGCGGTCCTTGGCCGGACGATGGAGGCATACGTCGACGATATGATCATCAAGAGCAGGCAGGCCTCCTCCCACGCCGACGACCTCCGGGAAATCTTCGAAATCATGAAGGAGTTCAGGCTCCGCCTCAACCCCAAGAAGTGTGCCTTCGGCGTCCAGGGCGGCAAGTTCCTCGGCTACATGGTCAGCCGGAGAGGCATCGAGATAAACCCGGAGAAGACACAGGCTATCATCAACATGGAGCCGCCCCGCAACGTCAAGGAAGTACAGCGACTGACGGGGCGCCTGGCGGCCCTGAACCGGTTCCTCTCCAGGTCAGCCGAGAGGGCACTCCCCTTCTTTCAGATCATGCGTAAAGCCAACAGCTTCAAGTGGACGACAGAGTGCCAGGAAGCGTTCGAAGAGTTGAAGAGGTACCTATCGTCCCCGCCCGTACTCTCCAAGCCCAAAGCCGGCGAAACCCTCTTCTTGTACTTAGGGGTGAGCACGTCGGCCATCAGCTCCGTGCTCATCCGTGAGGACGAAGGGGTGCAAAAGGCCATCTTCTACATCAGCAAGACACTCGGGGAGGCCGAGCTCAGGTACTCCCCCATTGAGAAGACAGTGCTGGCCATCGTCCATACGGTGAAGAAGCTGGGACACTACTTCCAGGCCCATGCCGTCCATGTGCTGACCCAGCAGACTCTTGGCGCACTCATGAGGAGCCCCACCAGCTCCTCTAGGATGGTGAAATGGGCAATCTTCCTCAGCCAATTTCAAATTGAGATCAAGCCAAGGCCATCTATCAAAGGGCAAGCCTTGGTCGACTTCGTCACTGAATGCACAGCAAGGGAGACGGCCGTCGCCAACCCCGGGCCGGAGCCGGACGATACATGGATCCTATTCACTGACGGCTCGTCGGCCGCGAAATCATGCGGTGGCGGCGTCGTCCTCATATCCCCTGAAGGATTCAGAGCTTACTATGCCATCCGCTTCAACTTCAGGGTATCCAACAATGAAGCCGAGTATGAGGCCCTCCTCAGCGGTCTCAGACTCACTGCCGGCCTCAAGGCCAAGCACCTCAAAATCAAGTGCGACTCCAAACTGGTAGTGGGCCAGGTGGAGGGATCGTACGAAGCAAAGGAGGGACAGATGCGACAGTACAAACAAGCAGTGGAGGAGCTGCTGAAGGCGTTCGAAACCCACGAGATCACTCAGATCCCAAGGGCCGAGAACGCCGAAGCTGACATCCTCTCCAAACTCAGCTCGGACACCCCGGAGCACATCTCCCAGTTGGCCAAGATCGAGGAGTTGAGCATGTCCAGCATCCATGCCAGCCCCGTCTTGTGCGTCCAACAGTGACCGGAGGACTGGATCTCCGACATCGTCACCTTCATCGCGACGGGGGAGCTGCCCCCGGACGAGGAGAGGGCCAAACTTGCCAAACTCAGGGCCCCAAGCTACACCATTGAAGATGGCAAACTCTACAAACGATCCTATAATGGCACTCTCCTTCCCCACCAGGATGAGGCCGACGTGGCCATGGAAGAAGTTCATTGTGGTGTTTGCTCCTCGCACCAGGGCCCTTTCAGCATGTCCTGGCGTCTCGTCGTCCAGGGCTTCTTCTGGCCGACGATGGCACGAGACTGCGCTGACCTGGCCAAGAAGTGTACCACATGCCAGGTACTCCAGAAGGCCCCTGGTCGGCCAGCCGTCAACTACGCCCCCGTCAGCACTGCAATCCCATTCTCTAGATGGGGGATTGACCTGGTCGGCCCCCTGCCCAGAGCCGCCGGAAACAACCCTTGGCCAGCATCACGGGGGCCAGGTGCCAAAAATTTGTTTACAAAAACATCATCACATGCTTCGGTGTCCCTCAGGAGATCATATCAGACAACGACACCCAATTTGAGGCAGCCCCTTTTCAGGAGCTCCTCCGGGAGTTTGGGGTGAAGCATCGTTTCTCCTCCGTTGCCTACCCTCAGGGCAACGGGTAGGTCGAGAACGCCAACAGGACAATCATGGAAGGGCTGAAAAAGAAACTCCAGGCCGCAGGGGGTAGTTGGGTCGACGAGGAGGGCGACAGGTGAAACGCCTTTCGCCCTGTGTTACGGCTTTGAGGCAAAGGCACCCACGGAAGTTGCCATCCCCAGCCGGCGGGTGGAACAATACGAGCCTGACGCCAACGAAGAGAACATGAAGATTGACCTGCACCTGGTCGATGAGAGGCGTGAGCAAGCTTACGTCCGAGCAGAGAACTACCGGCGTCAAGTAAAATCATACTATGACGCCAAGGTACGTTCCTGGGAATTTCAGGTGGGGGACTACGTCCTCCGCCGAAGGGAAGCAAGCCAGCCGACAGAGGGTGGCAAGCTAGCATTGAAGTACGAAGGGCCCTACATCGTCAGTGCCGTGGTCAAACCCGACACCTACAAGCTTAAACGCCCGAATGGGTCCAATGTACCACGAACGTGGAATGTACACCACTTGGTGAAGTTTTATCAGAAATCCGAAGGAGGTGCAGACGACGAAGCCCTCACCCCTTAACGGGTTACTGATTGAACACCACCCTCGGCCTCGAGCCACTTATGAATAAAATCATGTTCTTGATTTTTCTTTGGAATTTAAAGTAAAACATTAGCAGGTGCCCTCATCGGCCACCTTAGAGCGAAAGGCTCAGGCATGGCCGACGTGGCACCTTGCATTTGCAGCCTACGAGCGACAAGCTCAGGCACCCCATTGTATTTTGTATCAGCGAAGGGCTCAGGCCTAGCTGAGAGAGCACGTCGTCCTCGCCCCGTAAGCCTAGAAGTGAAACGCCCAGGTATGGCCGACGATGTCCCCAGGACGAGGGGCCCGCAAACGGCCCACGTCTTGAAACGGGAAGCTCACCGCGTCGTCCACGTGCCAGATCACAGGACGACAGGCCTGAAATCATGGCCGAGGTGACAAAATCCCAAAACTCAGGGATGGGCAACGACAGCCGTTGGAAACTGACCAAAAGTCTAGCCCGCGTCATAAATAGGCACCGGGACCCGCCCTGAGACCACAGACGTTATAAACGAAGTCCGAACCGACCGAAGGACGAGCACACCCTTCAGCCGAAGCCTGAAAGAAGGATACTCCCCTGAAATAGGGAACGCAAAAAAAAAAGAGGGAAGCCGAGGACCGCGCGCCCTTGCTGGCCTCGAGCAATGGAAAAATAAAATCCCCACAATTCAGGCCCAACTTGGCCAAGTACATATCAGTTGAACACAAGTGTAGTACCACTAACAGGTGACATGGACGATACGTCCACACACCACAAGGGAATGGTCAAGGCCGAAGCATACGCCTATAAAACCCTAACCGAATCGGTTGGGTGACACGCGAGAGGTAACCTTCATCGGCCACAGCCCTTTGAAGCACCAACGCTTGGTATGAAATAAAACACTTACGATCCTGAAGGATGACCAGGACGAAGCGGGCACTTATCACACCCGCGTAAGAATCAAGCAATCAAGAAACAATCCCTGCTTGGCACAACATCCCGGATGGCCGATACAGGCACTGGAACCCAGGCTGTTGGTCAAGCGAAAGTTCTTTGGGGATTTGTTCAAGTGTTTACCAAACACTTAGAGAAAATTCTGAGGAAAAAGGTTTCTCCAGAAGGAATTATGCCTTAGCCGATGAAGGTAGGGCCTTCTCTTGGGGAAAGCAAGGGGCACCCTCATCGGCCACAAAGCCAGACCTTGGCCGATGATGGTAGGGCCATCTTTTAGCCGGCAACGGTACCACAAAGAAGGAACTATGTCTTACATTTATACTTAGAAAAATCTCTAAGTACTTAAATGGAGGAACTCTAGACGAAGCGGGTACCTGTATACTCCAAGGCCGTTAGCTACCTACGCCTTGCATGTGTACTTAGAAAAAATTCTAAGTTCAAAAAAGTAAGTTTAAGGTGCCCTTATCGGCCACAACACAAGGATCCAGGCCGACCTTCCTTATCAGCTCAAAAACACTGGGCCGACAACGACATTGGTTCAACACTTGGGAAATCTCCCAAATCATTTGTCAATAATGAGGAGAGATCCAATACCAGGACGATGAGAACACCCATTCACCTGAAGTTAGACACTTAGAAAAATTCTAACAAAAAAGAAGAAGAATGGGACAACGCCAGGACGCAGCGGACACCTCGTCTTGCCCGCCTCATTCAGGACGAAAAGAAAGACACTAGGATATCCTATCTAAGTGGGTCTAAAACACTTAGAAATTTTTTGAATAAATTCCAAGTGTTACAACATCGAAGAAAGATCGGACATGCCGACCAGGCCACCAGACTGAAATGGCCTACCTCACGGACGTAGCCGACACTCGCGGGTGACCTAAGTTGTAACTCTTACACTTAGACAAATTTCAGAATTGAAATGGCAAAGGGCAATAAACACACAAGAAATTCAAAGCCGAGCAGGACAGCAAAATTTTCATTCATAAGAAATTCAGTACAATGGTGGGCGCTTCGGCCATTACATCAATTGGGCAAAAATAAAAAACTAATTACAAGGGAGCGGGGAGTAGCCGATCAAGCCTCTTGGGTGCCTCCATCCTCGGCTGGCTCTTCGACGTCTTCGGCTCCCTCCTCGGCCTCAGTCTCCTGGCCAGCGGCAGCCGCAGAACTGGTGGCATCATCCAGGAAGTCAAACTCCGTGTAATCCGGCTCGCCGAGGCCGGAACTCTCGATGGGGGACTCCCGCTCCGACAGGGGAAGCTTGGCCTGCTCCTCGGGATCTTTCATCAGCTTGGGAAGCTTCAAGTTCCGTCTAGCCCACCCGGAGGTATAATTCATGGCCTTAAGAGCACGAGATAGCCGCCGACACAGGAGCCTCTGCATCCGCTCTTGGCCCATGTTATAGTACACGGCCATCTCCCTGTTAAAATACTCCTGGCCGGCGGGGGAGTTCATCCCCCAATCTTCAAGCCTGGCGGCCACCACTTCATAACACCAGGAGAGCCGCTCATCGGCCTTCCACCCCTCGGCCAAGAACTGCTTAACGGCCTCATCAGCAGCCTTCACAGCGGCAGCCTCGGCCTCAGCTTTCGCCTTCACGGCTTCATCGTTTTTGCGCCGTTCGGCCTCAAGCACCTTCTGGCTCTCCTCGAGTTTGGCCAGGGCATCATCCCTGGCTGCAGCGGCCTCGTCGCCCTCTGTTGCAAGGCCTTGGCATCCTCCCGGAGCCGATCCAGGCAGGCTACCGCCTCATCGGCCGAGGCAGCCTTCTGCTCAAGCTCTTTCAGCCGAGCAATTTCCCGGTGCTGCCTCTTGTGGCTCTCCATGAGCATGAAGGCACCCTGCACAAAAAGGTAAACAAGGACTCAGACAAATGATTCAACTCGGACGTCGAGAAAAACGACAAATAAGAGGAAGGGAACTTACTTGGACGAGGAGGTCCATCCTGCCTTCGTACACTTTGACGTCCCCAAGCCTCTTCAGATAGGCCCTATCTTTGGCCGGCATGGCCTGAGCCAGCACATCGTGGCCGAGGACGACATCATCAAAAACACCCCCGCCGACGGGGTATTCCACCATCTTCTGGTAGGTGGCGGCAGCAATCTCCTTGCCGGCCCTCTTCGTCCGTGGCTCTTGGACGAGAGGGAGCGATTGGACAGCATCGCTAGGAGCAGCAGTGAGATCCACAACGGGACCACTATCGTCCACACTTGGGACGGTCAGAGTGCCGGCCTCAGTAGCATGGGAAGGAGAAGGTGCCCTCTTCGTCTTCTTGGTGACGTTCATGCCAGCCTCAGTCAATTTCTTCTGGCCGTCAGTGGGAGGCCTCTTCTTCTTGGACTGGGCAGGCTTCGGGGCCGCACCAGCAGTAGCCCCGCCTCCCTCGGCCACGGCCCGTCTGGCCGCCTCGGCCGCCTTTGCAGCCAACTCCTCGGCCGCCTTGGCCTTAGCAATAGCCATGATTGAACGGCGATCCATGGCAAAATCTACACAAAGGAAAACGAACAGATTAGCAAGGCAAAAGAACAAATTATAAAGGAAGAAAGCCGAAGAAATAATTACCATCGGCCTCAGCAGGAATGCCCAAATCCGGGCCGTCGGCCTCTTCGAAGGTAGTGGTCATCCTCGGCCAAAGTTGGATATCGTCCTCCTTGTCGCCATATACATGATATCTTAAGAAGCCGAGGGCGGTCATCTTGTATTCGGTGATATAATCCTTCACGCTCCTCGACCCCCCTTCCAAGAACGCCTCCACCTGAGCGTCCAAGATAGAACTCTTCGGCGGGTCGTGCAGATTGAACCTCCCGGTATGGCCGAGGGAGGGAAACTCGGTGCCATTCTCGCTAAGGGATACGAAAACGAACTTGCTCTTCCACCCATGAATGGACGAAGGCAAATCCGTGAAGCTCCTCTTCTTCGGCAGCTGTTGGAGAGTAGCATAGGCCGCACAATTTTTGTGGCTTCCTCGGCCTATCTGGTACAGATTCATGAACAGAGCCGTCGTCGGCCTGTAGCCCAGCTCCTCACAGCGGAGCAAAAACCCCACCATCAATGAGTAGCTGTTCGGCGTCAGCAGGGCCGGTGGGAGCCCCACCATGTCAAGGTATTCGGTGATGAAGGGATGAAGGGGAAACCTCAGCCCCTTGGCGAAACTCATCGGGTATACTCCAAAGTATCCCGGTGGCGGATGAAGAACATGGTCCGTCGGCCTGGGTGCCCTAACCCGCCCGAACGGCCCCACGTACATCTGGGCAACCAAGTAGTCGGCCGCGCTGCTCTCCGACTTGATCAGGAAGATGTTTGTGAGATCCAGGTAGGAGACGCCCGGCCCACTCTTCGGCCTCCTTATTCTCTTCGGCTTATCTGCTCCCTTCACGGCAGACACCGGTCTCGGGCATGGAATAACAGCGGAAGTGGACGCCCCGTCCACCACTCGGGACGCACCTGCGTCCTCACCTTTTGAAGACGAAGCGGACTCCTCGTCCTCAACTTCGTCGTCCACCGGCTCTCCGGACTTGTAAGGACTTAAGTGTTGTATCTCCTCCTCGAACTCCTCAAGCACCTCATAGTCGAGTGACCTAGTGGAGGGCTGGTCGTCGTACAGATAGTAGTCTTCGTTCAAGCTCTTCATCATAACAACTACTACGAGCCTAAGGGGAATAACTTAGGATCTAAGGGTGTTCAAGCGCCTAACACTAGATCACTAGCCTAGGAAGCAAAGTATGCAAAGTACATGAGATTGCGATGAACACTAACCTTGAACACGAAGAACACGAAGAACACGAGCTTGGGAGTTTATCTCTCTAGAAAATTGGCCAGCACTTCGACAACTCAAATTGCAAATGAGGTTTCTCGTCGGAGGGGGAGGGGTATTTATAGAACTCTCCACCCAACGGTCACTACACGTGGCACCCTCCCAATGGCCACATCAACGACCACCAATGGGAGGCCACCACGTCACCAATGGGCCAGGCCCAACCTACATATCAAGAGCCCACTGGCAAAACAGACTCTACGGCCTATACGCTTGCCGGTTTCACAAGTGCCAGCAAGCGCCCACAACGGCCTATTTGCTTGCCAAGTTCACAAATGCCAACAATAGGGAGATGACAACGGCCAGGAACGTAATGAACGCCCGTAACGGCCACAGAACCAAAGGAACAAAGAACCCACAGCCATCGGCTCCTCGTAACGACCCTTGATGATAACTCTTTACAAGCGATCTGCGCACAAGGGTTCTCCCACAGGGTTACCTTGGCCAGAAAATCGCCATGAGGGTTGGATTCAGGGGCACTACGGAGAGGCCGCTTCGGCCAGGGACTCAAGCAACTCCTTCACCCCTCACTCTCTTCGGCCTGAAGCAGTGGGGGACTGGGGGACTACATCGGCCTCAACAAAACAAAATGAAAAATACAAACACGAATGCAATCACAAAGCATGGCCACAACGTCCATGTATCACAACGGCGCCTCGTCGGCCAAATGCACATAACATCATCAGCAACGGCCAACAGGGCACCTAAGGCAAGGGCATTCATCGTCCTCTGCCAACAGTTAACCATAATGGGCTCTTCGGCCAGGGACACGAAAGCCAGTCAGCGACGGCCAAAGAGAGTGCGCAAGCACCCTTACCGGCCACCCAAAGGAAAGGACACCATCGTCCTCAAAGCAAGGTTCAACCTCAACAGCCTCATCGGCCCAAATGCAAACCTCAACCATCAACGTCCAAGAAAGGGAAGACGTGCCTTCAACGGCCACCGTCGAAGCAGGACTCTCATCGTCCCCAAACGAACACACCAAGGAAACAACGGCCTCCCCGTCCACAGCGAGGAGCAGGTAACGGCCAAGAACAGGATCACCAAAATGGAAACAGCGCCAACGCCGCAACAGCTAACGGCCTGGGAATGCCCGCATCGGCCAAAAGCACCAAAGCACGGGAATCTACTCTCCTTCACTTCGTCTACGTCTCAGCTTAGAGAGTGGGGGACTCCTGATGGAGTATATGGGTCTGAGCCCCCGGACCCACATACTCAGAAGAACAGAAAGCACAAGACACAGAGTGGCGCCCTCGTCGGCCAAGGGACCCCCCGTCGGCCGAAAAGGTGCCAACCCAGATTGTGGTCCTGAGCCCAAGGAACCCGGGTGCCCTCGTCGGCCGCACCCTCGTCGGCCACGCCCTCGTCGGCCACGAAGATCTCACAGAACCGGATTCTACACTTACTCATTTGTACAGCCATTAGTGGCTTTGTATTCGGCCCAGTAGCGGTCCAGTTGTAAATGGGCCTCCCAAGGCTTGGGAGCCCAGCCCGTATTTTCTCTATAAATACTCCCCTTGGGAGTAGTTATAGGGGTGACAAATTCATTCTATTGAAGCATATATTGCACTTCTCTCTCTAGCTCTCACTTCTCTCTAGATATACTCTATCACCCTCAAAGTGTATATATGTAATCATTCGCATATCAATGAAATCAACGATTTCTACCAAAATTACACACCTTTCTTCTTGGTATCAGAGCAGGAACCAAACTGAAATAACCTCACGACCTCAACAATGAACAACCAAAACAACGTGAATGGCTCAAACGCTGGAAGTTCTTCTGCGAATGGGTTGTCCACCGGCAACGGAATACCATGATGGAAGATCACAGACCCTTCTTCTCCGTATTATTTATCCACCTCGGATTTTCCGGGTATGAACATCTGCGGAATGCTTCTCAAAGGAGAAAGCAATTAACGCGAGTGGGCAACATCGATGACTAATGCTTTTTGTGCTAAACGAAAAGTTGGATTCGTGGACGGAAGCATCACTCGGCCAACTGAATGCGTGGAGGACATTGAAGACTGGGTTACAGTCAATTCAATGCTTGTTGGTTGGGTTATGACTGCTATAGACCCGGTTTTACGGACAAACATCACATATATGGATGATGTTTGTGTTTTGTGGGCAGATGTTAAAGCCCGTTTTGCTGTGGGAGATCCGATGAGGATCTATGAATTGAAGGATATGCTCAGAAGCTGCCGGCAAAATGGTGAGACAATTGCTCAATACTATGGACGATTGAAGGACCTATGGGACGAATACGATGGCTACAGGGTACTTCCCAAGTGTACCTGCAAAGGCTGCGTGTGTGATGTCCAGAAGGAAGCACGCAAACAGATTGAGGACGAGAAAACTCACGAGTTCTTAATAATGGCTATTCTTCGAAAAATCGATCTTGTGGATAGGCTGGAACTTCCTTTTCTTTTGAGCGTCCAGGTTCATCTATGAACATAACATTTGACGGTAAGGACAAGAACACAGGGACCGCAGCCCAAGATAATTCAGATGCGCTACTTCTTTGGAGAATATGGGTTTGACTCGGTCAAAATTGAAACGAGTTCTTTTAAATTTGCGGTGAAAAATAGAGATTTGGTCCTACTTCAAATTAAAATATCTCTTATGCATAAAATTCACTAAAAAAAGTAAAAAAAAATAAAAAACAAAAGACAAAAAACCAAACAATCAGAACTACTAAAAAAGTAAAGAAAATAAAAAAAAACAACAAATAACCATAACGATCAAAATTGATGACGACGGAAGAAAGAAAGGAAAAGTGGAAGGCGGCGGAAGAAAAGAAAGAAAAGTGGAAGGCGGCGGAAGAAAAGAAAAAAAGAGGAAGGCAGCGGAAGAAAAGAAAGAAAGAGGAAAGAAAAGAGGATGGTTGCTGAAGACGAAAGATGATGGAAAGAACATGCTGACTCAGAGGCTTGAATTTGGTTTATTTACAAAAATACCGGGTGTATCTATACACCCGAGTGTAGGATATAATTTGCCTGATTCTTGCCTCAAGAAATTCATGTGACTTAAAACTATTTAGATTGATAATACCTATAAAATACTCAATTATCTTTAATTTTTCTACTTTTTATCTTATTTTTCATACTTTTCCACTTTTCTCGTACTTTTTCTACATTACTTATTATCCATACTATTTAATTCTTAAATGTTGTGCCCAAACATATCTTAGAGAACTTCCAAATACGGAGGGAGTATCTCAAATACTAGTTGAATTTAAATTGAAATCTAGGTGGATTTAGATTTAGGAAAAAAATAATAATAATCTCAACTATTGTCGACCCACTAACAATAATCTCAACTATTGATTATTTTTGTATAATCTCAACTATATGAGTCCATGAGCGGTTATTACCTGCAATAACAAGTCAGATTTAAATAGAAACTAAGCGTATTCTATAAATAATCTGAATTATGCCAGTTCTTCTTTTAGTAATCATATTCCAACTATCAACTCAACTTTTTTTGTCAAAATGTAAAAACATTATCGGGGAAATAACTTTAAATAATATCAACTATCACTTGTCAACCAACAATAATGCATACTTTGAGAATGATTTTTAATAATACCAACTATTTGAATATAAAACAAAAATAATATGGAGTCACCTTTCAACAACAAATTCAATTATTTAAGACATCAAAAACTAATAGCAAACCATCAAGTAAATGATATTTGGAAATACAATCATTTATTTAATATTTTAATGTTATCTTTTAGTGAATTAAATGACTATTTTTTTTGTGAAAAAAATGATCTATATCACTTTTAGTCTATATCTAAAGAGTTGATACTATTACAAGTTATTTCCAAAGTACATATTATTCTTAGTTCATGGAATATAGTTTGTACTATTTAAAGTTATTTTCCCAAATTTATTTAAATTTTAAAACTTTAATTTTATAAATGAAATTCTAAATAAATATAAAACGTATTGCAATTTAGAATCAAAATATGTTACATTTCACTTTTTATTTTTATTTTCCGAAAAAAAGTTTTAATTTTTTTTATATATAAACGTCTTTGGATTCGTTTACAAATTCATGTTTTTTTTTTCTTTTTAACTAATTTAAAATGATTTAATATTTTAGGATGATTAGCTATTATTTTTTTTATATTTTGAAAAAATGTGTTAGTATATTTATCTTTTTCACTGTTTAATTTTGAAAGTCACGATTTTCATTTTTTAATTTAAATTTGTACTTAGTTTGAAATTTATTTTTCTTTAAAGGTTTTTATATATTGACCTTTTTGCTCTCCTTCTTTATTTATTTTATATTTGTTATATATTAATAATATCTTACATGTTATGAAATTTTAATTGTGAAATTTATATAATTTCTCCTATATTCTATAATTATATATTTTAAATTCTTTAGTTCCACAAATTTCCTAAAAAGACAGATGTTAATTTCTCCTAAATTCTTACATGTTAATCTTTTTATTTTAATTTTTTGGGTCTAACAGAAATCGACAGATGATAGTTCAGATTATTAAAATCTTATATTTTTTTTTAATTTATTGAACAGGTAGCCAGTCATGTCCAACCATTATTGACGTAAGGTGCCTAAAATTAGGGTTATTCTGAAATAATCTATAGACTATTAGTATAGATTTTTGGGAAAATTACTATTTACCCCCTGAGATTATGTCATAATTATTAATGCAACCTTACATTTTCAAAAATCATTTAGTTATCCCCTTAGTTTTGATCATTCTCACTATATACTCCCTCATGTTAATATTTGTTAAATTAGATTTAATATAACTTTTAAACTCAATGAAAATTATCTACAAAATTAAATTCTGAAGTAAAACACAATGTATTATCATAATTATAAGTCATTGTTCTTGATCGTTATTTTTGTACTTGGTTACTTGATCGTGGAATAAGTATTAATGAAAGTAGTTAAGGCAGAAGACTCGTGAACTCAATAATATTCATGGAATACATGAGAAAGTTGTTTGAAATATGTGTTATCAAAATTCTATACGTCTCTTCATCATGAATATAAAAGTCTTATTCGTAATTCATTCAGCTGATAATTATGGCGTAACCTCATGGAGCTAATAGTGATTTATTCTCCATGCTAATTTTACGTTTTAAAATGAACCACACCCAATGTTGACGCTTCTTTAAAAAAGAAGAATGCGGTAACGGATATTTATTTGGAGATGAAAACCATATCCTCCGTACTATAAGAATCGGCTCCACGCTCAAATATACTACGTATAAAGAAATCCACATTTTCTGCGTAGAAGTGAAACTCTGTACATCTATCATCTGCGCGTATGGCTGGAGTAAAGCTTATGCGGGCGGTTCAATATGAAGGTTATGGAGGCGGTGCTGCTGCTCTGAAGGTATCATCGTCTTTTACCTTCCAAATTTCCGTCCCCAATCAGTGTTGTGGAAATTGTTGCTTGGATTATTGATTATCTATTTTATTAAGTGCTAATGTTCATCATAAGCCCTTTTTCATATGTTGTAGATATTCTTGATTTCTTGTTATTTTTCTTTTATACTCCCGTAATCCGTGTGTTACTAAAGTTTATTGAGCCCCATACTAGAATTTAAGTTAAATAATTGAGGAAAATCATTTTTAGGTATACGATCGTGGTGATTGGGGTTAAAAGATCATCAGAGAATAATACTGGTGTCAAATAATTGATACTCATAAGTCCCAATTGGAGAATTTTGATTAGGGATGGAATGACATTGAGGTTATATATTTCCTCTTAAGGAAAAGAAAGATAGAACTGTATGTTGGATTTTATTATTAGAAACCCAATATAAACCAGAATATGACTGAGAGTAGCATGCACCAAGGCACCAAGCCTCTATTCCTATCAGAGTCGTTGGTAAATGAAAAGCTACCTAGTACCTACTCGGCTTAGGGAGTGTTTGAAAGTTAAAAAAAGTGTTTTTCAGCTCTTGGCTTAAAAACAGCTGAAATAGGTGTTTTCAAGTGACACTTCTGCCTAAATTAAGCACTTAAAAGCTAAATGCTAGGAACATGTGGTTGTGGTGGAGTGCTTCAAACTGCTTTTCACTTTTCCTATTACACAAAAATCACTTTTTTTACCAAACACTAACAACCTTTACTTTTTCAAATGTACTTTATTCTAAAACACTACCAATTTTGACTATTAAACACTTTCACTAATATGTAGTATCATTTAAAAAATCAATTTTGTTACAGAATTGCAAATACTCCCTTAGTCTGGGTACAAGCTAACTAAGTAGGTATGCTCCTCTGTTACTTGAACAAATGCATATGTTATGTAGTGAATGATTAGAATATAACAGATTGAGTTGGGGTGTAGGAAGTATAGTCCTTCCCCAGTTCCATAGTAAATTATTTATTTAGAAAATACTTAAATCAGTATTAATAATTGGCATATTTAGAAACTACACTAAACGTTCTATTGAAGTGCAAAAAATAAATTCAAATATGATGTATCACAGATTTAAAAATTGTTAAGCTGGCCGCAGAAATAGTGAATGAGAAAGTTATTGAGGGATAGGGACTACTTAGAGAGAGTAGGTGTTTGATGTTGAAACTCTTTAACACATATACATCATTACATTGTGTGTTGCAGCATGTTGAAGTTGCAGTGCCCACTCCTAGTAAAGGTGAGGTTTTGCTAAGGATAGATGCTACAAGCATAAACCCAATCGATTGGAAAATCCAAAAGGGCATGCTACGCCCTCTTTTGCCCGGAAAATTCCCTTACATACCTGGTTAGTCTCAACACATTCAGATCTCCATTTGATAAATTTCCATGTTCTAGCATCGTTTGATGGGTAATTCTTAATTGCAATGGTGTTCCTTTTTATGAAGTTGTTCTTAACAGGAGAAAAAAATGATAACTTTTGGTACAGTATTTGTGCTATTTTACATCTCTACCTTAATGTACAGATAGAGTCTCACTTCAAAATACAAAAGATAAACACATGGGCTTGTTAGGCCTTAAGGGAATCCAATTGCTAATGACCAACTAAACAGATACTCTGTATAAAACTTCCCAGTTGACCACATTGAAGTAGTATAGATAAACACATGGCTTATAAGATTATGAGTAATATGAATACCAACTAATTGATTATATTCAGATTCTTAGTGTGCCATGACTAATATGCAATATGACCTGTTTGAGCGAGTAGTGGTATGATCCATATTATGAATTTTATCAATGTATAGTGTCTAGGTTTAGATTGACTTAAACATGTCTTTCCTCTGCCTGGAGCAGCAACTGATATAGCAGGAGAAGTAATGGAGATTGGTTCGGCTGTGAAGAATTTCAAGGCTGGTGACAAAGTTGTGGCTATGCTCAGTCATTTTGTAAGTCTTTTTTTGTCACTCATTTATATTTTAGTGTTTGTTGCCCCAATGGCTTTGAAGTGGCAATGACAATATCTTGAAAGCCATGGGCCATGGATGATTGTTTCACAAGTATGCCAGATGCATTTCACTTTTTTACTGTATCGAAGAGGTGTATTCAAGCAATATCTAAGCCTTTGTAAAGGGGAAAGTCCGTAAATATAACTCCGCACTATATTGAATCTCACTTTCATAAAAGTGATTGCATTTATATATGGACAAAAAGGGACCAGGTAGTAAAATTGGAAAAATATACACTGTCACTGACACCATTGCACATGTAATTGTGACCACTGACCACAAATTATAAGAGGACTTTTATATATGAATAGGCATTTATAAGAGGACTTTTAGGTGTTGGTCACCAGCGGCGAGCGGTATTTTCAAGGGACTTTTTCTACGTTTTTTCCTTGGAGGTTTTTCAAAAATATTACTAAAATAAAACTTATTTACACAAATATGACTAATAGTTACTACAATGTAGTGTCATGGTAACTTAAATTTACATGTTGAACATAAATTACTATGATTTCATTACTATTCTAGTCAATAGTCACTTTTTTGTAAACAATCTTTATGTTAGTCATAAATATGTAATTATTTCTTTTTCCTTGTGCATTTTCAATTATTTTGGAATTTATATTGCATAGATGTTGAAGGGAAAAGAAGTTTGAAGAGACTTAGACCATTGAAGTTGGCTAGTCATATACGGAGTATAAAACAAACTAGCCATATTTTCCTTATCACAAAGTCTAAAAGTCGTATCATTCTTTCTTAGTTATAATACTCCGTATGACACATTTGTACTACCCCTTGTATCATTCTTCGAAGAAGAAAATAAATATCAAAGAATACTTTTGCATACGTCTCCAGAATACTTTGCAGCTCATTCCTTCATAATTTTTGGACTGATGGAGTGCACTCATGAATGATTTTGAAAATGGAGAGCAGAGTCAAATTCTCCCAATATGATTGCATAGGGACAATTTTGTAAGAAAGTATAAGAGAAATTTGTAACTTGAGAAAATATGAAGGAACATAAAACATTAGTTCAAACTCAATAAATTTTATCTTCACTCAATCTTTACTGTACGTTCAATTTTATTTTTGACTTGTTTCTCTTGTATAAATACGAAGAAATCGGAACATATGCAAAAAAACATCATATTTCATTTTCCTTTATATTTGTCCAGGTATTGTCAAACATAAGGAAATAAAATTTCCTTTACAATCTCTTTCATTTTCATAGCATTCTTCCTAGGCCCAAACATAGCCTTATCGACTAGCAATTATTGAGTTATGAAAACAAAAATTGGCTTCAACAGTTCTTATTCATACTCATTGCGATAATGTGCTTAATTATGTTTTATGTGCTTGAAAACAGAGCGGAGGTGGTTTTGCAGAGTACGCTGTGGCCAAAGAGAGCCTAACTGCAATAAGGCCTCCCGAGGTACAAGCTGCTGAAGCTGCGGGCCTTCCAGTTGCAGGCCTAACAGCCCATCAGGCCCTTGTGAATGCATCCGGGATCAAGCTTGATGGTAGCAGCAGCAGCCCAAGGAAGAATGTGCTTGTGACTGCCGCCTCCGGTGGGGTGGGCCACTATGCCGTCCAACTAGCGAAGCTGGGGAACACACACGTGACTGCCACCTGTGGGGCCCGAAACATTGAGTTCGTGAAGAGTTTAGGGGCAGACGAGGTCATTGACTATAAAACCCCCGAAGGAGCATCTCTCAAGAGCCCTTCGGGCAAAAAATACGATGTGGTCATACACTGTGCCACGGGCATCCCGTGGTCGACTTTCGAGCCTAATCTTAGTGAGAACGGAAAGGTGATAGACCTAACCCCGGGCCCGAAAGCAATGTGGACCTTTGCTGTCAAGAAACTCACATTGTCAAAGAAGCAACTGGTGCCGTTGCTTTTGTCCCCCAAAAGTGTCAACTTAGAGTATCTTATCGGGCTTGTTAAGGAGGGGAAGGTAAAAAGCATCATTGACTCGAAATATAGTTTGAATAGTGCTGAAGATGCTTGGGCTAAGAGCATTGAAGGACATGCTACAGGGAAAGTTGTTGTGGAGCCCTGAAAAAATGAAAGGGCCACTGGCAGTGAAAACAATTACTAAGATATGAAATGATAAATCTTAAGTGGTTTTCCTTTAACTTATGTGATTGTGTACAATAAACTGAATAAAGTATTGGGGTATTTTTTAATTACCATTTTAATTACCATTTATAGCCATCAGGGGCGGATCCAAGAACGAAAGATGGAGTGAGGAGTTAGGTAGTAAAAAAAATTGATTCTACACGCACAAAGTTTAGCTAAGGACTCTTATCGAACTGAACTTTTTCGAACTACTTGAGTTCGAACTTGATTTTGAATCTAATTTAAGGACTCGAGCTTAAAGAGCTTCAAACTCGTTAGTTTTTTAGTTTGAATAGTTGTTCAAATTGAGTTCGAGTATAGTGATGTTTGATTTTATCCCGACTCGAGCATATTGATCACTTATAAATTAGAAGAATAAATTAGATATATCTTAAATTATATTAATGATTATCAAAGATTCGAGTATTTATTGAATAATTCGAACACGAATCTAATAACAAACATAGTCTGAACTTTTCTACATTTGAGCATGATTATCGAGTTTATCGAGCGTTCGAATCGAGTACCTCAAATCTATCAAGCCAGACTCGAACTCCATTTTGTACTAGGTAAATATTCATTTCATTGTTTTGATGTAGCATATTAATGGTAATTTCGTATATATAATATATGTCCATTAACACGTTAAACTTTTGTATATGAAATTATTCTCTAATATTTAATCGTATATGAACTTATGATGTATTACAAAATTAAGGGGACTAAAATTATGAATTACTCCGTACATTTTAAATTACATTCTAAGACTTTCACTTAATTGAGTTTTTGGATTTTTTAGGCTGGATTGAACATCAATTTTTTTATAAATCTATACCTATAATTAGAAAAAAACAAGAGTTGGGATGGTGGAGCCCACCCTAGCCCCTACTATGATCCGCCCATGATAGCAATACATGGGCATTTAGGAGAATCAAATTATCCACCCCATTTTAAAGCGAAATTGAACTTCTCACCCTTTTTCAGAATTTCAAAAAAAGGGTTTCACGGACCACCCTTGGAACTTCCAAAAATTATTTTGAATACCATATGTTCAAAAATTTATTAGATATACACACATTCTTCCACATAATTTTCAGTTTTCAAAACGAATTTATATGAAAAAATGACAAAAGTATTCTAATTAGTTTTTTATATATTTTTGAAGACAAAAATATGACTATTTTTTTCAAAAAGTTTGACTAACTTTCAATTAATTAATTTAAATTTCCTCTCATTAGACCATCTGTGACGGGTAGCTAATTATTCTTATGACTTGGCTAGCCACATAATGTAGCAAAATTATGTAATTAATTTTGCAGCAAAATTAAAATGTATTTCGATGGTTAGCTATAGTTTTTCCCTCTTCATTTATTATTAATTTATTATTAATAGTGTCATATTTAATAATTCTTCTTCCTCTAAATGAACCATTAGAAATGCTCTTGTAATCCTTACGTAACCCCGCCCCCACGCTACCCCCTCTATCCCACAACAGCCTCCAGCAACTGACATCGGAACGTCCGCGGTGATCACCAAGAAAGTCACTGGAAAATTTTTCCGGATTGTTTTATTGCATTCAGTTTAGTTTTTGTTTAGAAATTCCTAAGGAAAGTTGTCAGATCGAAAAGTTTCCTACTTTCCCATTAATATGTTCCACAGCCCCACAACGTCAATGACGCCGATAATACATAAGTGTTACTGACATAATAAACTGAAGGTGACATAAAAATCTGTCATTGATATCATAAACAGGAAATTACATTCTTAAAGTTGCAAATTTATTACCTTGGTAGTCAAATTTTGGTCCATATTAAAAGTAACCATTTTTCAGAATTTGACTTCAGTATAGTAGGACATCCATCTCTCTAACATTGAGACATGAAGATGTGGTGAAGTTATTAAGCAAAATGAGTGTATGTGATTAATATTGGATTAATAAAGTAAGAATGAAATTGATAGAGTATATTCTAGAGAGAAGTGAGAGCTAGAGAGAGAAGTGCAAGTAAATGCTTCAATAGAATGATTTTGTCACCCCTATAACTACCTCCAGAGGAAGTATTTATAGGAAAAATACGGGCTGGGCTCCCAAGTCTTGGGCTTGGGAGGCCCATTTACAACTGGACCGCTATTGGTCCGAATACAAAGTAAATGATGAGATATATAAATGAATAAGTGTAAAATCTAGTTCTGTGAGTCCTCCATGGCCGACGAGGGTCTGGCCGACGAGGGCACGGCCGATGAGGGCACGGTCGATGAGGGCACGGTCGATGAGGACACCCTGGTTCCCTGGCTTCAGGATCATATTCTGAGTCGGTCCCTCTTCGGCCGACGAGGGTCCTTTGGCCGACGATGGCACTGCGTAGTGGCTTGTACTTTCTGTTCTTCTGAATATGTGGGTCCTGGGGCCTAGACCCATATACTCCATCAGGAGTCCCCCACTCTCTAAGCTTAGATGTAGACGAAGTGAAGGAGAGTAGATTTCTGTGCTTAATGCTCTTGGCCGACGCGGGATCACGTTGGCCGTTCCCTGTCGTGGCGTTTGGTGGCCCTGTTCTGAGTTTGGCCGTTACCTGTTCCTTGACGTGGACGAGGAAGGCTGTTACTTCTCTGATGCGCTTGTTCGTGGACGATGAGTGTTCCGGCATGAGTGGCCGACGATGGTAGTGTCTATCCTTGGTCGTTGATGGTCGAGTTTCCCTTTTGGGTTGATGAGGCTGTAGGGGTTGCGTCTTTGTTTTGGGTGGCCGATGAGGGTACTGTGCATTCCTTTTGGCCGTTGTTGATGATACCATGTGTCTTTGGGCGACAAGGCGCCATATTGTCCAAGCTTTTAGGGATGTTAACAGTCTGGCCGGAGATGGAGTTGTGAGGACCTTGGGGCCGTTGTGGTACATGGACGACAGTGATTTAGGTATGTTAACCTCCTGTTCTTTGATTCCTGGCTTGAGAGTGGTTTGTGGTCTCGAAGCCGATAAGTGTCCTGTGATTTCAAGCTTTGCTACGGCTGATGGTGCACCACGATGTTATTGACGTTGTGGACTTGGTATATTTTTATTTTCTCATTTTGCCTGCTATTCTTAAGGCCGGTGTAGTCCCCCAGTCCCCCACTGCTTCAGGCCGAAGAGTGAGTGAGGGGTGAAGGAGTAGCTTGAAGCTTAGGCCGAAGTGGGATCCTCATACTGCCCTTGGATCCAACCCTTTGGCGATTTCCTGACCAAGGTAACCCTGCGGGAGAACCCTTGGACGCAGGTCGCTTTCAAAGGGTTATCATCAAGGGTTTAGTGCGAGGGCCTCATGGTCGTTGGGTTCCTATCCTTTGGGGTATTGTGGCCGTTGTAAAGTCTTCCTTTGCATAATATGCGTGGCCGCTTAGATGGCCGATACGGTTTCAACGTGGATGGCCGTTGGCTGTGTTGGCCGTCGTGGGTGCTATTTTTCCCTCCTTGATCCGTAGGGCCTGCTTCGTTGGTGGGCCGCTGATCTGTGGAGGGGGTTTGGCCTGTGGACAGAATGGTGGCATCCCATTGGTGGCCGTTGGTGTGGCCACTAAGGTGATGCCACGTGTAGTTACCGTTAGGAGGGGGGCTATAAATACCCTCCCCGTTCCGAGGACAGGCCTCATTTGCATTCTGAGTAACGAAGTGCTGCCCAAAAAAAATTTAGAGAGAGAAAGCCTTTGCTGAGTGTTCTTCACCTTCTTCAAAACATCAAGGTTAGTTCTTCAATCCGTTCTTCTACTTCTTACATATTTTACTCTTCTAGGCCTTGATCCAGTGTTAATCACAAAAACACTTTAGATCTAAAGTAGCTCCCCTTAGTGCCTTAGGAGTTGTTAAGATGAAGTCCTTAAACGAGGAGTATTACCCGTACGACGACGAGCCTTCCGCCAAGTCTCTTGACTACGATGTGATCGAGGAGTGCGCCGAAGAGATCGAACACTTGAGCCCGTATAAATCCGGAGATAATGTGGACGAGGAGGACGAGGACGAAGGGTCCGCTTCGTCATCCGATGGTGAGGACGCTGGGGTTACCCGCGTAGTGGACGGGACGTCTGTCTCTACTACCATCTTGTGCCCGAAGCCGGTGTCTGCTGTGAAGGGGCTACCGCGGCCGAAGAGGAACAGGCGGCCGAAGAAGGGACCAGGCTTCTCTTACCTGGACCTTACCAACATTTTCCTCATCAAGCCGGAGAGCAGTGCCGCTGATTATTTGGTCGCACAGATGTATGGGGGGCCGTTTGGGAGGGTTAGGGCGCCTAGGCCGACAGACCACGTGCTAAATCCGCCACCGGGATACTTCGGAGTGTATCCGATGAGCTTCGCCAAGGGGCTGAGGTTTCCCCTTCATCCCTTCATCCAGGAGTATTTGGACATGGTGGGGCTCCCTCTGGCCTTGCTGACCCCTAAAAGCTACTCACTGATGGTGGGGTTCCTTCTCCATTGTGCTGAGTTGGGTTACAGGCCGACGACGGCCCTCTTCATGAACCTCTATCAGATTGGCCGAGGGAGCCACAAGAATTGCGCCTGCTACGCCACTCTGCAGCAGCTGTCGAAAAAGAGGACCTTCACGGACTTGCCTTCATCCATACACGGTTGGAAGAGCAAGTTTGTCTTCGTGTCCCTGGGCGAGGGTGGCACTGAGTTCCCCTCCGTCGGCCATGATGGGAGGTTTACTCTTCATGACCCGCCCAAGAGTTCAATCCTAGATGCTCAGGTGGCGGCGTTTTTGGAGGGGGGCCCGAGGAGTGTGAAGGATTACATCACGGAGTACAAGATGACCGCTATCGGCTTCTTTAGATACTTCATGTATGGCGATAAGGAAGATGACCTCCAACTATGGCCGAAGATGACCACGACCTTCGAGGAGGCCGACGGCCCCGATCTGGGCGTTCCTGCCGAAGCTGATGGTAATACCCCCTACGGCGTCCTCATTTTACTTTGTCTTTTTATTTTGCTGACTTGTTTCTTTGTTGTGCAGACTTCGTAATGGATCGACGATCCGTGATGAACAAGGCCGCTGCGAGGGCGAAGGCGGAGTTGGCCGCCAAGGAGGCTACGGCGAAGGCAGCTGCCGGTGATGATGCGACGAAGAGGCCACCTCCCCCACCGAAGAAAAAGCGGCCGGTGGAGGAATCCCAGAGGAAGCTGATTGAGGCCGGTATGCAACCCGCCAAGAATTCGAAGAAAGCTTCATCTTCCGCCGTTGCTGATGAGGCTGGCGTACTAGCCGTCCCAATTGCGGACGAAGGAGGGTCCAGTGCTGCAGCTGCCCTCGTGGACCTTACCTCTGGTCTTTCCGGGGAAGGTTCTGAACCCCTCTCCCTTGCTGAGGAGTCCCGGCCGAAGCGGTCCGGCAAGGAGGTGGCTACGGCCACTTACAAACTAGAGGTTGAATACCCCAAGGACGGGGGGTTTCAATGACGGCGTTGACGGCCACAGCGTGCTCTCTCAGGCCATCCCGACCAAGGACCGGGTGTATCTTGACAAGCTAGGGGATGTCAAGATATACGATGGTGGGATGGACCTTGTCATCCAGGTAATTCCTTTCGTCCTTAGTCTTATCGTTTTCCTTTGACATTTTTGCACACTTGTCTGATAGTCTTTTCCGTTGCAGGGTGCCTTCATGCTCATGGAGAGCAACAAGAGGCAGCAGCGGGAGATTGCCCACTTGAAGGAATTCGAGCAGAAGGCAGCCTCGGCCGATGAGGCCATGAGCTGCTTAGGGAGGCTGCGGGAAGATTTTGCAGCCTTGCAGAAAAGAGCCGATGAGGCCGATGCGGCCAAGGAAGAGGCCCTGGCAAAACTGGCCGAAGAGAAGGGTGCCCGCGAGGCTGATCGTCGGCGGGCCGATGAGGCCGAGAGGGCCAAGGCCGAAGCTGAAGCTGCGGCAGTGAAGGACACTAATGATGCCGTGGAGAAGTTCTTGGCCGAAGGATGGAAGGCCGACGAGCGCCTGCCCTGGTGCTATGAGATCGTAGCGGCCAAGCTCGAAGACTGGGGGCAGAACTCCCCTGCCGGCCAGGAATATCTCGAACGCGAAATGTCCGTGTATTATAACATGGGCCAACATCGGATGCAGAGGCTCATTTATCGGCGGTTGAGTCGCGCTCTCAGAACCCTGAACTATACTCGAGGTTGGGCCAGGCAGAACCTGCGGCTTCCCAGGCTAATGAAGGATCCGGAGGAGCAAATCAACCTTCCTTTATGCGATAGGCAAGCTCCCATAGAGAGTTCCGGCCTCAGCGAACCGGACTATGACGAAGATGATTTCTTGGACGACACCGCCACTTCCGCCGTAGAGGCCGGCCTGGATGCTGAGACCGAGGGGGGTGCTGAGCTCGTCGTTGACCAGGACGCTGCCGATGAGGGCGCTCAAGAGGCCTAATCGTCCATTTTTGACTTTAGTTTGTAATTTGTAGTTTATGTTTCATCAGCTGAATGTAATGGCCGAGGTGCCCGCCATGTAATGATTTATATTAATGAGACATGTTTCCGGCCTTGCTCTGTCTTGTTGTCGTCTTGTTCTCTGTTTGGTTTCTCTTTTTTTCTTTTCAAAATTTGTCTAAGTGTTTTGGAATTGGGACTTAGAAAATTCTCTAAGTATCAGGGCCTCAAGTGGGTGGATGTTCGCGTCGTCTTGGTGTTACGCCCCCTTTCACTTTTGACCGATACTTTGGAAGATTTCCTAAGTGTTGAACCAAATGCCACACGTGGTGTTCTTGTCGGCCCGGTGTTCTTTGCGGCCCCTTTGTTCCCATGCCCCCGATAAGGGTACCTGACCTTTGCCGTCTGAGTGTGATGGATGAAGCGCTCCCCCATGGGACTTGACCTTTGGATTGCATGTATTGCTTGTCCCCCTCGGCTTTAAATGTTTTTGTCTCTTGCCTTAAGTTATTCCAACTTTGAAATTTGTCTAAGTGTCAAACCGAAACATGGATATCTATCGGCCGTCGGCGGGGCTGAGACGGGCACCTACAAATGTCTGAATGCCCGCTTCGTCTTGATGATGTCCCTTCCTTGAGGAGATTGCCCGAGTGTTAGGCTATGTAGTTTTCTCTACGTAGTATCGTCGTCGGCCAAGTTGGGCGGTGTGGCCGATGAAGGTACCCGGGTGTTTTGCCTCTTCCCTTGCATTTGCTTTCTTTAGAATTTTCTCTAAGTGTTGGAATTCACTCAGGGAACTTTTTCCTCAGAAATTTTCTCTAAGTGTTTGGGAATCACTTAGACGACTTTCTTCAAAGATTTTCAGGTTGAGCAACCGCCTAGGTTTTAGCGCCTGTAACGGCCAGCAAGAATGTTGTGGCCGGTAGGGGTTGCCACTCGTGTATTTTCACTTTCCCGTGGGTGTTTTAGTGCCCGCTTCGTCCTGGGCCTCCTTTCCGGTGTTCAACTTCAGGCTTGTGTTCAAGTGTCAAGCTATGATTCTTTGTTTTTCTTGCTAAGTGGTGGCACTTCAGGTGTTCATGGCCGATGAAGGTTACCACCCTCGTTTCACCAAACCACTTTGGTTAGGATTTTATGGGCGCATGCTCCGTCCTTGACACTTTCCTCGTAGTGGGTGGCCGCTTCGTCCGCGTTACCTGTTGGTAGTGTTACCTTTGTATTCAACTGATATGTACTTAGCCAAATGTGGCTAATTTGTGGGGATTTATTTTTACTGCTCGAGGCCGGCAAGTGCGTGCAGTCCTCGGCTTCCCTCTTTTTTTTTGTTCCCTATTTCGGGGAGTGTCCTTCTTTCAGGCTTCGGCCGAAGGGGTCGATAGTCCTCCGACCGGTTTGGACTTCGTTTATAACGTCCATGATCTCAGGGGGGGGTCCCGTCGCCTATTTATGACGCGGGCTAGACTTTTGGTTGGTTTCCAACGGCTGCCATTGCCCATCCCTGAGTTTGGGGATTTTGTCACCTCGGCCATGATTTCAGGCTTGTCGTCTTGCGATCAGGCGCGTGGACGACGTGGTGAACTTCCCGTTTCAAGACGCGGGCCGTTTGCGGGCCCATCGTCCTGGGGATATCGTCGGCCCTACCTGAGTGATTTGCTCTGAGGGGCCGGTACGACGTGCTCTTTCAGCTGGGCCTAAACCTTTCGCTGATACAAAATACAATGGGGCATACCTGAGCTTTCCGCTCTAAGGCTGCAGATGCGAAGCGCCACATCGGCCATGCCTGAGCCTTTTGCTCTAAGGTGGCCGATGAGGGCGCCTGTTAATGTGCTACTCGAATTCCAAGAAATCAAAGGAAACATGATTTTTATTCAAAAGTGGCTCAAGGCCGAGGGTGGTGTTCAATCAATAACCCGTCAAAGGGTGAGGGCTTCGCCGGCTGCACCTCTTTCGGATTATTGATAAAACTTCACCAAATGGTGTACATTCCACGTTCGTGGTACATTGTTCCCATTCGGGCGTTTAAGCTTGTAGATGCCGGGTTTCACCACGGCAGTGACGATGTAGGGACCTTCATACTTCAAGGCTAGCTTGCCTCCTTCCGTCGGCTGACTTGCTTCCCTTCGGCGGAGGACGTAGTCCCCCACTTGGAATTCTCGGAAACGTACCCTGGCGTCATAGTATGATTTCACTTGACGTTGGTAATTCTCTGCTCGGATGAATGTCTGTTCACGTCTTTCGTCGATCAGGTGGAGGTCGATTTTCATGTTTTCCTCGTTGACCTCTAGGTCATACTGCTCCACCCGTCGGCTGGGAATGGTGACTTCCGTGGGTGCCTTTGCTTCAAAGCCATAGCACAGGGCAAAAGGTGTTTCACCCGTTGCCCTCCTCGTTGACCCAACTCCCTCCTGCGTCATGTAGGATCTTGTTCAGTCCCTCCATTATAGTTCTGTTGGCGTTCTAAACCTGTCCATTGCCTTGAGGGTAGGCGACGGAGGAGAAACGGTGCTTTATTCCCCACTCTCGAAGGAGCTCCTGAAAGGGTGTCGCTTCGAACTGGGTGCCGTTTTTGGATATGATCTCTTGGGGGACACCAAAGCGCGTGAGGATGTTCTTGTGGACGAACTTCTGACACCTTGCCCCCGTGATGCTGGCCAGAGGTTCCGCTTCGACCCACTTGGTGAAGTAGTCGACCGCGATGATGATGTAGCGGTTGTTGCCAGCAGCTCTGGGTAGAGGGCCGACCAGGTCAATCCCCCATCTCGAAAATGGAATGGCAGTGCTGATGGGGGCGTAGTTGACGGCTGGCCGACCAGGGGCCTTCTGGAGCACCTGGCACGTGGTGCATTTCCTGGCTAGATCCGCACAATCCCGCGCCATCGTCGGCCAGAAATATCCCTGGACGACGAGACGCCGAGACATACTGAAGGGGCCCTGGTGTGAGGAGCAAACACCACAGTGAATTTCTTCCATGGCCACATCAACCTCGTCCTGGTTTAGGCATCGGAGGAGAGTACCATTATAGGATCGTTTGTAGAGTTTGCCATCTTCAATAGTGTAGCTTGGGGCCCTGAGCTTGGCGAGCTTGGCCCTCTCCTCGTCCTGGGGTAGCTCCCCCGTCGTGATGAAAGTGGTGATGTCGGAGATACAGTCCTCCGGTCGCTGTTGGATGCACAAGATAGGGCTGGCATGGATGCTGGACATGCTCAGCTCCTCGATCTTGGCTAGCTTGGAGATGTGCTCCGGAGTGTCCGAGCTGAGCTTGGAGAGGATGTCGGCCTCGGCGTTCTCGACCCTTGGGATCTGTGTGATCTCGTAGGTTCCAAACGCCTTCAGCAACTCCTCTGCCGCCTATTTGTATTGCTTCATCCGGCCTTCCTTTGCTTCGTACGTACCCTCAACCTGGCCCACTACCAGCTTGGAGTCGCACCTGATTTTGATGTGCCTGGCTCTGAGGCCGGCGGCGAGTCTGAGGCCGCTGAGGTGGGCCTCATACTCAGCTTCATTGTTGGATACCCTGAAGTTGAAGCGGATGGCATAGTAAGCTCTGAATCCTTCGGGGGATATGAGGACGCCGCCGTCGCCGCATGATTTCGTGGCCGACGAGCCGTCGGTAAAGAGGGTCCATGTGTCATCAGGCTCTGGCCCGGGAGCGGTAGCAGTTGTCTCCCTTGCCGTGCATTCGGTGACGAAGTCGGCCAAGGCTTTCCCTTTGATAGATGGCCTTGGCTTGATCTCAATCTGAAATTGGCTGAGGAAGATCGCCCATTTCACCATCCTTGAGGAGCTAGTGGGGCTCCTCATGAGTGCGCCAAGGGGCTGCTGGGTCAGGACGTGGACGACATGGGCCTGGAAGTAGTGCCCCAGCTTTTTCACCGTATGGACGATAGCTAGCACCGTCTTCTCAATGGGGGAGTACCTGAGCTCGGCCTCCCTAAGTGTCTTGCTGATGTAGAAAATGGCCTTCTGCACCCCTTCGTCCTCACGGATGAGCACAGAGCTGATGGCCGACGTGCTCACCCCCAAGTACAAGAAGAGGGTTTCACCGGTTTTGGGCTTGGAGAGCACTGGTGGGGACGAAAGGTACCTCTTCAGCTCTTCAAACGCTTCCTGGCACTCAGTCGTCCATTTGAAGCTGTTTGCTTTGTGCATGATCTGGAAGAAAGGGAGTGACCTCTCGGCTGACTTGGAGAGGAAACGGCTCAGGGCCGTCAGTCGCCCTATCAGCCGTTGTACCTCTTTGACGTTGCGGGGCGGCTCCATGTTGATGATAGCCTGTATCTTCTCCGGATTTATTTCAATGCCTCTCCGGCTGACCATGTAGCCGAGGAACTTGCCGCCCTGGACGCCAAAGGCGCACTTCTTGGGGTTGAGGCGGAGTTTGAACTCCTTCATGATTTCAAAAATTTCCCGGAGGTCGTCAGCATGTGTGGCGGCTTGCCTGCTCTTGACAATCATGTCATCGACGTATGCCTCCATCGTCCGGCCGAGGAATGCTCTGAAGATCTTGGCCACCATCCTGGTATAGGTGGCGCCGGAGTTTTTGAGTCCGAAAGCCATGACGAGGTAGCAAAAAATTCCCTCCGGGGGTCATGAAGGCCGTCTTCTCAGCGTCATCTTCATGCATGAAAATTTGGTGGTACCCTCTGAAAGCATCAAGGAACGACATCAACTCGCATCTCGCCGTCTCATCCACCAACTGATCAATGTTGGGGAGAGGGAACGGGTCCATGGGGCACGCCTTGTTCAGGTCAGTGTAATCAACACACATTCTGAATGTCGGCGGTTTTTGGGCGAGGACGACATTGGCTAGCCACTTCGGGTACTTCACCTCTTTTATGTGGCTGATTGAGAGGAGCATGGCGACCTCCCCTTTGACGAAGTCCCGTCTGTCGGCGGATAAGTAGCGCCGCTTCTGCTTGACTGGCGTGGAGGCTGGATCGACAGTCAGCCGGTGAGTGATCACCTGTCGGCTGATGCCTGGCATGTCGTCCGGGCCCCACGCGAAGATGACGGCGTATGACCGTAGGACGAGGAGGATGGCGTCCCGCTGGTCCTGCGGGAGTTGCTTCCCGATTTTGAGGACCCGCTCCGGTCGGGAGGTATCCAGGGGGACCTCCTCGACCTCCTCGGCTGGTTCGGCAGGCGGTCTTTCCTCGACCTTGGCAACGGTTGCCGTGATGGTGTCTATTCTCTGCCCTTCCCTCTCGGCCGGCCTCGTTAGCTTGAGGTAGCATGCCCTGGCTATCCTCTGGTTTCGCCAAGCATAGCCGATGCCGTCGTTGGTGGGAAACTTCAGGCACAAGTGTTTCATGGAGATGATGGCCTCCAAGTCCTCCAGTGCTGGCCGCCCCATGATCAGGTTGTGGGCGCACTCAAGGTTGACCACCATGAACTCCATGTTAATTTTGGCACGGTGGGAGCCGTCGCCGACCTCCACGGGGAGGACTATCGTGCCCTCAGCGTCGATAGAGTCCCCGGTGAAGCCGGACAACGGTGTCTTGATCGGCTTCAGTAGAGCTCTGTCCAGCTTCAGCTGCTTGAAGGTGTCTAGGTACATCACGTTGACGGAGCTCCCCGTATCGATGTAAGTACGGTGGATGATGGAGTCACCGATCTCACACCGGATGACGAGGGCGTCCCTGTGTGATTCCTTACCCGGAGGCAAATCCTTGTCGGTGAAGGTGATCGCCTCCGTTCACTGCTTCTTCGGATGGGGGGGAACGTGGGACACCTCCCCAATGTAAAGGGATTGGGCCCATTTCTTCCTCTGGGTGACGGAGTCCCCCCCGGTATTCCCACCTACGATGAGGTGAACATGGTTCTTCTTTGGCAGAGGCTCTTCAAAGTCCTCGTCGTCGCTGAGCCTACCGATCTCCCGCTTCTTCGTAGAGGGTTCGCCCACAGGTTTGCCGGTGTTTACCCACGTATTTTTGTGTGGGCCACCTTTAACAAATTGGGAGAGTTCCCCCTGACGAATAAGGCGCTCGATGGCTTTCTTCAGCGTGATGCAGTCATCGGTGTTGTGTGAGGAGTTCTTGTGAAATCAGCAGTATGTGCCGCCTTGCTGGATGGCAAGGACCTCCTTGGCCGGCCGAGGAGCTTGTTCAATGAGGCCATGCTTCTCGGCATAGTCGAGGATGGTGTTGACCGGGTGGGTGAGGGGGACCCCTGGCCGTTCCAACCTCGGCCGCCAGTGGCGGTCCTTCTTGCTTTCTCCACCAGAGCCGTGACGGCCCTTGGCACCCTGGCCGGCCGGGGATGGTCCCGGGGCCGGTGAAGGATTTGTTTTCTTGGAGGGATGGCCTCCGTCTTTCTTGTGGTTGTGGAGCTCGTCGGCGTACAAGCTCCCGCGTTGTAGCGCCTTTGCATACGACCTCGGAGGGTCGGTGATGAGGCTCCTGGCATACGGGGAGCTGCGGAGGGCTTCCTGGTATAGAACGAGGAGGGTGCGCTCATCGCCCCCTCGACCTCTTCAGTCTCCCTCGTCCACCGATCCATGAATGACCGAAGGGGTTCGTCGTGTTGCTATTTGACGGAGAGGAGATGGGTGAAATATTTCTTCGCACGCTTCCTCCCGGCAAAGTGGGTGAGGAAGCGCTGGGCAAGGTCCTGCCATGAGTCAATACTTCCTTCGAGAAGCGCGTTGAACCATTCGTACGCCGGCCCCTCGAGAGTGGAGAGGAACCAACGACAGAGATATTCATCCGACGCGTTCACCATCAGCATGTTGTTCTGATAGCGGCTGAAATGTTCTTGAGGGTCTGATCGGCCATCGTAGGACTTGATGGCGTTCCCCCTGTACTTCTCCGGGATGGGGGTCGAGAGCACCCTTTTAGTGAAAGGGGTCCTGGTCCTGACCTGGATGACGGGGTCACCTCGCCCTTCGGCCAACTCCCTCTCAAGGGCGCTGACCTTGTTCATGAGAGCGTTGAGGCCAGGATCGTTGGAGGCGCCGGCCGTGGGGATGTTTGCCGATTGCCTGGCCTCCATCTGGGCCAGCCTCCTTTCCAGCTGGGCGATGACCTCGTCCCGGGGATCCCTGGCGGCTGCAGCGGCGCCCTGCTGGTTCTTCATGCGCTCGTCGTGGGCCGCATTGATCTGGTGGCGCATGTCGTCCTCGTGCAACTTTCCCTTGCCTTTGTCCAGGCGGGGCTGGTCCGCTGTCCGGGACACAGACCCCAAGCTTTCTCTTGGCGAGCCAGGCCGACGCTCACCAATCCGCTCTGCCATCCTCTCCGAGACCGGACGACGGCGCGTGTCACCTAGCCTATTGAAGGCGGAGGCTTTTCCACGCGTTGGGGTCTGCCCAGGCCGAAGAGGGGAAGCGGGGTGGGAGTGGGACGACGCCGTGTCCTGGGCTATCACCCCCTCATCGTTGCCTAACCTGACGGCCAACGGTTGGGGCTGAGGAGGTGGAGTGACGTTCCCCCCAGTCCTTGGCAAGAGTGCGCTGAGGACGGTGGGGTTCTGGGCCAGGCTCGCGATGATGACCGACAATGCGGCCTGAACCTGTGGGTCAAAAGACGGAGAAGCCGCGGCCATAGGCTGGGCCGGGGCGTGGTCTGTCTTCTCTGCCCGTTTCTTGTCCAGGCCGATGTGGGCATCGGGGGCTCCGCCGTTGAGCTGGTTGCGGAGGTCCATCGTGAGGTTGATGGCCTCCTGGAAGACGTCCCCTCCGCCGACTTGGTCGGCCGTGGCGTCCTCCTCATGCTCCCTGGTCTCTTGATCCTCAGGGATGGCCTTGCTGGCGAGGTTGCGGTTTGACTTAGTTCTTCCCATGATCAGTGGTTAGCTGTGCTTGGTAGCGACGAAGGGTGCTAACTTGATTGTTCTAGCTCTCAATTAAAGCACCAAATGATAGAGTATATTCTAGAGAGAAGTGAGAGCTAGAGAGAGAAGTGCAAGTAAATGCTTCAATATAATGATTTTGTCACCCCTATAACTACCTCCAGAGGAAGTATTTATAGGAAAAATACGGGCTGGACTCCCAAGTCTTGGCCTTGAGAGGCCCATTTAAAACTGGACCGCTATTGGGCCGAATACAAAGTAAATGATGGGATATATAAATGAATAAGTGTAAAATCTAGTTCTGCGAGTCCTCCGTGGCCGACGAGGGTCTGGCAGACGAGGGCACGACCGATGAGCGCACGGCCGATGAGGACACCCTGGTTCCCTGGCTTCAGGATCATATTCTGAGTCGGCCCCTCTTCGGCCGACGAGGGTCCTTTGGCCGACGAGGGCACTGCGTAGTGGCTTGTACTTTCTGTTCTTCTGAGTATGTGGTCCTGGCGCCTAGACCCATATACTCCATCAGAAATAAGAATGATTTAGAACCCCAAATTTTTTATCAAATTTAGTATGAGTAATCTTAGTGGGACGGGTTAAAAAGTAAAATAAGACAATCTTAGGGGGATAAAGAAATACTATCTTAGGGCACCCCTTACAATTTCATGCAGTATTTAATACGAATTGTAAAATTTTAAGTAGGAAAATAGTTACAATAGTTAAGTTTTTCCTTCACGAGCATCAAATTTATTATTTTCTTTATTAGATCCAATAAGTAATTGAAAAGTCATTCATTTGAGATTTGGGGAGGAAAGAATAACAGATATGTAACTGATGGATTGCGTATCCGGGGGTAGCTTATCCCAGGGATTATTTCGGGGAATAACTAGAGAGAAGTCAGAGCAATAAATAAGAGAGAGAGTAAGTATTCAATATATGATTTGTTGTGTCTTACAATGGAAAAATAGGCTGCTATTTATAGTAGTAATAAATGCTAGGCAGGGACACGTGTCGAACATCTAATGGCCGAGAGTCACCTCAATCGGGATGGCACCGACATTCGCATGTGGCCGCATTAAATGCGGTGATTGGATGCGACGTTTGTACTTGGTACGACGATTCAGCGCACGTGGAGAGGAGATTCTGTCGAGGAGGATGTCATCGGCTGTCCCTTCCGGCCGAAGGCTCCATGTGTTGGGCGCCTCCATGTGGCCGAAGGCTCTATGTGTCGGGGCCTCCATGTGGCCGAAGGCTCTATGTGTCGGGGGGCTCCATGTGGCCGAATGCTCTTTGTGTCGGGGGTCTCCATGTGGCCGTAGGCTCCATGTGTCGGGGGCCTCCATGTGGCCGAAGGCTCTATGTGCCGGGGGCCACCATGTGGCCGAAGGCATCATGGGGCCGAAGGCATCATGTGCAGCGTGGGCTTCTGCATGCTTGGGCCACTACGTTTGGGCTTTGTGCGCTCATCAGACTTCATGGGCGTGTGTAGAAGAAGCAGGAGTCCGTGGGGTCGGGGTGTCCCGGACCATATACTCCATCAAGAGTCCCCCACTCCTTTTGCCGAGAGTTTCTCGAGGGAAATAGGAGTAGTGTCTTGAAGTTGCCGATGGCTCCCTTTCTGCAACTGAAGAATAAGAATTTTCAAGTTTGATTATTTTGCTGAAGGGAGTAGATTGTCATTGTGATCTTGCCTCAGCTTGCTGTAACTGAGAAATAGAAAATTTTTAACATTTGTGTGTTTTGCCGAAGGGAGTCCCCTAGTCCCCCACTCCTTTTGCTGAGAGCTAATCGAGGGAAACAGGAGTAGAGTGATGCATGCCTTCAGTAGGAGCCGCCGAGGGGTGACGCCTTTTGTTCCACAATGGGGAGATGGCTCGTTAAAAACCTCATTCGGAAAAAACCCTGTGGGAAAAAATCCTAATGAGGGAAAAAGAGTACACCGGATGTCCCCAGAATGAAGCAAAAGGAATGCACCCTTCGGCCTAGATTGTTGAGCGGTGGTTGTGTCCGTCCGCTGAGGGGATATCCAAGACCAGCCTTAGATCCTGCATGAAAAGGCTGAGGAGCCTGCAAGGACCCCCGTTATCAAATAAAGGTGACAGAGGGGTGCAAGGCCAAGTGGGCCTGTGTGAGAGCCCCTGGCATCAAATACAGATGTCGGAGGGATGGAGGTCAAGGGTCATGTATGATAGCCCCTGGCATAAAATAAAGATGTCGGAGGGATGAATGCCGAGGGGCCTGTGTGATGGCTCCCCACATAAAAAAAAGATGCTATAAGGATGAAGGCCGATGGGCCTGTATGATAGCCCCTGGCATCAAGAAAGATGTCGGAGGGATGAAGGCCGAGGGCCTGTATGATAGCCCCTGGCATCAAATAAAGATGCCAGATGGGCGAAGTCCGAGGGGCCTGTGTGATGGCCCCCGACATCAAATAAAGATGCTGGAGGGATGGAGGCGAGGGTCCTATATGATGGCCCCTAGCATCAAATAAAGATGTCGGAGGGATGAAGGTCGAGGGCATGTATGATAGCCCCGGCATCAAATAAAGATGCCGGAGGGATGAAGGCCGAGGGGCCTGTATGATGGCCCCCGACATCAAATAAAGATGCCGGAGGGATGAAGGCCGAGGGACCTGTGTGATAGCCCGTGGCATCAAAGAAAGATGTCGGAGGGATGGAGGCCGAGGGGCCTGTATGATAGCCCCTGGCATCAAATAAAGATCCCGGAGGGATGAAGGCCGATGGGCATGTATGATAGCCCCTGACATCAAATAAAGATGTCGGAGGGATGAAGGCCGAGGGCCTGTATGATAGCCCCTGGCATTAAATAAAGATGCGGGAGGGGCGATGGCCGAGGAGCATGTGTGATGGCCCCCGACATCAAATAAAGATGTCGGGGGGATGATGGCCGAGGGGCCTATATGATGGCCCCTGACATCAAATAAAGATGTAGGAGTGATGAAGGCTGAGGGCCTGTATGATAGCCCCGACATCAAATAAAGATGTCGAAGGGATGAAGGCCGAGGGGCCTGTATGATGGCCCCTGACATCAAATATTTGATGTCGGAGAGATGTAAGAGCGAGGGCCGTTCGTGATGTGAAATTACGCTAAGGCCGAGGGCCGTTCGTGATGTAGAGTCACGCTGAGGTCGAGGGCCGTTCTTGATGTGAAATCACGCTAAGGCCAAAACCGTTGTGACGTAGAGTCATGCTGAGGCTGAGGGTCGTTGTGATGTTGAGGCCGAGGGCGATTGTGATGTGGAGTCACGCTGAGGCCAAGGGCCGTTGGTGATGTAGAATCACGTTGAGGTCGAGGGCTGTTCGTGACGTTGAGGCCGAGGTCCATTGTGATGTGGAATCACGCTGAGGCCGAGGACCATTGGTGACGTAGAATCACGTTGAGTCCGAGGGCCGTTCTGATGTAGAATCAGGTTGAGGCCGAGGGCCGTTTTGTGATGTAGACTAATGTTGAGGCCGAGGGCCGTTCCTTGATAGTTTCGGGAGGCCGCATGTTAGTCCTCCGGGTGTATGTTCCTTCTTTCAGGCTTCGACCAAAGGGGTTGCTTCCTCGCCTCGGACGAAAGGGGGTCCAAGTGATCCGTCCGGGGGTTCGTCTATTAGTGCCCCGGCGCTGGTCCGTCCCTTGATTGTGTCAGGAGGTCATATGTTAGTCCTCCTAATGTGTGTTCCTTCTTTCAGGCTTCGGCCGAGGGGGTTGCTTCCCCGCCTCGGCCGGAAGGGGGTCCAAGTGATCCGTCCGGGGGTTCGTCTGTTAGTCCCCCGGTGCTGAACCGTCCCTTGACCTTGGGGGTCCCGTCGTCTATTTATGGCGCGGGCTAGGCTTGGTCGGTTTCCGACGACTGCCGTTTCACCCCACAGTTTGGGGATTTCGTCACCTCAGCTATTCTTTCAGACTTGTGGCCGTGCATTGCACGCCGGCGACGAGGTGAGCGTCCCGCTCCAAAAAAGCGGGCCTTTTGCAGGCCCCTCTTCCTTGGACACCACCGACCATACTTGAGCATTTGTCCTCGTAGGGGCCGATCAGATGTCCGGATTGTGCGCATCCTTTACTTAAGTTCATAAGAAATAAGCGGAATACAAGGGGTGCGTTGTTTGACAACAGCTTTGTTCAGATAAGCTGTTCGAGGCCGAGGGCTCTAGGCCGAGGGGATGATAATGTGCCTCGAGGTCGAGGGCTCTAGGCCGAAGGGATGATAATGTGCCTCGAGGTCGAGGGCTCAAGGCTGAGACTGAGGCCGAAGGCGAGGAACATGATTAGTGGAGGTGGCACTTCTGGGCTCCTCGAACTCCTCGTCGTCGCTGAACCTCCCAATTTCACGCTTCTTCGTTGAGGTGTCCCCTTCTTTTTATCGGTGTTCTCCCCGACGTTTTTCCTTGGGGCATTTTTGATGAATTGGTGGAGCTCACCCCGTTGAATTAAGAGTTCAATAGCCTTCTTTAACGAGACACAATCATCTGTATTGTGGGAGGTGCTTTTGTGGTAATGGTAATAAGTGCTGCCTTGGTGGATGACGCAGATCTCTCTCGCCGATCGAGGGTCCTTGGGGAAAAGGTCCTGCTCTGTCGCATAGTTAAGGATAGTGCTCACCAGGTGCGTGAGGGGAGTCTTTGGCATGTCCAGCCGAGGGCGCCATTGGTGGTTGTTCCGGCCGTGCTAGGTGTGGCTTCCATGGTCTCGGCCCCCGTCCGAGGGCGCATTCGGGGCCGGCGTGTTGTTAGTCTTCTTCGAGGGCTGGCCTCCGTCCTTCTTGAAGGGGTGGAGGTCATCGGCGTCAGCGTATAGGCTCCCCCGCTGGAGTGCTTTGAGGTATGATCTTGGGGGGTCGGTGATGAGGCTCCGTGCGTAGAGGCTGCTGCGGAGAACCCCCTGGAAGAGGACGAGGAGGGTACGCTCGTCGGCGCCCTCGACCTCGTCTGTCTCCTTCATCCACCGGTCAATGAAGGACCGAAGTGTTTCGTCAGGCTGTTGCTTGACGGAGAGGAGGTGGGAGAAGTGCTTTTTCGCGCGCTTCCTTCTGGCAAAATGGGTGAGGAAGCGTTGGGCAAGATCTTGCCATGAGTCTATGCTCCCCTCGGGCAACGCGTTGAACCATTCGTACGCCGGTCCCTCGAGAGTGGAGAGGAACCAACAACATAAATATTCGTCAGCATGTTGTTTTGATATCGGCTGAAATGTTCCTGGGGGTCGGTGCGGCCGTCATACGGCTTTATAGTGCTTCTCCGGTATTTCTCGGGTATTGGGGCCGAGAGCACCCTGGTGGTGAAGGGGGTCTTGGTCCTAACCTGGATGATGGGGTCACCGCGCCCCTCAGCGAATTCCCTCTCTAGAGCACTAAGTTTGTTCATGAGGGCGTCAAAGCCGGGATTCCCCGATGATTGGCCGTAGGGGTGGCGGCTAGTTGTCTTGCTTCCATCTGAGCAAGCCTTCTTTCAAGTTGGGCAATGATTTCGTTCCGAGGGTCCTCGACGGTCGTGGCGGTGCCAGGGGCCTGGTTACGAGCCGCATTGATGTGGTGGCGTGCGTCCTCCTTGTGTAGTTTGCCTTTGCCTTTGTCAAGACGGGGCCGATCCGCTGTCCGAGATACGGACCCAAAGCTCTCCCTAGGTGAGACAGGCTCACGTTGACCCATCCTTCCCGCCAGCCTCTCTGATGCTGGCCGACGGTGCACATCCCCTAAACTATTGAAGGCCGAAGGTAGCGCCTGAGAAGGAAAAGAAAACAGATGGAGATCGTCTCTCTCCTAGGTCTTGCGACCTAGCCCCTTTTTCCGTTCGCTCATGGTTTCAGGCGTTCGATCTTGAGTTCTTGATGTTTGGAAGCTGCGTTTTTTTTGCTGTTCGAAGTCGGAATCTTGTTCCCAACCTCCTTCTGTCCTTGGATTTGAGATTGGGCGGTTGATCTACGTCCAGAAACGCAGGTTGGAAATCGCGATTTTACTGTTCATGATTTCGAATTAGGGACGATTACCTGGTTTTTTGTGCGAATCTCTTAAAATCGGAACTGGTTTGGGATACCCCATCTCAGGGCGAACCTAACCAACCAATTTTCTCGCTGATTGGAACACATAACAACTGACCTGCTTCGTACGCCTTACCTGTGCGCTGTCAATCTTCGTACGCTGATGGCGAGGAAGAAACAGAGCTATGGAGAGGCTTCAGAGGCGAGGGTGACCAGGTCGATATTCACGTTGCTGGAGAACGAATTTCCAGCCCTTGCACCTGAACGAAATCCTGAGGAATGTGTTAAGGTCTTTGCTGGGAACGCAGCAGGGGATCAAACTGCGCTGGAAGCTGCGCCTGGGTATCCTTCTGCTGGGAAAAAGCTAACAACTGCTGCAGGTGGAAAGCTAAATGTTGGGGAAGCTACTGCTACTAAGTCTGCTAATCTACAAGTGCTACAAAACAAGGCTGATGGTATGATGATTACTGCCCAGCCGCAGGGGAACCCTGAAAGAATTGCTGCAGACCTGTATCCAGCAAATCCAGTGAAAGCTGCTGCAGGAAAAACTGGGGAAACTGACAGTAGTAATTGCATGCCTAATCTCAGTGCTGGGAAAAATATTGTTGCAGACCTGTGTCCAGCAAAGGCTAATTTCCAGTGTGGTCATGAGGTGAAGAAAACTGGTCTTGAAGTCACCCAGGCACCTCAAATGAGTGACCAACCAGTGATGGGAACTACTGCTCCAACCATTGTGGATACTGGGTACACTGGCAATAAAGTTGGGGAGATGAAGACTACTAATTCTTCGCTGGGGTCAACTGAGATACCAAACGCACCGTTGAGGGAAACTGGGGAGGATGCTGATGTTGTGAAAATGACTGCCCTGGCGCAGGGAACTCCTGAACCAAATGCCAAAACAGTGACTGCAGGGAAGGTTGGGCACACCGGCAGTGTGCAGCATGAGACAAAAGAGGGTGAAATGGCCACTGCCAAGCCACTGCTGGAGACTCTGGATACTGATAGTGGCGGAGAAGGCAGTAAGACTGCTCAACATGCCCAACCAGTACAGACTTACGCTGGAACAATCACAAAACAGAAGAATTTGGTTGAAAAACCATGGACTACTCTCTTTAAGGACAACCGAGCCCCTTCTAATGGAATCAAACTGAATTTTGTGCCTCCTAAAGGTAATACCCTGGACTTCTCTGATAGAGTTATGCCATCCATGGTTGATATGTGGGGATATTGCCTAGTTGGTTTCTTCACAGGTCGTTTTCCTGGGCTAAAAGTTGTCCATGAGCTGAAGTTTAGGTGGGGTGTGAAGTGCCAAATCAAGTCCCACGATAAGGGCTGGGTGATTTTTAAATTCCATACCGATGCGGACAGAATGAAAATACTGAATGAGGGACCCTATGTCATCTATGACAAGCTTCTCATGTTGAAGGTTTTATCTGAAGACTTTACTTTTGAGGATGAAGAGTTCCTCAAAGTGCCGATTTGGGTTAAATTCCCACACCTACCAATGAAACTATGGAATAAAGAAGCCATGAGTGAAGTAGCCTCTATGGTTGGGATGCCAATGACTACAGACTTGATCACCCAAGAAAGGAGCAATCATAGGTTTACTAGAGTGCTTATTGAAGTGGATGCGTCGAAACCGCCCATTCTTTCATTTCCTATTCGACTACCCTCACATAAGGTAATTAACCAATCGGTGGTTTATGAAACTTTTCCAAATTTTTGTTTTCATTGCAAAAAATATGGGCACAACCCATTTATTTGCAAAAAATTACATGAAAAGGAGGAATTGGAAAAAAATCTACATGAGAAGGAGGTGAACACAACAAGTGATCTTTATGTGGATGAAAGTCCTACCTCTGAGCAGATTTGCAACGAGACCAAGGAGAAGGAAACTGATGAGTTGGGTGAGTTAGTTGAGCTTATGGATACGGTAGTCTGGGCTGAGGGAGCTGCATTAGCCCAGGAACCGGTGGCGGAATTTGTATCAGAAGTGGCACATAAGGAGACTGAAACCGTGGAGCTTGTGATGGGGATCATGGAGGAGGTGGGAACAAGGCCTACGGCAGAAACTGCTCCGGAATCTGCACCCCCCATCTCACTGGGAACTACCATGCCCACGGTGGTGCTACCTCCCAAACCACCTGTCAAGTACACTTTGAGAGTCCGTGTGGATAAGGATGGGAAGAAAAGCTTCGTTAGAATAGATTAGTATTTAATCATGCATCCATTATGAAAACTATGATTTGGTCTTTATCTAGGGGCTTGTCCTGATATCTTCATACCTAGAGTGTTTGGGTTGTTTATATATAGGTTAGTTCTTCTAGCTTAGATAGTTTGTTATGATTTCGTGGACACATTGTACGATGTTATTTTTGGGTGTTAATAAAATTACCTTTCATCCCCAAAAAAAATTGAAGGCCGAAGGTCTACGCACTAGGGCCGGTCCAGCTCGGGGAGGGGAAGCCTGACCCCCTCATCGTTGCGTGCATTCATGACCAATGGATGAGGAAGGGGCGGAGAGAAAGGGACGATGTTCCATTCGACATGAGCTGGGGGCGGTACAAGAGTTCCGAAAGCTCTAGGATTCTGGGTGAGCGTGTGGATGAAGGAAAATAGGACTGATTGCATATCGGCGGTGAGGACCGGGGGGCCTCACCTGAATCTCACCCCCGATCTTTCCTTTGGGCCTCGATGTCGAGGCAGGCATCGAGAACGTTCTCTTGGAGCTGAAGGGGTAGGTCTCTGCAGTGGCCTGCACTATTTCGGTGAGGGCTCCGCCTTCAGGAGCTTTGTTGGAGGCCTCGGCAGTGTTAATCCTGATTCCCGAGGGCTTTGTTGGAGGCTTCGGCCTTGGATTGGGCACGAGTCGCTCTTCTCATTTCGATAGGTGTTTTGCGTTGGGTGAGGGGGAGGGTTTCTTACTTGATTGTTCAAGCTCTCAATGAAAGCACCAAATGATGGATTGCGTACCCGGGTGGTAGCTTATCCGAGGGGTTATTTCGGGGAATAACTAGAGAGAAGTCAGAGGAATAAGTAAGAGAGAGAGAGTAAGTATTCAATATATGAATTGTTGTGTCTTACAATGGAAAAATAGGCTGCTATTTATAGCAGTAATAAATGCTAGGCAGGGACACATGTCGAACATCTGACGGCCAAGGGTCACCTCAATCGGGGTGGCACCGGCATTTGCATGTGGCAGCATTAAATGCTGTGGTTGGATGCGACGTTTGTACTTGGTACGGCGATTCAGCGCATGTGGAGAGGAGATTCTGTCGAGGAGCATGTCGTCGGCTGTCCCTTCCGACCGAAGGCTCCATATGTTGGGGGCCTCCATGTGGCCGAAGGCTCTATGTGCCGGGACCTCCATGCATGTGGCCGAAGGCTCTATGTGCCGGGGGCCTCCATGTGGTCGGAGGCTCTTTGTGTCGGGGGTCTCCATGTGGCCGGAGGCTCCATGTGTCGAGGGCCTCCGTGTGGCTGAAGGCTCTATGTGCCCGGGGCCTCCATGTGGCTGAAGGCTCTTTGTGTCGGGGATCTCCACGTGTTGAAGGCTCTATGTGTCGGGGCCTCCATGTGGCCGAAAGCATTGTGTGGCCGAAGGCATCATGGGGCCAAAGGCATCATGTGCAGTGTGGGCTTCTTCATGCTTGGGCCGCTATGTTTGGGCTTGGTGTGCTCATCGAGCTTCATGGGCCTGTGTAGAAGAAGCAGAAGTCTGTGGGTCGGGGTGTCCCGGACCATATACTCCATCAGTAACTCAAATAAAGAAAATAGATACAAACGTAACTTTTTGTATGTAGTATTTAACTTCATCCTAGGTAAAGATTCGTGTCTACTATTCTCTGATCAACTTAAATTGTTTTTAATCTTTTACTTTATATATCAAACTTATATCAAATTTGAGATTTTTAGGATTTATGAAACTTTTAATGTAGTTGATTTTATTTACCAAAAAAATCTTATTATTTATACGGATCGGCTAACTATATGACTAGTGGAACATTGTAAATTGACCGGCAATCTTATTATTTAAGGTAGCGACTTACTGACTTTTAATAGTTATGATTGTTCAATTTCATATTATAATCAATTCTTACATTATATTCATAGTAGCTTTAATCAAATAATATTCATATATGATATGATGTGTTTTAGTAATATTATAAGAAAATTACCAGCCTTAAATTAGGATACAACTCTATATATAAATTGTATTTAAAATAGTTTCTCTAATAGATAAACTGTTGAAAGTTTATCCCATAATAGAAAAAATGACCCCTCCTATGTATTACTCCCTCCTTCCCTTTATTATTGTCCTTTTTTTCATTTTTTTGGATGTACCTCTATTATTGTCTCATACCATATTTGGTAACATTTGTGTGGCTCTAATTCATTCTGTTCCAATATTAGGGAGACAGAGGAAGTAAGTATTGTGTTTTCTCCTTATACATTATGGGGGTGTTTGGCATTTGGCGATTGGCTGTTAGCAGTTAGCTGATTGTGTTTGCCGATTGGTAATAGCGGATTCTGATGACTGTTTTGACTAGTTGGTGGTATTAGCAGTTTGTAAAATGGTGTTTGCTTAAATGACTGTTTATAATTAATTGATAACTTGTAAAATGACTATTAAGGACTTTAATTAATTTTTAGTTAATGTAATTAACATAACATCCTAAGCTAAACCGTTCGTATGATTCAAAAATGTAAAATTTACTTTACATCAACAACAATCCTCCTTGATCTTTCTTCATTTGTATTATTACTAATATTATTATTATTATAACATCAAAAGTATGTAAATATTTTATAGTCGGGTAACAATTAACAAAACTTCCTGAACCTCGGACTTTTCCTGCCCCCCAAGACTATTTTATTACATACGGGCTTCCTCTCTTCATTGCTGAGTTTATGTTCTGCAGCAAGTTAATTAGGCTGGAGATGATTTTGCAAATTAAATGGTGTTTTACGGAGGCAGATACAGAAAACAGGGATGTGTCACGTGAGTATTTAAGGGATATATTATGTTGTCATTCTGAAATCATAACTTTATCAGCCATTAAAGTAATATGATCTCAATGTGATAGTATAGTTTGTGAAATAATGGAAAAGGTTACTCACTGAGAAGCCCTGGCAGATATATTTATATTAGAGAGAGTTTAATGTAAAGTACAATACTGAGCCTATAATAATTCTATTACACCCCCTCAAACTGTGCGGGAGATACAACGCACATGTTGTCTTTTAAAAAATGAAAACGTTGACTAGATAGACTTTTAGTAAAAATATCTGCCAGCTGTAGATGACTAGGAACATGTTGAACAATCAGATCTCCATGAGCAACCCGTTCGCGAACAAAATGATAATCAATCTGAATATGTTTACTGCGAGCATGCTGAACTGGATTTGCAGTCAAGTAAGAAGCAGATATATTATCACATAATAAATGTACCGGCTCGGAGATAGGCCATCCAAGTTCGAACAGGACTGAACGGATATGTAGTGTGTCTTGTACTGTGTAAGCAATGGCACGATATTCCGCTTCTGTGGAGGACTTGGACACAGTGGGCTGCTTCTTAGCCTTCCAGGAAACCAAATTAGGGCCCAAAAATACAGCAAAACCTGTGGTAGACCGAGAACTATCAGGACAACCTGCCCAATCTGCATCGGAGTAAGCAACTATACAGGTTGGCCGATTAGACTGCTGAAGCCAAAGTCCATGATCTCGTGTTCCCTGCAAGTATCTGAAAATTCTTTTGACTGCAAAAAGATGAGTGGTACGAGGAGCATGCATGAACTGAGACACTAAGTGTACTGCATAAGTAATATCTGGCCGTGTCAAAGTTAAATATTGTAATGCACCAACCATGCTGCGATACTCAGTAGAATCAGATAATAACTCACCATCAGAAAGAGACAGAGTGGTACGGGAAGCTAACGGGGTGCGAACAGGTTTGACAGTATGAAGGTGAAAACGAGCTAGAAGGTCAGTAACATATTTATGTTGAGAAAGAAACAAACCTTTAGCTGAACGAATGGCCTCAACACCCAGAAAATAATGGAGATTACCCAAGTCTTTCATAGCAAAATGTTTAGATATAATTGAAATAAATTGGGTAACAGAGAATTCAGAATTGCCAGTAATAATAATATCATCCACATATAGTAATAAATAAATAATAGTATTATTCTGGCGGTATATGAACAAAGAATTGTCGGATTTGCTACAGGAAAAATTATGTTGTAGAAGAAAGCTACTAAATCTATGAAACCAGGCTCGTGGAGCTTGCTTAAGGCCATAAATGGCCTTGCGCAGACGACATATATGATTAGGAAAGTGAGGGTGAATAAAACCACGGGGCTGCCGCATATAAACTTCTTCTGTCAGATTCCCATGTAAGAAGGCATTTTTAACATCAAGTTGTCGTATACCCCACCCAAAAGAAATAGCTAGAGTAAGTACAATACGAACAGTGGTGGGTTTAACGACAGGACTAAAAGTTTCAGAGAAATCAATACCTGCCTGCTGATTAAAACCCTGTGCAACTAATCGAGCTTTATGGCGCTCTAAGGATCCATCAGAATGATATTTAGTTTTATAAATCCACTTACAATCAACAATATTTTTAGAGTTATCAAAGGGCACCAAGTCCCACGTATTATTATTAATGAGTGCATTAAATTCATCAGCCATCGCCTCACGCCATTTTAATTGTTTATTTGCCTCAGTAAAACAGGTAGGATCTGCATTGATTGTAACTGTACTTAAATTAAAAATGGTTTTAGGCTTAAAAATTCCTGACTTAGCACGGGTTTGCATGGGATGGTGATTAACTACCGTAGTGGACGTAGGTGAGGTGGTTTCAGGTGAGACAGTGTCGGTTGATGTTGTCTGTGGCGTGCTAGACGAAGTATGGGAGGAGAGATGGGATGGTGGGGGGCTGGTTGTGGACGTGGGATAGGAGGAATGGGGTGACGGTACACACGGAGTGATAGGAATACTTGGTGACCGAGGTGGCGATGATGGGGTTGGTGCTGGTGCGGCCGTAATTGTGGGAACAGGCTGGAGAGGTGGGTCAAGAGTGATATCGGTGAGATGCATAGGAGATGGTGTAGTAGAAATAGACCTGGATGGAGCAGACGAGAGAGTTTTAAAAGGATACGTGTCCTCATGAAACCTAACATGACGGCTAACATAGACTCGGCCTGTGAAAGGATCCAAACAACGATAGCCTTTATAACCGGATGCATAGCCAAGGAAAACACACTGAACTGAACGAGGTGATAATTTATTGGCTGAGGTGGCATTAAAATTTGGATAACAGGCAGAACCAAATACTCGCATAAAGGAGTAATCTGGAACTCGGTTAAACAGTTTTTGATACGGAGTAAGACCATTTAAGGTAGGAGAGGGTAATCTATTAATAATATATGCAGCAGTAAATATGGCATCGACCCAATAGTGACTCGGAACCGAAGCTTCAAGAAGCATGGTCCTAGTTAACTCAAGTAAATGACGATGCTTGCGCTCAGCAACCCCATTCTGTTGAGGTGTGTCACGACAAGATTTTCTAAAGTAAATGTCATTAGCAGAGAAAAATTGCTGCATATTATTATTAACAAATTCACCTCCCCCATCACTTTGAAAAATTTTAATTTTCTGATTAAAAAGATTTTCAACCAAAGCTTTAAAATTTTTAAAGTGCATGAAAACTTCATTTTTGTGACACATGGGATATATCGAAGTATAACGAGAAAAATCATCAATGAAACATACATAATACTTGAATCCCAAATTTGAATACACAGGTGACTGCCACACATCAGAATGAATAATTTCCAAAGGAAAAATAGAATTATGACTACCATCCATAAAAGGTAAACGTTGTGATTTTCCTAAACGACAGGCCACACACTCATGAGTAAAGGGAGTATGACTACATAAAAATTGTTTTCTCTTAAGAAACTGTAAAGTACTATCACCATAGTGACCTAATCTACGGTGCCACACAGGGCCAGAAGCTAAAACGGAAGCAAAAACTAATGGTGATGCAGACGGCAGATGGAGAGGATAAAGTGGTCCACTACTAGTAGCTCGCAGAAGTATTGCCCCCGTTGCTTTGTCCTTAACCAAGAAAGAATTTTTATCAAAAATTACAGTACAATTATTATCAGCACAGAGCCTTTTAATGGAAATTAAATTATATTTTAACTGAGGCACATGATAAACGGATTTTAAAGTGAGAGGACGACCAGATGTAGGTAAAGCAACATCACCAATATTACATATGGGAAGATGGGCACCATTGGCAACACTAACAGAATTATAGCCGGTGTAGGGAGATTTATTAACTAAATTACCTTCAGATGCAGTCATATGAGCAGAAGCTCCTGAATCAGGAAACCATAGAGCAGGAGTAGTGTCACCGGGAGTAGTCAACAGAGCAGGAGACGTCGGTTGTGTGAAACGAGAAGGACAGTTAATGGCAGAATGACCTGCAGAAAAACAAATTTGACAGACAGCATGATGGGGAACAGATCCGAGAATACCTCCGTCTGATGGCAAGCCTGTATGACTACTGTTAGTAACACAGATAGGTAAAGCATTAATATTTAAACGTGACACAGCAGAATTACAAATAACAGTACCCGTAGATGTCACACCCCCTGCAGGAGTACTCGGCTGCCCACCCCCTCCGGGGTAATAAACTGGATGCCCCTGGGGGAACCAATATGCCTGCTGCTGCTGTCCTCGGCCACGCCCCCTGCCTCCGCGGCCTCTGCCGCGCCCACGTCCTCGCCCGCGCTGTGGAGCGCCGTTCTGCCGAGCCTGCCCGACCGGGTAAGTCTGCTGCCCGACCGGGTGAGTGGATCCTGAATTCTGCTGGGTTGGCTGCTGCCCAGACGACTGCCTGGGATATGAAACAACCGCGCCAAACGCCTGATGAATGGACTGGGATTCCTGGGAGCGGAGATAAAGGACCCGCTGCTCTAACTCAAGAAGATGATTACGGAGAGTCTCAAACGGGAAATTTTGTCCAAATAAGGACACAGCAGTGTATAAAGATTCATACTCAGGTCCTAGACCCATAATAGTAGTTTTTAAAATTTCACGCTCAGGCACAGGGCAATTGATTGTGGCAAGATCATCAGCTAATGTTTTAATTTCTCGCAAATAATTATCCATGGACTGATCAGGTTTCTTTTTAATTTGATTAAATAAACGCTTTAATTCCATAGATCTCGCTAAACTAGCAGACATAAACCGAGACTCCAACCGCTCCCAAATTTCATATGAATGTTTTAAATCACGTACATCGATAAGAACATCCCTAGATAGGGTTGCAAATAACCATGAACGGATGGTTTGATCAATTCTTAACCAAGTAGAAAATTCGGGATTGTGAGTTTGACGGTTAAGAGCATCTATGGAATAAGCAGGGGGTACCTGAATGGAGCCATCAACCATGCCAAGGAGAGCTTGGGACACCAAAAACGATTCAAACTGTGTACGCCAGGTAGTGTAGTCTTCCACCGCTAATAATTTGGTAGTTACAATATTTGTGACATTAGTTGCCACATGTGAGATACTCTGGGCGAGATCTGTGAGGAGTGAGCCAGTCGGGATGGCTGCTGGTGTGCGAGAGGGAGGGATGACAGAGGAGACACCAGGTGAGCCAACAAAAGTGGGACCGGCAAACGATGATCCAGCCGAGAAGGGTGGCGTGTAGAGGCCTGGGGCCGCTGGCATGGCAGATGGCTGCCACGGAATTCCCGGATGAAGAGTCTGAAACATTGAGTAGGCACTGGGAATGTCAGCGATGAAGGAAGAAGAGGCTGGCGAGGGAGTCACCTGCGGCGGCGCGGTCAGAGGAGCGGCGGCGCTGGTGATGACTACGGCTGCGTCGGTGGCGGCTGATGTGACCGGCGCCATGGTCGAAGAAGTTGGAGCCACTGTGGAGACTTCCATGGAGGAGGAGAAGAGCCCTGCGGCGGCGGTTTGCTGAGGGGCTGCGGAAGCCGTGTAGCGAAACAGGGTTAGGGGAGAGAGAGAGGAAAAATTTAGGTCTCTGATACCATGTGAAATAATGGAAAAGGTTACTCACTGAGGAGCCCTGGCAGATATATTTATATTAGAGAGAGTTTAATGTAAAGTACAATACTGAGCCTATAATAATTCTATTATAGTTTCAGGATTACAATATCTACCATTATTTTGGGTAAAACAGTGTACTATTTATCAAAACATTTACGAAATTTCCTACAAAGTTAAATAATGTGTAAAACATAAAGCAATATTCAAAAATGTTATATAGATTAGTTTAAAAAATGAGATGAAGTTCAAGTAAATTAAAGTATGAAATGCCCAAAATAGGAGTTAAAACTATTCATCCCGGTTAAATAGAGAAACAGTCTCGGGTGAATAGACTCTTTTGATTTTTCGAGTTCTTGCGAGACAGCGCTTCCGTCTCACATAGTTGGTCTAGTTCTTTAAAGAACATACCTGCAGCGGATTGAGTCTGCTTGGGTTTCCTCACGAAAACACACTAAGGTAGAAATGTCTTTCTCTTTTCTCTAAGAGCAAGATCGGTTGAACACAAAGTCCAAACATTTTTAGAGACGAACAGTAGAGAACCTATAAGCAACAAAGAAAGGCAGAAAATAAACGACAATAGGGATTTTTATAGTGGTTCAAGGAATAACTCGTTTCTCTAGTCCACTATTCCACTAAACTTGTAAAAACTCGTTACAGCACTTAGATCCTAGCACTTTAGAAGCACTCAACGTCTTCTTCAAATCTAGTCCTTTGTCATCTGGGATGCACTTCCTTGCTTCCTGATGACTAACCTTTTCACTGAGCTTCCTTGAAGTATCACCACTTCACACCAGTTACTTTGGCGTCCTTCTTTAACAAGAAGATTGATTTGAAAGATTTCAAAGGGTTTTCTCCAACGTTCTTCGTACAAGATGTGTAGATGAAGGTTTCAAAGTTGTTGAAGAACTATGACGAACTTACTTTGAGAATTGGATGAAGGATATCAAGATTTATCTTCCAATCTCTCGTTTGAACTCTCATTGAAATAGTGAAGTATTTGCTCTCAACAGTGAAGTATTTGCTCGCAAGAGTTTATTCGTTAGATAATAAACCTGTAGAGGTACTGGCAGTCAAGGCAGCAGTTGTCCTCTCTTTTGGTTCTTCTTCTTTTTCTTCATTCATTTCAAACTCATAAGATTTGAGGTCTGAATTGAGCTTTTTTGTTGTGTAGGTTCTGAAGTCTTTGCTATCTTTTATAGATGTGACCTTCATCTTCCAGAGTGAACGGAGACCTCTTAGAACCTTCAAGTTGATTTCCTTAAAAGTCAAGCCTTTCCCTGATTAGGAGATTTCTGCTCTAAGCTTGAGCAGACGAGCATGCATTTCTGCTATGCATTCTGTAACACCCTCAATTCTATACACTTTAAAATTATGTTATGAAGTAATTAAATGAAAAAATACTACTTTTTCAAAAGTACGGAGTTGATTTTCAAAAGTACTACATGCACAAAAGAAAAAATACTAACTCTTTCATGCATAACGAGCAAGATTTGAAAACCAGTATATATAGAATAAAGAAAATAACTTTGATGATGATAATATTCGTAATTAATATATTATATAAGGACAAAATTGAAACTATACTAGTTAAACGATGAACATTCATAATCATTAACATAAATTAGTGAAACTCAATGATTATTGTGATAAGGTAGAATTCAACACTGATATAATGTTAAGTAATTCAACACTGATATAATGTTAAGTAGATCCGGAAAATTAATACGGAGTACTATATATGATATGGTAAGTTAAATTTAAAACATATCAAAATTATTGTAGAATATAGTAAAGTGAATTCCAATATACGTATCATTAATTAATGAGAGATTTCCCAAAATAGGAGTAAATGAAGTTTAAAATTCCAAAATAGGACTACTTTGTTTTATACCCGAAATGAGACTAACATGTCAGTATTTACTGTCATCTTGTAGCTGTGACTGCCAAATAGTTGCATTACAGTGTATTTAACATGACAATATTTTTCAATCATGACAGTATTTTTCATACATATGACAGTAATAACTCCTATTTCAAGAAGAAAAACATACCAGTCCTATTTTTGGAATTCCAAATGTCATTTGCTCCTATTTTGGGTAATTTCCCTTAGTTAATTCGAATTTTAATTTAAAATAATTGAGGTGGGACCGTGGGATCTATAATGAAGTCAATTCAATAAAAAGGCTACATAGATAGTACTCTATATTAGAATTAGAAAGTTATGTACGAAAGAAATGGGTAAATACGAGACCACAAGAGTTTGTATACATAAACTCCATCCGGAATATCATCACGTGATAGTGATATTTTGGTTGATAATAATGATGTCATTTTAAATGGGAGGTAATAATCATAATAGTAATTATACATGTTTAAATTTAAATGAATAAAAACAAATGGAATTTGAAACCATGTTTTCGGATTTGGATAGATTGGCATGCCAATAGGAAATAAAACACGGCCGTAGAATTTGATCACTGATTTCGGGTCCGTAGCCACCGAGTGGACAACACCCAAATCTTGATATTTGATACATGCACGCTCTTATACGGGTCTGTAGCCATCGAGTGGACAGTACCCAAGTATGTTCGTTTACGGGTCCGTAGCCACCGAGTGGACAATACCCAAACGAACCCCGGCCAGAGCCACCGAGTGGTCCGTGCCAAAATAGTTCTCTGATGGTCCGTAGCCACCGAGTGGACAGTACCAAAGACGAGAACATCCTCTTAATCCGTCCATTAAATTAAGGAGTAGAATTCCAGAAACTTAATAAATGAATAACGGTGTGAAACAGAAAATAGAGAGATTGACAATGAGCAGAAGATGAAAATTGAGCAATTAAAAGTTAAAGTGAGACAAGAAGAAAATCAAATGGAATATTGAATTGCAGCTATTATAGCTCATGTGAATTTTGACTCTGACATAAAATGGTGAATGATGGATTGTAGGGATCCAATTATGTATAAAATGTAGAGATTTGAGATCAAGTATTGTGGAGAAGATGAATAATAGAATGATAATGAATTGAGATCTAGGGTTTACAAGCTCCAAAAGGAGTATAAATAGAGGAATAACGGGCCGGGCCGCTAATATGGGCCCGGTAGCCCAACTACATAAAAGACTAATCTAGTACATACAAATGATATATTAAAAGTACAATAATACAAATGATATCCGTAAGACGTGTGTGGGCCGCTGTCCGGGCCCAATAGTCGTGAGACCTGGGGGTCCGAGTCTATATACTCTATCAGGAGTCCCCCACTCCCTGAGTCGAGAGTACTCGAGGCGAAAGGGAGTAGTCCAAACTGTATCTGCACCGTTCTTCTGTCTTTGATTTCTTCGTCTTCGGCCGGGGGACCACCATCCTTGTCCATGATGGGGAGGTGCCTCGTTAAAAACCTTTACCAGGAAAAAACCCAGTGGGAAAAAATCCTAATAAAGGGAAAAAGAGTACACCTAGCGCCCCCAACATAAAACAAGGAAGGTAAGTTTCCTCCGGCATAATCAATTTTGTCTAGCTCAGCTCCTATTCATCTAACTCAGCTTTCGTTCCTGCTCATGCGTGATATTTTCTGCTCATTTAGAAACTCTGACCTCTCAGTCCCCCGGTCCCCGACTCCTTGAGGCGAGTGGAGACGAGGTGAAAATGAGTAGAGTCACCTTCGTACCTACACATTTAAGATACATATAATTTTTTTTCCCTTGGGGTTTATGTTTCCGATCGGGAGTTCGTCACTCTAAAAGAGTGGAAATGTGAATTGTTGATGTAATGATAAAATACTTAGTAGAATGGACATGTGAGCCATTTGTGCCTGACTTGGTCGGGGCTTTGTGCCTGACTTGGTCAGGGCTTTGTGCCTGAGCTGGGTCAGGGCTTTGTGCCTGAGCTGGGTCAGGGCTTTGTGCCTGAGCTGGGTCAGGGCTTTGTGCCTGAGCTAGGTCAGGGCTTTGTGCCTGATCTGGGTCAGGGCTTTGTGCCTGATCATGGTCAGGGCTTTAAATCCTAGTGATGGGTCTCAAGCCACAGTCTACCAGGCATTTGATCATAATTGCGTGATAGTGTGACATTTACCTGACAATAAGAAATGATTTAAATAAATATAATAAATATGAAAATTAAAGAATACTTATCTTTTTGAAGCGGTCTCAACTTGGAGTGTTGTTAAAATTGTGGCCCATCAGCACGTTTTTATTTGGATCACCTCAGGCCTGACCCATTGCTGCTGCTGTTGATCCGCCCTTGGAGTGTCGATAGAGAGAAAAGGAATGGCAGAGCCCTTGACCCGCCATCTTGGCTTCAACTGGAGAAGGAAGGATTGGATCTGGCTACCGCCGGCCAAAGAGTGGGTGTTCTCGAACGTTGTGCCTCACGGGAATTTGTGTTCGTCGCCGGGGAAGAAGAAGCGTCCTTCGTCCACGGTTGTTGCCAACAGAGAGTGAAAGGCGTCCAAGAATGAACGGCGTTGGAACCGCAGTGGAAGAACGAGCGGCGATGCTGCAACCGGTGTCTGGAGTCGCCTGCCGACGAAGCGGCTGAGCAGAAGAAAAGCGGCGAACGGTGGTGTTGCGAAGCTGGTAGAGCCCAGAGCGAGCTGAAGGTACCGTTGTTGTGTGTTGACCGTCGTTGTACGCTGATGACCGGCGGAGGAGCGTGCAAAGCTTGTTTTTTCCAGATCCAGAAGTTGGGGATTCCAATATGGAAACTACACCCAGCGGCCCACGACGACTGGCGAGATCTGTGGCGATGGTGGCTAGCCGGCAACAGGGGGTGCTAGACCAGAAGTAAGGCGGCCGACCTGGAACTAGATCGGGTGGCTCATGGTGGTTGGCCGGTGGCGGTGGTGCTAGCCCAGAAGCGAGGCGACCCACCTGAGGCACGAAGGCGCGGTGAAGGTTGCTCCGGCCAGGTTTGGGAAATCCCGGATCTACCATGCCAGAACACTTTGTTTTGGATTTTCAGATTGTTTTTTGACCGATTTTCTGTGATTTTGGGTGAATTTTTGGGTAACTTGGGGAGGTTTTCTCACTTGATTGTGTTCAATCTCTCAACGAGAGCAACATTGATGGATTGTAGGGATCCAAGTATGTATAAAATGTAGAGATTTGAGCTCAAGTATTGTGGAGAAGATGAATAATAGAATGATAATGAATTGAGATCTAGGGTTTACAAGCTCCAAAAGGAGTATAAATAGAGGAATAATGGGTCGGGCCGCTAATATGGGCCCGGTAGCCCAACTACATAAAAGACTAATCTAGTACATACAAATGATATATTAAAAGTACAATAATACAAATGATATCCGTAAGACGTGTGTGGGCCGCTGTCCGGGCCCAATAGTTGTGAGACCTGGAGGTCCGAGTCTATATACTCTATCAGTGAAAATGGAGATAGAAAGAATTGATGAAAAATGTACAAATAAAAATTGTGAAAATGAAAGAATGATATGAATATAAAAATGAAAGGCGATAGGAGAATGCTATATTACATTCAATTGAAGAATTAGATTTTACTCATGAAAGCCTTCGGTTCCCCCTGTTGAAGACTTGCATTACACCACTTCTTTTCACCTCATTACATGTGCCTCAAGGAGTGGGGACCGGGGAATCCCCTTGGGAAATCACGAAAGTTAAAAAGTTTTCTCAAGGCATCAACAAAAACCTTCAGTCTCACGATGTGGAGGACTGGGGGAATCCCCTCGACAAAATACGCAAACACAAAGTTTTTACTACTTCACAACTACAGCAAGGAAGCCATCGGCGACTTCGCAACACTTACTCCTATTTCCCTCAAAAAGATCTCGGCAAAAGGAGTGAGGGACTCGTGATGGAGTATATGGCCCAGGAACCCTCGACCCATATACTTACACTACTACAATCTCACCCAACAGGCCCAAGTGGCCCAAACACAGCAATAAGGACTCCGGACAGCCCATACTACAACAAGGTGCGTACGTCCAGAAATATCACTGTGACGTACGTCCAGAGACAGTTGCACCTGGTCCACAAACATCACTGGGGACGTACGTCCAGAAATAGTTGCACCTGGTTCAGAAACATCATTGGGGACATACGTCTTTCAGTACATGACGGACCCCGGGGACTCACGGCCTTCGACACATGAAGCCTCCGGGGTACATACGTCCTTCAGCACATGGCGGTCCACCGGCTACGTACGGCCTTAGGCATATGAAGGCCCCCAGGATACGTACGGCCTCAGGCACATCAAAGCCTTCGGGGTACATACGGTCTCCGACTACGTACGGCCTCCAACACATGATGGCCCCGGGTACGTACGGCCTCCGGCACATGAAGGCTTTCGGGATACGTACGGCCTTCGACACTCTCCTCAACAGGATTTGCTCTCCACATGCGCTGAATCACCGCATTAAACACAACGTCATATCCAAACCACCACATTGAATGCGGACACACGCTATGTCGGCGCCACCCTGGCTGAGTTGACCCTCCATCGATGGTTCCTTCACACGTGTACCCTCATTTATTGCACCTAGAATATATGGCTGCTATAAATAGCAACCATTCTTTCATTGTAATCGATATAACAACTTCAGTGAATAGATACTCACTCTCTTTCTCTTACTTGTTCCGACATCTCTCTAGATACCCCCAACGGTATCCCTGGATATACTATCCATCACTCTGCATCCGGAATTTGAATAGCAAAAAAAGGATGGCACCCCATCCCTGAGGGCCCCACAACATCGACCGGACGGTACGTTGGGAGGGTGTAAATTGGACTATAATCACAAGGAAGTGGTGATACTTCAAGGAAGCTCAGTGAAAAGGTCAGTCATCAGAAAGCAAGGAAGTGCATCCCGGATGATAAATGACTAGGGGTGGGCAAAAATCCCGGTCCCGGTGTCTCAAAGTCTAAACCTCGAGATTAGGATTTCGAGGATTGCCTTAGAATTTGTTTTATTTCCACCTGCTCTCGATATTCAACATCGAGAACCTCAACTTCGAAGAAACTCCTCAAAGAACTCAAAATTTCGAGATTTTCAGCGACATCGACGCGCTCTTCTTTAACAAGATATCATCCATTTTCCGAGGAACATTGTAAATCACTGATGTCAAAAGGTCAAAAAATTGGCAAATCTGATCAAATTCTTCCAAAGTAAAACCAAAGGTCAAATAGGGTCTAAGCTACAATGCAGAGGTCTGAAAATAGTAGATAATTCAATCAACCTCGCGTCAACGATCATTCTATAACAGTCAACAATCAACTGATGAAGCCTCCCCTAACTCATCAACATTGTGTGATCCTCAAACGTGCTGAAATTCCAAATGATGAGCTAAGGGAAAACCGTCATGTGTGGTACCTGTTCAGATTGCTCCACACACATGGTGGGTATGACAAGCTGTGAGCAATCAAACCTTGCACATTATGAGGGGGAGTTTCAGTTTTCTCCTCCTGACGCCATACACCGACAAAGGATGCAACATTTTAGGGGGAGTTTTCAATGTTCTTCTCTCCGGTTCCTAACAATGACAATGCATACCGAGTGCTCCGGTTGAGGGGGAGTACTTAGAGAAACAAAAATAAATGAGAGAACATGTCCCTATGGCTTAGTAAACCCAACTAATCCTACCCGAGGGACAAAGCCGAGAGTAAGTGAGTGAGTGAGTGAGTGAACATTATGAGTGTTAGGAAGCAGAAGGCTCAAGTGAGCAAGAAAACAATAATCAATGATGAGTCTGCTACCTCAACTGCCTGCTATGAAGTGAACATTTACTCCTAGCCACTCAAATACTCTGGACTATCCCCATAGGTTCAGGACTAATTTAATCAGATCCCGGGTAGAAGTCACTGCATCTTGTCCAACAGTGCATGCTTAACCCTACCCAAGACCACTCATTTGTCTCCCAACAGACAAGTGTTTAATCATATTTCACGGGGAACCACATCTCTCATTACTGTCTCCTTCCGAGGTAAGTGATACTGACTACAGTGGCCTCAGCCCCATGCCACTGAACTTTCATTGATCACGTCGTGTCTAGTTACCTCACTCCCAAATGTTTTGAATTTTCTAGAACACAGACGCACTTTTAGAGTCAGTTGCAGGTCTTCATGACCTGCGAGAACTTCCATAAGGCTCATCTATTACAGATGTAGACCAATGATTGGAAGGAAGTCTTGGTGTTGCAACATTGCTTATCACCAACATTTTTAGGCCATTGCTTTAGAGTTTATCTCTATAGTAATGATAACGAGTGTCTACATGACCTCAGGGGGCTACAAGTTTCTCAATGTTGATCTTTATGATCATGCAAATAACAACCAGAGTGACATCTTTTCGGATGCTTCACAACAACTGGTTGGAAGTCCTATTAAAGCTTTAATGTTTCTATCATTTTTTACATGTCACACATCCGTGTTTACATTGATGTTGTGATAACAGAACACCTCAATATATCCGGTTTTGTCTTTTTAACCTTTAGTTTGTTTTTCTGTTTTGCATCCCATAATAAAAGAATAAAGGCATGACGCCCCGATTTATTGGATCGTCATGATGGGGAGAGTGGTCCACAAGCTGTTAACTCTCGACAAATCATTCTCGGATACTTCTCCTCCAACACAAAAATTTCAATGACTCTCTTCTACCTCAAATGGTCAGCTACGCTCACACAAGTCAACCATCTTTTTCCGCTGTGCCACCGACAAGGTCTGCTCAAACGCATTCACTTCGAATAGTCAAAAAGACTACAATGTGGAGGAGACAAAGGTCACATACTCGAATTCTGAAGATGATTTCCATATGCGCCTGCAATTCTTCAAGAACATTCATTCTAGAGGCGCCACCGGACTTCATTCAAGCTGATCAAGAGTTACTTCTGAAGGCAAGGTTTATAAGCAAGCCAAAGGAAGATTCCTCAATCCCCGACATCAAAGATCAAATTCACCAAGAAGACATCAAAGGGGAGATTGTAAGGATTTCTTCAGAAAGCCTTCTCAAGAAGTCAAGTTCAAAGACAAAGGAAGCTGAATAACAACAAAGACAAAGATATCTGAGTTGCAATGCTGATTCAACACGATTGAACACCAAGAGGGAGATTGTTAGGAATATTTTATGGTGTCCAATCTAATTTAATATCTTTGTATTTGTGTAGTTATTAGTTAAACGTGTAATATGGGCCACAAATGTGTATCAGCCCATTAGCTTCTTTGTAATCCATAAGTTAGCCAACTTCTCCTATAAAAGGAGGCTAACTTATGGAAACCCTAAATTTTGCGAGGCTTGAGAGTAAGGCGAGATAGAGAGAGGGTTTGCCGCTGCTCTCCTTCTCGAGGGAGGGCAACGACCAGTTCACGGTATACCAGATTTGGTTTTCATCTCGATATCTTTCTATCTGCTTCTTATTTATCTGTTATGGTTGTGTGATTGTTAAAATAAGGGACTATCACATCTTTCATAATGGGCCGGGTAGAATCGCAGATTCACAGGTGTACAGAAGGTTAGAAGTGATCAGATTCACAGAGCCACATGCACAGAGCGACGATCAGCCTCTGCTTTTGTGGTTGATCAGCTCCTAGAATCTTCTTTAACAGTGGCTCAAGTGCCATAATTTTTACTCCGTCCTTGGTGTCCTCCTCCCTGCATGTCAAATGATTAAAGTAAATTTTGGTTATTAAAGTATAGAACTATAGATGTATCGGTTAAAAAAAGTGACTTCTAATTTATGATGTTTCCAGTGTTTTGACATGCATTGATATTCTGATTGCAAAGTTTCTGTTTGCAATAGAATGGTTCTATCACATATGACTTTATATACCTATTCTTAGGATATAAGGATATCATAGATGCAAATTAAATAGAAAATTTATGGAAAGTTTATGCTACTAAGATTCCGAAATTTTCATTTGTTTTGGTTTAAAAAAAATAATGTCCTCTACAAGAGAAAACATTTGTTGTTGTGGATGAAAGCAAAAACAACATAATACTCACCTATCTATAAATATGTTTATATGGAGAGGAAAAATATAAAGTCAATGGCACATAAGACCTTAGTTGTTTCACTCATTCAGCACACGGGAGGAAACATATTTTAAATTTCATACTTATAATTTGAAGATGGACCAGTGGAATAAGAAATGAGGTCACGTAACGTACGCGTTCAATGGGTACTCAATGTTTAAAAAAACATTTGAAATAAATTCATTTACAATCAATTTGGCCATATAAAATTCTGGAGGCAGTTTTATATGATTAAAAACTTACCGAGTATTAAGCTGAACATAAATTAAATGTGATTTTTCCAAAATAAATTTAAAAAAAGAAATATTTGACACTCCTTTCAGGATTTTAATTTTTCTTTTGTGACCACAAACCCAATTAAGACTTTTTTAGAAAAAAAACTCCTTTTGGAAAAAAATTCCTTCGAATATTAATGTTATAAACATATACCGTGTAATATCGAAATAATGTAATAATCTCTAACCCATTTAAAATAGAGTAGTACAATTTAATGGAATGCTCTTTGAATTTGTTCAGTTGTTGAAGAATTTGAGAATAAATGGAAGATATCATTTGAAAACAAAAAGAGTTAGGCATGCAAACTCATATTATTTACAAAAATATATCATGCAAACAATTTTGAGTTAGGCATGCAATCGGATTTTTTAGGCATGCGGTCCGATTAAAAATGTGATGTTTGAAAAACAAAACCGACAAACTCATATGTGCTGGAACTTTCAGTTCCAAAACCAGACGGACTCCGAAAACCAGACCTTCATGTTCTTTCACTGCTTGGTGTGGTTTTGTGAGATCGCACCATTTTAAAGTTGCGACCAGGGATGAGACAATTTGTGGTGTTGAGGCCTATTCAACAGTCGAGTCAACCGGCCGAGTTCGAAGGATGTGGATGAATGAAATGGTGAGGGATCTACAGAACTTTGCAGAGACGATGAGGGATATGCGACATCGTCCGATTCCGATTAGCAAGTGGATGGAATCTGCTAAGAGAGAATTGGTTAGATCTAAAATTGGAAGAGATAAGGGAGGGGAGGTTGTTTGAGTTGAAGGTTGAGGTTCAGTTGGTGTGATAATGGAGATAGTGTGGGAGGTTATGCCCATATGATAGACTGGGTAGTAGATCTAGATAAGTGTGGGAGTGAGAATGAAGATAAGTAAGTATTCTAGATCACATATTTACACCTTATTTTCCAAATTACGTACCATGTGTATGTAATTAGAGTCATCATTGCCAATGCAATGTGTTTAATTAGACTCATTTAAGTTACACACCAAATAAAATTTAGAATCTTTCCTAATAATGAAATTAGTTTAATCGGTTGAATGTGTTGAAATTTACAAAAAAATGATTCAAACTGTTGAATTGACTAAATCTGCTAAAATGTGGGAAAATTATATTTGAAGAGTACGTAGTATTTTATAAATACGTCAAAGCAAAAAAAATTAGGAAATGACAAAAATATTATACATACACTTTTAGAAGATAAAAATATGACTACTACTATTTTTCTAAAAATGTACCCACCCCTAACCCTTGCTCTCTTCCCCCTACCTTCCCCCTATCCCACCACTGCCTGGCGCCCTCGCCCAACAAAACCCGTCGCCGGCAAGCATCGGAAACCGTCGGCCACCAAAAAAGTTGTCAAAAATTTACAAGTCATTTACAAATATATGACTAAAATTACTATGAATATAATGTCATTGTCACATGATGTGAAAATTAAACATAAGTTATGTGACTAAAGTAACTACTATAGTTTTAGAGGCCACATTTCAGTAGTCTTTATTTTAGTCATAATTATGTAATTGTATTACTTCAAAAAATTATATTCAAAAATACCTAAATTTGTCCTCTACTATAATATAAAGACCTATTTGAACATTTTCACATAAATTTAAATTTAAGTATAGTTTAAGAATGACATAACACACTTTCATATATTTGCATCCGCTGATTTGCCAGTTTACAAAGGCAATTCGTCTAACAACGCAATTCGTATATATGTAAAGTCACTCTATTACTCAGTCATTATAAATACTTTACCATCACTTAACATATATATATATAAACCTTTGAAAATGAAAAAAATCTTTGCCAAAGTCATTTGTGCATCACACGGTTGAATGACTAGAAAAACATTCTACAAGAAGGAAATATTTTAACAAGAGTTAGTGTGGGACAAAAGGTGTTCATTCTCATGCATTCTTTAACACCTTTTACTATAAACTTTCTGATGGAGTATATGGCCCGGGAACCCCCGGCCCACAGACTCCTACTACTCCAGCGAAGGCCCAATAGGCCCAGAAGGCCCAGCAGGCCCAAATCACAGCGCCCAGAGTACCAAGCAGCCCGCACTACGCGCCAGGGGTGCCTTCGGCCCCTGGCCGAATGCTCTAAATTCTCACAGAACGGGTTTCTCAAGCAAATTAAGAAACTGGGAAAAACGGCGAAAACAGTAGCCCTCGGCACTGTGAGCCCTCGGCTCCAGGGTGCCATCGGGTGGAAGAGCCCTCGGCTACTGCTCTATAGCCGAAGGCATCTCACTCGACAAGATATCCGCCTCACATGCGTACAGATCACCGTACCCCGCACAGACGTCCCATCCAACAGCCGCATTAAATGCGGCCACATGCGGCTGCCAGCGCCAACCAGTTGAGGTGACCCCTCGGCCAATGAGCGCTTGACACGTGTCCCTGCCCGGCATTTATTGCTACTATAAATAGCACCCCATTTCCTCATTTGTAACCACGCTGAAAACGGCATTCATACTGAATACACTCTCTCTCTACATTTACTTACTTGCTCTGACTTCTCTCTAAGTTATTCCCCGTAATAACCCTTCGGATATATACCCCCGGGTAGACTATCCATCATTTGGTGCTCTCGTTGAGAGGTCGAACAATCAAGTAAGAAACCCTCCCCCTCGATCAAACGCAAAACACTAGCCCTCCATCAAAATGGTGAGGACAACACGTGCCAACTCAAAGAACGTAGAAGACAAGAACCTGGCCCTCGGCGACGTCAACGCCCCCGAAGCCTCTCACAGGGCTCCCGAGGGCGGTGTCATTGCCGGGCTGGAACAGGCGGCTGTCGACCTACGCCTTCAGATCCAACAAAATGCCTCCGATGCCCGCCTCGGCATCGAGGCCAAGAAGAAAAACCGGAGCGATGACCAAGTCAGCCCTCCGGTTCTCACCATCGACGTGCAATCGGCGCTCTCCGCCTTCATCCAAACGCTCACCCAGAACCCGGGTGCCTTCGGCACCCTGGCTCCAGCTCACCCTCAGGTTGGGGAAAACATAGTACTTCCCCCTCTGCCACACCCCTTCGGAAATCCCGCCCCTCGGGTGAGAAACGATGAAGGGGTGGTGGCCCAAGAAACGTCCTCCCAGGAAGTTCAGTCCCGGGACCGCCATAATGACAACAGGGAAAGGCCCCGTACTTCCGCCCTCAACCGGCTCGGAGGAGGGCCAGACCGCCGAGGGGTCCAAGACCGCCTCGGGGGGAAAGCACTCCAAAGGCCCCAGGAAAGCGGGGGATCTGTTTCGAGGGCAGACGAGGAGCGTCCCCCTCGGGACAAAGGCAAGGCACCCCTTCATGCCGATGATGCTCGGCACCAAATCAACCAGGCCCACTCGGCCCGGGTTCGTTCGCAGGGGGCGGAGACCCTCCCGAAGGATCCCCGGGACGAGATTATTGCGGCCCTCCAACGCCGGCTTGACGAGATGGAGTCCAACAAAGCTCACGCCACCACCTCCACCCCTCATTCAGATCTCAAATACGAGGCCATGATGGCCAAAATGGAGGAGTTACAGAAGAAGGTGGCTGAGGGCTCCGGGGAACCCGTCATCCAGCTCCGGACTCGGACGCCATTTACCCCAAGAATATTGGCGGCCCGGATCCCGGAAAAATATCGAGGGCAACATATACAGCCCTACAACGGAAAAACGGACCCCCAGGAACATTACAGCAAGTACCAGAACAGCATGATGATGGTAGGGGCGTCGGACGAATATTTGTGTCATTGGTTCCTCTCCACCTTAGAGGGGCCGGCATACGAATGGTTCAACAGGCTGCCCGAGGGCTGTATTGATTCATGGCAAGAACTCGCCCAGCGATTCTTGACACAATTTACCGGGAGGCGTCGCACAAGGAAGCACTTCTCCCACCTCCTAACAATACGCCAGAAGAGGGATGAGACCCTTCGGGACTTCCTAGAGCGCTGGAGGACGGAGGCCGACAAGGTCGACGGTGCTGATGACGGGACCCTCCTGGCCCTCCTACAAACCGTCCTCCGCACCGGCAACTTTTCGAGGAGCCTCATCATTGAACCCCCCCCCCCCCCCCCCCCCCCCGCGACTACATAAGGGCTTTGCAGCGGGGGGACCGATATGTTGAGGCCGAGGAGGTGGAGAAGTATCACCAGCATCCGGACCAGCAACCCCCGAGGGCTGACAACAAGCATAACCGAGGGCCGAGGGCTCCTCCAAATCACCCCAAGACTTCGGGAGCCTCTGATGACCGCCCTCGGCAAGGCCAAGCCAAGCCCGGGAGAGGTTATAAGAGCAACCCTAAGACTTGGGCACAGCCCATTCTCCTGGACCGCCCTCGGAAACCATTGACGCACCCCGTCAGCATCATCCTCGATTTTGCCGAGGAGAGGGGCCTCGTTGAGCGCGACTCTCGCGCACCCCCGGAGGTACACGCTATCAACCCTCAGTTCCCCTACTGTCGCTTCCATCGGCACCAGGGTCACAGGACCGATGACTGCCATCAGCTAAAGACGGCCATCGAGAGGTTAATACAAGCAGGGCACCTGTCCCAATTTGTTCAGAGCCCTCGGCAGGAGGGACCTTCTCATCAGGGGCCTCCCCGAGGGCACCACACGAAGGTAAATGCTTGGGTAAACCCGAATACCAACCCCTCGGCAAGAAAAGGGAGATTGGAAACTTGGAAGAAGAGGAGGAGGAATACCCCCACTACCAGGAGAAAAAACGCCACATCCTCATGATCACCGGTGGCAATACAGGGGGCGATTCCACCAGCCAACGAAAGAAGTGGGCTCAATCGCTTTACGTGGGGGAAGTCACTCATATGCCCCCGGTAAAGCGACTGAGGGAGGAACCCATCACCTTCACCAACGCAGATCTCCCTCCTACTTCTTCTCCTCACAGGGATGCCTTGGTGATTCGGACGGAGATAAACGACACCATCATTCACCGAACTTACATTGACACAGGCAGCTCCGGTAATGTAATGTACCTCAGCACCTTCAGAGAGCTGCATCTGGAGAGGGGGTCCCTTCGGCCCATTAAGACCCCTCTTGCCGGCTTCACCGGCGATACTATTGATTCCGAGGGGGTAATAACCCTACCGGTGATCTTCGGCGACGGGCTCCATAGAGCCCAGCTCGAAGTGGAGTTCGTCGTCGTCAACATTGACTGCACCCACAACATCATCCTCGGCCGGCCAGCCCTCGAGGACCTCGAAGCCATCATCTCCATGAGGCACCTCTGCCTCAAGTTTCCCGCCGAGGGGGGCATTGGCTACTCCCGGGGGAACCAGAAAATTGCCCGCGCCTGCTATCTTCAGGTCACTAAGAAGGTAAGTAAGACGGAATTCCGTGTTGACACCATCACCGGAGCCATCGACCAAGAGGAAAGAAGGCCGAGGGCTGAACCGGCCGAGGACGTAGAAGACTTCGCGCTCGATCCGGCCCAGCCGGAGAGAGTCGTGAAGGTTGGAACCCAGCTCCCTGAAGATTTGAAGACCGGTATCACCGACGCCCTCCGCGCCTACTCCACTGTCTTTGCATGGGGGCCGGAGGACATGCCGGGAATAAGCCGAAGGGTCATCACCCACCGCCTCTCGGTGGACCCCTCGGCAAAAGCAGTACAACAACGAAGGAGACCCCTCTCCGCCGAGAGGAGGGAATTCGTGAAGAAGGAGGTCGCCATGCTCCTCTCAATTAAGCACATCAAGGAGGTGAAATACCCCTCATGGCTAGCAAATGTAGTCCTCGCACAGAAGCCCCCTACCTTCCGCATGTGCGTGGACTACACCGATCTCAACAAAGCGTGCCCTATGGATCCATTCCCTCTACCAAACATTGATCAATTGGTGGATGAGACCGCAGGGTGTGAGATCATGTCCTTCCTCGATGCCTTCCGAGGGTACCATCAAATTTTCATGCACGAGGAGGACGCCGAAAAAACTGCCTTCATGACTCCCGAGGGCATCTTCTGCTACCTAGTGATGGCCTTCGGCCTAAAGAACTCGGGGGCCACCTACACTCGGATGGTGGCCCGGGTCTTTCAAGCCGTCCTAGGGCGCACCATGGAGGCCTATGTGGACGACATGATCGTCAAAAGCAAGCAATCTTCCAGCCATGCTGACGACCTCCGGGAAATCTTCGCCATCATGCAAAAATTCAACCTTCGGCTGAACCCGAAGAAGTGCACCTTCGGCGTCCAAGGGGGCAAGTTCTTGGGTTACATGGTGAGCCGAAGGGGTATTGAGGCCAATCCCGAGAAAATCCAGGCCATCATCAACATGGAGCCCCCACGCAATGTGAAGGAAGTTCAACGGTTGACGGGCCGCCTGGCAGCCCTCAACCGCTTTCTATCTAAATCGGCGGAGAAGTCTCTACCCTTCTTCCAGATCATGAGGAAGACGGCTGGCTTTCTATGGACTCCAGAATGCCAGGGGGCTTTCGACATCTATCTTCACCTCCTGTGCTCTCCAAACCCAAGGTAGGGGAGACCCTCTACCTCTACCTTGGGGTTAGCCCGGCGGCCATCAGCTCTGTGCTCATTCGGGAGGAAGACGGCACCCAACATGCCATCTTCTACGTTAGCAAGACCCTAAGGGAGGCTGAGCTCAGGTACTCCCCTGTGGAAAAAACGGTGTTGGCCATCGTTTGGACTGTCAAGAAGTTGGGCCACTACTTTCAGGCTCACCCGGTTCAGGTCCTCACTCATCAACCCCTCGGCGCCCTCATGAGGAGCCCCACCAGCTCCTCCCGCATGGTGAAATGGGCTATCTTCTTGAGCCAGTACAACATTGACATCCGCCCAAGGCCTGCCATCAAGGGCCAAGCCCTGGCGGACTTTGTGACGGAGTGTACCGCAAGGGCAGCCACGGACAGGGAGCCCTCGGCTACCTCAGACGACTGGTGGACCCTCTACACTGACGGCTCCTCCGCGACCAAAGCATGCGGGGGAGGGGTAGTCCTCATTACTCCCGAGGGCTTCAGGGCCTACTATGCAATCCGTTTCTCCTTCAAGGTCTCCAACAATGAGGCCGAATATGAGGCCCTCCTATGTGGCCTTCGGCTGGCTGCCAACATGAGGGCTCGGCAGATCCACATCAAATGCGACTCCAAGTTGGTCGTTGGCCAAATCTCCGAAGAATATGAGGCCAAGGAGGGGAGAATGAAACAGTACAAGGAAGCGGCCAAGGAGTTGCTTAAGGTATTTGAGGCACACTCTCTCACTCAAATACCGAGGGCTCAGAACTCCGAGGCCGACATATTATCTAAGCTCTTGGCCGACTCCCCCGAGCACATCTCCAAAATTGCCAAAATCGAGGAACTCAGCCTCTCAAGCATCCATGCAAGCCCCGTTATGAACATACAACAACGTCAGGAGGATTGGATCTCAGATATCACCGCCTTCATCTCCACAGGGCAGCTACCCGAGAATGAGGCCCGCGCTAAACTGGCAAAGCTGAGGGCTCCTAGCTACACCATCGAAGATGGAAGGCTCTACAAACGATCTTACAATGGCACGCTACTTCGGTGCCTTCATCCAGATGAAGCCGAGGTCGCAATGGAGGAAGTGCACAGTGGCACTCGCTCAGCTCACCAGGGACCCTTCTCCATGTCCCGAAGGCTCATTCTCCAGGGCTACTTCTGGCCAACCATGGCCAGGGATTGTGCTGACCTTGCCCGGAGGTGCACCGCATGTCAACATTTCCAGAAAGCTCCCGGCAGGCCAGCGGTCAACTATGCCCCCATCAGCACCTCTGTCCCCTTTTCTCGATGGGGGATAGACCTTGTGGGCCCTCTGCCGAGGGGTACCTCCAACAACAGATACATGATCGTGGCCGTCGACTACTTTACCAAGTGGGTGGAGGCTGAACCCCTCGCCAGCATCACAGAGGCGAAGTGCCGTCACTTCGTCCTAAAGAACATCCTCACAAGGTTTGGCGTCCCCCAGCAGATCATCTCCGACAATGGGACACAATTTGAGGCAGCCCCCTTCTGTGCCCTTCTGGAGGCATGGGGCATCAAACACACCTTCTCCTCTGTTGCCTACCCTCAAGGCAACGGGCAAGTAGAGAATGCCAACCGGACCTTGCTCGAGGGCCTCAAAAAGAAGCTAGAGGCCGAGGGCGGTGGCTGGGTGGAAGAACTCCACAACATCCTTTGGGCCTATCGCACCACCCCTCGGCGAGCAACAGGTGAAACACCCTTCTCCCTCTGCTACGGTTTTGAAGCCAAAGCTCCTACGGAAGTCACCCTTCCCACCCGAAGGGTGATCCAATATGACCCCGAGGTCAACGACAGCAACATGGCCCTCGACCTCCACCTCATTTCAGAACGCCGGGAGCAGGCCTTCATCCGGGAAGAAAACTACCGAAGGCAAGTTAAAAGCTACATCGACGCCAAAGTTCGCACCCGAGAATTTCAAGTGGGGGACTATGTCCTCCGGAGGAGGGAAACCAGCCAACCAACCGAGGGAGGAAAAATGGCACCAAAATTCGAAGGCCCCTACATCATAGCAGCCATCATCAAACCCGGGACCTACAAGCTCAAACGCTCCAATGGGAAAGAAGTCCCTAGGCACTGGAATGTACACCATTTAGTTAAATTTTATCAATAATGTAAGAGCGGCCAAGCCCTCATAACTAGTGAATGTACTATCCTATGGCCCAAGGCCTCCAATTTCGAAGAATGAAGATACATTCAAGACATCAAGCCCTCATACTGACTACAGGCCCCAGGCCTCACCACGAGAAGAACCCCCTCCGGCACCAAGTGCCGAGGGCGGACACCATCAACACCTACAACAAACAGTGAAAACACCACGTGTTTTCAGTCAAGACCCCTTGGTACCAAGTACCGAGGGAGGGAACTCCTATCACCAACAACAAGGAACGCCATGTGTTTCATTTCCCTTCGGCATCCAGTGCCGAGGGTACATTCCCACCTTCATCATCAAAAAAGAAAAGATGAGAACACCAAGTGTTCCTACAGAAGACCCTTCGGCACCCAGTGCCGAGGGTACACCTCCATCATCAAACATCGAAACACCAAATGTTTCAAAGAAGACCCCTCGGCACCCAGTGCCAGGGATATGCTCTCCTACCAACTTCCAAACATCTGTTGGGAAACACCAAGTGTTTCATTTGAAGACCCTTCGGTACCAAGTACCGAGGGTAAACGCCTACATCAACTACGACAAAAGAGAACACCAAGTGTTCCTACAGAAGACCCCTCGGTACCAAGTACCGGGGGCTACACATCGAAACTAACACCAAGTGTTGTTTCTAAAAGCCGTACCCCATGAGGACGCATATACCGAAGGCGCCACCATCGGTGCCGGCGGCACGTAGTGCCCCCGGCCATTTGCAACTAGTGTGCAAATGAAAACCCTTCCTTGAAACGCTTTCCGCGTCATTACCCCCAGGGTATGACAGGCATGAGAAATGCCCAGGATTCGACTTTCAAAAACGGAACGCTATCCGCGTCATCACCCCAAGGGTGTGACAGGCACGAGAAATGCCCAGGATTCGACTTCCAAACCGAAACGCTCCCCGCGCCACCACCCCAAGGGTGTGGCAGGCCACGGACTATGTCTGGCGCCGAGGGGACGACTTTCAAAAATGAGGCGCTTTCCGCGCCATCCCCCAAGGGGAGGCAGGTTACGGACCACCATATCTTGTGCCCAGGAAACGACCCTCGATCCCCTCGGAACTCGGAAGGTTAACCCGAGGGAGGAGAGCCATTGGTGTATTCTGATGGTCTCCTAATAGGCCCAGCCTTACCAAGAAACCAAGTTTCTTGATGTCTTCCCTTCACCACCAACCCAAAAAAAAGGGGGGGGGGGGGGGGTGAAGGGGAGTAGACTCAGCGAGAAATCAAAGAGTACACTCCAACAGATCACAACAAGCCGAGGGCTCCCCACGGGAACACCTCCGGTAACTGAAGGCTCCTATTTCCCGAAGGATACTACTCGAACAAATAGCAGCAAGGGACGGCTAAGTCCACTGCCTGGTCACCTCCGGTCACACAAACACCGAAGGCTTCAACAATACAAAGGGACTGGACTATCCAAAGTACACTAAGACGGTACCTTCAAATATGTACCGAAGGCAGCTGTTATACATTAATACCGAGGGCCCCTACCCCATTACAAGGGACACAACTGGCTGAGTCAAACTCTACAACTCTTCAGAGTGTATGCCGAGGGCACACACTCCTCATTGGCTTTCTTCACAACAACAGGATTCAACATCAATTTACGCAAAGTAATGTAGAGTCAAAGGGCACCTATCACCCGAAGGCTACACAAGGAAGCAGCACTTGAAAAAATTCTAAGTCCTAAAGATTGGGCCCCCGGTCCAATCAATATTACTGCCAAGGGAATATGGTAGCCGAAGGCCAGGCAATACAACAACGCTTAAAAAATATTCTGTCCTAAATGAGCAGCCCCCGGGCATCTCGCAAAGTGATGTGCAATCAGAAGGGATGCCATCTCCCGAAGGCTCCCAAGGGAAAATCTACACTTAGAATATTTTCTAAGTCCTACATGTTTTTCCCCCGGTCAACTACTCATACATCAAGAAGGGATGCCATCTCCCGAAGGCTCCCAAGGGAAAATCTACACTTAGAATATTTTCTAAGTCCTACATGTTTTTCCCCCGGTCAACTACTCATACATCAAGAACGGATGCCATCTCCCGAAGGCTCCCAAGGGAAAATCTACACTTAGAATATTTTCTAAGTCCTGCATATTTTCCCCCCCGGTCAACTACTCATACATCATGGAGGGTGCCATCTCCCGAAGGCTCCCAAGAAAAACTGCACTTAGAAATCTTTCTAAGTCCTACATATTTCACCCTCAACTTATAAAGGGACCCAATAGCCGAAGGCTACCTATCAATCGAAGGCTACAATACACAAGGAATCAACACTGAAGAGAATTTTCTAAGTCCTAAAGAATTGGCCCCCGGCCTAATCAATATTTCAGTTGGGGCTCCACAGTAGCCGAAAGCTACATGACATGCTACACTTGCAAAAAATTTCTAAGTCCTGAACATTGGGCCCTCGGTCCAAGATTCACACATCAGGAAGGGATCCCATTTCCCGAAGGCTCACAAGGGAAAATCTACACTTAGAAATTTTTCTAAGTCCTAGGAATTGGGTTACTACAAACACCCGAAGGCCCCATGCTGTGCTACACTTAGAAAAATTTTCTAAGTCCTAATTATTGCTGAACCCTCGGTTGTATGTCCAGCAGAGGATGCCCAACTACCGAAGGCTTCCAAGGGCAAGCTACAATCAGAAAATACTCTAAGTCCTAAAACATACATTCAAAGGAGCGAAGGCATACATTCAAAAATACCGAAGGCATACATTCAAGAGGGAAGGAATTAGAAAAAAAAAGGCCATAGATACAAAGCCTGAAGGCATTCATTCATTCATCACAACAAGGAGTAAATGTAGTTATTACAATGTTAGGCCGAGGCCGAAAACATGCTAATGTGGCTATTACAAAATTGTTCAAAGTACAGAGTACATATCAAATAATGTCATTCCCGGGGGCCGCCTCCCCCGATGGCTTCGAGGTGACTTCTACATCGGCCTCAGGATCGTCGCCCTCGGCTTCCCTCCGGAGCTCGGAATCCTCCAGGTTTGGCCTCTCGACATCAGGGGGGAGAGGAACACGGATGTCTGGCTGCAGGGGGGAGCCCGTACACCGCCGGGTCAAAGTCCTTCGGCTCAATCTTCAGATGGCGGGCCATCCTCCGGTAGATGAGGGCTTGAGTGAAGAACTCACCCCCATCATAATACTGCTTACCCTTCCGGGCCATCCACTCCTCGCCCGGGCCCTCAGACCACTCATCAACCGAGGCCTCAACAACCGAGGACAGCCACGCCTTGTGCCCCTCGGTCTTCCACCCCCCGTCCAGGAACCCGGAGATGTCCTCCTCCCGGGCTGTGGCGACAGCCTTCGCCTTGATGGCCTCGGCCTCCTCGGCTGCTCTCCTTGCGGCCTCCGCAGCGGCCGCCTCAGCTTCTGCCTTCTCCTCCCTGAGCCTCCCGGCCTCCGCCCTCACAAGCTGGAGGTCCTCTTCAAGCTGGGCCATCAGCTTCGTGGCCTGGGAGTCCCTGAGGATCAGCTCCTTCATCTTGGCGTCTTGCCCAGCTTTGTGGAGGCGCCATTCCTCCAGCCGTCGGAACTGCTCTCCGAGGGCAACGCAAGTCTGCAAAGATAAACGAGTTGTCAAGGCCGAACGTGATTTCTTAGTTCAAAGTGGGAAAGAGAAAGACAAACTATAGTGAACTCACCGTGAGGGAAGACCGGAGGATCCTGTCTTCAAGGGCTTGATCATCATCGGCCCCGAGAGCTGCCCTGTCGATATCGAGGGTTTTACCTCTCAGGAGCGCCCTCGGGTCAGTCGTGCCATTCAACACGGTCGTGCCAGCCGGAAGGGAGAGCGTGAGGACCTCGAGAGATGGCTCCCGGACACCCCTCGGCACCTGCGCCATCGGCATCTCCGGAGGGTCATCTACAATCACCACTGGGGGGTCATCCTTCGCGGCATCCCCCTTCTTCAACTTTTTGGGGGCCTGGGGGGGCTCCTTTGCCGACGGCTTCCTCTTTGCCGCAGCAGCATCGCCCTCGGGCTTTTTGGGAGGCGCACTGACGGGCTTTTGGCCGCCAGCGTCCGGCCCCTTTGGATCCTTGGCCGGTTTATTCTTGAGTCGGGCGAGGCCTTTGACGTTCATCATGCTTACTGGGACACCTGCAAAAAAATGAGGGGTTAGGATCGAGGGGTCACTACTAAGTGGCATAAAGAATTAACAAAGCAAATGAACAAACGTGCTAAGATATGAGGGTGAGAATGCCCTCAGCTACTACCTCCGGAGGCTCCCTCAAACACTGGGAACTTCTCATCAGTTTCCCCTAGGAACCGGTACCGCCGGAACCCGAGGGTGTAGAGATCTGCTTCTTTGGTGCAATCCTTGATGGAGATATTCTTGTCCCGGCCCTCCGGGATCATGGCCAGAATCCTGCCATCTTTCTCGAGGGCGGCGCTCCTCCTCTTCTCGTGCCTCCTGAAGCGGTCACGCAGCTCCCTCGGGAAGGGGCTCTCGGCTAGCTTCACATAGCACCACCGGTCCTTCCACCCCTTGTTCGAGGAGGGCGCCTTAGTGAAGAGTTTGAACACGGACACCTGCTGCAGATTGGCGAATCCCTCGGCATTCGCGTGCCCCCCCCCCCCCCCCCCGGCACAGGTTGAAGCTCTGGAAGAAGAGGTCCAGGCTAGGCGTCACCCCCCGGGACTTGCAAAGTTGAAGGAAGCCAGTGATATAAGAATGGCTGTTCGGGGTCAGCTGGTAGGGAACCAGACCCACGAACCGAAGATACTCCCGGAGGAAGGGGTGCAGGGGGAAGCGGAGCCCCATGGATACTGAGAGGACGTGCACCGCAATGCAGCCCTCGGGAGCCTGGGAGAGGACGTCATCCGGACCCGGTGTCACCACGATGGCCGAGGGGCCCACGTGAAGCTGGGTGACATAGATGTCCGCCGCATCAACCTTCGACTTGATCTCCAATGCGGCGGTGTTGAGATAGGAGTACCCCTCGGGCATATCGAGGGGCTTCCCTTGATCTGCTACGCTGCCCTTCTTCTTGGGAATAGCGGCCTTGGCCTTCTTCTTTCCGGGGGCCACCCGGATGGGGACCGCATTCAGCGGCCGAGAGGTGCTGGCCTCCCCGGCACCCCGAGGGGGGAGCACAGCAACGGTGACCCTCTCGCTTTCTCTTTGTGCTTCCTCTTCAGCTGATTTCCAGGCGAGGGCCAACTCTTCGTCCTCACATTCTTGCTCAAAGCCCTCGGCTTCCGCCTCAGCTACGAGTGCTTTCTGCAACTCCAGGGCAACGACGGCATCCTGTCCCACCGAAGACTCTGCACTTGAGGACTCCACGTCCGAGAGGACTTCATCCTCCACCGAGGGCGCCCCCGAGATATCTTGAGAATCACTCTGGGACGACATGCTGACTCTAGTTCGAAGGCTCGTAGACGCTAGTGTTTTCTAAATTTTCTATCTCCTAACCTAAGGGCACAGTACAGGTAGCTAAGAGGTGAAGGGAAAGCGGGCACTGACCTTGAAAGCAGAAGTTTTGACCGAAGGCCTGAGTTTCTCTCACTACAATTTTGGGCAGAGCTTCGCTAAGACAAATGATCACACAAGGGGAAATGGCTCTGGCCTTGGGGTATTTATAGGCGCTGGAATCCGGGTTTGGGCCCGGAAACAAGGCCTCCGGACGGACCGTCATCATTACACACCGTCGTTTCACCTAACCGGTGACGCCCGCCCACGAGCAGCCAACGGCTACACTCCACGTGTCCCCCCCCAACGGCTATATCCTGACGTTACATATTCCAACGGCTATATTTCCAACGGCTATATTCTGGAAGCCCCCGGGTTTTCTACTTCACTCCTCTTCGTCAAGGAGAGCCTCCGGGTACACTTACCCAGAGACGCCCCCGGGTTGTGCCCCACACAGCCCATAGCAGATGCCTTCGGGATCACCCCTTCAGAAACTCAAGGCTTCATATCAGGGCACCCCTCGGGGATTCCCCCTCAGCACTGCAAAACCGGGTAGCCCCCGGGGAGTTGCCTCATTGACGGGTGACCCATGGCACACAGGTAATGGGAGCCCTCGGGTATCTTCATCACCAACTAATCAACAAACAGTGGACCCCCCGGTAACAACTCCACTGTTGCCCTCATCTGGAAGGCCCTCGATCCCCGGATTGAGGGGCTCCCCTTCGGCGCCCCCAGGACATCAACAGCAAGCCTTCGGCTAATCAGCACATGAGCCCTCAGAACAAGGAAGAGCCTTCGGCATTACCGTTGTTCTCCATTTCTGACCAAGGTTTCACATTTTCGATTCATCATTGGGGGAATTCGGTGCACTCTTTTTCCCTCATTAGGATTTTTTTCCCCCAGGGTTTTTCCTAATGAGGTTTTTAACGAGGCATCCCCCCAAAATAAAACGAAAAGCGTCAGCCTTCGGCCCACAACAGCAACGTAACTACTACTCCTTTTCACCACTTTACAAGTGCCTCAAGGAGTGGGGGACTGGAGGACCCCCTCGGGAAAATCATTAAATTACAAAATCAGTGAAATTCCAACAAACGACAAGGCAAGCCCTCAAGTCCCGACATGTGGGTAACTGAGGGACTGCCTTCGGCAGGGACATAAAAGCAACAACTCCTCACCAACTTCAGAGATCATGACGGGACAACATCAAAGGGCAAGCACAAATTACTCCTTTTCCCTCAAGTACCTTTCGGCAAAAGGAGTGAGGGACTCCTGATGGAGTATATGGCCCGGGAACCCCCGGCCCACAGACTCCTACTACTCCAGCGAAGGCCCAACAGGCCCAGAAGGCCCAGCAGGCCCAAATCACAGCGCCCAGAGTACCAAGCAGCCCGCACTACGCGCCAGGGGTGCCTTCGGCCCCCTGGCCGAAGGCTCTAAATTCTCACAGAACGGGTTTCTCAAGCAAATTAAGAAACTGGGAGAAAACGGCGAAAACAGTAGCCCTCGGCACTGTGAGCCCTCGGCACCAGGGTGCCATCGGGTGGAAGAGCCCTCGGCTACTGCTCTATAGCCGAAGGCATCTCACTCGACAAGATATCCGCCTCACATGCGTACAGATCAATGTACCCCGCACAGACGTCCCATCCAACAGCCGCATTAAATGCGGCCACATGCGGTTGCCAGCGCCAACCAGTTGAGGTGACCCCTCGGCCAATGAGCGCTTGACACGTGTCCCTGCCCGGCATTTATTGCTACTATAAATAGTACCCCATTTCCTCATTTGTAACCACACTGAAAACGGCATTCATACTGAATACACTCTCTCTCTACATTTACTTACTTGCTCTGATTTCTCTCTAAGTTATTCCCCGTAATAACCCTTCGGATATATACCCCCGGGTAGACTATCCATCACTTTCTATTCAAAATCCACGGGTGGACGTAGCTCAACTAGTAGCGAGGGAGTAACACAAGGGTTAGGTCCCGGGTTCGAATCCCGGCAACTGCGATGAGAGGTTACTATGCTAAAAAATTCATAGGGCCTCTGCAAGTACCAGGGACAAAGCCACAATCTCTATCTCTCAAATTGTGATTATAGTCCAATTTATATCCTCCCAATGTACCGTCTGATCGGTGTTGTGGGGCCCTCAGGTATGGGGTGCCATCCTTTTTTTTGCTATTCAAAATCCGGATGCGAAGTGACGGATAGTATTTCCAGGGATACCGTTGGGGGTATCTAGAGAGATGTCAGAACAAGTAAGAGAAAGAGAGAGAGTATTTATTCACTGAAGTGGTTATATCGATTACAATGGAAGAATGATTGCTATTTATAGTAGCCATAAATGCTAGGTGCAAAAAATGAGGGTACATGTGTCAAGCAACCAGCGATGGAGGGTCAACTCAGCCAGGGTGGCGCTGACATAGCATGTGGCCGCATTCAATGCGGTGGTTTGGATGTGACGTTGTGTTTAATGTGGTGATTCAGTGCATGTGGAGAGCAGATCCTGTCGAGGAGAGTGTCGAAGGTCGCACGTATCCGAGAGGCCTTCATGTGCCGGAGGCCGTACGTAGCCGGGGGCCGTCATGTGTTGGAGACCGTACGTAGCCGGAGGCCGTACGTAACCCGATGATTTTGATGTGCCTGAGGCCGTACGTATCGTGGGGGCCTTCATATGCCTAAGGTCGTACGTAGCTGGTAGACCACCATGTGTTGAAGGACATATGTACCCCGGAGGCTTCATGTGTCGAAAGTTGTACGTCCTCGGGGTCCATCATCATGTGCTGAAAGACGTACGTCCCTAGTGATGTTTCTGGACCAGGTGCAACTGTTTTTGGACATACATCCCCAATGATGTTTCTGGATCAGGTGCAACTGTCTCTGGACGTACATCCCCAGTGATATTTCTGGACGTACGTACCTTGTTGTAGTATGGGCTGTCCAGAGTCCTTATTGTTGTGTTTGGGCCACTTGGGCCTGTTGGATCTGATTGTAGTAGTGAAAGTATATGGGTCGGGGGTTCTTGGACCATGTACTTCATCACGAAGATAGCCAAACTGACAATTATGTCACAATTATAAACAAAAGTCAAAGACAATCGTCATTGTGTGCTGATTATTATGGCAGAGCAAAATGTTATGTATTGAAACCAAAAATGTTATGTATAAAGAAATTCATAACATTTAACCTTAAATGTAATGTTTTTCAAATTATATTTATACTGCGTGCTACTTGCTATTTTGTGGCGTAAATGGCATTGAATATGTTTCCTTTTGCATTAAACTTTATTTCGTACAAAGTATAATTCCAAACAATCCAATTAATACTACAAGTTTATTTTTCTATTTCAAATTTAACTTAATTTAATTCTTGAAATTTCATCAACCGTGTATCGCACGCCTTAATATAATCGGGGCGGGTACAACGATTTATTTTGAAAAATTTACGCAATTTTTTATGATAATAATTTAACTAAAATTGAAATTTGAATGGAATGCTATGATTTTTTAAAGTAATTTATGGAAGTTTTTATGTTAAAAATTTGAAATTTTTTATGCTGCCCGTGGGTACTACACAAGTACACAAATGATATACTCTGTACTAGTTGTCTGAAATTAAAGACGGAGTACTTCGTAGAAGTCAAGGATTTTCTGCCAAATAATGGACATCTGTCACTCATGCATTTGTGATTTATCCTTTTGTCTCTTTGCTTAACAACGGTCAGAATATATTCGGAAATATAAAAGCAAAATAGGGAAATCCGGTAATCGTAATTTGGTCAGACCGGCCTTATACAGTGCTCATCGACTTTATCAAAAAAGGAAAATGGAGGTTTAATTGAAACAGACAAAAAAAGAATGTTAAAGTTTTTTAGAAACTGAGAGAAAGGTCTTATATAAATAAGACTAAGAAGCTGTTCTCTTCGTCTTAATCTTATTACTTATTCCTTATTCTTATTTTATTCAGATCAGATCAGAAAGATTCAGATCAGATCAGAAAGATTCAGATCAGATCAGATCTGATCAGAAAGATTCAAATCAGATCAGATCAGAAGCATTCAGATCAGATCAGAAACATTCAGATCAGATCAGAAGCATTCAGATCAGATCAGAAGCATTCAGATCAGATCAGAAGCATTCAGATCAGATCAGAAGCATTCAGATCAGATCAGAAGCATTCAGATCAGATCAGAAGCATTCAGATCAGAAGCATTCAGATCAGATCAGAAGCATTCAGATCAGATCAGATTAGTTCAGAAATTATTATTACTATTATTATTACTATTATATAATATTATATATTACTGTTATGTTTTACGGAGTAATTTTTAGTATTGATTTTTTAATAAATGCTAAAATTGAGTACTCTGTACCAATCCATCTAATCTAAATATATAATACTGTCACCATTTGATCGAGAAGAATGAATTGAAGTACAAACATTTATTCAATATCAACTTGCGATTATGGTATCAACTTTCGCACTGCACAACTTTATCCGTCTTTACGAGTTGGATATTCCAATTTCAAGTGCAATCACCATTGAGCCAAGTACCGACACTAGCATGTTTAATCCAGAACGCAAACAAGAAATGGAAAAAGTGCAGGCACAAATAGCTGCTGAAATTTGGCGCTCAATTCGACGTTAAATGAATATGGCACTAAGTACATTTATATTTTATTGTTCTTTGCAATTGAGTTGTAAGAACAAACTCATGTGTTTGTCATTTCTACGTTACTCTCATTATGTGCAAGAATTTTATATTGCTTCGTTTATTGTCAAATATTTTTATTATTATTAAAAAGGTTATTAATATCACTACTACTTATTATTATTATTATTATTATTATTACTACTACTACTACTACTACTACTGTTATTATTATAATTATTATTATTGTTACGGAGTATTATTTTTATTATACTTATTAAATAATAATAATAGTTATTATTACTATTATAATTATTATTGATGTTATTATTATTGTTATTGTTATTGTTATTATTCTTATTATTATATACCAATTTAGAAAGTTAAGATCAGATCAGAAGGATTCATATCAGATCAGAAACATTCAGATCAGATCAGAAACATTCAGATCAGATCAGAAACATTCAGATCAGACCAAACAGATTCAGATCAGATCAGAAACTTCAGATCAGATCAGAAACTTCAGATCAGATCAGACAGATTCAGATCAGATCAGATCAGATCAGAAAGATTCAGATCAGATCAGAAAAATTCAGATCAGATCAGAACTTAAAAAATTCAGATCAGAAACATTCAGATCGTGCTTAATAAAATTGAGAAATTATTGATTATTACTCCTCCCGTCCCTTAAAACTTTGTCATATTTCTTTTTTCGGATGTCCCAAAAAACTTTGTCACTTTCCATTTTAATCAATTATTTTGTGGTTTCTATTATTTCCCTCTCATCTGCACAAATCTCAATCACACAGTTTTTATTTTATTATTCTCCGTGCCGATCAACTTTGGCAAAGTTTTAAAGGACAAAGGTAGTACTCCCTCCGTCCCGCAATTAAGTTACCACTTTCCTTTTTGGGAAGTCCCTAAATTAAGTTCACACTTCATCATTACTTTCCTTATTTGGCAAATTATCTGATGGAGTATATGGCCCAGGAACCCCCCGGCACACATACTCCTACTATTACATTCAGGCCCAACAAGCCCAGCATAGTGAAGCTCTAGGCAGCCCACGAGGCATGGGGGGTGCCTTCGGCCCCATTGCCGAAGGCCACCAGTGGCAGAATAGGACTCAGAAACATCACAGGAGAACAAGGCTTAAAAATCAAGCTTTCGGCATTGGAGCCCCCGACAATATAGGCCCCCGGTACGCAGAGCCTTCGACAGGATCTCCCATCCACATGTGCTGGATCAACGTACCAAGTACAAACGTCGCATCCAACCACCGCATTTAATGCAGCCACATGCGAATGCCAATGCCACCCCCGGTTGAGGTGACCCCTCGACCACCAGATTGTTGACACATGTCCCTAGCTAGCATTTATTGCAGCTATAAATAGCACTCATTTCTCCATTTGTAGACCACGCTCAATACAACTCGAATACACACTTGAACTCTTTATCTCTCTTACTTATTTGCTCTGACTTCTCTCTAAGTTACTCCCCGCAGTAACCCCTCGGATAAGCTACCCCCGGGTACACTATCCATCATTATCTACATCAAAACAGTGTTAAACAGTGCAAAATAATGCCAAACAGTGTCAAACAGTGTTTGAACAGTGCAAAACAGTGCACTTCACAGTAAAGTTAAATTTATTTTCTTAATACGAGTAAAGTTAAATCGGGAACTTAATTGGAGGACGGAGGGAGTATTTGATAATATATAATTTTTTTTCACATTGGTAGTGCACATTCAATTGAACCCAATGAACACAATGAACGCATAGCGGGCAATTAAAAGGGTAATGGCGGGCAAATTATGCCGTGAGATCGATATACTTTGCGCATGCTCTCTTTAATGGCACACTCTTGTCTCCCCCACCTTCCTTACTTTTTCTCATTTTGTTTTTTAGTTGTTAGCTCTCTTCACTTTTCTAGTGCAGTCCTCCACCTCTATCTATTTTCCTTGTTTTTACTTTTAATTTTTTCATTTTCAAAGGCTAATATATTTTCAAATGATATTTTTTAAAAATTAGTACCACTGGACGTATGTACTTCATATTTCATTTTTTTATTTAATTTTCATCCTTTCAAAATACATTAATTACTTTTCTTTCTGTTTTAATCCTTATCCATACACTATTTTTTCTTTTATTTCTTCAACTGAAATTATAACTAAAAAATTATTATTTTCTCTTCAAAATATTTTTTTTTATATTTTTTGTAATATTTTTTTCATATTCATACACTTTTCCTATAGTATATTTCTCTTCTCTTTTATATGCATTTAGTGCTTTTAAGATATTAAATTTGGTTATTTTGATTTACATTTGTTAAAATATGAGATTACATTTTCATATTTGTGATTTACATTCCACATGTTTGAGTTTTTTTATATAGGCAATATATCTGGAGTTACATTTAATAACATGTGGAATTACATCTTCTTGTGCGTGAGTAACATCTTTTTATGTTACATCTTCTTATGCGCGAGTTACATCTTTTTTATACGTGTGTTATATCTTTCTATGTGCCGGTTATATTTGAGTTTTTTCTCAACAAGTTATATTTTACATACACTTAAGTTAGATTTTCCATCAACGCGGGTTACATTTTGCATAACACGAAATACATCACAACATAAAGCCTACTATTGAAACAAAAGAACCTTTATTTTGCAAAAAATATTTTTTTTTGTCAAAAAAATTGATTTTTTAAATACATTTTATGGCCTAATATTATATATATATATATATATATATATATATATATATATTCACTATATAAGTAAACCCCTATTATTGAAACAAAAAAATCACTTTTGTGCAAAAACAAAATGATTTTTTTGCGGAAAAATGATTTTTGAAAAAAAAATGTTTTAAAAAAATTATGACCATAATATAAAAAACTAAACATGTTCGCTATTTATGTAAAGTAATTGAGGGATTAGATTCCTTGTTTTCATTAAAATCCGTATTAGACATATATTACATTTCGACTTGACTGCAGTTATATTTTTTATCAACGTGAGTTACAGTTTTTTACACGCGAGTTACATCACTCCGCTACTGGGACATTAAGAAAAATAAAAAGGAAGTTATTGTTCACGTGCGTGAACAGTAAAACACATTTTTTTTGGGAGCAGCATGCTCATCGTGAGCCGCTCCCATGGTATATCAACCGGTAATATCGTGTACATTATTGTTTCCTTTACATATATATTTTGAAAAGAAAACGTCAAACTATATCAAATAATCAATGGTTTGCGGTTACAATCAGCAAAAAGATAAAAAATCACCAAGTATCTTCTACCAAACTCCATTTAAACTTAAGAAAAATCTTACGATCAACAATACTTGATCTTCTTCCTCACTCTATCCGTACACCACATTCCCCGCTATACCTTCACAGTCGACACCAAAGGAACACCGTTCTCAAGCCAATCTGCTGGAAGTCTTTTCCAAGCTTGCCTCCATCCTCATGAATCACAACATTGTTGTGCCTGCTTTCCACCAACAAGACTCTCGACTACTTGCTCTAGCAACCAACCGCCCATAAATGAAAACAATTATCGCTGCCCTCTCCACCCTCTCTCTTAGTCGCACCCCTGCTACAGACTGCTCACCAACTAATTGCGTGCTACAGTCTGGGCAGAAACGCCGAGTCTCCTCGTCGCTGCAATCTGCTTTCACGCGAACAAGACTTAGCCACCCTCTCCTCCAGCCAAAACACTAACAACAAAATCAAATCATCGAGCGCCCCTTCAACCCCTTGCCTCAATCGCTCACCAGCAAATTGACCGATGATTTCCAACGCCCAAAAACCGCCGACGAACAGGATTCGTAACAGTCCGTGTGCCTTGCTAGCTACTAGCCTTCCAGAGAACAAACTGCCGGACGAATGAAGTGACCAAGAGTCACCGCCGGAAACCAAAACCCTAGATAAACTAGGTACCATCCGCTACTTCTTTTGCGTTCGTTTACATATATTATTACAAATGCCTTGCATGTTAATCTATATTTAGAGAGTATGTCTCTCTCGTAGTATAAGCACAAGTATTAACAAAAGTGGAATTCAAGTGCTACACCTATTTAGTCAAAAGTACAACGGACTAACGGCACTTTTCAAATTGACCATTAATTATTACATACTCTTATATTACTCCCTCCGGTTCTAAATAAAGTTCAATGTTTGACTTCACACAAATTAAGGAAATAAATTTGACTTTAGTGTAGAGTGCACTGTTGTGACACTGTTTGACACTATTTGGCACTGTTTTGATGTAGATAATTTGTCAAATAAGGAAATGAGAAGAAGTGTGAACGTTATTTTGGACCGACCGAAAAAGGAAAGTGTGAACTTTATTTAGGACCAGGGGGAGTATTACAAATAGTCCTTGACCTAATAGTGCTAATAGTACATAGTCATTGACCTCGTTTTATTTTCAAATTTATCAACTTCGAATAAAAAGTTGATACACTAGCACATCTAAACGCTAATGTCTGGATGACATTATCGGCAACGATAAAGAAAAAACTGTCATTTTCCTCCGTCACCATCTTCATGAAATTCTGAATATCCATGAACGAATTATGTGCTAATTTTCAGGAGAGGTACGAACACCATCAAAAGGTCATATTACCAAAGACTCAGTATCACAGTGTGACTTGATCAATTCAATATTTCAAGACTTCAAGTTTATCCGTGACTATCATTCTGTCATATTCCAATAACTTCTAAATTAACATCATGCGAGCGAAAAGTCACTAATGCGGATATATTGGAGAAAACTTTTCCAAGCATGCATATCTCTAACATATGATGTTACGACGCCAATATAAAAAACAATGTTTTAAAAGTATTTTGATTCATGCAATATCGGTATTATTTATGCCTGAGCAAAATAATATCCGTATTATTCATGCAATATCCGTATTATTTGACACCCATAAGTTCCGATCTTTCTGTCTATGGTCCAGCTTGCCATAATATAGCCACCCACTCAAATTCAACTTACAATCACATTCAAAAGCATCTCAATTGTCCTTAACGTAATAACAAATCCAACTGAGGATATAAAGCTCTAAAACAAAATTGTAAGGTTAAGGACAAACAAAGAGTGCATCAAATAAATCATCTACAGAATCCTCGGTAAAAACAACTAGTTATAATTGTGGCATGAAGCCAAAAAAAAATGGATGGAGAATGGAGACCAGAGTAAGAAATGGAGATGAGCTAACTCCTTAAACATGAAGTAGGCGTAGTTAAATTGCAATGTTAAGACTAATCCGGTGGAGAGCACAATAATATGAATTACATAAAGTTTTACACAGAATAAACATGATCCTTGTTTTGAGGAGGTTAAATTGTTAAAGAAGAATGGCAGAGGAATTCATAAATAGTGGATACAATCTTACAGTTCCTAAAGAACAGGAATTCAGAGGTGCTCAGTAGAAAGAACCACATAAATTCTTTTAGTACAAGAGATGCAAGTTGCAGCCATGAAACTCTTACAGCTCCCTATATTTTATTAAGCATGGGAACAATACCTCAAACCAAACACACCTTAGTCAAGGGCAGCCATTGATCTCATGTCTTTTACCAGGTCCTTGATAAATTTACTCTGAATCTCTTTATCAACCAAAAACTTTTTCCACTTCTTCTGGTTTTCCCTTAACACTGTCCCTTCTTCCCCCATAGCTCTCTGCACAGCCTCCTGAATATCCTCTTTCCAGAAATACCCATCTTCATCTCTCCTATTCACCTCCACGCCAGCCTTCAGATCCGTCGCCACCAGCTTAGCGTTCAAGAATTGGTCACCTCTCAGGGGAAGCATAACCAGCTGACAGTCATTCACCATAGCTTCGATCACCGAGCTGAATCCGGCATGGCAGACGTAGCACCCCACGCTAGTGTGGGCCAGGATCTGCTGCTGCTGCACCCACCCTGAATGGACGAGCCCCCTTCTCTTAACCCTCTCTGAGAATCCATCCGGAAGTACCCTTTTCAGCTCCGATGATTTCTCGACGGAGGCCGGGATGTTCAGCACCAGAAAGAATGGAAGTCCGGTGAGTTCCAACCCGAGAGCCAGTTCTTTGATCTGGTCGTCGTTCAAGAACGTCTCACTCCCAAATGAGCAGTAAATTACGGAATTGGGTTTGAATTGGGTCAACCAATTCTCCCATTTCTCGTCCAGATCGCCGCCGGAGGATGGCTCCGGGACTACCGGACCGGCGAGAAGAAGGGGTTTCTTGAACTGGGATTTCACGAAATCAATGTAAGGACCTTCCATTTCGTAGCATGTCTTTGCTAGAATTGCAGAGCAGCCATTCAGACCTGCAAGAACACGATCATAAACAGAGGCATTGTCATCGAAGCTCATGAAGATGTACAGGAAATCTCGAGCCTCGAAGGTTCTGAGTGAAGTGATCGGAGTTTGCGGAAAGCCGGGCGGGGGTTTCTTCATTTCCTCAAGAGAGGGAGATTTCCTGCCGGGTTCAGGGAGCCGAGAAGGAACGGTGGCGAAAGCGGTGGACAGAGCGATGAAAACAGAGTAAAAGATAGTCTTGATCCCGAGATCCGCCGCCATCGGCGGCAGCCAGTCATGGGCGAAATCGAAGAGCACGACGTGGGGCTTGAGTTGAACGAGGAGGGATTTGATCTGCGGCTTCATGAGGTTGAGAGCCACCTTGAGGAGCTCGACGGCGGTCGGGGACAATTCGGCAGTGCTCTCTGCTCCCGGAGGAAGGCCGTCGACGGTGGGAAGAGTGAGGGGGATAATCTGGGTATCGGGAGGTGAAGATGTCAGCATGGATTGAACTCGGGGGGCATTTCCGGCGGCGGAGAAGAAGGAAATCTTGACGCCGTGAAGGGATAGCTTGTTGGAAAGCTGAACAAATGGGCTAATGTGACCAAATGCGAAGAACGGAAACATGACTACATGAAGAAGATCATCGTCATTGCGATTCTCCATATTTTCCAGTTTTTGTTCTTTTCTCAATCTACACCAGACGCTCTCTCTCTCTCTCTCTGAGGTGCAGATCCGAGCTCACTCTTTAACTGTAATAAGAAGAAGGTGACAACTCCAGAAACGTTGAGTAGGGTTTGAGGCTTTGAGTTTGAGCTATTTATTTTTGCTTCTTTTGTGTTTACTCGACAGAAACAGAAACTAAAGTGATCTATTTTCTCCTTCCTCCGATAAGTATTCTTGTTTTTATTAATTAGCTAATCGCATAAAATCATCCGTTAAGTGTGTGGTTTCTAATGCACTTCTCGTGAGAACGGCCACTTCTTACTAAGCATTAAAATTTACAATTCAAATTCAAATACAAGACAAAACACCGATTGAATGATCGTCAAAAATTGAAAATAATAATCTCAACTATTATCGGTCCGCTATTAATAATCTCAACTATAAATTATTTCTGGGTGGTCCTAACAATAGCGAAGATTATTCAAAAATAGTCCCTAAACCGCTACAACCTGGTATAACAGGTCAAATTTAAATTGAACTATGCAAGAGCTCTAAATAATCCCAACTATAGTTGATTTTCTTTTATTAATCCCAATTATCAACTCTCAATTTTAGAAAAATAAAAAAAAAAAATTATAAATTTTTAAATTAAATATTTTTAAACATGTAAAAATTATTATGAAAGTTCTACAAATGTACCGAAGTTAAATAAAATAGTTTTAGTTATTTTTTTATTTATTTTCGCTATTTTTTTTTTCATTTTTCCAATTTATTATTCCCAGTTGTGTTGACAAGTTATGATTTAGTATTATTTTCCTTTATTCAATTTTACAATTTCTGTTTTCAAAAAGTAAGTTGTGACTAAATTTTTTATGATTGAAAGCTTTATTCTAGTTTTTTCATAAAAATATATTTTATTTAAATTTTATGCTATGTTATTTCTAAAAATCTAAATTCTCTATTTTATCCATTTTAGTATTTGTAATTTCTTCTATTTTTTTATATTATTATATGAAATAGTTTATCGTTCAATTTTTGTGATTTGGGGCATAGGTTTTGGAGGTTTTGGCTATTTTTAATGAAAATGTATTAATATTGTAATTTTAAATGATATAATGGAAATTGTAAAATATGTAGAAAAAGTGTATCGTTTAAAATTAAAGTATTAATACATTTTCATTAACAAAGCCAAAACCTCCAAATCATATGTCCCGAATCACTAGAAGTCAATGATAAACTATATCATATAATGTATAGAATATAATAACATAAAATAAAGAAAATAGAAAGAAATAAAAAATACTAAAATTGAAAAAATAGAGAATTTTATTTTTTCAATTAAGATAGCATAACAATTTAATAAAATTACTTTTCATGAAAAAATATAAAATAAAGATTTAAATCGTAATTTTTTTAATCATAATATACTTTTTAAAAACACAAAATGTAAATTTGAATAAAGGAAAATAATACAAAATCATAACTTGTTAACAAAACTAGGAAAAATAAATTGGAAAAAAGCAAAAATGAAATTTTAGTGAAAATAAATAAAAAATGACTAAAAATATTTTTATTTAACTTCGATACATTTTTAGAATTTTCATAATTATTTTTACATGTTTAAAAAAAATTAATTTGGAAATTTATAAAAACATTATTATATTTTTTTAAATTTTTTAAAACATATTATATCATTTAAATAAAATATGGGATTATTTATAGCTTACGCATAGTTCAAATTAAAATTTGACCTGCGATACCAGGTTGTAGTAGGTTAGGGACTATTTTTGGAAAATGGTCCCTATAGTTGGGACCACCTACGAATAATCGATAGTTGGAATTATTAGTAGCGGAACGACAATAGTTGAGATTATTGTTTTCCATTTCTCCTTTGAAATAAGGGTTTTCATTCGGATCTTCCTACGGTGCACTAACTAATTTGGTGTGTTTTGGTACATTGCATTTGTTGTCCAATAAAATCATAGCACGGTGCCACATCATAGTGTCATATCCTTCTCAAATATTTGTCCTATCAGCAATACACCTAATTGGGTACCGGTGCATATTAATTTAAGCAAAAATTCCTTTTGTACACACCTTATACAAATCAGCACACCCCCGTGTCTGTGAGAGTTTTTTGTCTGTGAATTCCAGTCTACAGACAAAAACTGGTTTGTTTTGTCTGTTAAAAAAATTCTACAGACAAAACAAGACAATTTTTGTATGTGGACTGGGATTAATAGATAAAAAAACTCTCACAAACACGGTGTGAATTGATGTGTATAAGAAAGTGTACAACAATAATTGTAGTAATTTAAGAAGGGCACCGTAGAATTTCCCTTTTCATTTATTCCTCCAAGGTCGGTCAACTTGGCGACGGAAGCTTGCATAGTAGGAACTACTAGTATCAACTATCAAGCACGTTTAGACTTTAGAGCCCATTTGTCGACTCCGTTTTCCGGCTTATCACGCTTATCAACGTACTTTTTAACCAAACACGTAAGTTTTTATTTCGTGCGCTGAATTGTGTAATAATAAAAAAATGTAAGGTTGAAGTTACTTTTCTAGCTGTATTGGCTGAAATTAATGTAGATGAACATTTTAGTTATTTTATAATACAATTTTTTCTTTATTTTATGAATGAAATATATTTTAAATATAGTTTTTCATAAATCAACAGAATCAGTCAATACAGCTACTTCAGCTAGAACTTTATTAATTTCAGAAGAATCAGTCGATTCAACTGATTCAGCCGATTTCAATGTTACCAAACGAGCTCTTAATTTTTTAAGCACATCCCCAATTAAATATCCAATGGAATTGTGTTTAATGCATCTCCCTTTTGCATTGTGTTTCCCGTTATCTTTTGAAGTTATAGAAAATGGACAATTGAAAAACTAGAGCCCAAGGATCATTAGTCGATAATAAACTTGTTGACATACCGAGTCCAACTTCTATATACCTCTATATAACTCTCTTGTTTTCAATTACATATCGAATCTAACTTTTATATTGAATTGATAAAATAAGAATAAAGTAAGAATGATTTATAGTTACACAAATTTTACCAAATTTGGATGAGATGATCTTAGTGGGATTTTCAAAAAACGTAAAATGAGACAATTCAATATTGGAACGGAAGGAGTATTTAACAACGGATATAGACCATGTTTGGTAAATGACGTTTCAGCCAAAATTTGGCGGGTTTGACCAAAATCGGCGTTTTCAATCGGTCAAAACGCTGAAGTTAAGTGTTTGGCAAATGACTTGTTACTATAGCGTTTTTGGTCTGAAACGCCAAAAAATGAAACGCCAGGATTAGGAGCGTTTAGGTTTAGCAGGTTTAAAAAAATAAAGATTTGTATTTTCACACGATGGTATTATGATTCAAATAAGTACCAACAAATACTTTGATACAACATGTAGCACTGAAAATTTTGATCGTTTATAATATGAAAAATAACTAGAATTCTAATTTAAAATTGTAAAAGATTCAATGATGATTTAGTTCAATTTAAATATATCTTTCTTCCAAAAAGGTTGTTCTTTCAATTTAGAATTGTCATAATGGGTTGAAAACTAGATCAATAATTCATAAATGTAAATCGCTTGAAATCAACTTTGAATAATCTATTTCAGATACAAAATTATTATGCGTGAATTAGACACAATAGATCAGTGTCACACTCAAGCTAATGCCATCCATGTGGTAATACTACTTCAAGCTAAGAAAACTTCTAAATTTGCCACCAAATACGTCGAGTGCAGGGCCGGCCCTGGCGATGTGCAGGGTGTCCAACCTCTAAGTAACACTAGTGTTACTTAGAGGTGGAGCGTATATATAGGAACGAAGGAGTAGTAAATCCTCCATTTCCATCGGTGTGAGAATCTTAAGCTTTAGAAACTAAAAAGATAAGAAGCGAGGCATGCGGGATTCGAACCCAGGTGAAAATAAAATCATGCACGCTGATCTCTAAACATCAACCCACTGGACCGAATCAACTAATTGTTGAAATAAGGACGTACAAGCTTTATATTACCTATTTGTTCTACAAAATAAATAATTAAATATATCTCTTAATAAAAATCGGTTTGGTTCGGTTTGAACCGATTTTATAACTCAAAAAACCTTCATTAAACCGATTTATGTTCTAGTCTCGACTTTCGGGTCCCGTTTGAGTCGGTGCGGTTTCGGTTCGGTTTTTTAACTTGTGTTGAAACTTTGAAAAGAAAACCCAATTATTTTTGTTGCACAGGGTCTTCATTTCCTCAGGACCGGCCCTGGTCGAGTGATATTTGAGCAATCTAGCCGTTAGACAAGGAGACAAATTCATTTCTGATCTTTTTTGCCCTTTTCTTCATTCTAAGTTAATTAATACTTTTACCTAAAAGGTTGGCGGAGGGTGGCTGGTGGAGGTTTGCCTACTATTGCCTTTTTGCATTCTAATAACTAATAATCTTTTAGTCGGACGTACTCACGTACATATGTATATATAGAAAGAGCGGTAGAGTAGGAGAAATGTGTGGGGAGGTCGAAATTTAATTATATGCGGTATCAAAATGGTAGATCATTATTAAACGATATTTAAATTAAATATATATGTCATATATAGTTGAAATAAGTGGTAGTTTAATGAGACATGTGCAGTTATTGTATTGATATATATGTCATGTATTATTAACTTCACACAACTAATAAGTGAATAAAGTGTTTGATTTTTAAATTTAAGAATATAATCAATACCACACATCAAATTTTGCTCATTTAATTTCAAGTTAAGATAATGTTAATTTTTCCAAGTGTCAACTCTTTTATTTACTCGTAAGTAGTTATGATCCCCATAATATATCAAATCAAAAAGTATGTCAGAGCTTTACACTTTTGAACTTTCAAGAGCTCTGAGTTACGGTCCCAATAATATATTGTAATGACTCTGCCCCTGTAATAGAATGGAGTACCATTCATTCCTATCAGGAGCTCTTAACCGGAATCGTTGTACGAAGGCCGTCGTGCTGAAGTGGTTTCCGGTGGAATTTTTTTATGCAGTTTTATGAGTATGTTGTTCATGGAGTTCACATTGTTCCATAAAATTACAACTTAAAATTCAATACGAAAGTCAGTTAAATAATTGTTGAAAAACATTGAACTGTTTATATATATATATATATATATATATATATATATATATATATATATATATATATATACCACAGTTTCATTCAGTAATTTATTTTACTAGCTTTTCAATTGAACTTTACACTCAAATTTTATTGACATAATTTACAAAAAAAAAAATCTCACAAAACTTTTGTTACCAACCTACTATTTTAGATTGTGTTTCAATGGAGTGACGGCCCGTACGTGTGTTACACCTCGGGGTCTTACGATTGTTTAGAGAAAAATACTTTGTGTACAAGCTTTTGTGTATAAGTCTACACATTTAACACACTTGTCACATAATACAGACAAATGAGTCAAAGGTGTACATAAAAAATGTATGCACCAAGCACAGTTCTTGTTTAGATGGTTATGTGAATTTGGTACGTATGATTCATTTTTTATGTTTTGTTTTCATTTTTATTCTCGAAGACTCGAACTCTATACTATTTTTCTATTCTAAGTTGATTTGTAAAGTTAATATTTCTTGATCAACCAATGTTAAATTTAAACTCTCCTTATTGATAATTATTTCAATTTACACATTAAGAAACTATATCAAATCTCTTCAAAATTGCAAACTTCAAATTAGAATATAATTAAAAATTGACATTCTAATTGAGTGAATAAAATGAAATCGATTGACAAAAAAGTGTCAATTTTACAATTCAATTTGGGACGAAGGTAATATTAATTTTTTTATTGATTTGAAATACTACCTTTGTAACACTTATATCCTTCCATTAAAAAGTAGGTGTGATTAAAAATGGTGAAAGAAGATATAAATTATTAAGGGTATGATGGGAAAATAATGAAATAGTGTGATGGAATGAATGATAAATCCAAAAAAAGTTATTGTAATAGTGTATTATTTTCAAAATTATTGAGGGTGTTGAGGTTTATTCCTTCAACCCGTAGGCCCAACACGTGTCCTGAGGATTTCAGATGGAAGGGTAAGTGGAAAGATGAAGAAACAAGCAAGGAAGGCCTAGTAAGGAGTCTCAATACACTGAATCGATTACAAGCCGAAGGGCCGTTCGTACAATGCTATGCTATGAGCTGATAGAATTACTAGAGTGCTAGAGTACTAAGTTCCGAACCCCTCACAGTGAAATAAATGCTTTTATTTATACTGCCAAGGGGTAGTTAGATGTGTTGACGTGGCTGGTTGTGGACGGCATGATCCCAACCACCAAATCTTTGCATTAAATGCGCTTCCCGCCAAGATCTTGGTTTCCCGCCAACGGGCGGGAACGTTCGTCCCCATGCCCTTGGCTTCTGTCTCCTGATGGAGTCTTGGTTTCCCGCCAAGGGGCGGGGACATTCATCCCCATGCACTTGGCTACTGTCTCCTGCTGGAGTCTTGGTTTCCCGCCAAGGGGCGGGGACGTTCGTCCCCATGCACTTGACTCCTGTGTCTTGTTGGAGTCTTGGTTCCTTGCCAAAGGGTGGGGACGTTCATCCCCGCAAGACGGACATCTTGAGCTGCTCTTGGGTCAGGGTACCTGCTAATAATAGAGTACGTACGTCCCCTGACCCTTGGTGCTGAAGCTTGACCCTCTTGGGGACGAACCTCTCCAGAACTAGCGGACAGGTAACCCATTGTCTTGGGCCTCCTGGGGACGTTCGTAGGGGATCCTCTGTTAGTATATATGTCCTAGCGACAATCATTTCTTTAAAGACATATGTACTTGATCACATTTAGTTTTTATATTTGATATATACACGGTATTACACTTTATGAATGATTGTTTTCGATTGTCAATGTTTTATTCATAATTGTGTTCCCTTGGATTTATGTTGTCAATAAGTAAGTGGGAGCTTATATGATATAACATAAGGTCCTAAAATAGCCCCAATCAATGATCATCAAGAATGGGATATTGATGATATACGATAAGATTGGTATGTGGACTGCATCATACTTTTAGAAAGTATAGTTGATCTCACGACTATGAGTTCCTGTAATTCATGATGGTCACATAGATATTTTAGAGAATATTGGCATACCCACCGAGAAACCATTTGATAAGTTCTATTCATGTGTCTATGGGATTATCGGCGTATAGAGTAGTGTAATAGTCCTCCGACTTGAGGTCAATACGTACTACATGTGCGGAGTGATGTACTTTGACCATGACCAACGCTTGCACTCCAATCGGGGTAGATACGGCATGTGTTGGGTGCATCACGAAGCACATGGAGTAGTAGTTGAGCCAAGAAAGGATTCATTCCTCATAATAGATTAAGAGAGAACATTCTACTTCTCATATCTAGATGGATCATAAAGTCATTGGCCAATGCAAAGATATATTCGTTTTGGATATCGAATATGATCGTTATGGATCATCTAGAAAGATTGAGAGACAGAGACTGAGTTATTGGGATAGACACTATATCATGTTCTAGACTTAGTTGAATGTTCGCTGAATGAAAGGACCGTATCACTATGAGCTCTATATTACAGGGAGTTTGTATAGTCCTCGCAAACGTCCTTATATATTAAGTTTGTCTGGAGAATCATCTAGGGATTCGCTAAGACCTTAATTTGATTAGTGCTTAATATATAAGGCCCTATGGGTCACACAACAAGTGATTATACCTTCCGATTGAATTGTTAGAAGGAATTAAATATTATTAATTGGATTAAATAATATTTAATTCGTAATACTGAAAATGAATTAAATATTAATTAGATTAAACATATTTAATTCATGAAGCTGAAGGAGAGTTCTATTTGATAGAATTAATTAAGTAAGATAAATTAGATTTATCATACTTAATTAAGATGTATTTATTATTAAATAAAGTAGATATTTTCTTTTGTAATTTGGAATTAAAAGAAAAGTAAATAAAATAAATATTAATATATAATAATTAGAAAGTGGCGTGCAGCCACATCTCAATTATTATTATTATTATTTTGTTTTGTTTTATCTACTTATTTAATTAATTAGGAGTATTGGTCCTAGTAGGATTAGAACTCATTAATTAGAAAGACTTTCATTGTGATTGGGAAACTAGTTTCGAACTAGTATAAATACATCCTTCTCCTTCATAATTTGGGGACCAGTTTTCAGTATTACCAATTTATTTCCCTGCGAAGAGATTTCCTAGCCTTTCTCTTAGGGAGATCTAACCGTTCTTTCGGGAAGGAGAAATCACGTGGATACCAAAGGTCAAGGATTATCACCGCTAGGCTGGAAGATCTGTAAGTTCTAACTCAGATCTGTTATTTTTATCATATTCTTTATTTTGTCATAATCAGGGAAGATCTGTTTGGAAAAATTTTAAACTTCCGCTGCCGTACTTTCGAGGTACGTTACATCAATTTCCTAACAGTGGTATCAGAGCCAAACTGATTCTAATGACATTATACGAATTTTGATATGTATATTCGTAAGTCAAAAATATGCATTTCGATCCATAAGTATATTTTTGCCGTTGTTTGATTTCCGAAATCAAACCCTTTTGAACAGATCTAAGAATTTAATTTTAGAAAATAAAATCTGGTACGGCGTAAGTTTAAAGTCCTGAACGGCACATCTACGTACATCATACGTTTCGTCTGCTTCTTTTTGTTTCCAAATTAAATTGCATCATGATTTGGTTTATTGAGATTGGTTAAATCATGATGACATGAAATTTGTGGTTCTGCGTTTTAGAATTGAATGGAACATCTCTACTTTATCTTTTGATATTTTTTTAATTTTTGAAATTAATAAATTATTATCATTTGGAATCTGAAAAATCATGTTTCTATGTGTTGCTACGTTTTTGTCGTTGTCTGCTTGGGTGCATAGATTTTAGAAATTAGATACACCTAAGGATTCTATTGCAATTCTACTAAGAGTAGATCCTAAGTTTTATATTTTAACACGTAGCTGCATGTATGAAATACTAGGTATTCCTTTTGTTACGGACTTGGTCTGGCAGTTTGGATTAATAGGTGAATTGCATTACCTAATTTACCGCAAAATTGCCTAACGTTATTATGGATCTAGGAGATCAAAAGGCTTACGAAATTGGTGTGACTAACTCTTATCTCCTGTTTTTGTACATTATTTTTGGCATGCTAGTTTGTACTATTTAAATGTTGGACGATTGTATTTATTTATAAATTAGATTTAAATTGCATGTTTTAATTTTATATGTTTGAGTTAGATCTCGTTAGCATATTATTTGATAATATGTTTTAGCATCTTGATTAAATATAGTAATTTAATACCCCGCTAAACATCCCCATAAATAAAAATTTAAGTCTTATCTAGGATAACGATATCACCCATCATAATTAAATTAGTAGAAATATTTTTTCGTTGAAGAATATTTCACCCAAGTGTTTATTCCATTCGACAAAATATAGAACTAATTTATAGATACATATGTTTGTGATCGCGTGATGGTTTTGACTTACTTAAATTAGCTCGAGTCGCTCAAGCGTCAGTGTTAATTTAGGGATGTCGATCAATTAAAAATTGATCAACCAAGAATTGCTTGGACGCAATTGGTCTAGGGACCTACCCATTATATTATTGCAGTGATCAGCCCAAGCTGGGACTGTAATAGTATGAATGTGGATCTTGGCCACTATGATTGTGAAAACAATCCATATTCTTTTTATTGGGGTCAAAGAGCATGTAAAAATAGTGGGAGCTAAATAATTAAAAGTCCATATTATTTAGTTAACTAGATGTGATCATAGGAATTAATATATGATTTTAATTCCGTTCTATTTGAACTTCTTTAGGCTTTTTAAGTATGTCGAATTTATCATTGAGAAGTATCTTGGATACAAATAATTTGATTGAACCAAACTTTCTAGACTAGGAACAAAATATGCGTTTCGTTCTTAGGCAAGAAAATATCGAACATGTATTTGATACATGTGTACCTGATATCCTTGATGTTAGCTCTTCTGAATTAGCCATGTTTGACAAGGGCATTCAGAAGAATCACATTGCTAAGGTACCAAATGATGTATGTCTCTACTGCAAAGAGACAGGACATTGGAAGAGAGATTGTGAGATATACAGGACTAATCTAGCCAAAGCACCGAGTGCTTCTAGCTTAGGCATTTTTGTCATTGATATTAATATGTCTACAACTAACTCTCACTGTTGGGTATTAGATACGGCTTTTGGCTCACACATTTGCAATAGTGTGCAAGGCCTAAATGACAGTAGAGCAGTTAGGCTCGGTGAGATTGACCTACGTGTAGGAAATGGAGCAAAAGTTGCTGCTGAACGTGTAGGGACTTATATATTAGATTTACCCAGTGGTTATAGATTAGAACTAAATAATTTTTATTTTGTTCCTTCTATAACAAAGAACATAATTTCCATTCCTATGTTAGACATTGAGGGGGTTTCTTTTCATTTTGCTAATAACACTTGTTGTTTTTCACAAAATGGTATTGTGTATGGAAATGCTCCTCTTATGAATGGTTTATATGTTCTTAATTGTAGACATGACATATTAAATGTACAAAATAAAAGACCAAGGTTAAGTAATCTGAAAAATACCACATATCTTTGGCATTGTAGGCTTGGTCATATTAATGAAGCCAGAATAGCAAGACTAAGTAAATTAAATTACTTAACGCCATTTGATTTTGAATCATATGGTAATTGCGATTCGTGTCTCTCAGCTAAAATGACGAGTAAACCTTTTCTTGGAAAAGGACTACGGGCCAAAGAAGTGCTTGAATTGGTTCACACAGATGTGTGTGGACCATTCCCAACTCAAGCTAGAGGAGGTTTTTCTTACTTCATCACGTTTACTGACGATTTCTCTAGGTTTGGATTTGTGTATCTTATGAAACACAAATCAGAAGCTTTTGAGAAATTCATGGAGTATAAGGCTGAAGTAGAGAAACAACTTGACAAGAGTATCAAGACTCTACGATCTGATCGTGGAGGAGAATACTTGAGTAAGGAGTTTCTCGATTACTTAAAAGGTCAGGGAATTCAGTCACAGTGGACTCCTCCAAGAACACCTCAATTGAATGGTGTCTCTGAAAGGAGAAATAGAACCTTGTTGGACATGGTTAGGTCCATGATGAATTCCACGTCTCTTCCAACATCTCTTTGGGGGTATGCATTGCAAACTTCGATATACATTCTGAATAGAGTTCCATCAAAATCAGTGCAAAAGACACCATATGAGTTATGGTGTAATAAGAAGCCTGTTCTTTCACATATTAAAGTGTGGGGTTGCCCTGCTTATGTAAAGAAATTGCACACTGACATGTTAGGAGCTAGAAGTGAGAGATGTTATTTTGTGGGGTATCCTAAAGAAACTAGGGGATATTATTTCTATCATCCTGAGGAACATAAAATCATTATTTCCAGACAGGCACGATTCCTAGAAGAAGACTTGGTCTTCAAGGAATTCAATCGTGAGAAGATAGTACTAGAAGAAATTCAAGAATCACAAAATTACATAGAGGATGAAGACTTGTTAGATGGTCAAAACAAGGATTCAGTGGGAGGATTAAGCGGAAGTATGTCCCTAGGAGGATATCCTTCAGCTAGTGGGAGTAATATAGGAAGCACCTCGCACCAGCAAGTGGTTCCTATTAGGCATGAAAGAAATGACATGGTTGTCATTCCTTCTGCACCTACTTCTCCTTCTCTGGAAACACTTAAAAGTGTAGCACCAGAAAATTCTCCGAGCATTGGACAGTCCAATGCAAGTGAACCTCTTCACAATCAGAATGAGCAGCCTGAACAATCGCAAAATATTCAACTTCGTAGGTCTACTAGGATTCGTCATGAACCAACTAGGTTTGGCTTCCTCATGGAGGATCATGATGATGTTGAAATTCCTCACAAGGATGAACCTAAGACTTACACTGAAGCAATATTAGATATTGATTCAGAGAGGTGGCAAGAAGCCATGAAATCTGAAATGGACTCGATGTATATCAATCAAGTGTGGAACTTGGTTGACTTGCCTGTTGGGGTTAGACCCATTGGATGCAAATGGGTTTTCAAGAAGAAAATTGATGCCGAAGGCAAGGTGCAAAACATACAAAGCTAGGCTAGTGGCTAAAGGTTATAGTCAAAGAGAGGGAATTGACTATAGTGACACTTATTCGCCAGTTGCAAAACTCAAGTCCATTCGAATTTTTCTTGCGATAGCAGCATACTGTGATTATGAAATTTGGCAAATGGATGTCAAAACTGCTTTCCTTAATGGAAACCTCAAGGAGGAGGTGTACATGGTACAACCTGAAGGTTTTATATCCAAGTCAAATCCCAAATCAGTATGTAAATTGGAGAAATCCATATATGGGCTAAAGCAAGCCTCAAGGAGTTGGAATATCCGTTTTGATGAAGCGGTCAAATCGTTTGGCTTCATCAGAAGCAATGAGGATGCGTGTGTATATACAAAACGCAGCAAGGATAGCGTGGTCTTTATGGTCATATATGTTGATGACATTCTGATCATAGGGAATGATATCCCCTTATTGAAGTCCGTGAAAGAATGGTTATCCAATATCTTCATGATGAAAGATCTAGGTGAAGCCTGTTATATCCTTGGGATTAAGATCTATAGAGACTGAGTTAACAGGATGTTAGGTCTTTCACAATCCACGTATATTGACAAAATACTACATCGATTTAAAATGGAAGAATCTAAGAAAGGATTCCTCCCGATGGGTCATGGGATATCGTTATCAAAGAAGGATAGTCCTTCAACTGATGATGAGATCAAACACATGAGAGGGATTCCATATGCTTCTGCAATTGGTTCAATCATGTATGCTATGATCTGTACTAGGCCAGATGTGGCTTATGCGCTTAGTATTGTTGGTCGATATCAAAATAATCCAGGAGAACGGCATTGGAGTGCTGTTAAGACTATTCTTAAGTATCTTAGACGAACTAAAGAATATTTCTTGGTTTATGGTGGACAAGAGAAACTAATAGCATCTGGTTACTCTGACGCTAGCTTCATGACAGATAAGGATGACTATAAGTCACAATCAGGATATGTTTTTAATCTCAATGGAGCAGCAGTAGACTGGAAGAGTTCCAAGCAAGACACTACAGCTGATTCGACAATAGAAGCCGAGTACATTGCTGCATCAGAAGCAGCTAAAGTGGCCGTATGGATACGTGAATTCCTCAAAGAATTAGGGGTTGTTCCAAATGATAGTCATCCAATAACCATTTATTGTGACAATACTGGTGCTGTTGCACAAGCAAAGGAACCAAGATGCGACAAGAGGAATGGACATGTGCCGAGGCGCTATCATGTGATTCGAGAGCAGATAACAAGAGGAGAGGTTGCAATAGAACGTGTTTCCACTGAGGACAATTTGGCTGATCCCTTCACCAAACCTTTGAGCTGTGAGAAACATACTAGACATTTTGAGAATCTAGGTGTTAGACGCATTGGTGATTGGCACTAGGCCAAGTGGGAGATTGTTAGTATATATGTCCTAGCGACAATCATTTCTTTAAAGACATATGTACTTGATCACATTTAGTTTTTATATTTGATATATACACGGTATTACACTTTATGAATGATTGTTTTCAATTGTCAATGTTTTATTCATAATTGTGTTCCCTTGGATTTATGTTGTCAATAAGTAAGTGGGAGCTTATATGATATAACATAAGGTCCTAAAATAGCCCCAATCAATGATAATCAAGAATGGGATATTGATGATATACGATAAGATTGGTATGTGGACTGCATCATACTTTTAGAAAGTATAGTTGATCTCACGACTATGAGTTCCTGTAATTCATGATGGTCACATAGATATTTTAGAGAATATTGGCATACCCACCGAGAAACCATTTGATAAGTTCTATTCATGTGTCTATGGGATTATCGGCGTATAGAGTAGTGTAATAGTCCTCCGACTTGAGGTCAATACGTACTACATGTGCGGAGTGATGTACTTTGACCATGACCAACGCTTGCACTCCAATCGGGGTAGATACGGCATGTGTTGGGTGCATCACGAAGCACATGGAGTAGTAGTTGAGCCAAGAAAGGATTCATTCCTCATAATAGATTAAGAGAGAACATTCTACTTCTCATATCTAGATGGATCATAAAGTCATTGGCCAATGCAAAGATATATTCGTTTTGGATATCGAATATGATCGTTATGGATCATCTAGAAAGATTGAGAGACAGAGACTGAGTTATTGGGATAGACACTATATCATGTTCTAGACTTAGTTGAATGTTCGCTGAATGAAAGGACCGTATCACTATGAGCTCTATATTACAGGGAGTTTGTATAGTCCTCGCAAACGTCCTTATATATTAAGTTTGTCTGGAGAATCGTCTAGGGATTCGCTAAGACCTTAATTTGATTAGTGCTTAATATATAAGGCCCTATGGGTCACACAACAAGTGATTATACCTTCCGATTGAATTGTTAGAAGGAATTAAATATTATTAATTGGATTAAATAATATTTAATTCGTAATACTGAAAATGAATTAAATATTAATTAGATTAAACATATTTAATTCATGAAGCTGAAGGAGAGTTCTATTTGATAGAATTAATTAAGTAAGATAAATTAGATTTATCATACTTAATTAAGATGTATTTATTATTAAATAAAGTAGATATTTTCTTTTGTAATTTGGAATTAAAAGAAAAGTAAATAAAATAAATATTAATATATAATAATTAGAAAGTGGCGTGCAGCCACATCTCAATTATTATTATTATTATTTTGTTTTGTTTTATCTACTTATTTAATTAATTAGGAGTATTGGTCCTAGTAGGATTAGAACTCATTAATTAGAAAGACTTTCATTGTGATTGGAAAACTAGTTTCGAACTAGTATAAATACATCCTTCTCCTTCATAATTTGGAGACCAGTTTTCAGTATTACCAATTTATTTCCCTGCGAAGAGATTTCCTAGCCTTTCTCTTAGGGAGATCTAACCGTTCTTTCGGGAAGGAGAAATCACGTGGATACCAAAGGTCAAGGATTATCACCGCTAGGCTGGAAGATCTGTAAGTTCTAACTCAGATCTGTTATTTTTATCATATTCGTTATTTTGTCATAATCAGGGAAGATCTGTTTGGAAAAATTTCAAACTTCCGTTGTCGTACTTTCGAGGTACGTTACATCAATTTCCTAACATCCTCATGGGCCTTCTGGGGACGTTTGTAAGAGGCCCTTATGGGTTGATGGGCCGGCCCTTGTTGGGCCATTAACACAACACAAGTCCCTCACTTCTGATGTTCCAAGCGTGCGCGGGTTATAAGGAAGTAAAAACGCTCCCGCCGTGTCGCCCTAAGCCGACGTCCCTCACGTGACGGTTGCCTTCCTTGGTGCTGTTCGTGGGGCTCTAGGTGACGGTTACGCAGGCCAGTTCAACTTCCGATGAAAAGGTAATCATTATGCGCATGTCCGTTTCCACGTGGCATGTGTCCATGAGTACGCTCCTCGCCACGTGTCGTTTGTGGGTTGGACAGTGGAGAGGTGCATCCGCCTATAAATACCGCGCCTTCTAATGAAATTAGGGTTTTCAGTTCTTCGCTTGGTCCTTGAGTGTTTTCGGCGCTCTTCTGCAAGTGCTCTCCGGTTTTCTGACCCGCTTGCCTTTCCAAGTTCGTAAGGTAATTGAACTTGATCTCTTCTTCCCCTTGCTTTTGACTCTTCCCATGGTCTGCTCCATTGAAATATGGTCTGAATTGGGTTCTAGGTCTGGTTCTTCCACCATTTCCTCTTTTGCCTCGGATTCTAGGTCCCGTCCCTCAGGGGAGGCGGGTACTTCTGGCCATTCCGGCGTCTCCACCGTAATGGGGCATGTCGTGGCGTCAAGAGCTGTTCCCGGAGATGAAGGGGACAATGCTCAGATGGCGGTGGCCCAACCGAACCTAGGGGCGGACCGCCCCGCCGACTATGATTCTGGAAACGAAGCCGTCGAAGGGGATGTGTAACACCCCCAAATTTCCCGCCCAAAACATTGATATAATAGAAATAAAACATTTATTTATTGATAATGAAATTTAAAGAGTACAACGGAAGTCAAAAATAGGGAAATGGGTGTTACCGCCACATCCGGTCATCTCTCAACTGAATGCATAGGCAACTAAAACAAAACAATAAAAACTAAATAAATAAATGTTTATTTCAAGACTAAATTTGACTAAGACATCTTCTAATTCGATCTCAATCGCATGCAATCAACAATCAACATAATAATCATCACCTGCACAAGTAAAGTGCAGAAAACAACACAAAGGAAAGAAAACAAAAATTAGCTTTAGAGCTAAGTAAGTACTACCCAACCCTGTAAAATAATCAGGTTTGGCGAAAATAATTTTTCATATAATACTTATATAAAAAAACTCACTCCACCAAAAATTCTCTTCTTCTTTGATCATCTCAAAAATCACTTCTCTAACTTCCTAGTAATTTAGAAGGGCGGTGCTCAACCTTTCGACTGAGCCCGGTGAACCGTGATTACGGACGGCCACCCTAAACATGTGTCAGTACCACAACTGCTCTTGCGGAAACGAAACGACTACCTTAAGTGTGCACACCCCCTAAAAGGGATTCCAAGCCCTTCGAGTAGTAAGTCATCCCGAGTGGTCAGAACCCAACCACGGTTCATTAGCCAAGAACTCGAAAGTTAAGCATGCTTGCACGGGAGTAGTCTTGGGATGGGTGACAACCTGGGAAGTTTCTCAGGGCGTGCATGAGTGAGGACAAAGTGCGCGGAAAAGGCTAGTGGCGGTTTGTGAGGACAGTACTAGAGGTCTGGAGTAACTACCTCGGGTCCTGGGGGCCGGGGTTTTACAAATGGTATCAGAGCAACCCTGCGACACTGTGCTGATCCGTTGGATATCAGGCGTGCACTTAGCAGGGGAAAAGATTCTGGGATATGATTGAGATTGGTTTATGGGCGCAACGAGGATGTTGTGTTTCTAAGTGCGGGTGATTGTAATACTTGAGATTTAATTTAAATGGATTATTAGTAGTACTCATACCAACAAGATGCATCTCCTTTTAAAGGAGCTCATCAACCAATAACTCCAAAGTTAAGCGTGCTTGCACGGGAGTAGTCTTGGGATGGGTGACCCCCTGAGAAGTTTCTCAGGGCGCGCACGAGTGAGGACAAAGTGCGCGGAAAAGGCTAGTGGCGGTTTGTGAGGACAGTACTAGAGGTCAGAAGTAACTTCTTAGGGTCCTGCAGGGCCGGGGTGTTACAGGATGACCTGCAGATGTTCGGCCAAGGTATCCCCGTGGACGTCCCCTGCCACATCGTGCTTCTCCACAACGTCGCCGAGATTGAACAATCTTTCTCAGGTAGGGCCTTGAAGGAGCTGCAGGTCCTACTTCTGCCGCCGTTCATTTACAGCCTCTGTGGTGTGGATAATCTGTTCAGGAGACGGCTGGGGATGATTATGTTGCACATGGATTCTATCAAGGCCTGCAGGACCGGGGTGTTACAGGATGACCTGCAGATGTTCGGCCTAGGTATCCCCGTGGACGTCCCCTACCACATCGTGCTTCTCCACAACGTCGCCGAGATTGAACAATCTTTCTCAGGTAGGGCCTTGAAGGAGCTGCATGTCCTATTTCCACCGCCGTTCATTTACAGCCTCCGTGGTGCGGATAATCTGTTCAGGAGACGGCCGGGGATGATTATGGTGCACATGGATTCTATCAAGGTCGGACTGCGCTTCCCTCTCCATCCATTTTTCCTCGACTTCTTCCGTTGCTCCAACGTTGTTTCGGCACAATTCATGCCAAACTCTTATCGGTTTATCTCTGCGTTCATTGTTCGCTGCCAAACTAAGGGGTTGACTCCGTGCCTGGACCTCTTCCATTACTTCTTCGAGGTTGCTCCCCAGAATGTTGGTGGATTTCTGAGCGTGGCCGCCCGTCCCCTCCACAAGCTATTTGGTGGCGCCCCGACCTCCATTCATGATTGGAAGAACCGTTTCTTCTTCCTACGTTACTCAGACGACCGGCTTCCTGTGAGGTGGAATTGATTCCCTCGAAAAATCAGACAGCCGATGCTGGTCGTAGAGCTTGAGGATGTTGTCCGGAAGCTGAAGCTAGACGGCGTCAAAGATTTGAGGAGTTTTCTGACAATCCAGGCACTTTCCGACGCAGAGATAGGTACCGCCCGCGATCCCTTGGTTAATATTCGCTCGTGGTTATCTTGTGGGCCTGGGTAGTCCAGTCCCTGAGGTGAGTGCCCTTGAGATTTGCGCCGCCCGGTTCTAATATTCTTATTTCTTGTTCCAGATCCCCCTCCTACTCAAGAAAAAATGGAGGATGTTGTCATGATGGCTCATCGTGAGGCCAAGGCAGTCAAGAAGCGGGCTGCAGCGGCAAGGGCCCGGAGGTCCACTCAATCTTCTGAGGCTAATTTCTCTGCTGCATCTCAGGCTGATAGACGCGTTGGGGAGGCCGAGCAGCAGCTGATTGCACCAGTGACTGGGCAGGGCTCGGAGGTCCCCAATGTTGAAGCTGGCTCGGTCTTGGATGTGGAGCCGGTGGGTGTCGCCCCTCCCGCAGGTGGGGAGAAGGGCAGGGGAAAAGCCGAAAAGGAAACACACTGAGCCTTTTGGCCGCAAGGCTCCTGACGCCGTGCTGCCTTTCCTAGTTCATCCGCCCCCCGAAGTCTGGAGAGACATGGCCCTCCGAGCTGGGATGGAGCTACCGACCCGTTCGTCGTCTGAGGCTGTTGGCCAAGCCATAGCGCAGATCCTCGCGGTACGACTTTATCCTTCCATGTTTTTTTAACCCCGTCCTGCCATTCGTCCCCTTACGATCCCCTATTCTCCTTTTTAGGCTGGATGGAGCATGTTGGATGCGGAGGCCGCTTGGGAGCGGGACACTGCTGTAACACCCCGGCCCCGTTGGGGGTCCGTAGGGGACGTCTTTGAGGATGAGCTGCAAGCAAAGAAGCCCAAAGAGCGCCTGGCCCATGGGGTGCAACTTTTGCAACGAAGGCCGCTCGGTGCTGAATGGATGCTTGACTTGGCTGAAGACACCTTCACCAAGGGGTACTACCTAGGCATGAAGGGCCTGAAGCAGATCCTTCCTCGGGTCATCGCCAATATCGACCGGGACCAGAGGTGGGCTGAAGCTGTTCAGAACGGAGAGGTCCCTGAACCCCTTACTCCTGATACCAGCTCCGATGAAGAAGACGAGGAAACAGATTCCTCCGCTCGTCGTTCCCTTGCTCACGGCTTTCTGGAATAATTCCTTCCTGTTTTTGTATCTTTGATCTGTATCTTTCCGGCCGGTAGTGCCGAAGAATAAAGTCTGCTTTTGCTCATTGTTTGTCCAATGATTATTGCTTGATCTTTTACTGTCCGCTCATATCCTTTGTTGCTTTGAGTTTTTGGGGGATCGGGACGCTTGTCTATCTCTCCATGCACCTTCTCTTCTTTCGACGATAGCCCGTGTGGTGTGGCCTCCGTTGTTCGGTGTCATGATCTGATGGTCATGACGACATCCGTCTTCTTTCTGCAGGGTAGTGTCCCTAACATGTGCATTCGGCTGGCACGGGTATCGAAGTGTCACGCTCACCGCAGAGTATACCTAACACGGTTTGCCACGTGTTCCTCCTTGGTTTGGTGGGGAACTAGCGGTGAAGCCTATAAGTACCCCGTTTTCCTGAGGGAATTGTCATGCTTCCTTCCTTAGTCGCTATTTTGCCAGATTGCTCTCTTTCTAAACCCTCTTGCTCTCCCTTGCGAGTTCTCGTTTTCCTTCCGTACGTTACCATGACCTCTATTACCCCCGCATCATCTTCCCGTACGCGTTCTGAGGGGTCGTCTGACAATGGCTGTAACTCTGGTGATGACCTCACGGTTTACAAACGTGGGATGCCTCCTCGGCCTCCCCGTTACTCTCTTAATTTTAACAACGTTCGACATCAACGTCAATGTCTGCTTTCTCGTGAGAGGGGCTTGATTCCCCAGCTGTTCCCTCCCCCATGAGGCTGGGACGTACGGTCCATCCGTCATCCCATGCGGCATTTGCCCGGTCATGTGGTTGTTCACCTGGACTCCGTGCTCGCCGGGTTTCTTTTCTCTTTGCAATCTTTCCACATTTCTTTGTTTAGGGGCCTTGGCATCGCCCCGGCGCAGCTCGTCCCGAACTCCCATCGGATTATAGCTGGCTTCATCATTCACTGTCACGACGTGGGAGTCGCTCCTTCCGTTAGGGGTGTGCACCGTTTCAAAACCGGATCGGACTGGATCGAACCGGACCGGAACCGGAACCAGAATTGCCATGATATGAAAACCGAAAACCGGATCAGATGTATTCCGGTTTTTATCCGGAACCGAACCGGTTTATCCGGTTCAAAACCGGAACTGGACCGGAAAAAACGGTTTCTAAATAAATAATTTGTCTTTATTAAAAAAGCTACTAATCATTTGATAAAGATGGAGTACTTATTATTAAAAATATTACTTTTATTATTATTATTTTCTAAACTCATGTTAATTAATTTTTGTGAGCAAATATTGGAGTAACTTGAGACTAAATAATATATACTCCCTCCGTTCTTTTTTAAATGCAACATTGAAATTTTTCTACTATTCACATGTTCTACTTTGACTCTATTTTATTTATTAATATAAATTAAATTTAAAAAATATTGTTAAATTCTTCTCATTTAATTTCAAATTTTCAAAATTTCATTTTTTTAATTTTTTTTACTAGTAAAGAATGAAATATATTAATGGTCAAAATTGTGCATCGGCAAACGTGAAAAGTTGACCGTCGCATTTAAAAAAGAACGGAGGAAGTATTAGTTAGTTTTATTATTACGAGAATAAAAATGATTGGATAAATATAATATTAGGATAATATATATTATAATCATTATGAAATTGATTGCTATTATATATTGTTATTAGTATGGAGTATTATTTTTTATTTTATAACTATTACTACCTCCGTCCCTTAAAACTTTGCCAAAGTTGACCACCACGGAGAATAATAAAGTAAAAACGGTGTGGTTGAGGTTTGTGCAAAGGAAAGAGAAATAACATAAACCACAAATAATTGATTAAAAGGGAAAGTGGCAAAGTTTTTTGGGACGTCCCAAAAAGGAAAGATGACAAAGTTTTAAGGGACGGAGGGAGTATTATATTAGTATTAGTAAATATATTTTTAAAAATATTGCAAAACTAGTTAAATCCAGTTCAAACCAGAATAATACGGTTTTAAACCAGAACCGGACCGGAAAGCGGTTTCCTAAATTTTCATAACCAAAAACCGGACCGGATATCATTCCGGTTCGATCCGGTTCCGGTTTGTCCGGTTCGGTCCGGTTTTCCTGTTTAAACCGGATAGTGCACACCCCTACCTTCCCTGAAGTTGTTTCTGCATTTCTTCCGGCTTTCTCCCAATGGGCAAATGGGTTACCTTAACATCGTGACCCGTCAGTGGAGGGTCTTTTTCTCCAATAACCCATCGAACCCGAATGGCTAGGAAGCGAGGTTGTTCTTTGCCGAGGTTGGGTCCCCTCTGCCATTCTCTGATCGATGGAATGCCTATCCGCCCAAGTTTGAGCCTCCGACCCTGAGTTCTGCCGAGCTGGAGTAGACCGCCCGCATTGCTGGTTCGAGGCTCCAAAACCCGTGTCTGCTTGTGAATGACACCAATCTGAACGTGTCTATTGTTGTGTTCATTTGTGCAGGACTAACCGTTATTTAAACATGTTCTGATTGTTTTGTTCTTTTGTGCAGGACTTTTCCCGAAGTCCCCTTCCATGACCTCTAGCGACATCATCCCTCCGTCCTCCAACCGGATCGATGTTGGTAAGGGGAAAGAAGTTGCGGTCAACGACCAGGGTCTGAAGTGGCCCAAAGCCGAGGTCTACATTGGGGATGCGAGGCTGTCCAAGAAGCCCCGCCATGAGGAGGGGTCCTCCAAATCTTTGGTGGTTCTTGATGGGTCGGACGATGTAACTGTCGTCCCCTCCCAGAAGCAGTCCTCCACCTCGGCGGGTAAAGCAATGTGTGGTCCCCCACTGTTCGATTCTGAAGCTCCTTCCACCAGCATAATCGAGTTCTCCGGGCTAGGTCCTCGTGCGGGATCGAAGAGGTTGTTTGGTCAGACGACCTCCTCCACCTGGTGTTCTTTGGGGTTGAGGGTTCCCCGGGATTTTGCTCCCTATGAGAACCTAGTGGATCTTCATGAATGTGGTCTTAACACTCTTAACAAGGCTGCCATTTACTTCAGTAAGGCACGGTTCGCCAATGAGGCGCGAGATCATGCCTTTGCCAAAGTGCATTGTGAGGCCGAGGCCCTTGTGAAGAAGGCTAATAAGCGTTTGAGCAAGAAGCATCAAGAGATGAATGTCGCCCTTGCCCTTGCCAAAGAGCATGCATCTTTCCAAGAAATGGTCCGGAAGCATGCCGAGGAGCTACAGTTGCTCCGTGCCAAGATGGTCTTCGTAGAGAAGGCCGATGTGCAGCTTCGCTAGATTGGCGTAGAGGGGGCCGTTCCTCTCTTTGAGGCCAATGTTTCCAAGATCAAGGATGTTGGATCCATCGAGTTTCAAAAATCCAGGGCCTATGTTGATGATGTGGATGTCCGTGCGAAGGAGCGTCTCTCCCAGAATCTCGGGGAGTTCTGGCTAAGAGCCCTGACATGTTGCAGGACGGTGTGAGGTTGCTTCAGAAGACTCTTACAGGTCAGGAATTCCTCGAAGAGCTTGCTGATGACTCATACGCCAAGGGGATGGTCAGCCTTGTGGCCGACAATCTCTCGCTTCTTGAGCGTTATTTCCCTGCTCCCTTTGATCCTGAAGCTGTTGGGCTCAATGCTTCATTCATCGAAGCTCATGAAGGTGCTCTGAAGCTTCTACAGAAGAAACCGCAGGAGGGAGAAGGGGAGAAGGGCGGCCTTTCTCCATAGCTGAGGGAGTTTGTCAAGTTCTGCGCCCCCCCTAGTCGTTGGGGTTTGTGCCCTGTTGACCTTCTGAACTCAATAAACAGGTCCTTGATCATCCCTCCATAAACAATTCCTCTGGTCGGATCCTGGTGAGACTTGTAGAGATCAAGGCGTATCCTCTAAGTTGGGCAATATAACATGACATCTTTCACTGTGTTGTAATTCTGATTTCACAATGAACTCGTGTAGGACGTGTATTTCCCGGCCGGCAGAGCCGATGAATAAAAAACAACACTTTCTTTACTATGATCATCTTTCATTTCTAAACGTTGTTATCTTGCCTCGTCATCCGCTCGTCGTGCCTGCCCTTTTTCGTCTGGTCCTTTGGATCCTGAATTGAGCTGGGTCGTTGTAGACAGTGAGAAACGGGTTTTTCCCCTTTGGGGATTCCCCGGTTCTTTGCTCCATCCTCCGCTTGTCGTGCCCGCCCTTTAGCCTGGTCCTTTAGATCCTGAGCTGGGTCGCCGTAATCAGTGAGGAACGGGTTTATCCCCTTTGGGGATTCCCTGGTTCTTTGCTCCGTCATCCGCTCGTTGTGCCCGCCCTTTATCGCGGTCCTTTGGATTTTGAGCTAAGCTGGGTCGCCATAATCGGAGAGGAACGGGTTTATCCCCTTTGGGGATTCCCCAGTCCTTTTTAAGGGCTTTTTCTTCGTTTCGCCACCCGCTCGTCGTTCCTGCTCTTGGCCTGGCACTTTGGATCCAGGGCTGAGCTCGGCCGCGATTTTGGTGGGAAACGGGTTTATCCGTTTGAGGATTCCCTAGTTCTTTCTTTTGCCACCCGCTTATCGTACCTGCTCTTGGCCTGGTCCTTTGGATCCCGGGCTGAGCTCGACCACGATTTTGATGGGAAACAGGTTTATCCTTTTGAGGATTCCCCAGTTCTTCGTTTCACCACCCGCTCGTCGTACCTGCTCTTGGCCTGGTCCTTTGGATCCTGGGCTAAGCTCGGCCGCGATTTTGATGGGAAACGAGTTTATCATTTTGAGGATTCCCCAGTTCTTTGGGAGTTATGTCTCCCTCTCCCCCCCCTTTGGGTGGAAGGAATTTTGAGTAGGCTTATTGATAGAGTTTCTTCAGGTGTTCTGTGTTCCACATGCCGGTGAATCGACTCTCCATGGTTTGGAGGAGGAACATCCCCATGGAAAATTTCTTGTAGATCCTGTATGGCCCTTCCCAGTTTTTGGCCATCTTACCGCCTTCAAGCGGTTTACTCTTCTCTTGTTTTCGCAGCACCAGGTCCCCCAACCTCGATCTCCCTGACCTTGACTACTTTGTTGAAATACCTCTCGGTGGCCTGATGGCATTCCTCCATGCGCCGTGCGGCTATGTCCCTCCTTTCCTCAATGAAATGCAGCTCGACTCGTAGGTTCTCCTCATTCCGTTCGGGCTGGAAATGCAACGTTCGGTGTGTAGGCACGAGTACCTCGGTGGGGACTTTAGCCCGGAAGCCGTACGTTAGAGCAAAAGGAGTTTCGCCGGTCGCTGTCCTCGGGGTTGTCCTGTATGTCCACAAGATGTAATTCAGTTGCTCCGGCCAGGTTGAAGAGTAGTCTTCCAATTTTTTCTTGATACCGCCCATGATGGTCCGGTTCATTTTTTCTACCTGGCTGTTGGCCTGCGGGTATGCCACCAAGGCTTTGGAGTGTCTGATGCCCCATTTGGCTAGGTATGCTTCGAATCCCTTGCCGACGATATGTCGACCGTTGTCTGTAATGATCCGTTCAGGGATACCGAAGCGGCATAAGATGTTTTGCCAAACGAAGCGCTGACACTGGACCTCCGTGATAGTCTTCAAGGGTTCGGCCTCTACTCACTTGGTGAAGTAGTCGATGGCCACGATTATAAACTTCTTTCCACCGGTCGTCTTGGGTAGAGGTCCTAACAAATCTATCCCCCATCTCATAAAGGGCAAGGCGACGGTCATCGGGGTATAGAAGCTAGTCGGCCTTCTTGGCATGGGTGCGTACTTCTGGCACATTGCACACTTCTGGGTGTGATTGAAGGAATCCCGCTGGATGGTCGGCCAGTAGTACCCCTGCAGGATGATCTTCATTGCTAATGTCTGAGGCCCCTGGTGGCTGGAGCATATGCCTTCGTGAATCTCCTCCATGACTGCTGCAGCAAGGTTCAGCGTCAAGCATCTGAGGTACGGACCGCCAAACGTCTTCTTGTATAACTCCCCATCGATAAGTTTGAGGCATTGAGCTCGTCTCTTTATCCATGGGGCTTTCCCAGAGGTTCGTCCATCTTTATCATGGGGAAGAGTTCCGTCCTTGAGATAATCGGCCACCTTCTTCGCCCAATTAGGTTCTGCAAAAGAAACAGCGTGTACCTGGATAGCCTCCGTTGCCAGTAGGAGGAACACCTCCTGCCGGGCAAAGCCCTTGATGTGCCCGGGGATGAGCGTCGCATGACCCTCAGATAGAGGACTGCCTACCTTGGAAAAAATGTTCGCCTCGACATTCTCTACCTGGGGTACCAGATCGATGATCACTTGCTCGAACTGCACAGTCTACTCTCTGCTAGTTCTTTGTAGGCCTTAATCCGCTCCTCCCGGGTCTCAGCGGTTCCGTTCATCTGCGTGACCGCAAGCTGGCTATCCATCCTTACCTTCAGACGGGCTTCTCTATAGGCTCTTGCGTAATATGCCTTAAAGCCCTCGGGGGAAGTGATGACTACTCCCCCCCCCACATCCTTTGGCGCTAGATGCCCCATCGGTGTACATCTCCCACCAATTGTCAAAATCATCGCCGCCAGAAGTCCCATTCTCAGTGCGAGCCATGCATTCGGTGATGAAATCTGCTAGTGCTTGCCCCTTGATCATCGTCCTTGGCTTGAATTCCACATTATACTGCTCGATCATCAGGAACCACTTGATAATCCTCCCACTCGCCAAAGGATTTCTGAGGATGGTGGCGAGGGGCTGAGTTGTGAACACCGTCACCGGGTGTGCCTAGAAGTACGGTGCCAAGCACTCGATTGATGCGATCAAAGCGAGGACCGTCTTCTCCATCAGTGTGTATCTTGTCTCTGGGCCGTTCAACGCCTTTCTCACAAAATATATCAGTCGCTGAACGCCCTCTTCTTCTTTCAACAGAACAGAGCTCACTGCCTGGTCGGCCACAGCCAAATACATGTGCAACTGCTCCCCGGGATCCGCCTTGATGAGGACGAGCGGCGAGGAGTGGTACGTCTTGAATTCTTCAAATGCTGCCTGGAATTCCGGGGTCCACTCAAAAGGGTTGGCCTTCTTCATGATTTGAAAAAAGGGAATTGCCCGGTCTGCCAACTTCGACATGAACCGGCTCAGAGCTGCCAGACGCCCAGTGAGCCTCTGTATGTCCTTCAAGTTCCTGGGTGCCTCCATGTCCATGATGGCCTTTACCTTCTCTGGGTTAGGCTCAATCCCCCCTTCACTCATCATGTAACCAAATATATTCCCCCCTTGACGGCAAAGACAAACTTCTTCGGATTCAATCTCATGTTCGCCCCTTCCATGATAGTGAAGAGCTTCTCCATGTCTTGGATGTGGTTCTCCTTCTTCTTGCTTTTGATCAGGACATCATCCACGTATGCCTCCATGATTTTGCCAAGGACGTCCTTGAACAATATCCCGATCATCCTCTAGAAGGAGGCCATCGCGTTCCTCAGGCCGAACGACATGACAATGTAGCAGTACACCCCGTCTAACGTGATAAATGCAGTCTTCTCAGCGTCGTCTGAGTGCATGAACACTTGGTGATATCCTCTGAAGGCATCCATGAAACTGAGCAGTTCACACCCTGCAGTCTCATCCACCAACAGATCTATCCTCGGTACGGGATAAGGATCCATTGGGCAAGCTTTATTGAGGTCGGAGTAGTCAACGCACATTCGCCATGTGGGCCCCTTGGGTGCCAAAATGACGTTGGACAGCCACTCCACGTGCATAACTGGCCGGACGTGGCATGTGTTGAGAAAGGTGGTGACCTCCGGTCCTCCACTTTAATGAAGTCCCTCCGTTCGGCCGCGATATATCTCTTCTTCTGTTGGATGGGCCTGACATTAGGCCGGACGACCAGTTTGTGGCAGATAATCTTCGGGTCAATCCCCGGCATGTCCTCCGGTCCTTTGGCAAACAAGATCTTGAAACTTCAGAGAACAAGGATCACGCCTTCTCGGATCTCGGACTCCAATCCAGTCCCAATGGATACCTTCCATTCGGAAGGATCATCCAGTTCTATCTCCTCAAGCAGCGTTGCCAGCTCTGGCCGAGATAAGGCAACTTCCCGCCAAGCGGTCTCAGCGATGCTGTTGACCCTCATACCTCGGTCGGTCATCTTTTTCACGACCTTTTTGTGGCAGGCTCTTGCAGTGTCTTGTTCCATATGGGCCACTCCTACCCCCGTCTCCATGGGGAATTTGATGCTGGAATGCCGTACGGAGCAGATAGCCTCCAGGTCTTCCAAACCTGGTCTTCCCAGAATGGCATTGTGGGCACACCTCAGCTGCACGACCACAAATGTCATGGGGATTGCCGCACGGTGCTCCCCATCTCCAATTTCTATTGGCAGGATAATTGTTCCTTCGGCCTCAATGTTGTGACTGGTTAACCCGACCAAAGGCGTTCGCACGGGGGTCAGCTCAGCTCTGCTCAGATGCATTCTTTCGAAAATGTCCCAGTACAGGACATTGAAGCTGTTGCCTATGTTAACCAGGACTCGCCGAATGATCCAATCCCTCATGTCCATGCTAATCACTAGCTCGTCCCTATGTGCCCCCGGTGATTTATGTAAATCCGTCGGACCGAATACAATAGGCTCGACCCTGTGCTTCTTGGCGGGAGGTGCGGATATGGAATTGATTTGGGGGCCCCTTTGAGAACTTCTTCCTCTCTGCTGGGGTATCCCGAGTCTCTGCACCTCCGAAGATCATCTTGATCTCCAACTTCTTTTTGGAACCGATCGACCCGAGAGACGTTTTGGGTCGGTTATCACCTTCACAAAAATCCATGTCCTTGACCTCAGCCCCCTGCCGATCGTCCCGACGCCAGCTGTTAGGCTTCCGGTGAGCTTGTGAGTAACCTTGGGGGTGTCCTTGCAGTGACTTCCCCAAGGTAACCCCTTTTGATGAGATCCTTGATGGCGAACTTCAATTTGTTGCAGTCATCCGTATTGTACCCGGGCTTCCGGTGATACTCGCAATAGGCCTCCATGTCTTGGCCCATTGTCTGTCCTTTGCTTGGCCTAGGCTCCTCGAGCAGCCCTTTGTCCTTGATGGACCCAAATATCTGGCTTATGGGGTAGGCCAAAAGAGCGTACCCGGTATCCTTGCGACGTACATCCCCAACATGTTCTTATGCACCCCAAGGAATGTAACCACCGACCTTCTTCTTCTTCTTCTTCTTCTTCTTCTTCTTCTTCTGTGCGGGAGAATCCTCCGGCCCGGGACCCAGTCGGTCCACCACTTTGCGTGTTGCAGGGGTTATAACCCCATCCCGCTGAGCAATCTCCTCCTCGATTGCAGCAAATTTTTGTGCCCTAGCAAACACCTCGATGTAATTATTTTCGGGGTTGCTCTTCAGATCCCGGTAGAGATCCCCGGTTGTGAGTGCGTTGATGCAGAGGGTGATGTAGGTGTCCCCCGGGAGGTCATCCACCTTCAGGGTTTTGTCCCTCCACCTAACGAGGAAAACGGATAGAGACACCCCCTTATTTTGGCGGACGTTCGTCAACCAGCTGAAATATTTCTTCGGTGTAGAGCTGGAGGCGAACTGCGCCATGAATTGCCTGGAGAGTTGTTCAAAACCGTCGATGGATCCGAACCTGAGCTGCGTGAACCATTCCTGTGTTGGCCCTCTGAGGGTGCTGAAGAACAGCCTGCAGATGGCCTCATCAGAGGTTCCCAACATGGAAAGCGTTCCTTGGAAGGAAAGCAAATGAGCCTTGGGGTCCCCGGCCTTGTTGTAAATCAGTCTCGCAGGAGGCCTGACGTCCCTCGGAATTTCCACCGCCGTGATCCTGGCGGAGAAGGGAGAAGATAGGGCGATCCTGGACTGAGTCGGGTCAGTGTCCTCCCGTCGATTCGATCAACTCATTGATCTGCCTCTGCATGTCCATGAGCATAGTGTCCCTTTGGTCGGTGATAGCAGGTGTGGGGTTTACCAATGGACACGGGATAATATCCATGCATGTCCATAAGGCATTATCCCTTCACATGGTTCCGAAATTGTGCTGCCCATGGATGACACGGGCCTCCTGTCTCATGCCTTCCATCAGGGGAGTGTGCTCCCTTGCAGCCTGATCGTTATGGGGCATCATCGGGGTGCGGTCCCGGACCGCGTGCCACTGCGCTCCTCCGAAGAGCCTGGCTCCCCCTGTGCCTCCCATATCCGGAGAGTGAATGTTCCTGACGATCCTAGTATGGACCGATAGGCGAGAATCTTCGTTCTCACCAGTACGCTCGCCGAGCGTCTGCATCGAACGGAGAGGGGAGAATGGTGTTTGCTATGTGTTAGCGGAGTACACACGTTCTGCCTCATGTGCGTCCGCCAGAGACCTAGATGAGCTGACCATCCACAATCTCTACGATTGTCTAGGTGAATTCTCAGAGGATATTCGTGAAAAAGTCAATTCTTCAAAGGGAAAGAACATTGTTGACACACTTGCCCTCCTTACATCTGAGAAAACGAAGAAAGAAAAAGCTCCAAAAATTACCTTTGAAGATGACTCATCCGATGAAGAGAAGAACATGTCTGATTCTGACCCTGAGATTAATGAGCTGAAGAAAGAACTGGCTTTGCTGACAAACATGACGAGGAAAATTAACAAGAAGTTCACCAAATTCAGAAATCCTGCTACAAACAACAAACAAAGAACTTCTTTCTCAAAATACTCTGAAAGAGTCAGCAGACCATCTGATAAGGTAGTCAGCAGTGACCTAATGAAGTGTTTCAAATGTGGAAAGCCAGGACACTTTGCTAAAGAGTGCCGATCTGCCAAGAAGAAGGACTTCAATTACTATATGCAGATAACAACACTTGCTAAACAAAAGGAGCAAGGGGTTGTCCTAATGGCTGAACATTATAGCTGGCTCGAAGATTCTGAAGATAGTGAGCCAGAGAATTTGGCACTGATGGCAAGGGTAACTGAATCTGGATGTGAAAGTGATGACTCTGGAGAAGAAGACAATGGTGCTACATCTGCTGAGAATGAGGTAAGTAACCTAAACTCTTTAATTTCTCAACAAAATGACAAGATGAAAGAGGTAATCACTTCTCTTAAAAGAGAGAAACAAAATAAAGGAACTTGAAGACAGACTTGCTAATAATCAAAAGGTTCTGGAAAAACAAGTGTTGGAAGGAGCTTTTGAAACTGCTTGCTTAAAAGATTCACGTGATAGAGTTTCTAAGTTAGAGTCAGAAGTAACTAAGCTTAAGCAAATTGTTAGTGACTTAACTAAGGAACGTGATGAGAATAAACGACAACGCTCTGAAGCTGTTATTCGCTATGATCTTATTAACAAAGAACGAGGTCAACTCTACTCTAAAATAAAGGAGTTAGAGGATATCTTAGCCAAGAAAGGTCAAACCGAACAGACAATTCATCTTTTGAATAGTAAATCAGGTTGATAAAAAATCAGATCTTCATCCGCATCTGCTTGATACGAGGTCGAGGCTTCAGGAGGATTGTTAAATGGTTGTGTGGAGGGGGGGGGGGGGGGGGGGGTTAAACTGAGATGTTGAGGCACCTTATACATCATATAGCATTCTTTGATCCCACGTCATTTGGTCATAGTCTCCCCACCTACTCATCTCAGTAGGGACGTTACGAGACGAACCTATTGTTTGTGGTAAAGTGATGGATCGAAAGGTTCACCATGAGAAGTCCAATTATAATAATTGTCAACGAAACCTTTGTCGTACAAATACCACACATTTTCGTCGTTGTCTTTAAATTTGAGATTTTTACACTTTGTACATGGACATCTGATTTTATGACCAACATATGATTCTTTTGTTCAAGTGCAAATTTAATAAACTCTTTAATTACATTAAGAAATTCATCTCGCATTCCTCTTTTTTCGTCATATTTATCATACATCCAACTTCTATTTTGTCTATACATTATGCCTGAATATTATAATCAAAATATTATATTGGTTAAAAACAATATTTATAAACATTAACAATAATTAGTTATGTTTAATATATTTCACTAATTAATATGTAGGAATAATAATATATCAAATTTCACTAAAGTTTACTAAAATTAACTAACGTTCGATTAATATTATTAATTAACTAAAATCAATACGTTAATGGCATTAATCAAACATCATAACTAACTTTGAATCATAATAATTCACAATACTAAGATTTTTAACACTAAATACATTAAAATCTAATTGTATACGTTAATGGCATTAATTCACAATACTAAGAAATTTAACACTAAATCATTACGTTAATGGCATTAATTCACAATACTAAGAATTCTAAAATCTAATAATATGCAATAAACTAACTAACATTTAAATTAAATGAAATTCAAATAATTCACAATAATATTTCATTGACCACCTAAAAATTCACACTAAATTAAATCATTATAAATCCTAAATTAAAGGCATTAACAATAATTGCTAAAATTTAGTATATATTTCTAAATGAATTTCAAATAAACATTTAAATTAACTAAAAATGTGAAAAACATTTTAACTGAATTACTATTAATATTACTTAAAGCTCTAAAAGGTTTTTGACTAAAAGGCATGAACAAACCTAATATTTTTATAAACCCATTTGAATTAACTGTTGGAAAAATGTGTTATAAATTGCATTTAATGGTCCTTTTGGGGTAATTATTTGAGTGGGTCCACTTCCGATTTGGGTCGGGTCAAAGTGGTTTCGGATTTTCCTTATTAAGGGCTACAATTCGATATATGGTACGCTCAAAACGGATAACGGGTGAATGAGAAATTGATTCTCGAAGTTCACTCGTTGAAATGGAAAAACTGGGAAAATGATGGGTTTCTAGTGTGTTTTATACCACACCGAAAAACTCAAGGGATTTTCACCCCCTTATAAAGGGAAGCCTCTTTTAAGGAGTTAGGATTCCTAAAGGTAAAGGCTCTCTCTTACGCGCAGGGGGGTGCCGATCAAATCCCAAAACGGAGAAGAAAAACCGCGACTCGTGTGCATGGGCGACGGGACACGAATGCTTTTCGAAAAATATATCATTCAAAGATGCAATTTAACTTTTGTTTCTTCCCGTAACGTTCCTTAATTTTTTCCAGACCGGCAGAACTGCTCCAGACTCGTAAGATATTCTGGTGGCTTACAGAACAGAACACCTCGTGGGGGAGTTCTGTTGGCCTCCGGACAGAAGACCTTAGGGCTCTTCTGTTGACCTTTGGGCTCTTCTGGTGCCTTCCGAACAGAAGACCTTAGAGGTATTTTGTTGGTTTCCGGAACAGAATACCTAAGCCGTTACGAAAGTTAATGTCCAACGTGCTGGACATTTATGTGCAACGTTCAGGTCCATTAAAGCTCAATTAACACACCACAAATCCTCCTACAAATAGCTGTCAGGTGCTTTGCAACAAACACACGGTTTTACACGTTCACAAGCAACCATACACACATTTTAGCTTTGAAAAACATCTACACCTCTCTGAAAAAATCCTAAGTGTTTCTCATTTGTTCCCGTTCGCCGGAACTCTCGTTTGTGTGCTCAAACGTTAATTCGTTAGCCACCGTATCCTGGGAAACGGTCGGTGCAACGCTCGTAGCACCGTGGGAGGCGACGAATACGTTTTAAGGACACCGTGCGTAGCACGAGCTCTGGCTAAACTCTGTCCCATCTCTTTTTCTGTTTTTCTTTGGCTATTTAATTAATTAATTATTTTTATTAATTAATATTTCTTCGTTTTTCCGATACACACCCAACATTAACTAATTTTTAAATTTAACTAATATTATTAATTAGAAATCCTAAATCAATGGTATTACCAACAATTGAAAAATTAATATACATTTCCAAACGAATTTCAAATATATGCACAATAAATTATAACATCACTAACAATTTTAATTATTTAAAACAAAAAAGATTCTATTTAGCATTAAAAAAGATACATAATTCAAATGACATACCTTATCTGCATAGTCAGGAAAAATGACATAAGATTACATCCTTCAATCTTTCAACAGATATTGTATTATACTCTGATTGAATTTCGACAGGTATGAGTCGAATGAAACTGTTCTTGCATATATAAAAACATTAAGTCACGGATTTTGTCACGGATTGTTCCATGACAACCTCTATCCGTACAACATTAATTCGGTGACCGTTGGAAATAGCAATTATTGAGCTTTGTCACAGATTTTGTCATGGATTTTGTCACCCGTGACAAACGGAAAGTTTTCGGATAAGTTTTCGTGACAACACGCCAGGATAAAAAAAAATTACACCGACATAAGTTTCCGGTCACCTAAGCTGTGTTGTCACAGCCATTGTCACAGAAAGCTTCCGTGACAAAGTTTTGTCACGGATTTGACCTGTGACAAAGGTTTTTGGTGACATGTGAGATAGATCTGTGACAAAATCTGTGACAAACTTGTCACGAACTGAATCCGTGACAAAAATCCGTGACAAAAACACTATTTTTTGTAGTGATTTCCATATCCCAACAAACAAGGTCGGGCCTTGAGCGCCCATCACATATACACGAGGAAATGAGTAGCACGTTTGGATCTTGATGATCCTGCAATCCTTTAGAAACGTGCTAGTTACAATAGGTCCAGAACCTGGCAACCATTTACACAAATATAATTATTTGTATACAGACAACTCTGAGTTAATTACGTACTATTCCATGTGCAGAACCAAAATAGAGAATATGTATAAAACGTGTACAATATGACAGGTACAAAATGATCTTTCCATCTTTATTTGCTTAGGACGAATGACTAAAATATAAACTTATCATAGCAAATGAGAAAAGGTGATTGCTATGGTATCCAGCAAAAATACAATGGTATGGTACCTAGGATGCATTTCATTGGTCCAACTCAATATTTCATATTTCATTTACATTTAATTTATTCAATTGAAATTTTTTATTGGTCCACACCTTCAAGGTACGGTACCTTGAAGGTACCATAGAAATTGCCATGAGAAAAACATGATTCTTTTCAAATTAGGACAAAAAGTGATCGAACATTAATTAATAAACTGGAATGCCCTCAAATAAACAGAACTCTACTCCATCGCAGATTTTTCGATCTCCCAAACTCATGCGGAGCTTCCTCCATGGCAGTATCGCACTCATCCACCGCAAGTAGCCGTTTATCCTTGGCCTATTTCTCATTGTTTCTCTTACTCTTTGATTGTCGCTGCTTTCCCTACCCCGCGATGAAGATCCAAACGGTCGAAGATCAAGGCGTCGTCATTGCCAACCTTCCTCTTCTACAACAACAACATCCAAGCCTTAATCCCAAAAGAATTTGGGGTCGGTTAACATGAATCGATCTAGGATATCGATGCCAAAGAGATAAGACGGACAAGAAAGGGAAGAAAAAGAGAGAGGAATTAAGGCTTATATGTTCTGATTCCTCTAATCCAATGTCATACTCTCATCCAACCTAAGAAGACGCATATCAGTTCTGATTCCTCTAATCCAAGTCTGTTTGGGTCTTCCTCTCCCTCTCTTTTCTGCCTCTTCTCCCCACCCCTCAGGTCATCTAACAGGTGCATCACTCGATCTTCTACGCACATGCCCGTGTTAGATTATTGGACTTATACTACATGTAATATTCATAGTATATTATTCATCAGGTTTAATTGTATGTTATATGATATCTTATATTTAGGCCCAAAAATTAGTGATCCTATGGATATTAATTTAAGTGGGTTAATATGTTATCTAATAAGGTATAGGGCCCAAATGTGTAGAGACTCATGGGCTTAACCTAATTAATGATGGGCTGATTAGGGTTAAGCACTCTCTATAAATAGAGGGGTTATGGTCCCTAGTTGAACATGTCATTCCGTCTTCTGCATCCCATCGCTAGAGAGATATTCTCGAGGTGTGTATCAACTAGAAGACGCAAACCCTAGCCTCCGTCTCCCGGATCTCTAAAGATCATCTCCAATGGAGTCAGGTACGCTTCCGCTCAGTTATTTCTCTAGATAATTCCAATATAAAGATTAAAGTATTCATGGATTTATTCCAACAATTGGTATCAGAGCCTCCTTCATATTGAATTATTTGGAGTCAGTTAAACCTACCGATTCATTAAAATCAGGGTAATGCGATTTTGCACTTATGCAATTTGTTCTTGTTGAATCGACGGTCGATGATCTATCAAAATCATTATGTTTGAACTAGATGCTCCGTTTTTTTCTAGTGAGTATTTTCAAACAACTAATCTGCTGATTAGTTCTGATTTTTTATTGTTGTGATTTTCTTTGTATGCATAAACAAAGTATTTTTCGAATTGTGACTCCTGCATATTTCAATATGGAGTACAAATCAATGGAGTCAACCTTTCTGCATGAATCTGAGTATGTATTGATTTATAATTTTGAATATTTTTTATTGTGATTCAGCAATTGATTATTAATCTAAAGAATTAAGCGTTCCATTTAGGTAATAATGATTCTTGATATTGTCGATCTGAGTTTTTTGTTTTGGATTTCAGCACAGTTAAAAAATCATCATTTTGGCTTTGTCGAATTAAGGAGATCAATCTTACGAATGATATTTTGGAAGATGAATCATCTTTTGTTTTGTTTTTTATTCGAATAAACAGTATGAAACAATACTAAAATCACTTAATGCGGAGTGTTATCTATATATCATTGGATGCAGATAGACTTAATTGACTCATAGTGATTTGAGCTATTTTTCATAAAAGGAATTATAGTAAGTATTTTGTTCATGATTTGGTACCTAATTTTTAAGTTTGCCGAAGTATGTGGATCAAATTAAATTTTGATATGTTTCCTTTTGGGTGATTCAATTTTGGAATTTTCTATGGCTTTGGTAATTAAATACTTATATGTAATTACGGCCAATATCAATTTTATTAAAAATGCATGATTTTGCATTACCGGAATCTATTATTTTTGGTCATTGTAATTTGTGGCTTGAAAAGTACGTATTATGTGTTATGGATGTGTAAACCCTATTTTGCGATCGCACAACGATTGGATACTAGTTTTACAAATTATCGTTATACATAACACTTTTGCATGTGATTCAGAAAAAATCGCCCAATTTTATTTTTCAGGTTATGATTTAATATTAGCATGTCTAATATTTGGGTTGGTTAATTGACACAAGATGTTGCCAAAGTAGTCTCTCTTGTTGAAATTAATTAACTCATGTATTAAGATGATTGTGTACTTTCTTATTACATGCGGATAATAATCGGCTCAAAGGAAGGATATTATTTGGCCGAAATTTAAGTAAACTTGTGCTAATAAAATTTGTGATAATTATGAGTGATGGATAGTGTACCCGGGGGTAGCTTATCCGAGGGGTTATTGCGGAGAATAACTAGAGAGAAGTCAGAGCAAATAAGTAAGAGAGAGAGTGTATATTCGATATGTATTAAGCGTGGTTTACAATGGGGGAAAGGGGTGCCATTTATAGTAGTAATAAATGCCAGATAAGGACACGTGTCAGTTTTCTGGTGGTCGAGGGGTCACCTCAACCGGGGTGGCACTGGCACTCGCATGTGGCCGCATTAAATGCGGTGGTTGGAGGTGACGTTTGTACTTGGTACGGTGATCCAGGCGCATGTGAAGAGGATATTCTGTCGGGGTGGATGCCTTCGGCTGAAGGGTGCTGGGCCGAAGGCTCTTCTAATCGAGGGCTCCTACCTGCCGAGGGCTGTAGGTGCCGAAGGCTTGGTTTTCAAGCCTTGATCTTCTGTGATGCCTCTTCTAACCGAGGGCTCCTACCTGCTGAGGGCTGCAGGTGCCGAAGGCTTGGTTTTCAAGCCTTGATCTCCTATGATGCCTCTTCTAACCGAGGGCTCCTACCTGCCGAGGGCTGCAGTTGCCGAAGGCTTGGTTTTCAAGCCTTGTTCTCCTATGATGTTTCTGAGCTCGATTCCGTCACTGGTAGCCTTCGGCCATGGGGCCGAAGGCACTCCTTTGCGTATTGTGGGCTGCTTAGAGCTCCATTTTTCTGGGCTTGGCCCGTTTGGGCCTGTTGGGCCTGATTGTAGTAGAGGAAGTATGTGGGCTGGGGGTCCCTGGGCCATATACTCCATCAGGAGTCCCCCACTCCTTTTGCCGAAAGGTACTTGAGGGAAAAGGAGTAGCTGTGGTGATTTCCCCGAAGGCTTCCCTGTTCTGTTGGGTGCCTCATTTTCTCAATTCCCCCATATGTCGAGGGCTGAGAGCTTCCTGAAGGGAGTGTAAGTGTGTTGCTCGTATGTGTTTCTTTGTTGTAGTTTGTAAAGTAATGAGAGATCTTCATTTGTGTGCTTTGCTGAGGGCATTTGTTGACTGAAGGCTTTGTGTGGCCGAAGGCATCATGTGGCCGAAGGCATCATGTGGCCGAAGGCATCATGTGGCCGAAGGCATCATGTGGCCGAAGGCATCATGTGGCCGAAGGTATCATGTGGCCGAAGGCATCATGTGGCCGAAGGCATTGTGTGGCCGGAGGCATCATGTGGCCGAAGGCATTGTGTGGCCGGAGGCATTCTGTAAGCCGAAAGCATCATGTCGAGGGGAGTAGATTGCCGTTGTGATCTTGCCTCAGCTTGCTGTAGCTGAGAAATAGAAAATTTTTAACATTTGCGTGTTTTGCCGAGGGGAGTACCCCAGTCCCCCACTCCTTTTGCCGAGAGTTTCTCGAGGGAAACAGGAGTAGAGTGATGCATGCCTTCAGCTGGAGCCGCCGAGGGGTGACGCCTTTTGTTCCACAATGGGGAGATGCCTCGTTAAAAACCTCATTAGGAAAAAACCCTGTGGGGAAAAAAATCCTAATGAGGGAAAAAGAGTACACCGGATGCCCCCAGAATGAAGCAAAAGGAATGCACCCTTCGGCCTAGATTTTTGAGCGATGGTTGTGTCCGTCTGCTGAGGGGATATCGAAGACCAGCCTTAGATCCTGCATGAAAAAGCTGAGGAGCTTATAAGGACCCCTTGTTATCAAATAAAGGTGATGGAGGGGTGCAAGGCCAGGTGGGCCTGTGTGAGAGCCCCTGGCATCAAATACAGATGCCGGAGGGATGGAGACCGAGGGGCCTGTGTGATTGCCCCCGACATCAAATAAATATGCCGGAGGGGTGAAGGCCGAGGGCCTGTATGATAGCCCCTGGCATCAAATAAAGATGTCGAAGGGATGAAAGCTAGGCTGAGGGGCCTGTATGACAGCCCCTGGCATCAAATAAAGATGCCAGAGGGATGAAGGCCGAGGGACCTGTGTGATTGCCCCTGACATCAAATAAAGATGTCGGAGGGATGAAGGCCGATGGGCCTGTATGATAGCCTCTGGCATCAAATAAAGATGCCGGAGGGATGAAGGCCGAGGTACCTGTGTGATTGCCCCTGACATCAAATAAAGATGTCGGAGGGATGAAGGCCGATGGGCCTGTATGATAGCCCCCGTCATCAAATAAAGATGCCGGAGGGATGAAGGCCGAGGGACCTGTGTGATTGCCCCCGACATCAAATAAAGATGTCGGAGTGATGAAGGCCGAGGGCCGTTGTGATGTGGAATCATGCTGAGGTCGAGGGCCGTTGGTGATGTTGAATCACGCTGAGGCCGAGGGCCTTTGGTGATGTGAAATCATGTAAGGCAAAAACTGTTATGACTTAGAGTCATGTTGAGTCCGAGGGCCGTATGATGTTGAGGCCAAGGGCCATTGTGATGTGGAATCACGCTGAGGCCGAGGGCCGTTGTTGATGTTGAATCACGTTGAGGCCGAGGGCCTTTGGTGATGTGAAATCATGTAAGGCAAAAACCATTATGACATAGAGTCATGTTGAGGCCGAGGGCCGTCTGATGTTGAGGCCGAGGGCCATTGTGATGTCCTCACGCTGAGGCCGAGGGCCGTTGTTGATGTTGAGGCAGAGGGCCGTTCTGATGTTGAGGCCGAGGGCCGTTCTGATGTTGAGGCCGAGGGCCGTTGTGATGTCCTCGCGCTGAGGCCGAGGGCCGTTGTTGATGTTGAGGCCGAGGGTCGTCCTCATGTTGAGGCCGAGGGCCGTTGTTGATTTTGAGACCGAGGGCCGTTCTGATGTTGAGGCCGAGGGCCGTTGTGATGTGGAATCGCGCTGAGGCCGAGGGCCATTGTTGGTGTTGAATCACGTTGAGGCCGAGGGCTTTTGGTGATGTGAGATCACGCTAAGGCCAAAACCGTTATACCAAGGCCGAGGGCCATTGGTGATGTCCTCACGCTGAGACCGAGGGTCGTTGTTGATGTTGAGGCCGAGGGCCGTTCTGATGCTGAGGCCGAGGGCCGTTGTGATGTGGGATCACGCTGAGGCCGAGGCCGTTGTTACTGTTGAATCACGTTGAGGCCGAGGGCCTTTGGTGATGTGAAATCATGTAAGGCAAAAACTGTTATGACATAGAGTCATGTTGAGGCCGAGGGCCGTATGATGTTGAGGCCGAGGGCCATTGTGATGTGGAATCACGCTGAGGCCGAGGGCCGTTGTTGATGTTGAATCACGTTGAGGCCGAGGGCCTTTGGTGATGTGAAATCATGTAAGGCAAAAACCGTTATGACATAGAGTCATGTTGAGGCCGAGGGCCGTATGATGTTGAGGCCGAGGGCCATTGTGATGTGGAATCACGCTGAGGCCGAGGGCCGTTGTTGATGTTGAATCACGTTGAGGCCGAGGGCCTTTGGTGATGTGAAATCATGTAAGGCAAAAACCATTATGACATAGAGTCATGTTGAGGCCGAGGGCCGTATGATGTTGAGGTCGAGGGCCATTGTGATGTGGAATCACGCTGAGGCCGAGGGCCGTTGTTGATGTTGAATCACGTTGAGGCCGAGGGCCTTTGGTGATGTGAAATCATGTAAGGCAAAAACCATTATGACATAGAGTCATGTTGAGGCTGAGGGCCGTTGTTGATGTTGAGGCAGAGGGCCGTTGTTGATTTTGAGACCGAGGGCCGTCTGATGTTGAGGCCGAGGGCCGTTGTGATGTGGGATCACGCTGAGGCCGAGGGCCGTTGGTGACGTGGAATCATGCCAAGGCCGAGGGCCATTGGTGACGTGGAATCGAATTGAGGCCGAGGGCCTTTCATTGATAGTTCCAGGAGTCCTCTGGGTGTATGTTCCTTCTTTCAGGCATCGACCGAGGGGTTGATTCTCCGCCTCGGCCGAAAGGAGGTCCAAGTGATCCGTCCGGGGGTTCGTCTGTTAGTCCCTCGGCGCTAGGCCGTCCCTTGATTGTGCCAGGAGGTCGTATGTTAGTCCTCATGATGTGTGTTCCTTCTTCTAGGCTTCGGCCGAGGGGTTGATTCCCCGCCTCGGCCTAAAGGAGGTCCAAGTGATCCGTCCGGGGGTTCGTCTGTTAGTCCCCCGGCGCTGGGCCGTCCCTTGATTGTGCCAGGAGGTCGTATGTTAGTCCTCCTGATGTGTGTTCCTTCTTCTAGGCTTCGGCCGAGGGGGATGCTTCCCCGCCTTGGCCGGAAGGGGGTCCAAGTGATCCGTCCGGGGGTTCGTCTGTTAGTCCCCCGGCGCTGAACCGTCCCTTGACCTTGGGGGGTCCCGTCGTCTATTAACGGCGCGGGCTAGGCTTGGTCGGTTTCTGACGACTGCCGTTTCACCCCCAAGTTTGGGGATTTCGTCACCTCAGCCATTCTTTCAGGCCTGTCGCCGTGCGTTGCGCGTCGGCAACGCGGCGAGCGTCCCGCTCCAAAAACGCGGGCCTTTTGCAGGCCCCTCGTCTTTAGAAACCATCGGCCATACCTGGGCATTTGGCCTCGAAGGGGCCGATAAGATGTCTGGATTGTGTTGTAGTTTACTTAAATTCATAGAAATAAGCGGAATACAAGGGGTGCGTTATTTGACAACGGGTTTAGGCCGAGGGCTCTAGGCCGAGGGGATGGTAATGTGCCTCGAGGTCGAGGGCCCAAGGCTGAGACTAACGCCGAAGGTGAGGAACATGATTAGCGGAGGTGGCGCTTCTTCGGCTGGGGCTCCTCGAACTCCTCTCCGTCACTGAGCCTCCCGATTTCATGTTTCTTTGTTGCGATGTCCCCTTCTTCTTTATCGGTGTTCTCCTCGGTGTTTTTCCTTGGGGCATTTTTGATGAATTGGTGGAGCTCACCCCGTTGAATTAAGAGTTCAATAGCCTTCTTTAACGAGACACAATCGTCTGTATTGTGGGAGGTGCTTTTGTGGTAACGGCAATAAGTGCCGCCTTGGTGGATGGCGTAGATCTCCCTCGCCGACCGAGGGTCCTTCGGGAAAAGGTCCTGCTCTTCCGCATAGTTGAGGATAGTGCTCACCGGGTGCGTGAGGGGAGTCCTCGGCATGTCCAGCCGAGGGCGCCATTGGCGTTCGTTACGGCCTTGCTGGGTGTGGCTTCCATGGTCTCGGCCTCCGGCCGAGGGCACATTTGGGGCCGGCGTGTTGTTTATTTTCTTCGAGGGCTGGCCCTCGTTCTTCTTGAAGGAGTGGAGGTCGTCGGCGTCGGCGTATAGGCTCCCCCGCTGGAGTGCTCTGAGGTATGATCTTGGGGGGTCGGTGATGAGGCTCCGTGCGTAGGGGCTGCTGCGGAGAACCCCCTGGAAGAGGACGAGGAGGGTACGCTCGTCGGCGCCCTCGACCTCGTCTGTCTCCTTCATCCACCGGTCAATGAAGGACCGAAGTGTTTCGTCAGGCTGTTGCTTGACGGAGAGGAGCTGGGAGAAGTGCTTTCTCGCGCGCTTCCTTCCGGCAAAATGTGTGAGGAAGCGTTGGGAAAGATCTTGCCAAGAGTCAATGCTGCCCTCGGGCAATCGATTGAACCATTCGTATGCTGGTCCCTCCAAGGTGGAAAGGAACCAACGACATAAGTATTCATCTGATGCCCCCATCATCATCATGATGTTTTGATACCTGTTGTAGTGCTCCTGGGGGTCAGTTTTTCCTTCATAGGGCTTGATGAGTTGCCCTCGGTACTTTTCCGGGATTTGGGCCGCCAATACCCTTGGGGTGAATGGCGTCCGGGTCCGGAGCTGGATGATGGGTTCCCCGGAGCCCTCGGCCACCTTCTTCTGTAATTCCTCCATTTTGGCCATCATGGCCTCGTATTTGAGGTCTGAATGAGGGGTGGAGGTGGTGGCGTGAGCTTTGTCGGCCTCCATTTCATCAAGTCGGCGTTGGAGGGCCGCAATAATTTCATCCCGGGGGTCCTTCGGGAGGGTCTCCGCCCCCTGCGAACGAACTCGGGCCGAGTGGGCCTGGTTGATCTGGTGGCGAGCATCGTCGGCATGAAGGGGTGCCTTGCCTTTGTCCCGAGGGGGACGCTCCTCGTCTGCCCTCGAGACAGACCCTCCGCTTTCTTGGGGCCCTCGGCGGTCTTGCCCCCCTCCGAGCCGGTTGAGGGCGGAAGTGCGGGGCCTTTCTCTGTTGTCATTGTGGCGGTCCCGGGACTGAACTTCCTGGGAGGCCGTGTCTTGGGCCACTACCCCTTCGTCATTCCTAACCCGAGGGATGGGGTTTCCGAAGGGGTGTGGCAGAGGGGGAAGTACGATGTTCTCCCCAACCTGGGGTTGAGCCGGAGCCAGGGTGCCGAAGGCACCCGGGTTCTGAGTTAGCGTCTGGATGAAGGCAGAGAGTGCCGAATGAACGTCGATGGTGAGGACCGGAGGGTTGACTTGGTCATCGCTCCGGTTTTTCTTCTTAGCCTCGATGCCGAGGCGGGCATCGGGGGCATTCTGCTGGATCTGAAGGCGTAGGTCGACAGCCGCCTGTTCCAGCCCAGCAATGACACCGCCCTCGGGAGCCTTGTGAGAGGCTTCGGGGGCGTTGACGTCGCCGAGGGCCAGGTTCTTGTCTTCTACGTTTTTGGAGTTGACACGTGTTGATCTCACCATTTTGGTAGAGGGCTAGTGTTTGGCGAAGGGGGAGGGTTTCTTACTCGATTGTTCGACCTCTCAACGAGAGCACCAAATGATGGATAGTGTACCCGGGGGGTAGCTTATCCGAGGGGTTATTGCGGAGAATAACTAGAGAGAAGTCAGAGCAAATAAGTAAGAGAGAGAGTGTATATTCGATATGTATTAAGCGTGGTTTACAATGGGGGAAAGGGGTGCTATTTATAGTAGTAATAAATGCCAGATAAGGACACGTGTCAGTTTTCTGGTGGTCGAGGGGTCACCTCAACCGGGGTGGCACTGGCACTCGCATGTGGCCGCATTAAATGCGGTGGTTGGAGGTGACGTTTGTACTTGGTACGGTGATCCAGGCGCATGTGAAGAGGATATTCTGTCGGGGTGGATGCCTTCGGCTGAAGGGTGCTGGGCCGAAGGCTCTTCTAATCGAGGGCTCCTACCTGCCGAGGGCTGTAGGTGCCGAAGGCTTGGTTTTCAAGCCTTGATCTTCTGTGATGCCTCTTCTAACCGAGGGATCCTACCTGCCGAGGGCTGCAGGTGCCGAAGGCTTGGTTTTCAAGCCTTGATCTCCTATGATGCCTCTTCTAACCGAGGGCTCCTACCTGCCGAGGGCTGCAGTTGCCGAAGGCTTGGTTTTCAAGCCTTGTTCTCCTATGATGTTTCTGAGCTCGATTCCGTCACTGGTAGCCTTCGGCCATGGGGCCGAAGGCACTCCTTTGCGTATTGTGGGCTGCTTAGAGCTCCATTTTTCTGGGCTTGGCCCGTTTGGGCCTGTTGGGCCTGATTGTAGTAGAGGAAGTATGTGGGCCGGGGGTCCCTGGGCTATATACTCCATCAATGAGGTTTTCATGTGAATATTAAGTTGGTCCAAAGAAAGGCTTAGTATTTGACATGATTTTATTATAAAAAAATTTATTATTACACCAAGAGTACCACTTGCAAGTCTAATTTTTGTCCAGAGACAAGATTAGATGTTGCGCTAGGTATCTTGTGATGAGGATTGCTAATATTTTAAATTAATTATCAAATTAATTACAATTTCTAGAGCATATCATTTATATTATTTTTATTCTCTTTCAGTCAACAATTCTGCTGCTACAATATCTGCTAATATTAATAGCATCGCAGTGCTTAACGACACGAATTTTAAGGAATGGAAAGAGAACGTTATGATTGTTCTCGATTGCATGGATCTAGACCTTGCACTTCGGACTGAGAAACTTGCCGCTCTTAAGGACACATCTACCCTTGATGAAAAGAGTGAGATGGAGAGGTGGGAACACTCAAACTGCATGAGTCTAATGATCATGAAACGTGCAATTCTAGAATCATTCAGGGGTACGATGTCTGATGAGGCTAATGCCAAATCGTTCCTTGCCGAACTTGAAAAGTGTTTTGCTAAAAACGAAAAGGCGGAAACTAGTACTCTTTTGAGTGCTCTTATTTCCATGAAGTACAAAGGCAAAGGGAACATAAGGGAGTACATTTTGGAAATGTCTCACATTACTTCAAAACTAAGTGCACTAAAGCTTATTTTACATGAGGAATTGCTTGTCTATTTAGTTTTGATCTCTCTTCCTTCTCAATTTAATCAATTTAAAGTAAGATACAAGTGCATTAAGGAGAAATGGTCTCTCAATGAGCTCATTTCTCATTGTGTTCAATAGGAAGAGAGAATAAAGCAAGATAAGACTGAAAGTGCTCATTTGGCATGTACCTCTAAGGGCAGCAATAAAACTAAAATTACGGAAGCTGTAAATTCAGGGCCTCAAAGAAAGCATCATAAGGAAACTAAGGAAGAAACTAAGGAATCTGGATGCTTCTTTTGCAAAGGGACTAATCACAAGAAAAGAACTGCACTACGTACCACGCCTGGCGTGCAAAAAGGGGTATGTCTCTTGCTCTTGTTTGTTCTGAGGTTAATTTAATTTCGGTACCCAAAGACACTTGGTGGGTAGATTCCGGTGCTACTACTCACATAAGTGTATCTATGCAGGGTTGTCTGAGCTGCCGAAAACCAATTGATGGTGAAAGATACATCTATGTCGGTGATGGCAAGTGGGTTGAAGTTGAGTCTATCGGTGTTTTTAGATTATTATTAAAGACCGGTTTTTATTTGGATTTGAAAGAGACATTTGTTGTGTTGTCATTTAGGCGAAATTTAATTTCTATTTCTGCATTGGACAAATTTGGTTATTCTTGTTCATTTGGAAATAGTCAGTTTAGTCTATTTCAAGATTCAAAATTTATTGGTACTGGTCTTTTATCAGTTTATGATAATCTATATTCACTTGATATAATTACCTCATATAATGAAACTTTGCAAGCAAGTACTCGTGGTACTAAAAGGAAATTAACCAATGAGAATTCATTTTCACTATGGCACAAACGTTTAGGACATATTTCTAAAGAAAGAATTCAAAGACTTGTGTCAGATGAAATTCTTGATTCTCATGACTCCTCAAATTATGATATTTGTGTTAGGTGCGTTAAGGGAAAATCAACGAACAAACGGAGATTAGGTGTCGAGAGAGCTTCAGATCTATTAGAATTGATATATACAAACATTTGTGGACCATTCCCTACACCATGTAGAAATGGTCAAACATATTTTATCACATTCATAGATGATTACTCTTGTTATAGTTACCTTTATCTCATTCATGAAAAGTCTCAATCAATAGACGTGTTCAAATCTTATAAGGCTGAATTTGAAAATCAATTAGGCAAAAGAATAAAAATCGTTAGATCTGACCGTGGTGCTGAATACTATGGTAGATATGATGGTTTTGGTGAATAACGTTCAGGGTCATTTGCTAAATTCCTATAGGAGTGTGGAATTGTTCCTCAGTACACCATGCCAGGAACTCCTAGCATGAATGGTGTTGCTGAGAGACGAAACCGTACATTGAAGGACATGATTAGGAGTATGATTTGTCATACTACATTACCAGATTCACTCTGGGGAGAGGCACTGAAAACTGCAGCTTACATACTCAACAGAGTTCCCACTAAATCTACAACTAAAACCCCTTGTGAAATTTGGACTGGAAAGAAACCCAGTATAAATCATTTCCATGTTTGGGGTTGTCTAGCTGAGGTAAGGCCTTATAGGCCAAATGAAAAGAAACTGGACTCCAGAACAGTTAGTAGCTATTTTGTAGGATACTCTGAGAGGTCAAGGGGGTATAAGTTTTATGATCCCGCTACTAGGACTATTTTTGAGATGGGTAATGCCCGATTCTTTGAGGATATTGAGTTTTTGGGGTGTGGAGAGATAAGGTTAGAGATTTTGTCTTTGAGGAAGAGCATGTTACTCTTCCTTCAGTTGTCATTGAACATGATCAAGATATTTTTATTCCTAATGATGTTCAAGAAACAACTCCAGTTCAGGACAATCTCGAAAACATCCCCAATCTAGCACCTGAAATTATTAATGAGGATCAAACTTAACAACCTCAAGAACCTGAGGTGCCATTAAGGAGATCCACTCGAGAGAGGAGAAGTGCAATTTCGAATGATTATATTGTATTTCTCCAAGAACATGAGGAAAATTGGGAATTGGTGGAAGAAATCATTGTCTTCCTCCAAGAACAAGAATCAGATGTTGGTTTTGCGGAAGATGATCCAATCAACTTCCGTCAAGCCATGGATAGTTCTTACTCTCAAGAATGGATTAATGTCATGAAAGATGAGATGAAGTTTATGAGTGACAACGACGTTTGGGAGTTAGTCTCATTGCCTGAAGGTATTAAACTCATTGGTTGTAAATGGATTTTTAAAATCAAGAGGGATTCAAAAGGCAGTGTTATAAGGTTTAAAGTTCGTCTTGTTGCTAAAGGCTACACTAAAAAAAAAGGAATTGACTATAAAGAGACTTTCGCTCTGGTATCCTCGAAAGACTCTTTTAGTACAATAATGGCATTAGTGGTACATTTTGATCTTAAGCTTCATCAGATGGATGTAAAAACTGCATTTCTCAATGGTGACATTGAGGAATCAATCTATATGGAGCAATCAGAAAACTTTGTTTCGGGAGATCCAAAGAAAGCGATTTGCAAATTAAAGAAATCCATCTCTGGGTTCAAGCAGGCCTCTCGTCAGTGGTATCACAAATGTCATAAAGTCATTATATCTTTTGGTTTTCAACCAAATGTCAGTGATGATTGTATATACCACAAGTTCAGTGGGAGTAAGCATATTTTCCTGGTTTTGTATGTTGATGACATACTGCTTGCTAGCAACAATATAGGCTTATTGCACGAAACTAAGAGATTTCTTTCAAAGAATTTTGAAATGAAAGATCTTGGTGAGGCTTCTTTTGTATTAGGAATTTAAATACTCCGAGATCGCTCCAAAGGCGTTCTTGGACTCTCACAAAAGAGTTATATCGATAAGGTTTTCAAAAGGTTTGGTATGCAAGACTGCAAACCAGGAGACACACCAGTTTCTAAATGAGACAAGTTTAGTCTCATGCAGTGCCCTAAGAATGGTTTTGAATCTAAGGAAATGAGGAACATTCCTTATGATTTAGCTGTAGGAAGTTTGATGTATGCCCAGGTTTGTACAAGACCTGATTTGGCATACATTGGGTGGGTGTTAGGCAGATATTTGAGCAATCCGGGAATGGACCATTGGAAAGCAGTCAAAAGGGTCATGCAATATTTACAGAGAACAAAGGAATATATGCTCACATATCGGAGATCAGATCAGCTTGAGATCATTGGGTATACCGACTCTGATTTTGCTGGATGTCGAGATAGCTTGAGATCCACTTCAGCCTACATCTATATTCTAGCTGGAGGAGCTATCTCTTGGAGGAGTATCAAGCAGACTCTTACAGCTACTTCCACCATGGAAGCAGAGTTTATAGCATGTTATGAGGCATCCAATAAGGCATTATGGCTGCGAGATTCTGTTAGTAGACTGCACATAGTGGATAGCATTGAAAGACCACTCAAGCTATTGTGTGACAATAGATCATCAGTCTTCTATGCTAAGAACAACAGTAGTTTGATCAAGGCAAAACACATTGGGGTCAAATTTAAGGCTTTTAAGGAACGAGTACAAGAAGGAAAGTAATCTATAGAACACATTAGCACAAACTCCATGATTGCGGATCCGCTCACTAAAGGATTGCCGCCCAAAGTGTTTCATGAGCATGTTGCTCAAATGGGTGTCAAATCAGTTGAGGATTATGAGTTTTAGTGGGAGTTTGTAATGTTTCTATATTTGGTTAATTCAATTTTTTTAAGGTTATTTTCTGCGGAAATAAAGTTTAAAGTTTTATGTACTCTTACAGTTATATTATCGATCTCAAGGTGGACCAATTGCAAATAGACATCCTATTCCAGACCACACTTCATGTTATTTCCACGCTACACACTTATACTTGATCCATGTCGTTTATTATATTAATGTATGTCATCATTGATGGGTCTAGTTATTCAAATAAAGCAAAGACTTCTTTGGTCCTATGTTGATATAATTAATGGACCGGATTGATTAAAGATGACTATAGTTTGATAGCAATATTTTGGAGCTCCTAAAGTAAACATACAATACTAAGAATTGTGTGTATACATGTGTATGTCGTCCAAGTGGGAGATTGTTAGATTATTGGACTTATACTACATGTAATATTCACAATATATTATTTATCGGGTTTAATTGTATGTTATATTCAATCCTATATTTAGGCTCAAAAACTAGTGGTCCTGTGGATATTAATTTAAGTGGGCTAATATGTTATCTAATAAGGTATAGGGCCCAAATGTGTAGAGACCCATGGGATTAACCTAATTAATGATGGGCTGATTAGGGTTAAGCATTCTCTATAAATAGAGGGGTTATGGTCCCTAGTTGAACACGTCATTCCGTCTTTCTGCATCCCATCGCTAGAGAGATAATCCCGAGGTGAGTATCAACTAGAAGACGCAATGGAGTCAGGTACGCTTCCGCTCAGTTATTTCTCTAGATAATTCCAATATGAAGATTAAAGTATTCATGGATTTATTCCAACAGCCCAAACCACCGCAAACGATACTCTTGCATCTTATTTTCTATAGGTGCTACCGTGCTACTCCCACCTTTTGTCTGATTACCTCATTGCTCAAGCAGTCTTTTCTGGTATGTCCACACATCCAATGCAACATACGCATCTCTGCCGCACTCATCTTTTGAATGTGACATTGCTTCACCGTCCAACACTCTACGCCATACATTAATGCAGGCCTAATTGATGTTCGATAAAATTTACGCTTCAGTCTAGTCGGCATACCTCGATCGCATAGAAATCCTGAAGCACTCTTCCATTTCATCCACCCAGCTCTGATACTATGGCATACATCTCCATCTAATTCACCATCTTTCTGAATTATGGAGCCCAAGTAACGGAACATATCACACACCCATATCTCCTTACCATCAAGAGTAATCTCATTGTTGTTACTACTTCTACCTCCACCAAACTTGCACTCCATTTACTCAGTCTTGCTTCGGCTCAATCTGAAACCCTTTGTCTCCAATGTTTGTCGTCATACTTCCAACTTTGCTTTAACACCGGAATGTGTCTCATCAATCAATACAATATCATCGGCAAACATCATGCACCACGGTATATTTTCTCTTCCAATTGAAATCAACCAGTGACGAAGATCAAGGCGTCGTCATTGATGGTCGTTGCCACTAGTTCAACCGACCTTGATGGTCACCCCCGCCGAATTAGTCATCATCGATGGTCATATCTACTGATTCAGCCATCCTCGATGACCGCATCTATTGTTGGATGTACAGTCCTCGATAGAGTTCCGGTTACACGCCGCTGAAAGCAACGTTTAGGGTTACAGTTGTGGCAGCAGTAGAAGCTAAGGGCGATGAACGGCGACAGCAGTGGCCTAACCGCTACACGTTCGAGTGGTGTGGGAGCAATTGTGTGCGGCGACTAGGGACAGGGTGTCGCGCTATGCGGATGTACAGGGGCTGAGGGAGGGTGATTGGATAGGTGAACGTTGATCACTAGGTGACCAGATGATTGGACATTGATCACTGGACGCATAGACAAGCATGTAATTGTGTTTTAATCATTGATCCATTTGGTTATTGAGCGAAAATCACAATGTCAATTGGTCACTGAGCGAGAGTCATTATAGGATTGGTTACTCTAGCGTTCAATTGGTTTAGTAAGGATGAAATGGTCCATTTACCCATTTTTAGTCACATTTTTTTAAATTAAATAGAAAGATCACTTTTTTTTACTCTATTTTTTAGTACTACCTCCATCCCTTAAAACTTTGTCAATTTTTTTTTTTGGGATGTCTCACTAACTTTGCTACTTTCCCTTTTAGGTAAAGAATTTATGGTTCCGGTTAACTCTCTCTTCTCAACACAAACCTCAACCACACAATTTTTAGTTTATTAATCCATGTATCGATCAAACATGACAAAGTTTTAAGGGACAAGGAGAGTAATATTCATGGCAAGCCCTTATAATATAACTGTATACGTTAAGCAGTGAAGGTGTGGCCGTGTAGGAGTAAAATAATGAATAAATTTTCAAAAGTCCTTGAAACTCGGTTGTAAATAATTCCATGATACAGTATAATTATGCAGCAATTATAATTCATTCAATGCCATAAGAAAGTAAGAGGCTTACTAAATACTCAAAGCATGACAAAAACAAATGTTCAGAGTTAATATTAATGATAATCACAAGATCCAAAGTAATGGCTTAATCTCTACACCTTCAGGAGTTCCATCCATCATCGACTGAGGGATTCATGGAAGTTGAATACATTACTTATTAAATCATTTTTATCGGCCCATGAATTGTAAGAAATACACATGATCAGCCTCAGATCCAAACAATCATCAATCTTCAACCGAATCTTCGTCATCACCTGTGGCTCTCCCAGCTTTTTACTTACCAGCCAGCTTGCTCATTGCAACATTTACCCTTTCATCTGTGATCATCTTGTGGCTATCGTAAAAATCTAATATTTCCATCGCTATGTTCTTTACCTGTTAAATCGGTGGGAGTCAGATTGTATGACAACTATTAGGCTCCATATGGTAGCCATTATCTGCCTTATCAAACTGGCTGATTTTGGCTCCAATGAATGCTATCAAACCCTTAATATATTTCAGCCAAGTTACACTTACCAAACAGGCCCTTAATAACTGTTATTAAAAGCATGTCAATTATTATGAGGATCACAAAAAGTACTTTAAAGGCATACCACGTTCATGTCAGCTCGAAGCTCTTCAAACCAGGAAGTGCTGTTTTCTCTGTCTTTCAAAACGCTTGCTATGTATATGCATGCTAATGCTATCAGGTGGGGTGGATGAATAAGAATTAGATCCATCTTATACGTATCATTCACAATTCCCCTGAAAATGTGACCCCCCCCCCCCCCCCCCCATTGATTAGGATATTAAAATTAGTAGTTATTACTATTGTGGTTGACATCAACACAAACAGCAGATATGATAGAGTAAGCCTAGATGAAAAAACAGGTTTTGTACCAAGTTAGGTGAGTTGCATCGTTCATACCAGCATCCTGCAGCAACCTAACAGTACACAAATGACAAGTAGCCTGGGATCAGTATGGATGGAGGCCTTTGGGAGAGGAGGTAAAGGTCAAAAATTCAAGAGGCTTCGTCTACAATAAAGGGTGATTGAAATGTTATATGATCGCACATTATACTATTATTATGTCATTTAACTAATTTGGTAAAATCTCAAATATATATCAAGTAATAAACTTGACCCTCCAAAGTTAATAATTGGTCGCTCTTAAGTTACATTGATTTGTGTAACATATGCAAAAGCTTTACAAAGTATTCCTTACTGTGTTAGCGAACTGTATGGATGGAACACAACCAAGTAATAGTTGAGGGCTTCCAAAATTTTCATCTCCATTTCTAAAATGTCTTTTATTTCAAATCTGTACTTCTCATCCGAATCTGAAAAGGTGAAATAGAACTATTATCATATATGGACCAAAAAGGGACCACAAAGTGTATATTGAGTGTATGATAATCAATTATCATTTTTACATATTTTCTTGATATAAAAAACGAGGTGCCTAGCTTGCATTGTGCTCTCTTCTGCCTTCGATGCCAAGTATAAGCAGGCTGGAGCAACCAGACGAGGATCATATTCTGTCATACTTTTTCTGAGAGCAGCAAAAGAAATTGTGTACTGATTGTAGCTCTAAAATCTTTAAGATGTAATTTATTCTGAAGGTAAACGAAATCAATATCCTTCGCAACATAAAATTATTCTGTATTTTTTTTAAAATAGAACAATCAGATATAATCACCAACAGAAACAAAAAATAAACTAAAATAAAGAGAAAAGTGTCAAATAAGCCCCCATACTATTTCGAAAATGTAAATTAAGTCTCCGAATGCAATTATCACTCAATTAAACCCACAAACACATAAAAAGTTTCAAATCGGCTTTTTAGCCTGTAAGCTCCCGGTGCCAGGTAAAGTGTGTCTCTAGCATATGACGTGGCTTTAATTTTTTTTCCTCCAAGTCAATGTTGACTTGTTCCCCCTTTTGTTGTTTCAATCATCCCAACTTTGAAATTCCCCCCTTTCTTCCTCAACCCTCTTCTGAAATTTCTTCCATGTATTGGATAAAATGAAAATCAGCAACCATTTGATAGGTGTGATAAACTTCAGAAGCTGGTAACCTCCTACTCATAGTTTCAGATGTGCTTGGGAGCAAGAAATTGCAACAGTAACTTTCCCAGACCATGGATCTCTGATTTTCTTATATGAGGCAGCTTGGCAAGACAGAGGGTCAACCAGAGCGGGTATTTCCGGCAGCGATGGTTCCGGAGGGAAAACAAAAGTAGGTCAGGTCCTTCAGTCTCGTATGAGGCAGCTTGGTGCGGTGATGACTCCATTAATGGAGGTATGATACACACAATGACCATTGAGGGAGAACCAAAGTGGATCAGGTTAGAACTCCAGATCGGGGAGTATGAGGCACCTTGGTGAGATGGTAACTCCATTAATGAAGGTATGAAGCTCCGGGTACAAACGACGTCCATGGAACACACCATAACTAATAATCGACGGCAGCAATAATGAATAGTATGAAAACACAGAGAGTCAGATGTCGGAGTCCTCCTCTTTCCCGACATGGGTATTTCTGGCGGCGATGATGGAGCTTGAAACATGCCTTCCTTCATGACCGGCGTCCCCCATCGGAGGCCTCCCTCTTATTCTTTTCTTCCCTGTTTTGCCACTTCTGCCAACCGTGAGTGTTGCTGATATGTCTTAACATGTATGGTGTATGTCATCAAAAATTTAGTAGTGATGGATGCCATGTCAGCATTACCGGAATCACCCGTTCTTTACCGGCAAAAAAGCTGAATTGCATGTTTTTGTGTAGTTGATGGATTTGATTGGATGATAATTGAGTTGGGAGCCTTAAATGACATTTTCGAAATAGTATGAGGGCTTATTTGACACTTTTCCCTAAAATAAAAAATAGATTGTTCAACACACTACAGACAGGGTATCAATCACAATTTACCTGACATAAACACGTCTCATGTATGAAATGGCAGTAGCTACAACCCTGATAATAACCAAAATGAGAGAGTGACAAAACTTGGCTAAAATGGAAATCAAACTAGCAAAGTGTTTGGTCCTCGAGTTGTAACTTAGACAAGCTCGTATCCAGGGAAAGCACTCTCACAAGTCACAAATAATGGTAGGCACATACATTTCTGCTGAAGGGATGTTACTCCATCCAAAAAAACTTAGCATGTTTAAGGTAGAACTGTTAAAAGACATGAAAAGATGTTTAATAAAATACTACGGAGTACGTAATTGTTTAACTATATGCATCATATTCAACTTCTTTGTACTTTTTTTTGGAAAACATGTTAGTGTGGATGAAATATTAGTTTTGTTTGATTAAATAAGACTTCTTAATGGGCAAAAACATTTAAAATATGACTCTCTTTTAGTAAGACAAAGTCAAGGTCTCAAGGAGTATTAATTTAGAAGTTAGCCAAACTAGATGCAGAAATTAGAAGATTAAATACATTCAACTCAGTCAGATTTAGTAAAAGGAAACACTAACCTTTGCCTAACTTTAACATTTTGGGCCAATCTTGAAATGTCTGGAAATAGGGAAAACTCGAAGTCAGAGTATATGGAAGAGTGTAACATACAATGTGTTAGAAACCAAATTATATATAACTACCATGTGATGAAAGGGGAGAGCATGAAGAAAAGGCCCATTTCATTTCTGGTCTGTTTGGAAAGTGGAAATACTAGGGAAAGAAATTTTGAGGAAAGCATAGAAGATAATTGAAGGAAAGAAATTTGGGGGAGGGGGGGTAAAAGAAAGAATCAAGCTCTACATGTTTTTACATTTCATCAGACTCGTTTCTATTATTCAAAGGGTATGAAATATAAATATAAATAATTATTTTCAAAAGAGATGATTAAAATTTGTTTTACATAGACCTTCCAGGGTGAAGTCAAACATAATGAAATGTCTTTCCATAACATATTTTTCCATTTGTTTAGCATTTTCTCTGATCCAAATATACCCTTAGGGTTGTATAAAACCTGGAAAATGCTAGGGAAAGAAAATAGAAAAGAAACAAAATGTTGGGGAAATAAATGATAGATAAAGTGCTAAACTAAATAACACAATTTTGGATATTTCATGATACCCATCTTATTTACTCATACTGCTTATGTAGAGTAAGAAATTTATATACAAGAACAAATATAGTAATCATATTTAATTTTCTGTTGCATTTCCCAATGTAAAACACATATCACAAAAATATTTCCTAGAATTGTATTCCGCTTCTGCAGCACTTACCAGGATCCAAACACACCCTTAAGAGAATTTCAAGCTAAGAAGCACAGAAAGTTCCCATGTCCCGCGTTTTAAAAAATCGGAGGTTTGCCAGAAACTTCAAAGTCTTGTTTCCCAGCTGTTTCGGTAACTAGGAACAATTACGAAACTCTCCTTACTAATCAATTAGTGTTTCAAAAAAAATGGTTATAATATTTATCTATTTTTAATTTTTTATAAGCTTTTTAATGAAAATTTGTGTCTGTTTATGGGTGGTTTTTTACGGGAAATGTAATCCGTTTAACACAATGTGGTTTTTATATTCATCTTTGTGATATTTTATAACACAATGTGTTACAAGAAATGTAATCCGTTTTACATTTACATATGTACTAATATGTTATAAATTTTGTATTTTGATCATGTAACGTACCCAACTATTTATCATTAATTGTTTAAATGTTTAGCAATGCTATATGAAAAAATATATATACATACGTTTGAAAAATATATTCACAAATACATGCTTATAATTTAAAAATAAAACGCTAGTGCATCATTTGGTAACATACAAGCAAGACAAAATATGGAAAACTGTTATGCTAGAAAAGGTTTAATTTATTCATATTCTGCCTATTACATAACATCCAATGAAAAAGATGGATATTTCGTACACAACCACATACATGGTCTTATAACAGAAGACATTGTATGAAATAACAGTATAACAGAAGAAAAGTTGACTTCAATTAAGAAAACATATGGCTTTAGTGGATATTATATGTATGTCTTTGAACATAATCTAGACAGAAACACTACAATGACAATTGATACATATATGTTTCTATATTAGACGAAATGTCACTAATTAAATTAAAAGAAATCTTCTAAGAAAGAAATATATCTAGATGAACAAGCCAAATCATAGTCATATATGGATCACAAATCAGAGAGAGAGATACAGTTGGACATATGGATCTTGATGAGCTTGCAATCTTCAAGAGTGAGACCTCTCTCCCTATCAAGCTGATGAACAACATTCAGATCTTCAGGATCCAGAAGCTGCTTGCTGGAATTTGAAAACAGTGGAAAATTTTACAAAGTGAAATTATTAAGAAAAATATAATAGAAATGAAATGTTACATATGAAAAGAGATAAGAACAAATCGCACTAGTGAGAAGAGGTCCAGAAATTGGCGGCCATGATTGGGTTGATGATGTTTCAGAAGAAGAAACCAATCAGTGAGCACTTGCGGTAAAGGCAATTGGCCAATCTCACTCAATTGGAGAGCATGAAAAGGAGAAGATCACTTAAGAAGAGCAGGGTATCCAGGGGCGTAGCTAGTACGGAAGTTCAGGGGAGCCGGTTATTAACTAAAAACAATGCGTAAACAACGTAACCAGTAAACAGTTCAAACATAATGAAAAATCCATTAGAATTCATAAAAATATTTTTAAGCAGTACACACAAGAAGCCATGAGATGAGGTGATGAAGATGATGAACCAAGATGCATAAGAAAAACACATTCTTTACCCTCATGAACTCATTTCCCATTATCAAATCCAAAACTAAAACACAAGAAGAATGCACATCACTAAAAATAAAACACGACAAACAATGTGCCTTGTGTGTTGTTGGAGAGTATTCCAACCAATTGAATTGATGAATCAAGTGGATGGAAGACGACGTATCTTATCTTTATATTCTCAACATTTGTAAGAGATGAGTTTCTGTTGATAAGGTCCAAGCATCAAATAAGATCGTCTTAATTCATCTCTTTTCTCTTACAGCCAATGACTTAATTTTTTCCATTTGCCCGATCACGCTTAATTTACATTGCATCAGGAACAAATTCCTCTTAACGGAAGAAATATTTGGAGTCAAGTAATTTAGCTCTCGTCTGTCGTATGTACTTGTAGTTGGCTTAAAAAAAGAATGCAATGTTGTTTTTGCCATACCTTTGACAAAATTAGTGAAATACTACGTAATCAACATATTACTTTCAATCACATAATTCATACGGAGTATTAATAATATGTTAAGAAATTTACAATCCCTAATTTTCAACTTCTTAGATGAAATCACACAATTAATTCACTTATTTAAAAAATGAAAAGTCATACAACAAATTCACGTTTTATAAAATCATATTAATAAAACAAAACATTCAAATATTAAATGAAAGTGATGAATATATTAGAAACTAAAAATACTATTTTACGTGAATTAAAATAAAAAAGTTACAGAAGTTACATATGGGTTACGGCTAGCAGACGTGAGAAGTGGGAGTCTGAGAAGAGAGACCACCTACTTTCAGTGGAACACCCGAGCAGGCAAGTGGCCGGAGTGGGCGTCTGGACGAAGGAGCGAGTATGAGGGCAGACGCTGCCGGCGGGCAGCACGGCACGACACTTTCAGCCAGGAAGACGCAGGCGGAGGCTGAAAGGTGGAAAGCGGGCGACTGGGTGGCGGAGCGACGTGGTTAGCGGTCTGCCGGGTCTTTTTTCCTTCTACTCTCTGCGTCTCTGCCGATCTGCTGCCTTGCGAAGTTCAGGAGGAAGAAGCGAAGAAGGAAGGTGTTGGGTTGGAAAATTTGGGTTGGGCCTGATATTTTTTGAGTGGCCAACCGTACACTGGTCCAATTTATACTGGGCTACAATGGCTTCCCCCTCCCTATACCCTTGTTAGAGTACAAAGGGAACTTATATGAATCCAATTTACCGTTAGCCAAAAGCCTTACGATTATCAACTTTCAGAGTTTTTGAGTAGTTGAGGATGCTATTGAGGACGATGAACCACCATTATTTCCGACCTTTGTGGTAATCCGTCCACTTTTAGAAGTCGTCGGTGACGTTTCTGGCCTCGCATCCCATAGAGAAAGCGTCAGATCGGACTACCTCTTTCCGATTCTCAATAACCTTTTGTCACCTTCATGATCAACGTCGGCTGAGGCGATTGGTCACCTATCACCCCTCTCTCCAGCAACAGGCAACAAAGCGGATGCATCTCCCTCACCCGCAAGATTAAGCACGTAGATCTGATGTTGGTGAAATCCAGTCTTCAAATATCCTAGGCAATGAAGCGATTTACCTGTATCGATACATGAAATCTAAAAATTGTCAAAGTACTTTGGGTTTTCCTTCGTTAGTAAGTTCTACCATGGCCATCCTTTGATAATTTACGCATAGCTTCTTTGAATTCAAATCAAGATGTGTATGGAGTAATAAGTTTAGGGTGTTTGGATTTGAAGCAATTGGGTGAAAGTAAAGAAGTAATTCTTGTGCTCTAGTTTACTCTTAGAATCAGTTTTTTTTAAAAGTCGGGGTGATCAGCTTCTGAAAATTGATTCTGATTCTGCTTCTGCTTTAAAAAAGAAACAGAAGCAGAATCAGTTCCAAACACTGTCTAAATTTCAAGCAAATATTGAAAAAAAAGGATACACCCCATCCCTGAGGGACCCCCAACCCCGACTGGACAGTACGTTGGGAGGATGTAAGTTGGACTATAATCCCAATTTGACAGATAGAGAGTGGTCTGTCCCCAGTACTTGCAGAGGCCCTATGCATTTTTTAGGATAGTAACCCCTCCTCGTAGTTGACGGGATTCGAACTCGGGACCTAACCCTTGTGGCACTCCTTTCCTACCAGTTGAGCTACGTCCACCGGTTTCAAGCAAATATTGATTCATTTTGATATGGTGAAAGAATATACTAGATTTTTTTAAAACTTAGCTGAGTATGAACCGGAGGATTTCATATGCTTACTGAAAAGTATACTTTTGATTTTGAGAGCATGACCCATCATACGTCATTTTTTATTTCATTGTAATTACTATTAATCTTCTTTGATGAGGCAATTTTACTCCATAGCTTTAGTAATTGGTAAACTTTTAAAAACAAATGAACACGCTTCAGCCAAATTCAGATCAAATACAGTTAGATCTACTCTGAAATACAGTCATATACAAATGAATATACAAAAATAGAAGATGTTAATTTTCTAGTAGATAGAAAAGTTGTACAAGGTAGGTATGGGATAGCAAAATACTCATTCTAGTAGCACCTAGATCATAAAGAAAAATTGTGTTTGTTCATAATAATGCAACAGTTTATGTATATAAAGTGTTTCTCTTGAATTAATCATTGTAGTTGTTTACATGCATCCTAAGTTCTAAACTTATTGTTTCTAGGGTTGCTCCCTGAGCTCTTTATGCACTCAACCTCTAACATTAATTTTATCCTAGAAGGTTTTATCATCACAGGTCAGTCCTAAAAGGGTTTTTTCCTCTAATTTTGTGTGTTAACTGTCATTCCTTTAAAGGCCAAGTTATTAGAAAAACTCTTCTTACTTGTGACCAAGTCTCCTCTTTTGATATTTCTCCATAAACACACACTTCTTTTCAGTAAGATCCATGCATGTACTAATTGCTTGTGGAGGTGAAGATGGTGTTGTAACTCTTTTATATTTGTAATGGTTTTGCACCTCAATGGCTGCAGCCATTTTGCCCAAAATTAATTGTAGAGTGTAACTTCTCTTTTTGCCTCAAATTGAAGTGAATAGTATTTCAATAGTTGATCCTTCAATTGAATAGTAAAACCTAGTTCATTTGATTTTGGTTTACTAGTAAGCGGTCACCATCTAACTATATGCATTACTTTTTCATTTAATAATGATTTTTTATCGAAGACTATTATAGAATATGCATGTACGTTTTGTTTGGATTATGCTCTTAAATTTTTTATCAAGTATATTTACTTTTTAGTAAAATCTTGTAATAAACTTTGAAGAATGATTTATGAATTTACGAGGTTGTAAATTTTTGTTAGTTCTTTTTCGTTAATAGTAAATTGCATGTGGGGCCCACGCCAGGAACGGGGACCACTCGATATTGTGGCACCACATATTATATTCATCTTGATCTAGATAATATGTATATGGTGGTGGATATCCTGGTTGGGCCATAGAAAAGGCATAGGGTTGACCGGTTGGTCAAACGAGTCTCAATTACCGGTATTGGTAATTTATCGGAAAACAGCCCGAACTGAATTTCGGGGACTTCTAAATTAAAGTTGGGGAATTAATATTCATTCTAAAGGCTCATAGTGATTGGGAACATGTGATATATTTTATTTGGCTCGATAAAATAACATATAATTAAAACAGTCTGAGAAATACAACTTTCGGAGCCGAATGTACTGTTCGGGACATATTGGGATGACCTCCCACATGAGTGGGGGCCACACCCACGTTTTTAGGCCTATCAAGTTGACTATTTTCATCCCCAAAAACATGGGGGAGTGGTGAGAGGGGTCTGAAGAGATAGTTTGAGTAGGAGGAGACATAAGGTGGACCTCCCATCCACACTCATTTGATCAATAAGACAAAAGGATCATTCCTACTCCTCTCTTTCTCTCATTTTCGACCAACCACTCTCAAAGCAAGGGAAAGGAGCTCTGAAACTATTATCCTCCATAGCTAAGGCATGCTCGAACAAACAAGAAGCTCAAGGAAGAAGAAAGAGTTCCAAAAGTAGAGAAAAATCTTGAGAATAAAGGTGAGAAGCTCTTTAGTAACTTTTCTTCCATAATTTGATTTTCATATGACTTATCCATCATATGAAGGACCCCTAGGATAATTCTACACTTTTAGAAGTGTAGAAAGAGGGGTTAAAATGTAGTTCTAAGTCCAAGAAAGGACTTAGAAGCCAAAGTGACTGATTTGCCGAAAAATAACCTTTTAGAGGTTATTTGTGTTGATATGAGTTGTGTGATGTTAAATTCTTGTTAGGAACTTGTCTAAGGTGTTCCTAGTATTTTCACGGACTTGAATGAGTCGACAGAGTTCATCAAAGTTCGTCGGCGTTTCGTCGGAGTTCAACCGAGAAGGGTAGAACTTCATAAAGCTCATTCGAGGTAAGTGGACGGCTTAATGTCTTGTAACTCTTAGATTAAGCATGAGATTACCTAAGTAAATGTTATATGTGTCCATAATGTGTTTAAAAGAGTTTAAACATGTGATTAGCCAAGGTGATTAAGCTTATATGAAATGAACTATTGAGCTATGCATGAAATATGATATGAAAATGCTTATAAAAACATATGTGATGTTTTAAAGGAATAAAGGGGTATAAAATGGTTGTTTATAACTTAATACACGTTGTGATTAAGTTTGACGTGAATCGGATTTGAAATGACGGGTCAACGAAGAGTTAATCGATTGCCCTGGGGTAATTGGCACCGGTTATGAGTAGAACCGGTACCGGTTTGGGTACGGGGTGCCCGGTTCAATAATTTTTATTATGAGCCAGCACCAGTCAGGTCTGGACCGGTGCCGGTTTGGTGCTGTTTTGCCCGTATGTTGTTTTTTAATGCATGGAATGCTACGTTTATGCTGTAAGACTTGGTTTAGTCTTGATAAATGATTGTTACATAGACCCTATCTATGCATGATATGTGGTAGATCATAGGAATGAATAAATATTGGTGGAGGACCCAGGGACCAGACTGTCTTCAAAACTCGGATGTATAATTGGTGGAGAACTCAGGGACTAGACTGTCCTCAAAACTCATAAATTACTGGTTAGTAATTCAGGATGTGTTGGTGTCCTTTTGACTATTGTTTTGGACCACGAGGAGTCCTTTACACTCATAGGTCTATGAGTGGATTGAGGTCTTAAGTCAAGGACATTGACTACTACAATTTTGAATTTTCCCAAATAAACAATGACCTACGTGTTAGGTATTTCCAAGTGTATATATATACTGATATGTATTTTATTACTTGGGGGAAGGTATATAAGTATATGTATCACCTTATGTTTGGGCCTTATACGTGAAACATTAGTTATTCTACATTTAGTCTGCTACTCGCTTGATATTCGCGTACTGACCCTTTCGATGGGCACCATTTCAGGTTGAAGCTAGAGCTTATTGCCTGCACCTTTGCACGGGTGAAGAGAATCTCAAGGAAGATGTGGTTCGTGCTTCCTTTACTGTTTCAAACCATAAACTATGCTCATGTGGCCCATGATTGACTATTGAATATTTCCGTTATTCATTCAATCTATAATGTGAGGTGGTTATGTATGTTTACTTACTGAGTATGGTATGAACGATGTTCATGGACGCCTTGTATAATTAAGTGAGGTTGACTTGTGAGTGACGTCACTTGATCATACAGTGGTTGTACACGCGCTTAGATGCAGTCTGGGACGTGACATTCTCCCCATTTATATCACGATTTTGTGATGATGTACTGTATGCTTTGTCATCTCTTTTAGTAATACAATTAGGTCAATAATCGTCTTAGTTGTAATATCTTCAAGAATGTAGGATTTCTTTGGCAGATGTTGCAGAAAATATAAGGCAATTAGGTAAATGGTCACTTTTCACTACTCGAAGCTATAAAGATGCAATTCCATCCAAAGACACTAAATACTCCATACTAGATTTTGAAAAACTCACAAAAAAAGAAATTATATGAAGAATACATCTCATCTATCTCTCACAAACACCCCAAAAAAGAAGACGAAGAGCTAAATCTATATTCCCTCGTTCCCACCTGAAGTGGTCACTTTTGTCAAGACTCATCAACTGGCAGTGTACTTCTTCGACTAAACCCTCACAAGGTGAACATTAAGTCAAACACCTGAAGTGGTCACTTTTGTCAAGACTCATCAACTGGCAGTGTACTTCTTCGACTAAACCCTCATCGGTGCCATCGCCATTAACTAGGCACTTGTTTGGGTTCTTCGTGAGTCATCCTGGCCTCTCGAGTGTCACTCTACCACTACTTTCTTGTTGTTTCAGATAATGAATCAAAAATAAGTTGAAGCATGAACTCACCGAAGACTTATGTATGTTGTAATGAGAAGTATATTCTTTTGTTTGTTGCATTTTGTTGCACTCTGTTGCACCATATTGCACTCTTTTGCACCATGTTTGTAAGGAATAATTTGTTTATAGATTTTGATGATGCTAGACTAATTAGGGTATTAGCTAGAGTATCCCTTTTAGAATTTTGTATTAGAATTTTTCGAAGTGTAGGTACTAGAGTATTCGACAGAACAGAAGATCTCAGGTCTTCTGGTTAGTCTGCTGGACAGAACTCCCCCAAGACTCCATGGACTTAGCCTCCTACAGAAGACCTCCCATAAATGCTCAACACTTAGACGAATTCAGTCTTTGCTACCTAAGTTGGTTAACTAACAGGAAATTCCTTAACGGCTAGGAACCTCTCAACGGAAGAGCTACAATACGCACATTTAATGCTCATTTAATAAGCTCCACGCGCTGAGATATTTATAGCACATGATTGACCAAAGAATGCAGGAGAATAATATTTAATTCTTCCCAAGATAGTAAGGCGGAAACTTTGTCAACCTATCACGTCAACAGTGCATGCATTTAATGAAGATGTCATGTACACTCCAACGGGAAGACATCTTTTAGTATATATGATACTCTTTGAAGGGTTGGAAAAAAAGAGAACTTTCTACATACTCTACAATTTGAATTCAATCTATCAAACTCTCTTGAGACCTCATCTTCTATATTTCCCACAAGAGATCATGTTTGAAGTTGGGAAGATGATATTTTCATATCCTTCAAACCAACTCAAAGAAAGTTCCTCCGATTATTCAACACTTCGAAAGCTTCATCTGCACATCTTTCACGAAGAAACATTGGAGAAAATCTTTTGTTACTTAAATCATCTTCTTGTTTAAGAAGGACGTCTCAAAGTAACTGGAGTAGTGAAGTGGGAATACTTCAAGGAAGCTCATTGAAAAGAGACCAGTCATCAAGAAGCTAGGAAGAGCATCTCGGGTGACAACTAGACTTGAAGAAGGCGTGAAGTGCTTCTTCAGTGCTAGGACTAAGGCGTTGTAACTTGATCTTTACAAGCTTAGTGGAACAGTGGATTAGAGGAATAAGTTGTTCCTTGAACCACTATAAAATCTCTGGTGTCATCTACTTACGCTTTTATTTCTTGCGTTTGACTCTAACTGTTTATCTCAAAAGGCTTGGACTTTGTGTTGAGCAAATCTTGCCTTCAGAGTTAACAGAAAGGCAATTGCCTTGGTGTGCTTGAGAGGCTACCTGACCAGAAGACCTATCCACTGCGGGTCAGTTCTGCCAAGAACCCGACCCTCCTCGGTGAGTCTTTTCCTTAGACTCAAGAAAGTTTAAAAACCAAACCAGTCTATTCATCCCCCCCAGACTGTTACATGTGTAACCGGGACCAACAATGTTGCACTCTATTGCATGGTGTTTTTTGTTATTTATTGTTGATTTTTTTGTTCGTTTAGGTTTAAATTCATTGCTTCTTCATTATAATAAAAACATCATACACATATTAACAACTATAATATGAAATTTGGATTTATTAAATAAAAGTAAACAGAAGAATCAAGAAACACAAAAGAACAATTAAAACCAAAATCTGCAAATTTATAAACAAAAAAAAAAACGCAAAGAAATCACATGAAACAAAATAACAATAAATGGCTTGGTGAGAATATTAATATTCGTAACTATGAAAGAAAATCATATTTGGTATATTTCGTAATTTTTACATCTTTATTCATTTTAGCATTTTTCTATATTTTTTCACAGTTATGTTTTTGATATATTAATTTTCTATATTCGTTTATTATTTACATTTTTTGTATTTTTATTTTTGATTTATTAAACTTTTAAAATGTTATTTTTTAAATTTTATTTTTTCCTATATAAAATTCTGATTATCTTTTACATTTTTAGATTTTCATTTTTATAGTTTTTATAAGTGGTTATTTTAGAAACCTAAGCACAAAATTCATAAATTAACCATCAAATTGGAAGGATAGAACATAATGCATAAATAACAAAGTATATTGCTGAATTTGATTCAACTCCGGCGCCTGAAGAACATTTACGGACTTGAAACAATAACTTATACCATGGTGTTACTTGCATGCTATAAACTGACAAGTCAATAATTAAGATAGAATATTTAACTTAGTAATATAAATTATGATAACCTAAAAACAAACTTATATTTCTCAAAAAAGTCAATATTAAATTTATGATAACCTAGAACTGTTTCCGTAATATAGAAATAAAGATAGCCTAACACAAAGGAAAAATGATAGAAGTACAAACATACTTACAAAAAAACTTACAAACAAATGATGTGGCTATTCTAATTACTATTGATGTAAAAGTGTTGTAAATGTGATGTGATGTGTTAAATAATGTGATGATACCATATACCCCTTTTGTAAGACTTTTCGTAAAAGTTTTTTGTACCTCTAGCATAACTCAACACAAAGTACCACTCTTGAAAAAATTGATGAGGAAAAACTCAAGGATTCAACAAGAAAGAAATCAGTTGGACAAGTGGAGATAAACATAGTAGAGAGCTTAGATTACATTAATTAGTTAGTAGTTGACCTTTTAAATGCTGAGAGTATAGCTATGTTCAAGAGCAGTGACTCTTTAATGGAGATTAAGCTCTTACTGCAACTATCGGGAAAATCTGGACCAAAGAAAGTTCACACATAAGATTGGCACTTGAGAAATATAATGAGATAATGAATTAAGAACTAATTTATTAAAAATGAATGCTCACCAACAATTAAAGCAATTCAAGATATATGTCCATGACCCTTAAATGACCTGGAAATTTATTGAGCCTTTCTATATTTCCCTAACATTGGTGTTTGTGGTGGGCTGTTGAAAGCATATACAAACTTTCAGAACATTTTTCCCAAAGATAAATCTTCCTATATGCAAACAAGAGTAATGCCACTAAAAACTTCCTCCCTCCAAATACTTGGTCTCTTGCTAATGCGCCATACTACTTCACAAATCATGTTTCAAAATTGCTAAAAAAGAGAAAGTATTGATGAAACGCAATGTAGTGGGCAAACACCATTACCTGCTGGTGCAGTGAATGAAAGACACTATAAAATTCAAGTATGTGAGAGGTAGGCAAGCGAGAGAGGGGGAGATGCATGTTTGGAGGTCTCCGTAAATTTAACCAAGTCTCGAGCTCATAAAAACCTTGCAAAAACAGGTCATTATTGTTGCTAATAAAAATGTGACAGACCTTCGTCTCATCGGTATTGCGCTAGAAATCAAGGTAAATATGTTTAGTTGAACAAAATAGAGAACTGACATGTATTAGTGAGTCAGCAGCCCTGAAACCTCTGAAGAGACTATAAGTTACCATCAAAAGAAAAAGATGCAGCAAAACCTTATAAAATAGGCTTTTAATCTGTTAAAAACGCAACAAAAACTACCAGTAATTACCTCATCAACCCGATTTTCATCAGAGTATTAAAGTCAACAAAGCCTGCATTTGCTTCCTTCCAACACCCATCTTGAAACCTATCAATCCATTATGAGTAAAAGATCTATACAACAACTAAACCCAGCTCAAAAGTCAAAACAAAGCCAATGGATTTTAGGTATCACCAAACCCTTTTAGTCAAATTTGACCTTTTATCACACAAGCTCCAAATAGCATCTAATATTCTACTTCTCATTCTCTAATTTTTTATTTTTAAAAAAGTAAAAAAGTGTCCAATTTTTAATTGCAGGCAAGTATTACTATTCAAGATTAATAATCACAAAAAGCATTAATTTTATGAGTCCACAGATCGTAAACAAACACATGATCCTCTCCGACAAATAGTTCGAGACTAAATCAACACATACCATGAAACCAACATTCATTTCTTGATATTAAAGGAACAAATATCAAATCCACGAAATCAATAAGCAGAATCAACACGCTCTCTAATCAATATTAACATAAGGTAAATTCGGTGTACATAATAAACATTGAAGCTCATCTGGACTATTGAAATAAAAATCCAATACAAAAAGATAATTCACACAACATAAAATTAGTGAGGAAAAAAATACAAACTAAAGCTTACCTGAATCTGCAAGAAATCGAAACAAATTTGATCGTTGATATAAAATTTAGAAGAAACAACCACATCAAGCAAGAAGAGCGAGAGATTCAGCTGGAGAAGATTACCAGACATGCGGATAAATATGAGTTGTCGCTAACCGGGAATCAGCTATTGCTAGTCTGGAATCTCAACATTAAAGGACTTCCGAAGATTTGTGGGAGAAATTAGTCAACATTCTAAAGTAAAACCATCTGACCTGACTGCGCTACACCTCGTAGTAGAGACACATTCCTCCTGGGTAATAAATATACTTCAAAAAGAGGGACGAAATCTCCAAGTTCAGAAACTCTGCTTTTCACCAGCTAGAAATCGATCGAATTCGGTCAAGATAATCGATACGGGAGGCTTTCATTCAGAAGATTCACGGTGCTCCTGAAACACAGACTCTCGCTAATTCAGACTCGCAGTTGAGATGCTTACTTGAGAGAAAGCTTCGTCCTAGCCCCTGAAACTCAGTTCGTTGGTTTCTCCTCTGCTAGAGGAGGTTTCTCTTGGGTATTGGATAAGATCTAGTGTTTTATTTGCTTTTACCGCCCCAAAACCTTTAATACTCTGTACTTAGTAAATGGTATTAGCGTCCACACAAATAGTACTCAATGATATTTTCCCCTAATATTTTACTAAGATTTTTTGCATCCACAAGTGAACGCAAAAGACCAATTACTTGTGTCCACTTGTGTCGACGCAAAACTTTGGATGCAAATAACACTTTTTCTTGTTGTGTGGGAAGCGAGAGAGCGTTTAAAAAAATTGTAGTGTCAGATATGGAGAGAGAATATTTAGCCGGAAAATGGGTAGTGTAGTTCGCCTCTTTGAGACACACACATGTGTGTGTGTTGCCTTATAAGGGTCTCTTCCAGCAGACAAGCACCAACAGCAAAGCTTAGGAAGTAAACTTAATATTGAAAGAAAAATATATTACTTCAATTTGGCATCCAACTCTCTCCGAATAAGCCAACTCAAGGACAATCGAATTTGTTCTATTTCACTCGATGAAGAAGTAGTAAATTGGTTATGCTACTCATTTTGTCAAATTCAATCAGGTGCTATATGGACCTTTACAAGGTTTGAGGGATCAAGGAAAAACTATCTTTCATTTGAGAAAAATCAATTTGGGAGATTTATTCTGGGAAGAACAACAGTTATTGTTCCTCAAGGCGGGAACGCTAATGGTTTCACACAATTTGTCTCTATTTTATTGGAGAAGCGGGATTTGTTAAGAGAATGTAGGAAGAGGGTCTTAGAGATGAAATTGTTGGAAATTGGGGCATCAACTTACACTGTGGAATCTTCAATGGAGAACTCAGAATCCATCTCAGCATTACTTTTCAAGGAGGATTTAAACAAACTAGGATACTTTTCTACCTTTACTAGGGATGTCAAATTGGAAGAGGACTTCAATTCAAGGGATACTTTTGATTTTTGGAAGAAAAAGTTTGTTCTCCTGGCGCTGTCATTGAGGAGTTCACTTCTGGGAGTATAAATTTGGCAATAGAAAAACCAATTGAAATAACCCCTCTCCAGGTTTCCTTACCATCTCAGGATATTACACATTTAAATGAGGGCGGCTTTGAATCTTTTCGGCTTGATAAATCAAGAGAAATTCTAGAAGTTATGCCTCTTAACGTGTCTTTTGAAGGCCAAAGTTCGGAGGGCATTACAGTTTTTTCGAATAAGGAGACCTTTCGCGGAGTCGAGAAACGGGAACAAACTACTAGTGAACAAAAGAAAGCAAGTGTTTTTGACATTTTCTATGAACCTCATGTTGCAAACTCCAAAGAAGAGTATTAGGCACTCCTTGCAGTTCTTAAAGCTGGTCTTTTAGACATTCAAAAGACTTTGATCAAAAGCTCAAAAAGAAATCAGTGGCAAAACTAAATATTTCACCGAAGACACTTCCAAAAAATCCAAAACACGGACCGTGGTAGCAACGAGTAAAATCAAAACACGTCTTCAATCCAATCCTGCTAAACCAAAACTTTCATAATTCTTACTCTTAAATATACATGTTAGCAGCCGTTATTATTTTTTGTACAAATGTAGTATGTAACATTTTATGCACGTAGTATGCTAGTTAGATTAGGAGTATTATACTCATTTAAGTCCTTCCTTTCTTTTCCCCTAAAATAATGCATGGCAGGTCCTAACATGTAAAGTATCCATGCGCATATCATGTATATATGGCCGGACATCCTACGGATGATACACACAAAAATATACAAAAAACCCTTCCCATATTGCTTCTTGTTTTACATGGTATCAGAGCGTTGATCTTGGGACCGACCGATCACGCACCTCGTAACGAACAATGGCTGGTAAGACAGGAAGCCACGGTGAAGGAAATCGTGACCAGGGTGAATGGAGGAAAATCAACGACCCCTCCTCACCATACTACCTATCGAGTTCAGATTTTCCGGGACTACACATCTATGTCGTTGTTCTCAAGGGCAAGATCAACTATCGGGAATGGGCCACGGCAATGAAGAACGCGTTCTGTGCAAATTGGAAGTTGGGTTTTTTAGATGGAACCATTAAGCGACCCGTGAACAGTGAAAGAGACCTCGAAGATTGGCATACCATCAACTCCATGGGGGTGGGATGGATTATGACTTCGGCGGATCCGGCTATACGCTTTAATTTGCCCTATATGGATAGTGTTTGTGATCTATGGAATGATATGGAAGCGTGGTTCTCCGTTGGAGACAAAATGATAACTCACGAACTGAAGGAGCTAATCCGGAACTACCGCTAACAAGGGCAGCCAATCACCACTTATTTTGGGCAACTCAAGGCACTTTGGGATGACTATGACGGCGTTCGAAATGTGCCTCGGTGTACCTGCAATGATTGCACTTCTGATCTCAAAAAATTGTTTATCAAACATGTTGAAAATGAGAAAACTCGTGATTTCTTGATGGGTCTTGATATCGAGACCTATGGTAATCTTCGGTCCAACATACTGGGGGTGGACGAATTACCATCATTGACTAAAGTGTACAACATGGTTGTACAAGAAGAGAGGCTACAATATATGACCCGGGGACGAGAAAAAAAAATGATGCAATGGCTTTTGCCGCACGGACTGGACCAACTGCTGGGAAGGACGAACGAGCAAAGTGCTCCTATTGTCAAAAATCTGGCCATGACTTTAACAATTGCTTTTGCCGCACCGGTAACTACCCGGAGCTAGTGGTGGTATGAAAATCCGGGACGAGCACGCGGTGGAAGAGGACGTGGAGGTTCCAGTTGTGGCGGGGCTGGACGTGGAGGATCGGGAAGAGGCACTGGACGTGGGGCTGCACATGCCATGCCTGTCGGTGAGCTTCAGGGAGTTGAAACACCGGCACAAGCAGCGCAGGAGGTGGTACTGCACAAGCTGGGTTTTACCGATGAACAGTGGCAAACCTTCATCAAATTGATGGAAAACTGTAAGGCATCTCCCTCCGGGGAAAAAATCTCAGGTAAGAAACTGAATAACGAATGGCTTCTGGAATCAAGAGAGTTGTATCATATGACCGGAAATAATAAAGCATTGACGAAGGTAGTGCGAATAGCATCGGTGGTTGTGGTATTACCGAACGGGGAACGTGCGGAAGCCACTCTCGTGGAAAGTGTGGCTCTTAGTATAAACTTAAATTTGACTAATGTTCTGCTGGTGCCAGGATTAAAATGCAATTTGATTTGCTTGGCACAGTTGATTGATAACCGGAAATGTGATATATTTTTTACTAATGATTTGTGTGTAATACAGGACCTACCTAAGAGGATGCCGATTGGAGTGAGTGAACGAAGAAGGGGAGTTTATTTTTTCCGGGGTTTTGGATCAAGCACAGGTGTTTGCAGTGGGAAGTTCAGACTCAGGAGGTTTTTGGCACTCAAGGTTGGGTCATCCGTCAATAAAAGCATTGTGTTTGCTTGGTTATTTAAATAAATCATTGTTGCATTCTGATGAAAAAAAAGTTTATGAGAGGCAAGCAAGCACGTGATAGTTTTGTTGTTAGTAATGCTAGAGCTATTGAATCATTCAAATTGATACATTGTGATATTTGGGGCCCCTGTCTTGTTATGTCTACTAGCGGTGCTCGATATTTTTTGACTGTGGTGGATGATTTTTTCAGGGCGGTTTGGGTGCATTTAATGCGAGACAAAAGTGAGGTCAAAAATATCCTTAAACAATTCTTAGCCATGACTAAACGACAATTTGATAAAAATGTGAAGGTTGTAATAAGTGATAATGGAAAAGAATTTGTTAGTCTCCATGAGTATTTTTTGGCTAATGGAATTCTTTTTCAAACGAGTTGTGTACACACTCCTCAACAAAATGGTAGGGTCAAAAGGAAGCATAGACATATTTTGGAAATGGCTAGAACTCTCCGTTTTCATGCAAACTTACCTATTGAATTTTAGGGTGAGTGTGTGTTTACTGAGGGGTATTTAATCAATCGTTTGCCCTCTCCCGTGATAGATAACAAAATTTCTTATCAGTTGCTATATAATAAAAGGCTCATGTATAGTCAATTGAGGGTTTTTGGTTGTCTTTGCTACGCACATGAGCCAAATCGTGGAGGAGATAAATTTGCACCTCATGGTATACCATGTGTTTTTTTGGGGTATGCTTATTCACAAAAGGGATGGAATTGAAGGTCTATGATCTACAGAACCGACGTCACTTTGTTTTGCGTGATGTGAAATTTGTTGAACAAGAATTTCCCTTTAAACTGAGGAACCCTATTTCGGCTTATAATACACCAACACCGAACGATCTGCATGCATGGGAGACTTACATGTGTGGGGTTGATGACAAAACAGCACCTGATACGTGTGAAGGCAGTAACATGTGCCAAGACGCAGTGCGGACAGGATCTGGCCAAATGGTGGACGACGGAGATGGTCTTCTGACTGACATTGGAGATCATGCGGCAGGTGATGGCGTGGGTGACGAAGGGCAAGCAAACGATGCAGCACAACCTAGACGAAGCGAGCGTGATCGTAAGGTTCCGACGTGGCACCATGATTTTGATGTGCAGTTGAACACGGTTAAAATAAACTCTCCCCCTAACGGTGTCCACCACTCTCACGCCAGATTCAGGTAATCCTTATTCACTATCTCATTATATTAAATATGATCATTTTTTGGTTCCGCCCCGAGCCTTTCTTGCAGCTATCACCATGACTAAGGAGCCCAGTACTTTTGGAGAAGCAGTTCATGATCCTGATTGGAGAGACGCTATGAGTCGAGAAATTCAGACACTTGAGCGCACTGGCACGTGGGAAATCCGAGACTTGCCACTCGGGAAGAAGGCTATTTACTGCAAGTGGGTATACAAGATCAAATACAAAAGTGATGGGACGGCGGAGCGTTATAAGGCACGATTGGTTGTGTGCGGGAATCGCTAAGTGGAGGGCATTGATTATGGTGAAATATTCGCTTCAGTTGCTAAAATGGTTACGGTGCGTACTATTTTGGTGGTAGCAGCATCTCGGCATTGGGAGCTACATCAAATGGATGTAGATAATGCTTTTCTCCATGGCGACCTTCACGAAGAAGTTTACATGCACCTACCACCAGGGTATTCCACCTCAACTCCAGGGAAGGTATGTCGTTTGCTACGATATCTATTTGGGCTTCGCCAGGCCCCAAGATGTTGGTTCTCTAAGCTCTCTTCATCCTTACGTGCTAATGGTTTTACACAATCCCATGTGGATTATTCGTTGTTTACTAAGCGCAAAGCCAATAGCATCATATGGGTTCTCATATATGTCGATGATTTGTTGATCATTGGAAATGACCGTACCATGCTCGTGGAATTTAAAGCATATCTTGCCTCTACATTTCCTGTTAAGGATTTAGGGGTGATGAAATATTTCCTCAGGATTGAGGTTGCTAGGAACCCAACAAGAATTTTCATGTGTCAACGACAATATGTACTTGACATTCTCACTGAGACGGGGCTATCTGGGTGCAAGCCGGTTGCTTTTCTGATGGTACAGAACCATCGGTTGCAATTCGATTCTGGTCCCTATTTTTCTGATCCCGAGCATTACCGGAGGCTTGTTGGGAAACTTATCTATTTGACTTTGACCAGGCCTGATATTTGTTATTGAGTTCATATTCTCTCCCAGTTTGTGCAAAACCCCAATTTTGAGGGAGGCCCGGACAGGGAATTCTATTACGGTCTAAGTCATCTCTCTCACTTACTGGATATTGTGATGCGGATTGGGTGAGTTGTCCGGTCACTCGCCGTTCGGTCACGGGTTACTTTGTATCTCTCGGATTTTCTCTTATGTCGTGGAGAACCAAGAAGCATGCAACTGTTTCTCGGTCTTCTGCGGAAGCTGAGTACCGGTCCATGGCATCCTTGACGTTCGAACTCATCTGGCTACGGAATTTAATTCGGTCTCTAGGTGTCACCCATTCTGGTCCGGTTCATCTCTTTTGTGATAATCAGGCCGCGTTAAATATCGCCTCCACTTCCGTATATCACGAGCGAACCAAACATATTGAGCTTGATTGTCACTTTATCTGAGACCATATACAAGTCGATACCATTCAACCCTCCTACACACCTACTATGGATCAACCGGCTGACTTGCTTACTAAAGCCCTTGGAGCACATCAATTTTCCTATCTCCTTGGCAAGATGGACATTTGTGACCCCCATGCTCCATCTTGAGGGGGGTGTTAGCAGCCGTTATTATTTTTTGTACAAATGTATTATGTAAAATTTTATGTACGTAGTATGCTAGTTAGATTAGGAGTATTATACTCAAGAAAATTTAAAAACCAAAACAGTCTATTCACCCTCCAGACTGTTACATGTGTAACCGGGACCAACAATGTTGCACTCTGTTGCATGGTGTTTTTTGTTATTTATTGTTGATTTTTTTTGTTTAGGTTTAAATTCATTTCTTCTTCATTATAATAAAAACATCATACACATATTAACACCTATAATATGAATTTTGGATTTATTAAATAAAAGTAAACAACAGCATCAAGAAACACAAAAGAACAATTAAAACCAAAATCTGCAAATTTATAAACAAAAAAAACGCAAAGAAATCACATGAAACAAAATAACAATAAATGGCTTGGTGAGAATATTAATATTCGTACCTATAAAAAGATCATATTTGGTATATTTCGTAATTTTTACATCTTTATTCATTTTAGCAGTTTTCTATATTTTTTTCACAATTATGTTTTTGATATCTTAATTTTCTATATTCGTTTATCATTTACATTTTTTGTATTTTTATTTTTATGATTTATAAACTTTTAAAATGTTATCTTTTTAATTTTATTTTTTCCTATATAAAATTCTGATTATCTTTTACATTTTCATTTTTTAGTTTATTTTATATATTTTTCATAATATTTAAGATTTTAAATTACTTAAATATCCAAATTACTACTATTTACATTCTTTATTTTTTATTTTATTTTTGAAGTTCACATTTTTACTATTCAGATTCTTTAAATTAAGTTTGTATTTTCTCTTATTTAGAATTTTTGTGTAATTTATACATTTCTATTAACGTGTAAATGGCCGAGTAAGCCGGCGTCTAATTTATACATTTTTATGTAATTTATAAATTTTAGAACTTATACATTTGGCGTGTAAACGACTGTGTAAGCCGGTGTGTAGACTTGCGCATGGTTTAAGAAAGTAAAATTTGTATGTTTGATATTTGTGTAAAAGAGAGAAATAACTTTAATCACATGTATAAACCTTTAAGTGGAAATGACAATTTTTGGTGTAGATAAATAAGGAATATATGTTGACAAGTATTGTGGAATGGGTGGATGTATATAAGTATATAACTATATATATATATATATATATATATATATATATATATATATATATATATATATATATATATATATATATTAAGCATACTCTTTATGCATGTGCACATGCGCATGTGTGTGAGAATGACAAGAGGAAGTTCATAATATTCTCTAACCAGGAAGATACCAAAAAGAGCAAAAGTACTACTCATATCAACAAGGTGCACTCACACCTTCTTTTAAGAAGCTCATCCATTAAGAACTTCATTGTGAAGTGTTCTTGTGCGGGATTAGTCTTAGATTTGTGTTGGTTTGGGTGCACGAGTGAGGACACACAATGCACAGTTAAGACTTGCTTTGATGTGTGAGGAATGCACTCGGTTCGGAATAGATCTCGGAGTAACGAGTTTGGATCCGGCAGAGTCAATGTGTTGCATATTAAAAAATAATATGCAACACATTGTATATTTGTATTGCATTTTTACAAATAAAATTCATGATATGTTCTTATAATTTTTCACACTTCATATTAGAGGTGGGCACGGTCCGGTCCAATATTTTGCCGAACCCGTATCTATATCGTAACTATTGAAACGGTCCGGTTCGGTCTTAGACCTAAACCCGTTCGGTACGGTCCATTTTCAAACGAGACGGTACCATGCCATACCAATACCAAACAATGCCACTTTTTTCAAGTGTTTAAGAAAAAATTAAAGTTTAGCCATCCTCCAAAAATTCACACAAGTTATCAAGTTTCATATTTCATACTACCTCGGTCCCCAATCGATTTGCAAAGTTAACATTTTTTTGGTCAAGCAGTTTTTTATTCACTTAATTAAGATATCACTTTTTTATTATATTCTAATTTAGCCTTTCAAAAAAATAATTCGTATATTTTAATTTGGATTTTGCAACTTTAAAGAGATTTTAATGTGGTTTCTAAATATGTAAATTTTAATTATTAAAAATTGCATTAATTATCATTGGGGTGGACTAAACATATCATTAACATTGACAAAAAAGTTTTGACTTTGCAAATCAATTTGGGACGGATGAGGTAATTAATAAGTTTCAGATAAACTATAGTAGTCCAAATTTAAAAAATTCAACCATACTTTTGTCCGGTTTGGTCCGGTACCGGTTCTCATTTTATGAGAACCCGTCATGGCATTGTTTGGAACCGGTGCGGTCCGGTTAGGGACAAAAAAATTTGAGATCCGTTTCAAACCTCGTTTATCAATCCGGTACCATACCGGTCCGGTTCGATACTGATGAAACGGTTAGCAACACAAGAGGGGGGGGTGAATTGTGTGTGTGTGGAACCGTGACAGTTTTTCGCACAGTTCTAGTGTGGGGTCCAGGGAATTACGAGATAGTAAAGTGCACAAGGATTTAACGAGGAAAAATCCCTTGGCTCAAAGGGATTAAAAAACCTCGACCTCCCTCGGAGGAATTTGAACAACTCCACTAAAAAGCCTTTGAATGATTACAAGGGAAACTCTCCTAGTCTACCCTTGAGCCACCCCAACTCTATCCTCTCTAGGAAGAGTTATGCATCTCTACCTTGCGGGTAGAGAGCCTCTCAGCTTTTACAACAAAGCTCTCACAACACACTAACCAACCCGAGGATGCTACACTTAGCCAATCCTCAAAAACCCAATTACAGTATGAAGAAAAGGAAAAAGAAACTCTGTCTGGAACTTCGTGAGCAGGTTCAGGTGCCTTGGACTTAGTGAATATCCTCGTGTATATTTCTCAATATAAGCTCGGTCAAGCACACATTTCGTCTGGTCCTTTGTCCAATATATATAGCATCCGTAGCCTCGTCTTTCCTTTTATTCAAAGATCTTCCGGCTCACAATTATGGTGATCCTCGGTCAACCATATAAATATGGAAGTATATTATGAGCAAATCACTCAATAATAAAACAGATATGGAGAATATTACGTATCACATATAAGGAGAATATTTTGTTCTCCTAATATAAGCATCCAACGGACATTATGTAGCAATCAACATATTTATATAATTAATGATTAGTTCTCAAGAATATGTAACGATCATATAAGTAAGGTATTCAAATAAGGTGCTACAGAACATGCAACCCAAGATACTTTCCATAATATAATGACTTAGTAGCATTAAGTGATAAGGAAATGTTTACTTAGTGGATCTAAATATGCTACGGTCGATTTGTGCAGGATTCTTAACTTAGTGGATTTTTATGTAGCATTAATAATGATTCTTTCCATAAGCTATATAGGCCAACTCATAGAGGTGAGTGCTTAGTCATATACGGAAAGATACTTAACTTGTGCCACGTATATTAAGAATATGCATGATCAATCTAGGCATGTAGATGAGGTATTATCATGCAGGCACATATTAATTTATTCATTATGCACAACAATCATTCATATAGATCAGAACTAAGTATAGTTCCAATTCTCGTTCCTAATGGACCTGAGAGTAGTTATGTCCGCCATTCCACCTACATGGTTAGTCATCAACAAAACAACATATTCAACAAATTCCCCCTTTTTGTTGATGACAAACATTAGGTGCCATAATAAAGGTGTCCCTGCAGATTAGTACCAGTCGGTGTTTGTTCGTAGCAAAATAAGCAGGCACCTGATTATTTCCCCCTTTTGGCATCAACCAAAAGGAAACGGAAAATAACCAAAACAGTGCAAAGTAAAATTTCAAAGTAGGACAGCTTGTTTAGATGTTAATGTAGTAAGAACCCTCCCCCAGAAAAGAAATGTTTAATCATCCTCAGAGGAATAAATTATCCTGCGATTTGTCGAGCCAGATTCACAGAACCGCTCTGCCACTTCCTGTTTGAAAGACTGGAAATCATTCCGAATAGCATTGGTTGTATCAGCCAGTGTGTCCACCTTTTTTGCCAATGCAGAGATGGAGTCTGAAATGGAAGTGAATTGGTGTTGAAGGTAGCGTTCCAGGAGATCTATGCGATCTGTGATTGGGGGTACCACCATCATTGGGTCGATGGAAGGAACTGGAGTTGGTTTTGGTCTGGGTTTTTGCTCTGAAGAAGAGGGATCTGTTGGTTTAGGAAGAAGGTGAGAATTGGATATGATTAAGCCTAGATTGCTGAGACATCTCTTATCCAGGATTTTGTAAGCTTCTTCAGAGGAGAATTTGTCCAGAGTAATGCCCTTAGCGAGAAATATTTTGGTAAGTAGCGGGGCATATGGAATCCCAATCCTTCGGGATGAGGAACTGATGATAGAACTGAGATGGGCCATCATCAATCCAGGAAGGTTGATAGGAACTTTGTTGGCTAAAAGGTACATATATGCTAGTTCCATTCTAGAGGGTGTGAATCGCCCTTCTAGCCTAGGAGTCAAGTTGTGATGAACAAAGTAAAACAGTAGTTTGGGAATTGGGGCAAGGCTCGCAACATGAAGAGAGGACTCGGAAATGGTTGGGTTAAAGTATTCCAGTGCAACTGTTTGAGAGGTGTTGGTTAGGGGCCACTCTGTTTTGTTATATTGGCATACACCAGTACATGGAACACCCAATATTTGACCTAGATCATTCACACTTAATAGAATTTTTGTGCCTTGTACCTTAGAAGATAAGAAACTGTCTTTGATAATAAGATTAGCCAAAAACTCAGAGATGAGTTCAGGAAACACAGAGGGGCAATTCTTGGAATCAAACAAGGTCTCCCATTTTTGAAACGAAATAAGCTCAGTAAAATCAGAAGTTTTTTGAGTAATATCACCATAGGAGATGGAAAGTACCTTAACTATTCCCCGGGAGAGATATTCCTCCTTGAGTCGTGCGGCGTCTTCCTCGGCTACCCTCCCCATTCTTGGACATTTTTGGTTGGAGTCCTTGTCGGAGATGATTCCCTCAGCGATTGCTCTTTTCCGGGTGTATTTTTGGGGCAGTATCTTTCCGTCGCGAGTGGTTGGTTTTCGTTTGAGAGGTTTGATTTGTGATGGAGAGTTTTTATCTGGTTCCCCCTGAGAGGACGCCGGGAATCGTGGTAGGGAGTCACCAGATTCGGAGTGCATGGTCGAAGGAGGAGAGGCGTCGAGTTCAATCGGGGTAGGTGATGAAGGTGGGGTGGTTTTACGCCCTTTTTCCGGTTAGAACGACGAGGAGCAGTCGGAGGGGCGTAGCCTCTGGTTTTGACCATGGTGGTTTTAAGAAGGAGAAGAGGGAGGCGGTTATGGAAGGTGTGTAATAAGGAAGTGGGCGGCGTGTTGGTATACGGGATACTTTCCCACTTCCCAAAAATTTTTTTAATGATTTCCTTCCAAATAGGAAGTGGCCGGTTGTGTGGTAGTTACGTCCCCCTCAAAAAAACTGACAGTTTAAAAGCTGAAGGATTTCAGTTTTAAATAAAGATTTCCTTAAAAAGAAATTTTATGAAATAGTTTTAAGCATTGATGAGACCAAGTTCAAATCGAATTAATTCAAACCTTTCTCTTCCCAAGGGTTTTGTAAAGATGTCGGCAATTTGCTTGTCAGTGTTGCAATATTCTACCTTGATTAGCCCCTTTTCCACGCAATCTCTCAGAAAGTGATGCCGGATGTGGATGTGTTTTGTTCGTGAGTGCATGACTGGATCCTTTGAGATGCTAATTGCGCTAGTATTGTCACATAGAATTGGTGTGCAATTTAGGATGATCCTGTAGTCGCTTACTTGTTGCATGATCCATAAGGATTGTGAGCAACACGATGCGGCTGCTACGTATTCGGCTTCAGCTGTTGAAAGAGCAACTGAGTTCTGTTTTTTAGAGCTCCATGAAACCAGGCAGGGACCTAGGAAGTGAGCCGTTCCAGATGTGCTTTTCCTATTTAATAAATCACCTGCAAAATCAGAATCTGAATATGCAATAAGATTAAAATCCTCATTTCGTGGATACCATAAACACAGATTCATAGTTCCTTTGAGATATTTGAGTATCCTCTTGACTGCTTTGAGGTGAGATTCCTTGGGATTTGCCTGGAACCGGGCACATAGACCTACGCTGAAAACTATGTCAGGTCTACTGGCAGTTAGGTATAGTAGAGATCCAATCATTCCTCGGTATTTCTTTTGGTCTATGCTGGTTCCTGCTTCGTCTGCATCCAGTCTGTCATTTGTTCCCATTGGTGTTGTCATTGTTTTGCCTTCACTTGCTCCATACTTCTTGAGAAGCTCCTTGAGATACTTTTGTTGAGATATTTGAGTTCCTTTACTTGATTGTTTGATTTGGAGACCAAGGAAATAATTTAATTCACCCATCATACTCATCTCGAACTCGGAGCTCATAAGAGAGGAAAATTCTTCACAAAGTGAGTCGTTAGTAGCACCAAATATAATGTCATCTACATAAATTTGAACAACCAAGAGGGATTGATCTTTTATTTTTAGAAAAAGTGTTTTATCGATTTTTCCTCTTTCAAAACCATTTTCCAAAAGAAATTTAGATAGACGTTCATACCAAGCACGTGGTGCTTGCTTGAGCCCATATAGTGCTTTATCTAGTTTGAAAACGTGATTAGGTAAATCTGGATTTTCAAATCCCGGTGGTTGTTCAACGTATACCTCTTCCTTAAGATAACCATTCAAAAATGCTGTCTTGACATCCATTTGGTGGAGGGTGAAACCCATATGAGCCGCAAACGCTATGAGCATCCGGATTGCTTCTAGCCTTGCCACCGGTGCGAATGTTTCATTGAAATCTATTCCTTCTTGTTGATTATAGCCCTTGACGACTAGTCTTGCCTTATTTCTGGTGATCTGTCCATGCTCATCAAGCTTATTTTTAAATACCCATTTGAGACCAATCACGGTTTTATTCTCGGGTCTTGGTTCTAGATGCCATACCTTGTTTCTTTCAAATTGATTTAGTTCTTCCTGCATAGCTAGAACCCAGTCAATATCGGAGAGAGCCACTTCATGGTTCTCCGGTTCTATAAGTGATAAGTAAGCAAAGAAAGTACAGAAGTTTCTTAATTTGGATCTTGTTGTTACTCCCTGATTTAGATCTGTTAAGAGGTTATCCAGGGGATGTGATCGATGATGTCTCCATCCTCTTGGAGCGTTGGGTTGATCCACAAACTCGTATAAGGTATCTGGACCTGGACCAGCTGGTTCTTCACTTGGATTAGTCGTGGTCAGTCCGGGTCCTTCTTCAGTTCTAGGTTCGTTTTGTTCATTGTCCAGTGATTCCTCAGTTTGGTTATGGCTTGTCTCAATGTTTTTATAAGAATGATTTCCCTTGCGAAGAATTCCTATGTCTCCTTCATCATCTTGCCTCGGTTTTAATGAAAGGGCTTCATCAAAGATTATATGGATACTTTCTTCCATACATTGTGTGCGTTTGTTTAGAACTTTGTAAGCTTTGCTATGAGTTGAGTATCCGAGGAAGACTGCTTCATCACTTCTTGCATCAAACTTGCCAATGGTGTCTTTCCCATTGTTATGAACAAAGCATTTGCATCCAAAAGTTCTTAGATGACTAATGTTGGGCTTTCTCCCTTTGAGTAGTTCGTAGGGTGTCTTCCCTAGGAGTGGGCGGATCATAGCACGGTTAATTATATAGCATGCCGTGTTTAGTGCTTCTGCCCAAAAGTTTCTTGCTAGACCACTGGAAATCAGCATTGTTCTAGTCATGTCCTCCAGAGTTCTATTCTTCCGTTCTACTACCCCATTTTGTTGAGGAGTTCTAGGGGCAGAGAAGTTGTGGTCTATGCCTCGTTCCTTGCAGAATGTATCAAATAGTGAGTTGTCAAACTCAGTTCCATGATCCGATCTGATCTTGATTAATTGTAGCCCTGTTTGATGTTCAACTTTCCTCACAAAAACAACAAACTCATTAAAAGTATCTTTCTTGCTTGCAAGAAAGATAGTCCAAGTATATCTTGAAAAGTCATCAACAATAACTAAAACATATTCTTTATTTCCTCGGCTACGGACTGACATTGGACCACACAAATCCATGTGAATTAGTTCTATGGGCTTGCTTGTGCTCACCAAATTCTTTGTTTTAAAAGATGATCGTGATTGTTTTCCGGTGGCACAAGCAGAGCAAACATGATCAAGTGAATATTTTATATTAGGTAGCCCAATTACCAAATCATTATTTTTGAGTTTATTTATTAAAGAAAAACTAGCGTGTCCAAGTCTTTTATGCCATAGCAAGGGATCATTGTCAATAACGCTCAGGCAAGTTAAACTTATATTTGGCAATAAATCAAGATCAATCTTATAAGTATTTTCTAGTCTCTTGCCCTCTAGTATAACTTGTTGTGATTCATTATTAACAATGCGACATACATTATGATCAAAAACTACACTGTTACCTCGGTCACAAAATTGAGAAATACTTAGCAAATTGAACTTTAAACCCTTGACTAGAAAGACATTGTCAATTGCATGGTTAGGTGACTTTCCAACTTTTCCCACGGCAATTATTTCTCCTTTACCGTTGTCTCCAAATGTCACCCTTCCACCGCTAAATGGCCGCAGTGAGAGGAATAATGATTTATCTCCCGTCATGTGCTTAGAACACCCACTGTCAAGGAACCAGTGGTTGTTCCCCCTCACTCGGCGCTGTTCCAGGATTAAGGTTTAGTGCGTGGAACCTAGACCTGCTTGGGTTCCATTTTGTAATTGTTTGAGGAATAATTACTATAATTAAAGCTCCTTTCTAAGGCCTGTTGCCGAGAGTGACATTGATACCTAAGATGACCGACTTTGCCACAATGCCCGCAAATTCGACTATCATATGTATCAACGTATTTGGTTTTCCAATTTCCATAAAAATCTTTGTCCCTTTTATGAAACTCTCGGTTAGGTGTTTGTCCATAACCAGTTTTGTGCCTTTGATCCAATTTATCGAACCAGGTTGGTCCAGTTCTAGATTGCCTTTGGTATGGCCTGGAACAGGTTTGTCCTCTAGTTCTGTTACCGTTAAAGGATTGGTTCTGAAAACCAGATTTTTGATTTATTTGAGTTTTCCTTGGAACATATCCGAGACCCGCAGTCTCGTTTTCCTTTCTTTTGTACCGAGAAGGTTCAGTTCTAGAATAGGGTCTAGACCTGGTTCTTTCTTTAGTACTATACGGCTGGTATTCCGGCTTATTTTTGAAATCCTGTCTCTCAGCCTCAAGGCGATTAAGGTGTTCAATCAGCACACCAATGTTCGGAATTTTCGAAAGAAGTTTCTCACTTTGATCAACTTGTTGGTTCATGCTATCGAGCTTTAAAGAACAGATAATATTGTCTTGTTCTAAAACCACTTCACTGTATTTTAGCTTCTCATCTATTAACTCTCCCACTCTAGTTTCAAGCCTTAGCTTTGCTCGTGTGGTTTCCTCGAGTTTAGATTCTAGCTCAGTGATTTGTGATTTTAGATTTTCATTTTCAGAAAGGTTTTGGTTAAGCTCGATAGTTAGCCTCTTAAAAATTTTCCGAACTTTGGTTTTAGGCAAAGAATCAAACTTAGATAGAAAGTTTTCCAAATTTACCTCGAAACTCTCTTGGTCGGATTCCTCGTCGGAATTAGCCATAAGACACAACCCTGCATGATTGGAACTCTTTTCACCTTCTTCCTCATCATCATCGGATGAGTCTCCCCAGGCTGTCATCATTGCCTTCTTGAGGTCTCTGTTGAACCCTTTATCTTCACTGGACTTCCGATGGGAACTGATCTTGTTCTTGTCGTAGGTTCTATCATTTTTCTTTTGGGGACAATCTTTTGCCCTGTGCTCAAAGGAACCGCAAACGAAACAACCTTGGTTATTAAACGATTGAAAACCCTTTTTACCTTGCTTATTTCGGTTGCCTTTGAATTTCCGGTACATCTTCCCGAATTGCTTGGCGAACATGCTCATTTCGTCTTCCGATTCACTTTCGGATTCTTCTTCTTCTTCTCGAGCCTTGAGAGCTATTCCTCGCTCCTTTCTCACATTTTCGGCATCTTGTTCTTCTTGTAGGCCTAGCTCATAGGTCATGAGTGAGCCAGTCAAGTCTTCGAGCGTCATGGTAGAGAGATCTTTAGCTTCTTCTATTGCTATAGTTTTAGGCTTCCATGCGGATGGTAGGCTTCTCATAACTTTTCTCACTTGATCTTCTACAGTAATATCTTTTCCAAGTGCTGAGAGCTCATTGATAATATTAGTAAAACGTGTAATCATATCCCTAATTGATTCTTTAGGCTTCATCACGAATAATTCGTAATTACGCATAAATATGTCAATTTTGGATCTTTTTACACGCGAGGTACCCTCATGCGTAATCTCAAGTAGATCCCACATTTGTTTTGCGGATTTGCATCCAAGAACACGGTTGTGCTCAGCCGGACCAAGTCCACAAATCAAATATTTCAATGCTTGAGCATTATGCTCGAGTTTACAATAATCATCAGAGGTATATTCAGATTTGGGTTTAGGGATAACCATACCTTCGGCATCTTCTTTTGTAATGATGTTATCGCCTACTTCAATTACGTTCCATACTTGGTAGTTCTCAGCCTTGATGAAGTTCTCCATTCGACTCTTCCAGAATTGGTAAAATTTGCCGTTGAACAACAGTGGCCGTTGAGTAGAGTATCCTTCCTCTAATCTTTCAACCGTATTCATGCTGCCGGATCTCTTCCCAAGGTATTAACCTTTATGTGGCGAAGACCGGCTCTGATACCAATTGATGAAACGGTTAGCAACACAAGAGGGGGGGGGGGTGAATTGTGTGTGTGTGGAACCGTGACAGTTTTTCGCACAGTTCTAGTGTGGGGTCCAGGGAATTACGAGATAGTAAAGTGCACAAGGATTTAACGAGGAAAAATCCCTTGGCTCAAAGGGATTAAAAAACCTCGACCTCCCTCGGAGGAATTTGAACAACTCCACTAAAAAGCCTTTGAATGATTACAAGGGAAACTCTCCTAGTCTACCCTTGAGCCACCCCAACTCTATCCTCTCTAGGAAGAGTTATGCATCTCTACCTTGCGGGTAGAGAGCCTCTCAGCTTTTACAACAAAGCTCTCACAACACACTAACCAACCCGAGGATGCTACACTTAGCCAATCCTCAAAAACCCAATTACAGTATGAAGAAAAGGAAAAAGAAACTCTGTCTGGAACTTCGTGAGCAGGTTCAGGTGCCTTGGACTTAGTGAATATCCTCGTGTATATTTCTCAATATAAGCTCGGTCAAGCACACATTTCGTCTGGTCCTTTGTCCAATATATATAGCATCCGTAGCCTCGTCTTTCCTTTTATTCAAAGATCTTCCGGCTCACAATTATGGTGATCCTCGGTCAACCATATAAATATGGAAGTATATTATGAGCAAATCACTCAATAATAAAACAGATATGGAGAATATTACGTATCACATATAAGGAGAATATTTTGTTCTCCTAATATAAGCATCCAACGGACATTATGTAGCAATCAACATATTTATATAATTAATGATTAGTTCTCAAGAATATGTAACGATCATATAAGTAAGGTATTCAAATAAGGTGCTACAGAACATGCAACCCAAGATACTTTCCATAATATAATGACTTAGTAGCATTAAGTGATAAGGAAATGTTTACTTAGTGGATCTAAATATGCTACGGTCGATTTGTGCAGGATTCTTAACTTAGTGGATTTTTATGTAGCATTAATAATGATTCTTTCCATAAGCTATATAGGCCAACTCATAGAGGTGAGTGCTTAGTCATATACGGAAAGATATTTAACTTGTGCCACGTATATTAAGAATATGCATGATCAATCTAGGCATGTAGATGAGGTATTATCATGCAGGCACATATTAATTTATTCATTATGCACAACAATCATTCATATAGATCAGAACTAAGTATAGTTCCAATTCTCGTTCCTAATGGACCTGAGAGTAGTTCTGTCCGCCATTCCACCTACATGGTTAGTCATCAACAAAACAACATATTCAACAGATACCATGCCGGTTCGATATTTTTGCTCACCCCTACTTCATACGGAGTATGTTTTATGAACTACTTGTATATGCTTTTATAGGTTTTGTTAAACATTTAAAAATTATAAGGTCGATGCGCAAATTAAGAAAAAATTATTAGGGTATTATATTGAAACTTTAAAAAAATATTACATGTCCACCTTTACTCTCTAGCCAAAGATTTAGGATTATGTGAAAAGAAGATGAACATTTACAGTTATGTGTGAGAGAGAAAAAAACTTTTAATAGGGTATTTTTCCCTTTTTAACAAAATCTTTTTAGTTTTTTTTCTTCTCAATCTTGGGTACATTTGTAATCACTTTCCTTTATAATTTCCCCATTCATATGATAGTTTAGTTAGTTGTTGGCTTTTAATTTAATCGACCAAGCAAAATCTTGTGAACGGAATACTAGTATATACGATAGTATATATAAACAAAGTTTGATAGGTAAAATGTTGTTAGTGCAATTTTTTATTTTCATTATATGTTACTACTTACTAGTAATAATAAAATTAACCACAATCTTGACAATGCCCGTAAACCAGCAGTATGTAATGTTGCTACAACTACGTACATAAACAAATTCATATGGAATCCATATACACCTAAATAGGAGTAAAAACGCTCTAAAATTCCAAAATAGGAATACCATGTCTTTTATTCCTTGAATATGAGTAATCTACCAAGTTTGGGAAAAATGCCATGTTTAATAGCCTAGTAATGCCAAACTTGGCAGAAATTTACTCCTATTTAGGGAATAAAAAACATGATACTTCTATTTTGGAATTTCAAAACTTTTTTACTCTTGTTTTGAGAATTTACTCTTAATTTATGCAATGTAATTCTTGTTTCCCAAATAAAATAAGCTTGAAATCTGGTTAGTCTAAAAAAGTGGTGGTTGATATATACAAATGATGGGTATTAGAACCGGGTGTAGTAAATCTAGACAAAAGCTAGAGCAAAAGAAGTGAGAGAAAGATATGTGTGTGTATGGGGAGACGGATAAATGCAAATTGTTCGTGCAAACCGTTGTACGATGCATCTTTATGTTATTTGTATTGCATATTGAGGTTCAAAGTTTTTCATACTATTCAGCCATAGAATAGTAGATGTTATAACGTTCAAAGAGTTGCATTTTAAAGAAGTTGACTTTTATTACATAAATACAACCCGGACTTATAATCTTTAGATCAACTCATCGGCTGGTCAGGATGACTTTATGACTTTTGTGTGTGTATTTTGGTCCCAGTAATCAGGCAACCTGGATGGTGGGGTAAACGCTGGAGAATATTTACCTGTTTTATTAAAAGATTTAGAGAATTACAATTTGAGGTGGTTAGACTAACCTTTTGAAAATTAAGGGTGAATAAAGGGAATACCCAAAGCATCATTATTTAAGGCATTCCTTACACTTATGGCACTACAAGAAAAAGTGTTTTTTGCGTCGACAAAAAGTGGACGCGAATAGTCTAAAGTTGACACAAATAGTTTATTTGCGCCGACAAGTGGACGCTAATGGGTTGACGCAAATACTGCGATGCAAAAGCATTATTTGCGTTGATAGAGTATTTTGGGTTCACTTAGCTGCTTTCTTCCCGGTCTGGTGGCTTGGTCGGCCTGGCCGTCGTTTCTTTACAATCATAACACTTAGGATTTTTTTCCAAAAATTTCCTAAGTGTTTTGGGTTCACTAAGGCGTTTTCTTGTCCGTCCCCGACCGTGGTGTCTGCTCCGTCCTGGCGTTGTCCCATTTTCCTTTTTGGTCAGAATTTTTCTAAGTGTCCAACTCCAAGTGGATGGGTGTTCTCATCGTCCTGGTATCGAGTCTCTCCCCATTGTTGGCAAATGATTTGGGAGATTTTCCAAGTGTTGAACCACTGTCGTTGTCGGCCCACTGTTTTTCGTGGCCGTTGTGTTCCCTTGTTTCTGATCTAATCCTGAAGGTCGGCCTGCATCCTTGTGTTGTGGCCGATAAGGGCACCTCCACCTTACTCTTTTGAACTTAGAATTGTTCTAAGTACATATGCAAGGCGTAGGTAGCTAACGGCCTTGAAATATACAGGTACCCGCTTCGTCTAGAGTTCCTCCATTTAAGTACTTAGAGATTTTTCTAAGTATAAATGCGTCATAGTTCCTTCTTTGCGGTGCCGCTGCCGGCTAAGAGATGATCCTACCATCATCGGCCAAGGTCTGGCTTGTGGCCGATAAGCATGCCCCTTGCTTTCCCAAGGAGATGGCTCTTCCTTCGTCGGCTAGCCATAGTTCCTTCTTGAGGAACCTTTTTTTTCAGTGCCTGTATCGGATATCCGGGATGTTGTGGCAAGTAGGGATTGTTTCTTGATTGCTTGATTCCTCCGGGGTGTGATAAGTGCCCGCTTCGTCCTGGTCATCCTCAGGATTGTGATTCTTTGTTTCATACCAAGCGTTGGTGCTTCAAAGGACTGTGGCCGATGAAGGTCACCTCTCGCGTGTCACCCAACCGATTTGGTTAGGGTTTTATAGGCGTATGTTTCGGCCGTGGCCATTCCCTTGTGGTGTGTGGACGTGTCGTCCATGTTACCTGTCAGTGATACCACACTTGTGTTCAACTGATATGTACTTGGCCTAGTTGGGCCTGAGTTGTGGGGATTTTATTTTTTCATTGCTCGAGGCCGGCTAGTGTGCGCGGCCGTCGGCTTCCCTCTTTTCCCTTATATATATATATATATATATATATATATATATATATATATATATATATATATATATATATATATATATATATATATATATATATATATATATATATTGTTTTCGGGGAGTATCCTTCTTTCAGGCTTCGGCCGAAGGGTGTGCTCGTCCTTCGGCCGGTTCGGACTTCGTTTATAACGTCCGTGATCTCAGGGCGGGTCCCGTCACCTATTTATGACGCGGGCTAGACTTTTGGTCGGTTTCCAACGGCTGTCGTTGCCCATCCCTGAGTTTTGGGATTTTGTCACCTCGGCCATGATTTCATGCCTGTCGTCCTGCGATCTGGCACGTGGACGACGCGGTGAGCTTCCCGTTTCAAGACGTGGGCCGTTTGCGGGCCCCTCGTCCTGGGGACATCGTCGGCCATACCTGAGCGTTTCACTTCTAGGCTTACGGTGCCAGGACGATGTGCTCTCTCAGCTAGGCCTGAGCCCTTTGCTGATACAAAATACAATGGAACGCCTGATCTTGTCGATCGTAGGCTGCAAGTGCAAGGGGCCCCGTCGGCCATGCCTGAGCCTTTTGCTCTGAGGTGGCCGATGAGGGCACTTGCTAATGTTTTTTACTTTAAATTCCAGAGAAAAAATCAGGAGGAACATGATTTTATTCATAAGTGGCTCGAGGCCGAGGGTGGCGTTCAATCAGTAACCCGTTAAGGAATGAGGGCTTCGCCGTCTGCACCTCCTTCGGATTACTGATAAAACTTCACCAGATGGTGTACATTCCACGTTCGTGGTACATTGGACCCATTCGGGCGTTTAAGCTTGTAGGTGTCGGGTTTGTGTAACACTTGAGATTTAATATAAATGGATTAATAGTACTACTCATACCAACAGAGGTGCATCTCCTTTTAAGGGAGCTTATCACCCAAGAACTCCAAAGTTAAGCGTGCTTGCACGGGAGTAGTCTTGGGATGGGTGACCCCCTGGGAAGTTTCTCAGGGCGCGCATGAGTGAGGACAAAGTGTGCGGTAAAGGCTCGTGGTGGTTTGTGGGGACAGTACTATTGGTCCGGAGTAACTACCTCGGGTCCAGTGGGGCCGGGGTGTTACAGGTGGTATCAGAGCAACCCCGCGACAGTGTGATGACCCGTTGGATATCGGGCGGGCACCTAGCGGGGGAAGATTCTGGGATATGATTTGATTGAGATTTGAGATTGGTTCAAGGACGCAACGAGGACGTTGCGATCCTAAGTGGGGGTGATTGTAACACTTGAGATTTAATATAAACGGATTAATAGTACTACTCATACCAACAGAGGTGCATCTCCTTTTAAGGGAGCTTATCACCCAAGAACTCCAAAGTTAAGCGTGCTTGCACGGGAGTAGTCTTGGGATGGGTGACCCCCTGGGAAGTTTCTCAGGACGCGCATGAGTGAGGACAAAGTGTGCGGTAAAGGCTCGTGGTGGTTTGTGGGGACAGTACTATTGGTCCGGAGTAACTACCTCGGGTCCGGTGGGGCCGGGGTGTTACAGTTTGACCACGGCACTGACGATGTAGGGCCCTTCGTACTTCAATGCAAGCTTGCCACCCTCTGTCGGCTGGCTTGCTTCCCTTCGGCGGATGACGTAGTCCCCCACCTGAAATTCCCGGGAACGTACCTTGGCGTCATAGTATGATTTTACTTGACGTCGGTAGTTCTCTGCTCGGACGTAAGCTTGCTCACGCCTCTCATCGACCAGGTGCAGGTCAATCTTCATGCATTCCTCATTGGCGTCAGGCTCGTATTGTTCCACCCGTCGGCTAGGGATGGCAACTTCCGTGGGCGCCTTTGCTTCAAAGCCGTAGCACAGGGCGAAAGGCGTTTCACCTGTCGCCCTCCTCGGCGTGGTTCTGTAGCACCACAGGATGTTGGGGACCTCGTCGACCCAACTACCTTCTGGGGCCTGGAGTTTCTTCTTCAGCCCCTCCATGATTGTTCTGTTGGCGTTCTCGACCTGCCCGTTGCCCTGAGGATAGGCAACGGAGGAGAAACGGTGCCTCACCCCAAACCCCCGGAGGAGCTCCTGGAAAGGGGCTGCCTCGAATTGGGTGTCGTTGTCTGATATAATCTCCTGGGGGACGCCGAAGCGTGTGATGATGTTCTTGTAAACAAATTTTTGGCATCTAGCCCCCGTGATGCTGGCCAAGGGTTCCGCCTCGACCCACTTGGTGAAGTAGTCGACGGCGACGATGATGTAGCGGTTGTTCCCGGCGGCTCTGGGCAGGGGGCCGACCAGGTCAATCCCTCATCTAGAGAATGAAATTGCGGTGCTGACGGGGGCGTAGTTGACGGCTGGCCGACCAGGGGCCTTCTGGAGTACCTGGCATGTGGTACACTTCCTGGCCAGGTCAGCGCAGTCTCGTGCCATCGTCGGCCAGAAAAAGCCCTGGACGACGAGACGCTGGGACATGCTGAAAGGGCCCTGGTGCGAGGAGCAGACGCCACAATGAACTTCTTCCATGGCAATGTCGGCCACATCCTGGTGGAGGCATCGAAAGAGAGTGCCATTGTAGGATCGTTTGTAGAGTTTGCCATCTTCGATGGTGTAGCTTGGGGCCCTGAGTTTGGCAAGTTTGGCCCTCTCCTCGTCCTGGGGTAGCTCCCCTGTTGTGATGAAGGTGACGATGTCGGAGATCCAGTCCTCTGGTCGCTGTTGGACGCACAAGACGGGGCTGGCATGGATACTGGACATGCTCAACTCCTCGATCTTGGCCAGTTGGGAGATGTGCTCCGGGGTGTCCATGCTGAGCTTGGAGAGGATGTCGATCTCGGCGTTCTCAGCCCTTGGGATCTGTGTGATCTCGTGGGTTTCGAACGCCTTCAGCAGCTCCTCCGCTGCTTGTTTGTACTGCTTCATCCGGCCTTCCTGTGCTTCGTACGATCCCTCCACCTGGCCCACTACCAGTTTGGAGTCGCACTTGATTTTGAGGTGTTTGGCCTTGAGGCCGGCGGCGAGTCTGAGACCGCTGAGGAGGGCCTCATACTCAGCTTCGTTGTTGGATACCCTGAAGTTGAAGCGGATGACATAGTAAGCTCTGAATCCTTCAGGGGATATGAGGACGACGTCGCCACCACATGATTTCGCGGCCGACGAGCCGTCAGTGAATAGGGTCCATGTATCGTCCGGCTCCGGCCCAGGGTTTGCGACGGCCGTCTCCCTTACTGTGCATTCAGCGACGAAGTCGGCCAAGGCTTGCCCTTTGATAGATGGCCTTGGCTTGATCTCAATTTGAAATTGGCTGAGGAAAATTGCCCATTTCACCATCCTGGAGGAGCTGGTGGGGCTCCTCATGAGTGCGCCGAGAGGCTGCTGGGTCAGTACATGGACGGCGTGGGCCTGGAAGTAGTGCCCCAGCTTCTTCACCGTATGGACGATGGCCAGCACCGTCTTCTCAATGGGGGAGTACCTGAGCTCGGCCTCCCTGAGTGTCTTGCTGATGTAGAAGATGGCCTTTTGCACCCCTTCGTCCTCACGGATGAGCACGGAGCTGATGGCCGACGTGCTCACCCTTAAGTACAAGAAGAGGGTTTCGCCGGCTTTGGGCTTGGAGAGCACGGGCGGGGACGATAGGTACCTCTTCAACTCTTCGAACGCTTCCTGGCACTCCGTCGTCCACTTGAAGCTGTTGGCTTTGCGCATGATCTGAAAGAAGGGAAGTGCCCTCTCGGCTGACCTGGAGAGGAACCGATTTAGGGCCGCCAGGCGCCCCGTCAGTCGCTGTACTTCCTTGACGTTGCGGGGCGGCTCCATGTTGATGATAACCTGTGTCTTCTCCGGGTTTATCTCGATGCCTCTCCGGCTGACCATGTAGCCGAGGAACTTGCCGCCCTGGACGCCGAAGGCGCACTTCTTAGGGTTGAGGCGGAGCCTGAACTCCTTCATTATGTCAAAGATTTCCCGGAGGTCGTCGGCGTGGGAGGTGGCCTGCCTGCTCTTGACGATCATATCGTCGACGTACGCCTCCATCGTCCGGCCAAGGACCGCCCTAAAGATCTTGGCCACCATCCTAGTATAGGTGGCGCCGGAGTTTTTGAGTCTGAAGGCCATGACGAGGTAGCAAAAGATTCCCTCTGGGGTCATGAATGTCGTCTTCTCAGCGTCATCTTCATGCATGGAGATTTGGTGGTACCCTCTGAAAGCGTCGAGGAACGACATCAACTCGCACCCCGCCGTCTCATCCACCAGCTGATCAATGTTGGGGAGAGGGAACGGGTCCATGGGGCACGCCTTGTTCAGGTCAGTGTAATCAACGCACATTCTGAACGTCGGCGGCTTCTGGGCGAGGACGACGTTGTCCAACCATGTCGGGTACTTCACCTCTTTAATGTGTTTGATTGAGAGGAGCATGGCGACCTCCCCTTTGACGAAGTCTCGCCTGTCGGCGGACAAGTAGCGCCGCTTCTGTTTGATGGGCGTGGAGGCCGGGTCGACGGTCAGCCGGTGAGTAATCACCTGGCGGCTGATGCCTGGCATGTCGTCCGGGCCCCACGCGAAGACAACGGCGTATGACCGTAGGACGAGGAGGATGGCGTCTCGTTGGTCTTGAGGGAGTTGTTTCCCGATTCTGAGAACCCGCTCTGGCCGGGAGGTATCCAGAGGGACTTCCTCGACCTCCTCGGCCGGCTCCGCATGTGGCCTCTCCTCGTCCGTGGCGACGGCGGCCGTGATGGTGTCTATCCTCTGTCCTTCCCTTTCAGCCGGCCTCGTTAGCTTGAGGTAACAAGCTCTGGCAATCCTTTGGTTTCCTCTGGCGAAGCCGATGCCGTCACTGGTGGGGAACTTCAGGCACAAGTCCTCCAGTGCTGGGCGGCCCAAGATCAGGTTGTGGGCGCACTGGAGGTTGACCACCATGAACTCCATGTCAATCCTGGCACGGTGGGGGCCGTCACCGACCTCCACGGGGAGGACTATCGTGCCCTCGGCGTCGATAGAGTCCCCGGTGAAGCCGGATAACGGTGTCTTGATCGGCCTCAGCAGAGCCCTGTCCAGCTTCAGCTGCTTGAAGGTGTCCAGGTACATCACATTGACGGAGCTCCCCGTATCGATGTAAGTGCGGTGGATGATGGAGTCACCGATCTCACACCGGATGACGAGGGCGTCCCTGTGTGATTCCGTACCCGGAGGCAAATCCTTGTCGGTGAAGGTGATCGCCTCCGTCCGCTGCTTCTTCGGCTGGGGGGAACGTGGGACACCTCCCCAATGTAGAGGGATTGGGCCCATTTCTTTCTCTGAGTGGCGGAGTCCCCCCCAGTGTTCCCACCTACGATGAGGTGAATGTGATTCTTCTTTGGCAGGGGCTCTTCGAAGTCCTCGTCGTCGCTGAGCCTACCAATCTCCCGCTTCTTCGCAGAGGGTTCGCCCCCATGTTTGCCGGTGTTTACCCATGTGTTTTTGCGTGGGCCACCTTTAACAAACTGGGAGAGTTCCCCCTGGCGAATAAGGTGCTTGATGGCCTTCTTCAGTGTGATGCAATCGTCGGTGTTGTGCGACGAGTTCTTGTGGAACTGGCAGTATGTGCCGCCCTGCTGGATGGCAAGGACCTCCTCGGCTGGCCGAGGAGCCTGCTCGATGAGGCCATGCTTCTCGGCATAGTCGAGGATGATGCCGACCGGGTGAGTGAGGGTAACCCCCGGCCGTTCCAACCTCGGCTGCCAGTGGCGATCTTTCTTACTCTGTCCACCATAGCCGTGACGGCCCTGGGCACCCTGGCCGGCCGGGGACGGACCCGGGGCCGGCGAAGGATTTGTCTTCTTGGAGGGATGGCCCCCCTCTCTCTTGTGATTGTGGAGCTCGTCGGCGTCGGAATACAAGCCTCCGCGCTGGAGCGCCTTGGCGTACGACCTCGGAGGGTCGGTGATAAGGCTCCTAGCGTACGGGGAGCTACGGAGGGCTCCCTGGTACAAGGCGAGGAGGGTGCGCTCATCGGCCCCCTCGACCTCCTCGGTTTCCCTCGTCCACCGATCGATGAATGACCGGAGGGACTCCTCGTGCTGCTGCTTGACGGAGAGGAGGTGGGTGAAATACTTCTTCGCACGCTTCCTCCCGGCAAAGTGGGTGAGGAAGCGTTGGGCGAGATCCTGCCATGAGTCGATGCTCCCTTCGGGGAGCGCGTTGAACCACTCGTACGCTGGCCCCTCGAGAGTAGAGTGGAACCAACGGCAGAGGTATTCGTCGGACGCGTTCACCATCAGCATGTTGTTCTGATAACGGCTGAAGTGCTCCTGGGGGTCTGATCGGCCATCGTAGGACTTGATGGCGTTTCCCCTGTACTTCTCCGGAATGGGGGCCGAGAGGACCCTGTTGGTGAAAGGGGTCCTGGTCCTGACCTGGATGATGGGGTCACCTCGCCCCTCGGCCAGCTCCCTCTCCAGGGCGCTAACCTTGTTCATGAGCGCGTTGAGGCCGGGGTCGTTGGAGGCGCCGGCCGTAGGGATGTTGGCCGACTGCTTGGCCTACATCTGTGCCAACCTCCTTTCCAGCTGGGCGATGACCTCGTCCCGGGGGTCCCTGGCGGCCGCAGCGGTGCCCGGCTGGTTCCTCATGCGCTCGTCGTGAGCCGCATTGATCTGGTGGCGCACGTTGTCTTCGTGCAACTTCCCCTTACCCTTGTCCGGGCAGGGCTGGTCCGCTGTCCGGGACACAGACCCCGAGCTTTCCCTCGGCGAGCCAGGCCGACGCTCGCCAATTCGTCCCGCCATCCTCTCCGAAACCGGACGACGGCGCGTGTCACCTAGCCTGTTGAAGGCAGAGGCTTTTCCACGCGCTGGGGTCTGCCCGGGCCGAAGAGGGGAAGCAGGGTGGGAGTGGGACGACGCCGTGTCCTGGGCCATTACCCCCTCATCGTTGCCTATCTGGACGGCCAACGGTTGGGGATGAGGAGGTGGAGTGATGTTCCCCCCGGTCCTTGGCAAGAGTGCGCTGAGGACGGTGGGGTTCTGAGCCAGGCTGGCGATGATGACCGACAGCGCGGCCTGGACCTGTGGATCCACGGACGGAGAGGCCGCGGCCATAGGCTGGGCCGGGGCGTGATCCGTCTTCTCAGCTCGTTTCTTGTCCAAGCCGAGGAGGGGGATCAGGGGCTCCGCCGTTGAGTTGGTTGTGGAGGTCCGTCGTGAGGTTGAAGGCCTCCTGGAAGAGGTCCCCTCCGCCGACCTGGTCGGCCGTGGCATCCTCATCGTGCTCCCTGGGCTCTTGGTCCTCAGGGATGGCCTTGCTGACGAGGTTGCGGTTTGATTTAGTTCTTCCCATGATCAGTGGTTAGCTGTACTTGGTAGCGACGAAGGGTGCTAACTTGATTGTTCTAGCTCTCAACGAAAGCACCAAATGATAAAGTATATCTAGAGAGAAGTGAGAGCTAGAGAGAGAAGTGCAATAATATGCTTCAATAGAATGATTTTGTAACCCCTATAACTACTCCCAAGGGGAGTATTTATAGAGAAAATACGGGCTGGGCTTCCAAGGCTTGGGCTTGGGAGGCCCATTTACAACTGGACCGCTACTGGGCCGAATACAAAGCCACTAATGGGGTGTACAAATAAGTAAGTGTAGAATCCGGTTCTGTGGAGTCTTCGTGGCCGACGAGGGCACGGCCGACGAGGGCGCGGCCGACGAGGGCACCCGGGTTCCTTGGCTTCAGGACCATAATCTGAGTTGGCACCTTTTCGGCCGGCGGGGGCGTCTTGGCCGACGAGGGCGCCACTCTGTGTCTTGTGCTTTCTGTTCTTCCGAGTATGTGGGTCCGGGGGCTCAGACCCATATACTCCATCATGCGTCGACATCCGCTGATGCAAATAAGATACGGAGTATATCTTTTGCATTGACTTCGTTAACGCAAAAGTGTCATTTATAAAAAAAATTACGTTTTGCGTCGACTTGTGGATGCTAAAGGTGGTATTTTTTTTAAAAAAAAAAATATTACATGCAAAATACATCAACATAAGATCCTGAAATATGCAAAATATAACAACTTAAGTCTGAGGTTATTAATACATAGTTTTGAATAAAGAGGACTCATCACTATACAATATTCCTTCAAAAAACAATAACCTGTTGAATCCAATAACCTTGAAAGCCCTCCTCATCCCTTTTCAGTATAATCTTGTCATCACTTCACTATGAACATGTACCACCTTTCCTCAAACTCTCAAATATGTAGTTCACCAAAGTATCACTTTATTTAGGAAATATATCAACGACAAATAAAAAAGAAGCTCATAAGTTGTTATTTTAGAAACCTAAGCACAAAATTCATAAATTAACCATCAAATCGGAAGGATAGAACATAATGTACAAATAACAAAGTATATTGATGAATTTGATTCAACTCCAGCACCCGAAGAACATTTACGGACTTGAAACAATAACTTATACCCTGATGTTATTTGCATGCTATAAACTGACAAGTCAATAATTAAGATAGAATATTTAATTTAGTAATACTCCATCCGTCCCTTAAAACTTTGTCATCTTTCCTTTTTGGAACGTCCCAAAAAACTTTGCCACTTTCTCTTTTAATCAATTATTTTGTGGTTTCTATCATTTCTCTCTCCTCTGCACAAATCTCAACCACACAGTTTTTACTTTATTATTCTCCGTGCCGGTTAACTTTGGCAAAGTTTTAAGGGACGGAGGTAGTATAAATTATGATAACCTAAAAACAAACTTATATTTCTTAAAAAAAGTCAATATTAAATTTATCATAACCTAGAATTGTTTCCGTAATATGGAAATAAAGATAGCCTAACACAAAGTATCACTCCTGAAAAAATAGATGAGGAAAAACTCAAAGATTCAACAAGAAAGAAATTAGTTGGACAAGTGGAGATAAACATAGTAGAGAGCTTAGATTACATTAATTAGTTAATTAGTAGTTGACCTTTTAAATGCTGAGAGTATAGCTATGTTCAGGAGCAGTGACTCTTTAATGGAGATTAAGCTCTCACTGCAACTATCGGGGAAATCTGGACCAAAAAAAGTTCACACATAAAATTGGCACTTAAGAAATATAATGAGATAACGAATTAAGAACTAGTTTATTAAAAAGGAATGCTCACCAACAATTGCATCAATTCAAGATATATGTCCATGACCCTTAAATGATCTAGAAATTTCTTGAGCCTTTCTATATTTCCCTAACATTGGTGTTTGCGGTGGGCTGTTGAAAGCATATACAAAACTTTCAGAACATTTTTTCCAAAGATAAATCTTCATATATGCAAACAAGAGTAATGCCAGTAAAAACCTCCTCCCTCCAAATACTTGGTCTCTTGCTAATGCGCCATAGTACTTCACAAACCATGTTTCAAAATTGCTAAAAAAGAGAAAGTATTGATGAAAAGCAATGTAGTTGGCGAATACCATTACCTGCTGGTGCAGTGAATGAAAGACGCTATAAAATTCAAGTATGTGAGAGGTAGGCAAGCGAGAGAGGGGAAGATGCATGTCTGGGGGCAGTGACGGAACCAGACAATAATTTGAGGGGGTGCTCTTATATTTTTTTAAAAAACAATTTTTTATTAGGATAAAACAAAAACGAGTGAAAAATAATTATTAGATACATATAGAGTGAGGTTCTAATAAAAAAAAATATTCCCGTGAAAAATGAGAACGAGCACACTTTTTACTCGTTTTGGTACACTACTAGATATTTATTTTACACTTTTTCGCAATGAGAGAAAATTTTGATTTATTTATCAAATTGTCACCGAGTTTTTGATAAAATATAGCGTATTGTTGGCAGATTTTGAGTCATCGGATCTCGAGTTAAATGCACAAGCTTTGTTTTCGATCAATTTTCATGATAAGAACTCTTTTTATTTGATCCAAAACTTATACTCCATATATATGTATATGTAGTGTGTTTGAAATAAAAATGCTTAAAAATGCACAAGATATATTAACTTAAAGTAGTTTTAGTTGATCAAAAAAACTTAAAGTAGTTTTAGAATTATTCTTGACATTAAATTAAATGACAACGTCCGTATAGGTCATTAATAGAAGAAGAAATGATAAAAAATAATTTGAATTGAAGAAATGAGAATCTAAAATAAAAGATATAGAAATTCAAAAAGTGTGATTTAAACAACATTACATCCTAGAGTGATTTAATTGAACATAAATAATTGTCATATGGGCTAAAGAAGAAATAATGGAGTCAAACATATTGCTGCTCTTGAGAATTGAACTCGGGCCATTTTGGAAGGTAAAGCTCTCCCAACTTCTGCCCCACCATTTGAACTATCACAACTTATTCATACAAATAGCGACGGTACTTTAATATATAAATACTTTCTGAACCGGGGCTGAGATACACACACACATATATATATATATATATACAAAACCGCCGCCGGAGAAGGGGGAGCGCCGGCACCGGCTCCCCCCCCCCCCCCCCCCCTAGTTCCGCCGCTGTCTGGAGGTCTCCGTAAATTTAACCAAGTCTCGAGCTCATAAAAATCTTGCGAAAACAGTACATTATTGTTGCTAATAAAAATGTGAGACCTTCATCTCATCAGTATTGAGCTAGAAATCAAGGTAAATATGTTTAGTTGAACAAAATAGAGAACTGTCATGTATTAGTGAGTTAGCAGCCCTGAAACCTCTAAAGAGACTATAAGTTACCATCAAAAGAAAAAATATGCAGCAAAACCTTATAAAATAGGCTTTTAATCAGTTAAAAACGCAACAAAAACTACCAATAATTACCTCATCAACCCGATTTTCATCAGAGTATTAAAGCTAACAAAGCCTTCATTTGCTTCCTTCCAACACCCATCTAGAAACCTATCAACCCATTATGAGTAAAAGACCTATACAACAACCAAACCCAGCTCAAAAGTCAAAACAAAGTCAATGGATTTTAGGTATCACCAAACCCTTTTAGTCAAATTTGACCTTTTATCACACAAGCTCCAAATAGCATCTAATATTCTACTTCTCATTCTCTAGTTTTTATTTTTTTAAAAGTAAAAAATGTCCAATTTATAATTGCAGGCAAGTATTACTATTCAAGATTAATAATCACAAAAAGCATTAATTTTATTAGTCCATAGATCGTAAACAAACACATGATCCAATAAACATTGAAGCTCATCTGGATTATTGAAATAAAAATCCAATACAAAAAGATAATTCACACAACATAAAATTAGTGAGGAAAAAAAATACAAACTAAAGCTTACCTGAATCTGCAAGAAATCGAAACAAATTTTATTGTTGATATAAAATTTAGAAGAAACAACCACATCAAGCAAGAGGAGCGAGAGATTCAGCTGGAGAAGATTACCAGACACACGGATAAATATGAGTTGTCGTTAACCGGGAATAAGCTATTGTTAGCCTGGAATCTCAACATTAAAGGACTTCCGAAGATTTGTGGGAGAAATTAGTTAAAATTCTAAAGTAAAACCATCTGACCTGACTGCGCTACACCTCGTAGTAGAGACACATTCCTCCTAGCTAATAAATATACTTCAAAAAGAGGGACGAAATCTCCAAGTTCAAAAAAACCTGCTTTTCACCGGCTAGAAATCGGTTGAATTCGGTCAAGATAATCGATATGGGAGGCTTTCATTCAGAAGATTCATAGTGCTCTTGAAACGCAGACTCTCGCTAATTTAGACTCGCAGTTGAGATGCTTACTTGAGAGAAAGCTTCGTCCTAGCCCATGAAACTTAGTTCGTCGGTTTCTCCTATGCTAGAGGAGGTTTCTCTTGGGTATTGGATAACATCTAGGATTTTGTTTGGTTTTACCGCCCCAAAAACTTTAATAATCTGTACTTAGTAAACAGCAAATTACTTCAAGGGTTTCTGCCAGCACATAAGCACCAACAACAAAGCTTAGGAAGTAAACTTAATAATGAAGGAAAAATATATTACTTCAATTTGGCATCCAACTCTCTCCGAATAAGCCAACTCAAGGACATTCGAATTTGTTCTATTTCACTCAATGAAGAAGTAGTAAATTTGCTATGCTACTCATTTTGTCAAATTCAATCAGGTGCTATATGGACCTTTACGAGGTTTGAGGGATCAAGGAAAATTTATCTTTCTTTTGAGAAAAATCAATTTGGGAGATTTATTCTGGGAAGAACAACAGTTATTGTTCCTCAAGGCGGGAACGCTAATGGTTTCAAACAATTTGTCTCTATTTTATTAGAGAAGCGGGATTTGTTAAGAGAATGTAGGAAGAGTGTCTTAGAGACGAAATTGCTGGAAATTGGGGCATCAACTTACACTGTGGAATCTTCAATGGAGAACCTAGAATCCATCTCAGCATTACTGTTCAAGGAGGATTTAAACAAACTAGGATACTTTTCTACCTTTACTAGGGATGTCAAATTGCAAGAGGACTTCAATTCAAGGGATACTTTTGATTTTTGGAACAAAAAGCATGTTCTTCCGGTGTTGTCATTGAGGAGTTCACTTCTGGGAGTATAAATTTAGCAATAGAATAGCCAATTGAAATAACCCCTCTTCAGGTTTCCTTACCATCTCAGGATATTACACATTTAAATGAGGGCAGCTTTGAATCTTTTCGGCTTGATAAATCAAGAGAAATTCTAGAAGTTATGCCTCTTAACGTGTCTTTTGAAGGCAAAAGTGCGGAGGGCATTACGGTTTTTTCGAATAAGGAGACCTTTCGCGGAGTCGAGCAACAAGAACAAACTACTAGTGAACAAAAGAAAGCAAGTGTTTTTGACATTTTCTATGAACCTCATGTTGCAAACTCCAAAGAAGAGTATTAGGCACTCCTTGCAGATCTTAAAGCAGGGCTTTTAGACATTCAAAAGACTTTGATCAAAAGCTCAAAAAGAAATCAGTGGCAAAACTAAATATTTCACCGAAGACACTTCCAAAAAATCCAAAAGACGGACTGTGATAGCAATGAGTAAAATCAAAACACGTCTTTAATCCAAGCCTGCTAGACCAAAACTTTCATATTTCTTACTTTAAAATATACATGTTAGCAGCTGTTATTATCTTTTGTAAAAATGTATTATGTAACATTTTATGTACTCCTAACTGCGCTTTTAACTGCGCACTTATCTTCAAGAATTTATTTGAATGCCTTCTCGATTGAAATATTAACTGAAAATTGTTATGAGTAAACTAGACTTAATGAATAAGATACTCAAAAAGTTTCATTGAAAAATTCCACCGGGAATCGCCGCAAAATGTCAGCGGCCGGACAGAACCTCTTATATATGGCCTTATTTGACATTTTTTTGTAAGTTCAATGCCTTATCTGACCACTTTCCCTACAAACTAGTGATATAAGAAAATTTTGAAGTATAGAAATATAGAATAAATAAACAATACTCCAAAATTTCTAATAAATCGAGGATAGTATATGAAATTGCATGCACAGACATCGGGCAGTTCTCAACTTCTCCTTAGTACTCTATCAAAAGTAGTGAAGCATAAGACATGGTGTAATTCAGGACATGGTTTTACTGATATCTAACCGAAACCGAGATGGAGGATCAATCACAGCGGTACTGATGGTCGACCTCCTCCTCAACCACCGCCATGGGTTGAACGAGGTGCTAAGGTTCGAGAAATTTATCAACTTATTGTTATTTTGTTAGTTGGATTGTTATTAAAGTCTGTGTAGCTAGATTGACCGGGATGATTAGAAATTTAGCTTATTTTATGTCATTAGAAGTATACGGGTCTATATAAACTAGTGATAGATTTGCCAAGCCCATTTCATCGTTAGCGATTCATGTTACTTTTTCAGGGGTGATCGTTTCTATGTCTTATCGTAGAGTTTACAGTCGTAGTTGGTGGAGTTTACAAACATAATTGGTGGAGGTTAATTCATGTCAGGTATGATTTTTTTTCGATTGATGTAAGTCATGTAACGATCTTGAAACTAATGATATAAATATAGGCAATTTCCTTTCAAAAAAGTAATATTAATATGTTCTGAACACGAATGGTTTCAATCTCCGGCCATACATGACATGATTAGACTCAAATAGATCATATCAAATCAGACTTCGACCGTTGTAAAATACACATTGAACATACATATATCTACCAAGTCAGACAAACTCAAACTTAAACAGACAGGGGCGGACGTACGTATATTCTTAAGGGGGCCATGGCCCCTCCCACTTTTTTAATTTTTTTACATACTACTCCTAAAAATTGTTTTGGCCCCTCCCAAAAATTTATGAAGGTAATTTAGTACCAAGCCAAACTGCCATAATTCTTTTTATTTTAAATTTTATATTTTGAGTTTTATATTTTAGATTTCATATTTGAGAGGTTTGTAATTTTAGTCTTGTAATTTTTTAGTGTTCTCATTATTAGTATCGTAACTTTACCCGCATGCTGGTTAGGTTATCTAACTCATGGATTACAGAGTAGGTCTTTGCAGTTTTAGAGATTTTTGCACCGGAAAGTACACTTTCTGGCAAAAAAGCGACATTAACTGCATATTTTGCGTTGAATTATCGATAGAAAAGTGTAGTTTCCTTTGGAAAACTACTTAAGTTGCAAAAAATTGTTAATTACATAACCAAATTTACGAGCAATTGAAGTATCAAGACTAAAAACAGGAACAAAGTAAATTTGTTGGACCAAAATTGCAAATTTTCTTTTACTCTTTAATACTTGTACTAAATCCCGCCCCCTTAGAGTGAAGTCTGGCTCCGTCCCTGTAAGGATGTTTTTACTTGGACTGTAAATCCTCTCAGACCAGACAAGACCAGATCAGACCAGACCAGACCAGATCAGACCAGACCAGACCAGACTTGGAAAGTTATAAAAATACAAAGAAACCAGACCAGACCAGATCAGCAAATTACGGTCCAAGTAAAAACATCCTAAACAGACTTACTACACCAAGACTATGTTTGGTGAGCCACGTCAGTAGCTGAAATATTTCAAATTCAATCATTCTTTTTCAGAGTAGCCTTGTTTGGACAAATGACTTCAGTGGGCTGAATCTGAAATATAGAGGCTGAACCAAAACGTTAGATAATCTAACGTGTAATTACGTGTCTACTCAGCTCATACTATACGTTAAACAAATATGATTCCCAAATCATACTATACTAGATAGTTAACGATGCTTTTCACTTTAAATTTTGATCCTATCTCACAACTCCACAAACTCATCTCTTCCTACACAGTATTGACCTTTCTAAGATCTTTTTCGTTAATTAGTTTCAACTAATATTTAATGCATGTATTTTACTTTAGTTTGATAATTTATATCATGCTGGTGTCGGTGGCCTAATTTATTTAGAATTAAATCCAGCAACAAGCTTTTATCTCACCATCCATTCGTATTGTGTAAATCATTGTAATACGGATGAAGTTTTTGGTTTTCACAACCTGATGAAGAAAATTTTGTTGCTCATGCTTTGGAATTCCATACTATATGCCATGTTTAGGCAGAAAATAATTATTCTACTAACAATCTATTTGTGAAATAGGGAATCGTACAAGATAATATTCAACGAACGTATGATCAACGGATGAATCACTATTAATCAATTTTCGAATGAAAAACAAGAATGAGTATATTTAGTGAGCCAAAGGATCATGCTTCCTCCCTTCTACTGCTAGTCTATTTAAAATAAAAGTTTTAGCCTTATCCCCCACGTGGATGAACTGCCCGGCGAAATGATTGCCTTTCCTACTAAAGCGGGAACCGTTCCTCCATTTTCTCCTCAACTTCTTAGGCCTCCTTATCCATTCTGTCACCTTATTTGATTAGGCCGGACTCTGTAAAACTCTTATAGCTATGCGGGCCGATCCGTTCAAATAAAATCCAGACCCAATAATGGGCCGATTCGCTTGACAAATCCGGGCCCAACAATTGCCCCTAAAATTCGAAGTAGTAAACGTTGCTAACTTAATCCAATAGGTCGGTTACTTCTTTGAATTTTAAACGTTTTGATGCCACCTCGAAATAGGCAAAACTGTCAGTCTCCTTCATCGAGCAGCCAACCTCTTGTCAGACTAGCCCCTTTTCAGTCATAATCCCTCTTCTGCGAAAATAACTTCCGTCTAATTCTTGCAGAAACTCATTGTGAGAATCCATGGCGTCTCAGCAGTTTATCCCTCAACACATCCTGGATCCAAAGAATGCAAAACAGGCCAAACTCTCTGAAAGTCATATTGACGCTATCAAGAACGGTTCTGGATTTCCAGCGCATGCATCCATCCGGTTTCCGGCCGCCAACGAACGGGTTGATTGGCATTGCGATGGTTGGGTCAACTTCTTCATGTACCCCTTCAAGATTGGTATGAAGTTTCCTTTTTTTTTTCCTTAGCTAGAGATTTCTTGGCCTTTGTCAAAGTTTCCCCTTCCCAAATAATGCCACAAGTATGGAGGGTTCTGCGTGGGTTGGAAGTATTGAGTGAAAAACACAGCATCCCCTTTACCTTCGAAGATCTGGGCTTCACCTATGATCTTCGTTCTTCTGGAGCTGGACGGTTCACCCTGGCTGTCAAAGATGCTCGCGAAGCGCTGATATTGAGGGCGGACAAAGCTAATGATCTTGGCTGGATGAGTCTGTTCTTCTTTGTACAGAAAGATTCCCTAGGTTCTGAGGGTGCGTTTCTTGAAGAGAGTTTACACAAAGGTATCTTGACACTTTCTTGCTTTACTTATGAATTTCAAATGTATTTAGTTGCTATATGACTGGTCTGTAATATGTCAAAATGCATTACCGTTTCCATTGTTGGTTTTTGTAGATAGAAAGACTATCCCACTGAGCTATGGTATGAACTCTGAAGGAAGGACTGCCAGAATTTTATCTATAACCACCGCCGAGTGGACCTTTGGGAATCTAGTGGCTGATAACGAAGGTATGTCTCCCACCCCTGACCATACTCGGTCCGTTGGATTAAGGCGTTCTCGCCGTAATATTCAGAATGTCCCTAACGATGTCCAAGGCTCGTGTGCGGTCTCCGTAGACGATTCAGACCATGAATCAGAAGCTTCAAGGGGTGGAGGTGAAAATGCAAGTGCCTTTGTTCCTCTTCAAATGGTGTTTCCCGTTGGTCAGGACTCTTGTTCTCTTCCAGCGAAACGTTCTGCTCAACATGCTGGTACTTGTTCCTGTTATTTCAATTATACGTCAAATGCTGCTTTGTCTAGAACGTTAATATATGTACATATTTTCTTTTATCACATTTGTTTTCTCGTCTAGCACGCGGTTGATGCCTTCTGATTATGACCTCCTTAACATGATTTCAAGAAAAAAGAAAGTTCCATCTAAGCTGGCCTCTGGCTGTTCCAAAGCTCCACATTGCCCGAATATTGAGATGAAAACTGCTGCTCCTCTTCCAGTGAATGCCGCCGCCAATCCTGACTCTGGTGTGAAAATGAACGCCTCTTTTTCTCGTGACTTTTGCTGTTTGAAGGACGCTCTTATGATGGGAAGTGAAATGTCTCAAGTTCTGCTTCCCTCCTCGTCTGCTGCATTTTCGGATGTCTCTTCAGCTGGCCTGGCGTTGGCTTCATCGGCCTACGCTTTCCAGGTACCTTATCGCTTTATAAATGTTTAGTATTTGTCTAAATTTAAACTTCCTTTTAACGAGAATTCTTTCAAACTGGCAGAGTGTTCAAGCTAGCCTTGTTGCTGCAGAAAGATTGGTTTTGTTGGAAAAGGTTGTGGACGAATTAAAAGGAAAGGAGAAAAGTTCTCAAGCTCGTGCTGACGTTGATGCTCGAATGATCCAAAGCCTTCGTGGTGACAACTCGACTTTAACAAATCAAATTTCGATCCTAAAAACTCGTATCAAGTTGTTGGAGGCGTATGGGAGGAAAAAGAAACAAGAAGTTACTGACGCGGCCTGTTTTTATGCTTGGAAGACCAGGGGTGAACTGATGGCTTCATTCCTCGCAGGTGAGATGTCAAGCTGGACTGCGGAACAGGATGTTGCTACCTGGTTAAAGCTTCAAGATGAGATGGATCCCCCGATTGGAGAAGATGGTTTTGACGTAGGCCAGTCTGACAATGAAGCTGAGTCCAGACGCTCCTGAGATAACTAAACGCGCTCTTTCCTGTCTACTTTCTTGACTTTAAACACTTTTTGCTTTCAAAACTTACTCTGTTATTACTGCCATTGCATTATGGTTTCCTGTCAGGAAATTTAATGTTTCCCTGCGAATTCATGGATCTTGTGCTCGGTGGTTTATCCAAGCCAAGTCCATGTTGTTTTGCGATTCCGTCGCTACTCCTTTTTATCACCTGAATCCTGTTTTTGTTAATGCATGTGTTGTCCTATATGTCGCTTATGTGTGCAACATGCCATGTGTGTGTAGAGTCATATATGTGTTTGTGTTTGTGTTTTGGCCAAAACTTATTCAGTTTCATGGAACTTCATTCATGGTTTTTCCATAATGAGCCCCATGTCCCCTGTACATTGATGTTTTGTCATGAGTAGATTTGGATGTTCTACCTGTCGTTCTGGCGCCTGTGTCACGTGGTATTCAGATCTTAACCTGTCATAATCCTGCGATGATACCGTACCATTGGGGTCGGCCGTTGGCTTGGGGCCAACGGCCCTCCGACTGTCAAGTTAGTAATCGATGAATTGTATTTACTGCATCCAAGATTATGTGAAATGTAACTAATTACCTGTGACTTTGCCGTTTTTGTGTCTTCCTGTATCTACAATTATTGTTAGGGTCAGTCATTGGCCTTAAGCCAACGGCCCTCCGACGGTCAAGTTAGTTACTTTATTTAGCAACAGGAATAGATATGCAGGAAAGAAGAGAACTTATATTAAAAATGAAAATGTTTTAAATGTACCGCATTCCAACTTCGAGGGATTCGATTACCATCGATTGATTCCAGACGGTATGCCCCTTGACCAACAATGTCAATGATTTTGTAAGGTCCTTCCCAATTTGGACTAAACTCTCCAGCCGCTTCATTGCCAAATGCTCTCCTCAAGACCCAGTCTCCCCTCTTGAATACTTTTACTCAGACGTTTTTGTTATAGCTTTTCGCAACCATTTGTTGATATGTCTGCAAGCGAATCTTGGCTCGTTCACGGATCTCGTCAATGGTGTCCAAGTCATGTGTCAACTCCACATTGTTCAATTCCTCAGTCATGAGTCCATATCTTGAAGAAGGTACTTCAATTTCAACAGGAATTACTGCCTCGCAGCCATACACAAGAGAGAATGGGGTCTGCCCGGTTGCATTTTTTGGAGTTGTCCTGTCTGCCCATAGTATTAAAGGCAACTCGTCGGCCCACCTGCCTTGCGCCTTTTCAAGCCTTTTCTTTAAGTTGTTGATGATGATTTTATTGCTAGATTCAGCCTGTCCATTAGATTGTGGGTACCTGGGTGTCGATGTTTCCAATTTGATATTGTAACTCTCGCAAAAACGTCTGGTTTTAGCACTTATGAATTGAGATCCGTTGTCACAAACGATTTCTGACGGGACGCCGAACCTGCAAAGTATGTTTCTCTTGATAAACGAAATTACTTGGTCATCTCGAATCTGACGGAATGGCTCAGCCTCCACCCATTTTGAAAAATAATCCGTCATTGCCAGCATATATACTTTCTGCCCCGGTGCCTCTGGCAATTTTCCTACGATGTCCATACCCCATTTCATAAAGGGCCATGGTGATAAGACTGGATGAAGCGACTCAGAAGGTTGATGACGGATCGGTCCGTGTAGCTGACAAGGCTTGCATCTTTGAGTGAAAATGGCTGCGTCTTCTCTCATGGTCGGCCAGTAGTATCCAAATCTAAGAGCCTTGTTAGATAGACTTCGCCCGGCTGCGTGGTTGCCACATTCCCCTTCATGAAGGTTTTTTAGCACTTTGATGGCTTCTTGAGGTGTCAGACATCTTTGATACGGGCCTGCGACAGATCTTTTTAATAGAATACCGTCAATTAGTAGACATTTGCTCACCTTAGATAGGAAAGATTTGGCCTCTTTTTTGTCTTCCGGGAGAGTATTGTGCTTTAGATATGCTATGTATTGTTGCATCCAGTCTCCTTGTGCCGGGAGTTCGATGGTAGAGACAACCTCTGATTTGTAAATTGCTGGACTCATCAAGTGCACATAAGGGATGTTGCGAGTAATTTCTGCCCCCAGACATGATCCGACCGCAGCCAGAGTGTCAGCTTGTGTGTTTTCTTCACGTGGGACTTGTTCAAGGGTTATCTCATCAAACGCCGTTATCAATTCTCGGACAATTTGCAAATAAGATGTCATCTTGGGGTCTTTTGCTGCGTATACTCCATTAGTTCGATTAATTATCAGTAAAGAGTCGCATTTTACTTCCAAGATTTTGACGCCCAAGTCCCTTGCCAACGTGAGTCCGACGATCAGTGCCTCGTACTCTGCCTCATTATTTGTAGCGGTGAAATCACAGTGTACTGCTTGGAGCATGGTGTCCCTTGTGGTGACTTTAGTACCACGCCCAGGCCTGCGCCGTTCTGGTTCGACGCTCCGTCAGTATGCAACGTCCATTTTTGCTTTGGTAAGCCGTCGATCAGAGTGCAAGTTTCTTTTTCTGCCTCCTCTTGGAGCTTTGGACTGAAGTCCGCCACAAAATCTGTAAGTGACTGTGATTTCAGGGCTGTTCTTGGTTCAAATCTTATGTCATAAGCTCCAAGTTGAATCGACCATTTAGCCATGCGACCTGTCAATTCTGGTTTCCTCGTGATTGACTTCATGGGATAAATAGTTCTAACACAAATGGTATGTGATTCAAAATAAGGGCGTAATTTAATCGAAGCAACGACCAAAGCCAAAACTAACTTTTCAAGTAAGGCGTACCTGGATTCCGGGCCATTTAGGGATTTACTTACATAATAGACTGGAGTTTGCTGCCCTTGTTCTTCTTTTGTCAATATTGCACTAACGGCGTGCTCTGAAACGGCCAGATAAAGTTGCAATTCATCTTCGTCTTTAGGTTTTGCGAGCAGCGGTGGCGACATCATGTATTCTTTTAATCGCTGAAGTGCCTGTTCGTGCCGATCTGTCCATTCGAATTTTTTGTTCTTTCTCAAGACGTCATAAAACAAATGGCACCTGTCTGATGACTTCGAAATGAAACGATTCAAAGCCACGACTCGTCCCGTCAACCTCTGGACATCTTTGACGGATTTTGGGGATTCAATGTCAATAATTGCCCGTATTTGTTCCGGGCTTGCCTCTATTCCTCGTTCACTGACGATATATCCTAAAAATTCCCCTGACGTCACCCCAAAAGTACATTTCGCTGGATTGATCTTCAGGTTGTATTTCTTCAGCCTTCTGAAGGGTTCTGTCAGGTGATAGATATGATCCTCTTTCTTCTTTGATTTGACTATCATGTCGTCAATATAAACTTCCATGGTATCCCCCATCAGATCTTTGAACATTAAGGTGACTAGCCTCTGAAATGTCGCACCTGCATTTTTTAGTCCAAAAGGCATAACAACATAACAATACGTACCTGTCTCCATGATGAAGGTTGTGCTTTCTTGGTCATCGGGGTGAAGTTGTATTTGATGGTAACCACTGAATGCGTCCATGAAGGATAGCATTTCGTGCCCTGCCGTAGCGTCAGCTAATGCGTCAATGTGTGGCATCGGAAATGAGTCTTTGGGACATGCTTTGTTTAGGTCAGTGAAGTCCACACAGACTCTCCATTTCACTGGCTTGCCTTCCTCCCGCCCTTTCTTTTTCTGAACAACAACAACATTGGCTAACCAATCGGGGTATTTTACCTCCTTTACCTTTCCGGTTCGAAGCAGCATATCAACTTCCTGATTGATAATGGCATTCCTCTCTTTTGCAAAGCGTCTTCTTTTCTGTCTGACGGGTTTGTGTGATGGGCTGACGTTTAACCTGTGAGTTATGATATTAGGATCAATACCTGTCATGTCGTCGTGACTCCAGGCAAATACGTCTTTATGTTCTTTGAGGAAGTTTATCAGTTCGTCTTCGAGGTGCTCTGGCATGTCTTTCCCGATGCGGATGACCCTTTCTGGATGTTCTGGGTCGATGGCGACTTCTTTTGTTTTGGCGTCATCTTCCACCAGAGCGGGGTCACCCTTTAATTGCTATGCGATCTTGGAGGTAGTTTGGTCCGCAGTTGGCCTCATCGCCGTTTGGTAGCAAGATTTGGCCGACTGTTGATCCCCCTTGATGCTTTGCACTCCCCATGGTGTTGGGAATTTGATCATTTGATGATAAGTTGACGGAATTGCCCCCATTTGATGCAACCAAGGAGTTCCCAAGATCATGTTGTATGCTGGTAGGCTCTCGACTACGTCGAATTTAACCTGCATATTTAAACCATGGGCATATACGGGTAACGATATATTACCTAGGGTTCTGCTTTGCTCGCCATTGAATCCGACCAAGCTTGACCCGGATCTTGTTATATCTTCCTCCTTAGCTCCCAGTTCTTTCAACATTTTCATGGTGGTAATATTTACGGTGCTTCCGTTGTCTACGAGGACTCGTTTGACTTCGCAGTTCGCCACTCTGAGGGAGATTACCAACGTATCGTGATGAGATTGTGCCGGATCAGAAATATCCGTTTCATCAAATGTGATTGACGCACTCCTCCACTCCTCTTGACGTTTTCCGATCCTGTAGACCTGCAATGACTTGTCTCGGGTGTAATCCCGGGCGTGTCTCTTTGCTGCAGAATACATTAGTCCACATAAATCAGATCCACCATTAATAAAGTTGATTACCTGCATCGACTCATCTGGTGACGCTTTATCATTCCGTCCTAACAATGATTTGGTGCGTTCAGACATGATCTCCGTCAGATAACCATTTTTCAGCAGATAGGCCACCTCCTTTCTCAATGCGACGCAATCCTCCGTGTTGTGTCCGATGTCGTTGTGGAAATCACAGCGCTTATTCGGATCGCGACGGCCTGCTGGTTTGTCAGTCTTTCGAGGCCATCTGACCTTCTCTCCCAGCTTCTCCAGAGAATGAATGAGGCCCGGAGTAGCAACATTGAAGCAGTAGTCAGTGATGGTAGGGGGTAGGTCTGGATCGTCGAGCCAGTTTGCTACCGACGATACTGGCCTATCTTTAGTTCTGACGTAGGGTTTTCCAGTTCTGTAATCATGCTTTCTGGATGTGCCCGATTTGCGCTGCCCTCCATCATATGCATCTGGCCGATGTCGCGTTTGTTGGTCTTCATCAAGCCTGATGAATGCTAGAGTTTTAGCCTGGACGTCCTCAAAGGTCCTGTACGGGTACTTTGTTAATTCCCGGTACAACTCTGAATCGTAGGCTAGGCCTCTCCGAAATGCCTCAATTGCTGTCGGAATGTCGCATCGCGGAATGGAAACTTTTTCCTTGTTAAAGCGGTGCAAGTAGTCTCGTAACGATTCGCCTCGTCGCTGCATGACCCTATAAAGATCGCTAGTCTGCTTCTCAAGTACTCGACTGCTTGGGAATTGATGATTGAATAAGTCGACCAGTTCTGCAAATGATCCGATGCCCTCGTTAGGTAGGTTGACAAACCATTTGAGTGCTAGACCTGATAGCGTTGCCCCGAAGCCTCGACACATGCATGCTTCCCTTTGGTCTGGTCGGAGCGACACGGCAAGCATTCGCTATTTGTACTGGGTGACGTGCTCTACCGGATCAGACGTGCCGTCGAACATCTTCATGGACCGAGCGGCGAACTTGCGGGGTACTTCGACATCTGTGATCTGCCTGCTGAAGGGCGAGTCCGCATAACACGTCTGTGAGGCTCGATCTAATGGAA